>QLNU02015360.1:121967285-122010009 GCA_006491805.2 Dysdera silvatica
CACCTATGTGTCATAAGCAAGGCCTTTTATACTTTATTTAAAGCAACAGACATTGATTGTCAATATCCACCCCAACCCTTTGTGTACAAGAACAGCAGTAAAGAGCTCAAGTAAATAGGAATACCTGATAAACACTCACTACTTTGACCTTTAGAAATAGTTGACCATGAACTATAAACAACTGTAATGAAATCATCAAAAAAGTTTTTTTTTGGCCTGTACTGTTTTACAAAATGATAAAAAGGAACAGTCATTTTTATTTCAAATTTCTTTTCCTACACATGGAAAAATGAATTTAAATCACTGTTTTTCATTAAACCAGATTTAAACCATTGATTTGAAAAATTAGTTTAAACTTACTTAAAAAATAAGTTAAAAAATTCAAGATTTTAAAAAGGCCATAAAATAAATTTGGATTTTAATCTTATATTTTTTTTAAAAAAATTGCATGATTAAATCACTGGCACCTTGCAATTATGTGATAAAACAGCCATCAGATGGTAGCCTAAACTTGCTTTGAATGGCATATAACAGGGGTGGACATGCATGAAGTCAATGAGAGCCGCATTCCGGTTTTTCATATATTATAAAGAGCCAAAGCATAGTTACATAGTATTAAATGCACAAATTCAAATTTAATTAATATGTTTACACATTATACAATACCTCTGTCACCCACATATATATTATTAATATAGTTCAAACTAGAGATTTTTTCTTTTGAGAAAAAGAGACTTTCCCTATCCCGACCGGTTGGTCCTCCGTTTAGCCGGGAGTGTCTTAAGACACTCCCGACTAAACGGAGATTTTAAGATCGTAAACAAAAAGCCAAAATTTAGATTCAAAACTAAATACAATTTGTCATCGGTGCTGACGGAATGAAAATATTGGGGGAGACAATATACCTTTAAAAGGCATTTTGTTTCAAATTTAAGGGGGATATGGAACCCAAATGCCTGCCAACATTGGGGGACGGGTACCCATGTCTCCCCACCCCTAATGGCACCTGTGCAGTTTGTGACAAATCAATAATATTGTTTTCCTTTCCTTGTAAAGCGAAATTAAGTGTTTGCAGATGTTCTAGCATGTCTGTAAGGAACATTAAGTCAGAAAGCCAAGTTTTATTTTCTAATTCTGGGTTATATTTTTTTCCTTTTTCTATTGTAAATGTTATGATAGGACTTACAAGTTCCACAAAATGACTCAAAACATTGTAAGTTAACAGCCATTTTACACTACACCATAGGGATAAATCACTGGGCAATTCATCTGTTTCGTCATTCACTCTTCTAAAAGTTCTTACATTGACTGCGAGTTTTTGGTATTTGTTCTAGTTAAATTCACAATCTGCAAAACAATGTTCCACACATTTTCGTATTTAAAGTATTTCACTATAAGATGCTTGTGGTAAATTATTCAGTGAAGAGGTAAGAAATGCGGAATTTTAGGATCGTTGTTTAAATGACCAGTGCAACATGTGTTTCCTTATCATTGCAGATGCTCCATAAGTCGCAACTCTTACAAATTTAACATCAGGCAATCCAAACTTGTTCAATACTTCATCAAGCACATTTCTGACATCGATACCCCAAGTTGTTTCGATAAGTACTAGGTTTAACATTTCTTCCTTCACATTTACGTCTGCAAATACATAGCAGATAAAAACGGACAACTGTGAAACATTCTAAATGTCTGTAGGCTCTTCGATTGCTGAACTAAATGCTGTACAATTTTCCGTAGTGAACGTTTTTGAAAACAGTTAAAACAATCTTCCTTTTGTAAACAAGCTTCATAGATGATGCCATGATGAGTTTAAAATTTGCGAATCCGGAATTTTTATAAATGGCTCTCATGTGTTTTTCAAAGCTTCTGGAATACACCTTTTTGGAAGCTGCTGAAACAATAATCCTCAGCAAACATCATAAAAATTTATATGTTTCTTTGAAAAATATTTTATTTTCCCATATTCACTATGCAGGCTTTTCCAATACATTTTTCTGGTACTTTCTTTATCTGATATTTTTCTTTTTCATAAACGAGAAGGGGAGGTATGTAAATATTAACTTCGCAAAGTCAAGACACGTAAATGACGTAAACATGACGGCAGATCACTGTCACCATGCATTTTGCAAACACTTACAAAAATCAAGTAGAGGACGGATTGTGCAGTAACACTAGTTTTTTATTGTTTGTTTTCGATTAGAAACAATAACTACACAGCTGCCGAGTGCCAGCAAGGCACCCTCCCCACATAGATGGACTAACGGTGCCGTGTAACCTTTCGATTACTTAATTAGATATGATACTGATATCGATACATTCTTGAGTTTTTGATTGTAATTTACAAAACACTACCTCCTGGAAATACAGACAATAACAAAATGACTGAACGCTAGAATACAACTACCATGCACATTGTCTACACTCGAAAAAAATCACATGATGCACATGGGCACTTCAACCACGTCCAAAAATATCTGATCAATTTTAAGAGTATAGGAGGAGTTTTGGCGATCTTAGTTGGTACTTGGCGGGGTGAGATTGTTCTGCAGTGTCCCCGCCCCCTTCATTAATACAGGAGACAAATTTTTTAACAGGTACACTTTTTTTTTTAAATAAAAAAGAACCTCCTCTCCCCACCCAAATCATACTACCTACAAGGCGAATGACACGCATGCACACTTCTACCATGCCCAAAAATTTCTCCAGTCAGTCTTAGGAGTATAGAAGGAGCTTTGGCGACATTAGTTGGCACTTTCGGCGAAATCGTTCTGCAGTGTCCCCAGTGAAAGGTAAGTGGAAAAAGACTGGAAGTTATGCCTGAGTAGTTGAATGAAGTGTGCATGTGCGTCATTTCCCTTATAGGTAGGGTGTTTTGAGTGGAGGAGGGAAAGAGGTTTTTATTTTTTTAAAAAAGCATATGTGTTAGAAAATTTCTGTTTCCTTCATTAGTAAAGTGTAAGTGGAGGAAGACTTGAAGTTATGCTGGAGTAGTTGAATTACTAATTATTACTGATGCCATCATCTCTGTAGACCACACCCTCATAAATCAGGTTGTCCTGGTAACGTCCCCTGCAGCCATTTTGCTGATAGCATTATATAAGCCGTAAAGCAGTGTTTCCCAGCTTGTGGTCCATAGACCACTGGTGGCCTGTGAAGGAGTCCCAAATGGTCCGCGAGACGGGTCATTGGGTAT
Organism: Dysdera silvatica; assembly: GCA_006491805.2. Lineage (NCBI taxonomy): Eukaryota > Metazoa > Arthropoda > Arachnida > Araneae > Dysderidae > Dysdera > Dysdera silvatica. The sequence continues at coordinate 121,970,482 of QLNU02015360.1, forward strand.
TTAAAAAAAAAAACTGTTGAAAAAAAAAAGAAAATTATTATTAAATATTAAAATTAAATATAAAAATGAAACACTGCTTTGTTTACTTCTATACATTTACATCTTTTCCCCAAAAAAGACGCGGCTCCCTTTTTTATTAAGGTCTTGCAGTCAACTCGTGTAGGGACGGATTTAAAGGTCATTCGGGGGGCGATTAATGACTTGATTTTTGAAAATGATACCTCATTGGACCTTTACCTTGCATCTTTTCAATGTTAAATTTTCATTCAAGGGAGCGATCCTAAACTCATGAGAATTTTTCAAAGTGGTCTGCGGGTACAATTGAAGTGGAAAAGTGGTCCGCGGCTTAAATTGAGTTGGGAACCACTGCCATAAAGCAACATATCCCTCATTCACCGGTCTACCTTTTTCATACTTCCTTTTACCAAAATACTTTATTCCGTATAAAACTGAATTAAAAACAATGTGTTTTACGGTACTTATCTACGTGTTGTCGTCGGAGGTACGTGGAGGGGAAGATACTTTTTACGGCCACCATTTCCTTTCACTGCAGCACATAACAGACGCCCAAATCTATATCACTCCACAACAAAATGGCGACAGGGATGCTATGTCTAGACGATTCCTAGCAAATGCATACATACTCTACACACATGATAGGAGCAAAGCTATGTCAGAAAAAATTCTTCCCTTCATTTCTTGAGTATGTTGGTTTTAGCGATGCAGCGTTGCTTTAGCGAAAAAGGACATAATATACAGTTTCCCAAAAAAATTTTACAAAAACTTCCAAAAACGTAGGGGAATTTAGTAGAAGTACAGAACATGTTCGGCAGTGCTTTTTTAACTGTAGAAAAGAGTTGAAAAGTCACTGTAGGCAGTCTTGCGACGTCGTATACTGGGACATCCCAAATGATGTCATACAATACTTTGTCCTTATTTGGACTATATTTTTTGGTTGTAGCGATTGGAATCATGTGTAAGTGTTTAAGTTTTTGTTTGTTTTTTGTGGAATTGCGATTTGAAATGAAGAAAAGTGTGATAAAGTGGATTTTGGATGAAGGCTTAATAGCGTGGCTGGTTTACAAGGAGAAAATGAGATTGTGTGTTAGCCATATGTGCATAACGATGTAGTAAAAGAGAGAAAATTATTTCCATCATTTCTAAGTGCCATAAAAACAATATTCCTGCCAAAGGAATGAAGGTTAGTACCTGATTTTTTTCTAAGTTCGCTGAATTAAGGAAAGGGAGAAGAGGAGGAGGAGAGAAGAAAAGGAGGAGAGAGGAGGGGAAAGGGGAGGAGGAAGATAAGGGAAGAGGAAGAGAAAGAAAGGGGAAAGGGGGAGGACAAGGAAAGGAGGCGGGGCCTTGTAACATGATGAAAACAACATGGTGGCAAGTCGGTACACTGTTGACATGCGTGTTGGAAACACTTCCCACTGAAAAGCACTGCAGGACACTTTCTGTACTAGCAACGGGAGTTTTTTCAATACATTTTTTAAAATTCCGGGCTAATCCATCAAGATGTCATAAACAGGAAATTGCAGCAAGCAGAAATGAAGTTGGCACCATTGGCAACCAAACAGTAAGACTGTTTCGCAGTGATGCCCTTTTCCAACAACTAATTCAAGATTTCTGTGGTGACAGGTTTCTAAATGTTATGCATTGTAGCCGTCTGGGCCGAAGGCCGAGAAATACATTTTTCAACGTTCAAAAGAATAACAATGCCACCTAACCGCCCGTAAAATGGGACCAGAACAAAGGGCCCAAAACACGAAAAAACGGCTGGTGAATTCAGAAAAAAGTTGTGGGTGACACTACAGATGAATCCCCTGTTTTGTCACCAACTCGTCTCCAAAACTGATGCTATACTCTTAAAACAGAGGGAAAGTTTTAGGAAGTGCAAAATACGTGCACATGTGCAGGATAGTTGTATTGTAGCGTTCAGCCATTTTTTTGGTTGCGTTTCCTTGCAGTGGTATTTTGAAAGGGTGAGCGAACATTTAAATTTTTTTTTTCACGGATTGGAATTGAAAAGATGCAAGCTTGTGATAGATTGGTGCATGAAAGAAGATCTACTAGCATGTATGTGTCCTGAATGCGACGAATGCATGAAGTTCAATGGATGAGCGACCGTTTAATTTTTTTTTTTTTTCATGGATTGGTATGGGGAGGTAATATGGAGACAGAGAGGAAGAGGGGAAAGAGGTATTGGGGAAGAGGGGAAAGGGGGTATAGGAGAAACGTGGAGCATCACAATGTCAGCAACGAAAAGCTGTTTGACTCATACTACGCAGAGTATATGTGGAGACGGTGTCACAAAGAGGAAGTGGAGGAAATGATTCTAAAAGCCATAAAAGCTCAGAAGCTTAAAGACAGAAGTTTTTTTTTTTTGTTAAAAAAATATTAAAAAGGTACAATAGGAAGTAAACTCAGTATAAGAGTTAGAGTATAAAGTACTCCGGCTAAACTATATGTGTATCACTTGCGGGCTTTGTCACCAAGGCAAAGCAACCTCCTCCTCAGATTACGTCATCACGATTCGGCTTCCCGGCCGCCATGTTTTTTTAAGGAGTAATTACCTGTTATACTGTTTACTGCTTATTATACTCTTTTCAGATTTTTTTAACCAAAAAAACTGCTGTCTTTAAGCATTGATTTTTTATGGCTTTTGGAATCATTTCCTCCACTTCGTCTTTGTGACGCCGCCTCCACATATACTCTGCAAAGTACGAGTCAAACAGCTTTTTATCAGAGACATTGCGATGCACCACGTTCCCCTCATACCTCCCCTCCCATGCCTCATACCTTCTGCAAAATAAGAGTCCAACAGCTTTTCATCGTCGACATTGCGATACTCCACATTCCCTCCTCTTGTCCCCATACCTCTTCTAACCTCATCCTCCTATAGCCCCCCTTTACTTCCCAAACAAACTTCCAATCTGTTAAAAAAATAAAAAATTTTAAATGTTCATTCATCCTATCGCTACAATTCACAAACCACCTCCGCTATGAATGGACGCTACAACTACCCGCGCATGAACTCATTTTTAACGCTCCACAAAACTTTCCGGTGAGAGTACAGAACATGTACCCTAGTGCTTTTTCCTCTTGAAAAGAGTCAAAAGTAGTTTGTAATGGACTTATGGCATCATAGACTATGTGACGTCACATATACGGGCATCTGGACCTGCTAGGACATTTTCATGTGTTTCGCCTTTGATTTGGCTGTGTTCGTTGCAGGAAATCATATGTGTGAACGGTTGACATATTTTTTATGGAATTCCGGTTTAGAGAGAAAAGAGATGTGCTGGAGTCGGTTATGACAGAAGGATTATTTTCGTCCAGATATAAATGGGAGAAGAGATCGTGGGCTAAGCCGCATTTGAATGACGCTTTCCGGTGCCTATTCCAGAAAGCATGATAGGTGAGGAGGGAGGTGGAAAGGGTCCAGGAGGCATGGAAGGGGTGAGGTGGAGGAAAGGGTCATGGAGACTAGGAAGGGGGTAAAGATGGGGTTGAAATGGCTGCAAAGTGGGGGGGGGGAAGGCCATGAAGGAGATGTAGGTTGAGATGTAATGGCTGTGATGGGAGGGAGGAAGAGTAGGAGAAGACATCATAGGGGATCGGCCTGGGGTTTAAGGAGGGAAAAGAAGTATGGAAAAACCGTAGTCGTGATAGAGGAACTGTTCAAGACCAACTTCGCAAAATTTGTATGGCGACACTAGCACCCAAATAAACCACAAAATTTGTTTCCCACGTTTATAAACGCAATAAAACCACACACATCCGACGATGAAGAGCAATGAAAGTAAGTACCTCCTTTTTTCAACTTCGCTGAATCGAGACATCCATGTTGTTAACATGATGTAAACAACATGGTGGCAAGTGAGTGTCACTGTTGCCATGCATGTTGGAAACACTTCCCGCTAAAAAGCACTAGGGTACATGTTCTGTACTATGGCCAACTTTTCCTCTGCTGGCACTAGTACAGATACCGTCCCATTTCGTTTTTAGTGGGAAGTGTTTCCAGCCCGCATGGCAACTTTGTCCTGGCTTGCCACCATGTTGCTTATGTCACATTACAGACTCTGCCCCTTTCCCTCCTCCATCCTATTCCCAGCCTTCACTCATACCCTCTCCCCTTCTAACCTCTCTTCTTCACCCCAACCCTCTTCCTTGTGTTCTTTCTCCTCCCTCTCTCTCCACCCCCAACCCCTGTTTTCTTGGCGGTCTCTTCCTACTCCCCCCTAACCCTCTAATCCCTTTCTCCTGTTCCCTTTCCACTCCCAACCTCCACCCCCTCCCCTCATAACCTTTTCCCTGTGGCTTTCCCCTGCCCCTACTCCTTTTTCTTAGTGAAGCTAACAAAAAAACGGCATACTAACTTTTATTCCTTTTATACGTCGGATAACTTCACCTCTTTAACTACACAGTCATCCACGTTAGGCCTAGCGCACCTTGCAAATCGGGTCCTTCTACTCCAAACCAAATAAACCTTCTCCCACAAACCAATCCAACAACATTCCTCTTCCCTTTCAACCGCAATTGAACAAAAAAATCCATATTGAAATGTTCCGACATCTTTCCAATCGCTGCAACACTTCCATGACGCTCAAAAGAATAACGAAGCAGCTTCAAAACGGCTTACCACCGCCACAGAGAAACACCGTAAAATGCCCCACCTTGTGTGACATCACATGTTAAAATCACTGATGTCAAAACCCCACCTACAGCGACTTTCCTTCTCATTTCTAGGGGAAAATTGAACTGGTGGGACGGTATCTGTACTAACACCCTTCTGTTTTAAGAGTATAGCGTAAGTTTTGGCGACAAAACAGGGATACATCTGTAGTTTTACCTTTACTGCTTTAAAAAAAAAAAACAGGTGACAGTACAGAACACATATCCTAGTGCTTTTTTCCTCTTAAAAAAAGTCAAAAGTAGTTAGAAATGGGCTTATGACGCCACACATACGGGCATCTGGACCTGCAAGGGCATTTTCATGTGTTCGTTGCAGGAAATTGCATGTGTGAACGGTTGACATATTTTTGTGTGGAATTTCGGTTGAAAGAGAAAAGAAATCTGCAGGAGTGGGTTACGAAAGGATTATTTTTGTCGGGATATAAGCGCGAGAAGAGGTCGTGGTAGGCCTCCTGTGAATGACCTTTCCCAGGGGGAGGGGGGGGGGGAGGCCATGAAGGAGATGTAGGTTGGGATGTAATGACTGTGAAGGGAGGAAGAGTAGGAGAAGGCATGGTAGAGGGATAGGGCCTGGGGGTTAAGGAGGGGGGGAAATAAGGAAGTATGGAAAAACCATAGTCGTGATAGAGGAACTGTTCAACGCCTAATTCGCGGAATTTGTATGACGCCGGCACCCAAATAAACCAGAAAATTTATTTCCCGCGTTTATAAATGCAATAAGACCACACATATCCAAGGAAGAAGCGCAATAAATATAAGTACCGCTTTTTTTCTCTGAACTACGCTGAATCGAGACGTCTATGTTGTTAAGATGACGTAAACAACACGGCGGCAAGTGAGTCACTGTTGCCATGCGTGTTAGAAACACTTCCCGCTAAAAAACACTAGGGTACGTATTCTGCACTATGGCCAAAACATAGCCACCGGGAAGCGACCGCGCTATGACGTAATCCGGGAGGGAGGTTGTCGCGACAAGATTGCCGCTCCTTGGCGACAAATCGCACAGGGGATACATGGTAGTTCGGCCAAGTTGCGAAAGGTTGAGTCATATGTATTAGTATCACGCTTTCTTGCTAATATTAGGAACTAACACAGTGATTGATAAAAAGTGTAGGGACCTACAGTTCAATGTGGAATCCGAACCAACCGGCAAATATTTTCACCACCGAAACAAAACCAATACGACGCAAAACATAAAATACTCTTATTCTAATAAGATGAAACGCATTTTGAGTTTTGATTTCGGTCATTATCCAACATACTGTTTGGGCTTTAAGACCTGTGAAACATTGCTTCTCTCCACTGAGCTACATAAAACTGGAGTTCAGGCTGAGCTTGCCGCTTTCTAAGAACGGCGTCTAACACCAGCAACAAACTTTAGCGGCAATCTAACTTTTGAGACCAATGCGCATGCGTGATACTATAACGTCATGTTAAACTGCTTTCAACAGCATGGCCAATTAGATTACTATAGGCCCGCTCACGTGAATTTTAAGGGTGTCCCCACTTTCTGTTGGAGTAATTACTAGGGTTGTTCATAGGGGACGCCAAATCACAGGTACAAACATGCCATATGCTTTCATGTGTTTGCAGCAGTTAACCGAAGATTAAAAAGGGTTTCTGGGTTTTCTATAATTTTTACATGATATTTATTTGTGATAATAATGGGAGTATATTATTGTGTTCCATTTTGTAAATCGCAGTAAGGAAAAAGTAATGTATCCTTTCACGAATTTCCAAGTGAAGAAACCCTTCGAATACAATGGATTACAAATATCTCACGTAAAGGTAATTTGTTTCCCCTTCATAATTTTACTCTGTAGTAGCTAAGCTAAGGTGCATTAATTGTTTTAAGTTCATCCAACATATTTATATCTGCAGTATTAGGGACACAGTAAGTGTTTATTCTGTATTTTATTTTTTCGGTGACATGCTGTTCTATTATGTAGTTTGTGTTTCCAAGTAAAATTATTTTGGAAAGAATTGCTATTCATGAATACCTGATACTTTATTTTTATCATGCAGTGTATTAAAAATCTGACTTGTGTCAAAAGTTATTAGAAATTATGTATTATACATTGTGTAGTTATATCATCAGTTTATTGTAAATTCATGTGTTAATTTCATTAACATTCCATTAAAGTCTTTCCAAACAGGTGTCAAGCCTTCTAATTAATTCTTTATTTTATAATTAATTATAATAAAAATAATTAAATTATTAATTAGTTGATTTAAATTCTATATAATTCTATTTTATTAACCATTAAAATAAAGTCTGCTTTTATATGCATTTTGCAATTTAGCTTTCAGTGTAAACTATCAATTCATTATCAGTTATTAATCATGCCTGAGAAATCATTTCATCCAATAAACCGTCTTCAGTGTAAATAAAAGAGTAGAAAAAGGTATGTAAGATTTAAATTTTAGTTTAAAAACTTGTTATGAAAGGTTATCATATCACGGTAACATCAACGTCGTTGGAAAATAAAATACGATAACTTTTTGAGCAAAAAGCAATATATTTCTGTATGTAATCAGAAACTGGGCTATTAATTGGCATTTATAGTCTGTTAAATTGAGAATATTAACCCAGGCAGCAGGCGCCATCTGTCGGAGAAAAACTGCGTGAGAGAATCGCCACTGCGAAAATTTGGGGACAGGTTTTCTATGGCGTTGGGCTCACGTGAGCGGGCCTGTAGTAATCTAGTTGGCCGTGTCAGAAGCAACACCCAACCAAATACAAAATATAGATCGAACATTACCAGTTTTGACAGCGCAGTTTAGCCCAGATGCTCTTGCGCCATAAAAAATCCAAACAAACCAAGCAGTTTTGAGGTGGGTAATGGATTTGTGGATGGATTCTGTTGTAATTTTCTAATGACAAAGGTGATTGTGTAACCACGAATTCATAATTAGTGATTATATAGTATCTTGGAAACTGTTTAGTGCTCAATTTAGTGATTTATAAAAACTTCGCCCTAGGCTGAAAAGCAATAAGCATCCGCCATAATCTCGCCCAGAAGTAAATTCAGGGTAATTGAAACAGAAGAGTATTACCATGTATGACCATAATTCCGATGACTTGGATAATTTTGTTAAAACATACCAATACAAAAGTGAATATCGATGTGACAAACGCCATTGCTGTCTACGTATGATGTTTAAAGAACAATAATTTAAAAGAATAGCTAGTCAGAACCGACATATTACATTATTTGTGTATCTAAAAATGCTTACTATACAGTCAACGGCTCAAGAAATTCTGGTTTTGATTTACGTTTTCGAAATTTGTGTTTGATTTTCTCCGGCTGATACGTCAGATAAGTTGTTCGCTCACAAAACGTCGTTATTGATGTAAAGAATAAGTGTAATTGTAAAGTAGCACTTTTTTCGAATGTTTACCATCTTCCAAACGTATGCAAGAGGTTTCCTGCTCAGTGGGTATTGAGAATGCCATAGCCTTGGCTACCTCCCATGGTTAGATATATACGATTTTAGCAGAATTTAGCACAAAAAAGGCTAATTTGGAAATACGATTATTTGTCTTTTTTGCACATGCGCATTGGCCACAAAAGTTAGATTGAGGCTAAAGTTTGCTGCTGGCGCTAAACGCTCGTCTTTCGAAGCACCGCATCACTCCTTTATTTATACGCGTTAGGCAAACAGCAAGTTTCGATGCAGTGGTGCCAGATTGGGCTACAAGTAGAGAATTGTGTGATTTCAAGTGCCTTCGCTACTTTTGGACTACTTTTAATTACCTTCAGGCTATAAATCTGAAAAATACGCTACTTTTTATTTTCATATATAAAATCACAAAATATTATTAGTATTACATAATACAATAAAAATTTTGTTTTTTGAATATTTCTATTCGCAGTGAACGATAGTTTCACTAAAACATAACATGTTCGATACTCGTTCAATTCCTATGAGATCTCTGTGGTTCAATTCTTGTTTTGGTACTTTCAATCACAGTGATCTTACATGTACTAGAGTGGACGTCATATGACTTCGAAACTCGTTTAACATTGCAGTTCTGTGCAAACCTTCGAGCATATGTACGCTATATAGGCTCGAAGATGCACACCGTGGAGTACATTAGTGAGGTCAATTTTTCTATTTTCCTGTGTTACAGTACGTAATTATAATCAGGGGCGGATAGAGGGAGGGGGTCACAGGGGTCATGACCCCCAAAATATATTTTTTCACTGTAAAAAATTCCAACTTTCATGATAAATGAAGGTGTTATTCCAAGACCATGGCAAATTTGTCTTTTTCACAGTTTATTAACTACCACCTCCCCCCTTCTCACAAAGTGTCGCAACTTTTTGAACCCCTCCCCCCTTTAGTCGTGGCATCATTTATAGACAGCCCCTAATACACAAACGATTATGCTGGCCTGCTTATATAAGTATATCTATTAGGCTCGAACATCGAAAACGCTCAATGAGCGTAAAAAACGACAACAACGCGTTATAGCGGCTTCAAAAATGCCAAATTCTAGGGTTTAAAAATCTCCAGAGATGGCAGGGGCGAATCGGGAGAGAGGCCTCGATCTGGGACGGCTCGAACCCCATCCTTTTCCTAGGCTGCTATTGGAGATACGACTACGATATTCCGTATTCAGAGAGTGTATGTGAGGGCACTTGAAATGTTTCATGTCAGGGCCGTATCGGAAAAATTCCGAGCCCCATCCTTTTTCTAGGCTTAATGAACCTATTTTTAACAGTAGAACCCCGGTTATCAGAACTTCGCTTATTCAAAATGACCTTGTACACTATTTTTTTAATTATTTTTTTCAAGTAGACATGTGTTCAATGTTTTTTGGCGAAAATGCTCAGGCAGTAGAAATCGTTTATAACGAACCCTGGTCATGCAAACTTCGCTAAACCAAAATGACCTACGTTATTTTTTATGGACTATCCACTTAAAAAAGTAGTATAAAAGGTAATTTCTATTAGGCGACGTTTGGATGACGGGGGTTTGTTATAAACGATTTCCATGTATGAATGTTTTTGTGGAAAAACATTGTAGGAGTGTCCACTTAAAAAAAATAGTATAGAAGGTCATTTCGGTCGAATGACCGGGGTTCTACAGTTACAAAATTACGTGTATTATTTACATTTTGTAACCTACTCATTATTTACAGGGGCAAAATGATGGAGGACATGTTTCCGTAAATCATTAGTAACACAACAAAAAGAAAGAATAAATCAATTACTGAAAATATGAGTTGTTAAACCACTTTCTAGTGAAACTTCACTATGTCTAGATTGTAGTTTTGTTTATAATAATTTGCATATCCATAAGATGAGCAGGAAATGACAGTTATTTTCGTCGCTAAAATTTAATCAAATGCAAATCATAAAATAAATTGAAGACTAAAATAAAAATCAATGCTATGCGTTCACTTGCTAGCTATAGGTTTCAGTACTCGTTCACATGTGGGTAATTTAGGAGTTGTTCCTTCAACTATTTTAGTGTCTTCTTTCACAATCCACTGTTTCCTTCATATAGCTTTCTGTAGAATTCTTCAACTCTTCTAAGTATTTCTTCCCTATTTCTTGTTACGGTGCCATCCTCTCCTTTTAATGCAATGATGTGTTTCTTCCCAATAGACAAACTCCCTTTAACAACCCTAAGGCTCTTGTTGCTTTCAATGGCCTTCCTTACTAACTCACAATTGAATTTTCTTATATCTTCTTTCATGTTTTTGCGCAAAGTTTTGCAAAGTTCTATGTACTCAATCCTGGAACTGGTATTTTGATTGTCCACCTTCATATCTCTTCGCCTTTTCATGAGCTGTTTCGTCTTCTCAGATAATTTGCTATTGTGCTTTTTACAGGTTACACCACCAATTTCCCCAGCAGTTTCAACTATTGTCTTAACAATGTTTTCATTTGCTTCTGAGATATCACTTTCATCAATAAGTCCTTCCAGTGCAGAAAAGCGATTTTTTAATTCCAACTTGAATGCCTCGGTATTTACTTTCAGTTTCATTAAATCCACCCTCTTACTTACTTGTTTCCTAATGAGCTTCTGCCTTTCTAATTTAGTATTTAAGTGCACTTTACATCTCACCATTCGATGATCACTTCCAGTATTAAATCTGTTCAGTACACTGCAATCTTCAATAATTGATTTCTTGTTTGCCAGGATATAGTCAATTTCACTAGTTCCCCCATTTGGGTGTTTCCATGTCCATTTTCTTTGCGGTTTCTTCTTAAAAAATGAATTCATGATGCTAAGGTTTTCAGCTTCTGCAAATTCGATGAGTTGATCGCCACGTTCATTCCTTTCCCCATATCCGTATTTACCAACCGATGTCTCTCCTTGTTCCTGTTGTCCAATTCTTGTATTAAATTATTTGTTTGTTTGTGGTTTTACGGCTCAAGGACTACAGTGGTCATGCTGCGCCGGGATTTACTGTTTTCTGAGGAATCCGAACTTCTTAAGGCCTAAGGAATGATTGATTGATTGGCTTTTTTATGGCGCAAACCTAAGGAATCAAACTGCAGACTACAGTGCGATCTTTATGAGATCTTTGAGTAAGTCTTTTTTGCACCGTTGGAAGACGAACCCATGCTAACGGTACACTAGGCGAACACATCACCACATTGAAGGGCTTCTTGCATTTCTCATGATGAGCTTGATATGTTGTTTCCCTTTGGTGTGTAACTGTTTGATTTCTTCATAAAATTCTTCAACCTCTTCGTCGGTATGGCTTGATGTTGGTGCATATACCTGTACTATTTGAAGTTGGTATCGCTGGGTTAGTTGAACAACGAGCCTCGCTGCTCGATCTGATGTACTTTCAACTTCCAGAAGACAGTCTTTAATTCTTTTGTTGATTAAGAAGCCAACACCACTTGTTCTTCCAGTTTCCGTTCCTCTATAATAAAACAAATGTCCACTTTTAAGTTCCACCAACTCTTCACCTTTTCTTCTAACTTCACTGAGTCCTACAATGTCCCATTTGATCTTGTCTAGTTCCTCTTCCAATTCCTGAAGTTTTGCTTCAGAAGCAAGGGATCGTCCATTATACGTAGCCAAGGTCAATAACAAACGGCAGCCTGGGCCATTCCAGTGATTCTTAGCACCCCCTGCTTTCATGCCACACTGACCGCTGCCTTGATCAGGAGCACTCCAGCACCTGGAGACTAGGGGCCATGGTTTCTGGTGTGTCAACATAATGGAGGAATTAGCCATAATTTCACCACGCTGGCTAGACGGGTTGGTGAATTAGCCCTCCCCTTCCGCCTTTCTATCCGTGCAGCAAATATTAATTTGCCACATAAATAGAAAGCTCAGCCTGCACCACTTGAAGGCGGGGTAGGACACTAGGTTACTGGCCTGGCCGGTTCCACACATCGTCACATACGTTCAGCGTGTGGGTCTCCTTCCAGTTAGATACCAGCAACCCTTTTGCAGGCCATATATATATATATATAATCAGTATCACAGCATGACTTCAAAAGTGGACCTTATCTTTAAGTATTCACCATCTCCCACCCTCGAATAAAAAAGTCACAATTCGTACATATATCATTACCACTATAATATACTTGTGTGTATATATATATGAATTGCGACTTTTCTTATAGTATATTTGCATGGGAAAACAGTCATGTTTACAAATTTTACATAAACATTCATCATAATTGCATGCATCCATGAAGTAATTTCCAATATATGAAAATTTAACAACCTTTAAATTTTGTGGTAGATTCAATATAGCTTTCCAGATGGCAATGGCTTCATACAACAGGTTAATTTTCCATGTCACAAAGCTTGTACGGTTCTAGAATGGTTCGAGGAACGTGAGAATGAGTTTTCTTTATTACCATGGCCTCCAAATTCTCTAGACATCAATCCTATTCATCACCTGTGGTTTCACTTAGAACAACGTATCAGAGCATTAACATCACAACCACGGAATTTACAAAAGTTTGGCCAACTTCTGTTGCAATTATGGTATGATATCCCACGTGTAACCTATCAACATCTAATTGAAGGCATGCCACACCGCGTCTAGGCTCTTTTACGCCACGAAGGTGAACCTACAAGTTATTAGGTAAGTGGTTTTAATGTTTTGGCTCTTCGGTGTAGTTTCTCCACAAGCAATGTCTTTTGAAGGAAGAAGATTCATTTCCTCAAAAATGCTATCATTTATTCCATCAACACTTGTTACTGGTGACTTACATATCACAAATAATAAAATCTTCACCAGAGTTTCAAATTCACTGTAAACCAAGTATATTAGCGGCTCATCTCTTTGAAATGTCCCTGTAAATTTAGTAAAAATCAGTGACTGCTACAGACTAAGAGAACTTCAGCTTTCATAGTATTGTCTTTCAACAATATGCTTGTCCTTTGCAAAGGAAACGAATTTTGCATTGTTCTTTGGGATAAATGCAGGAAAGTACTTTCCAGAGCATCCCATTGTTGGAGAAGTCTTTTTGCTGCATTCTTCATAGTGAACCATCTGGTAGTACTGTCTGATAAAACAATGGCCAGATAATTGTAATTCATTTGGTATGATTGTGAAATCTTCCCGTCATGATGGCCAATCAGTAAAATGAGGATGAATTGCTACAATTAGATCCAATACATCCTCTCCAAGCTGAGAAGTCCCCTAAGAAACGCATTGTACAAGGTATGAATGTTGCATGTACCAATATCAAGAAGCTTTTTGTGCCGTACAAGTGATATTTCCTCATTCATGAGACGTGTTACTGTTTTGTTGACATTGGGCCCATTGCTACCAAGCATCAACATACTTAAAACTGAGAGGTGTGCACTGTCAAGGACAGCTGTCGATTTCTGAAATAAATATTTTACAGTGGCTTTACCAATAAAGAAAGATTCCAGGTGTCTGTTTACCACATGGTTACAACTGCTTTACAAGTAGCATGCTGTGTGATTTGCAGCTCTTTCTTGTCAGCTGCATTCGTAGTTTCATCAAAGCACATGCTGTAATACATCCCATTCATGTTGTTTATGCACTCCAGTTTAAAGTAAAGTTCTAAGGCATAGTCTAAAAAGTAACTAACTTTAGTTCGGCTCAGAGAAAACCCTTGTGGTAAAGCTCCATGAAATATGGTTTTAAAAACCTCTCTACTTCCAGCACATGAAGCTGCTGGAAAATTACTTGCCACACACTATAACACTCACATTAGTTCAGCAGTTGCAGCAGAATCTTCCACACTGTACACCCTAATGCTTGAACATGCCTTGAACCAAAAAGCAGATACTGACACATTGTTTGCTGGATTCCACGTCAACCAAAATTGTTTGGTTTCTTGTGAGAACAAATTTTTTTTTTCTGTGTTTAGATGGTTCAGCATGTGGCAAAATAACTTAAAAGCCCTCATTTCTAGAGTTCACAATGCAGGAACACACTTTACAAAACAGTTCAATGTCACTATGCTCAGATCCCCATTCAGACACTGTGCACTTATGGCCAGAGAAATGAGCACTTCCCAATGATTTAGGTACAAACTCTTCAAGGTTTAGGCTTTACTTAAAAAAAAAACATGTTAGTGTTTATTTTATATAAATCGAACACTACGCTGATTAAATCAAACAATATCACGTACATAGGATACGACGCCGGTATGGTGATAGATGAAACGTTCGAAAGAAAATAAATATTTCTGCCTTCGGTGGGACCTGAACCCACGACCTTCCACTGTGGTACAGCAATATTTATTTTCTTTCGAACGTTTCACCATCTAATCACGCCATACCATCGGCGTTGGTATCACTACGCCAATAAACGTTGATTGATTGACATTGTTTAATGTTAGTGTTTGTTGTACTTAAAAATCTGGAAACAGAATCACCCAGAGAGTTCTAAAAATTATTGGGGGTCGGGTCAAGCACATTTATATGCACGCTTATACATTACAGAATATGTAAAATCGCAATTTGTTTCAGATTATTTGACCCATATAACTCTACGCCTATGAAAAGAATGCTACAACAGCCTGCGTTATGATAGGATAGAGCATAAATGACAGTATAGAAATAAAGTGGTCTGAAAAATTGTGTTTTCTGTTTAAAAGTGATCTTATGTGGCATCCAGATTATCGTTCTTGAAGTTCTCTTAGCATTTTGAAAACTTCTACCGTTTTTAAAACTACTAAAATGAACCATTTTTTAAGAAAATTTTCCAAAATTTGAAAATAGACAACTCTTTTTTCCATACTGCTTAAATATTTCCCCCCTGAAATGTCTATCACTGGGGAACTTCCACTGAGTTTTCAAGTAGCTAACCTACATATATATAAAAAGAGGAATACTCACTGTATAAAGATGCAATCAAAAGAAAAATAGCAAGGAATCTAAAAAAAGTGACTCCTTTAGCAAATAAGTGAGTAAAAGTGACCTTTCCAAAAAAAGTGACTAAAAGTGAGAAAAGTGACCAGTTTGCAGGCTTGACACTAGTTCTTTGAACATATTTGTATGTTGAAAAAGAATTAAATGGAAAATAACATTATTTTCCAAAGAAATCGTAAGTCCATGGTGTTTGTAAATAACTCGACCTCACATTCTCCCTTTTCTTGTTTAACTCTGCCTCTTTTTATTTTAGGTTCACCTCTTTCTGTTCTTTCTTAACCACTTTATATCCCCTCTCTACCTAACTATCTCTACTGGTCAAAGGCATTCTATGGTTGCATTTTCTCACCCAAAAATGTAGGCTTTGACGAACATAGATTCGTTATGCTTTAAAGCTGGCAAAAGAAAGGGGGATGGGGTCTTAGGGCACAGATACACAATCTTTACCGCAAAACACAGGGCTCCCAATCAACTTCACAAGGAAAATAAGGACCACATTTTATAAGAAAAAGGACCATAAGGACAAGATTTTTTTTTTTAAAAAAAGGGGCCAATACAGACCTGATACAGTGATTTGCACATTATTTTTTTTTAAAAATGATTGTCACTCAAAATGTAAAGAGAATTCCTTGATATAATTTTTCAGACCTTTTTAAAATATTGGTCCTTTTTTGTAGAGAGCAATTATAAAAAAAATATATTTCATGTTACATCTTCCCAAACCCTCGAAAAAAAAAAAAAGCGATCTAATTAGCAAGAACTGAAAAATAAACAGTGCTGATTTTACTCAAAACAGAAGCCAGATATTTATTATGTAACCTCAATAATTGCTTAACTTTGATATAAAAATTAAAATCCAATTTATTAAATTATGATACACGGCAAGGCAAAACTGATACGCACCGAAGAGAATGAGCTTAAGGCCATTTTATAAATTCCGAAGTACAGGTGTTGAGTTGATACTTATTGCATCCAGAAGTATAGCTTCAAGCGACTCATAAAAATAAGAATATGGAATCAAATAGTGTAGACTTTGGGAATTCTGGTTTGGGGCAGGGGATAGAGGGGTGGGATGGGGTTATTATGGCCTGTTGCAAAATTTTTCTAATACTAATTAAACACATCCATATTTTAATTCTGAGTTTAATATTAACTGAGATTAATCCGGAGTTTCTATATTGGAAGGGAATAAATTCTTTAAAAAATTCCATAAATAATAATAAAAAAATAATTGTAGGACTATGTACAGTGGCAGAAAAAGTATTTGAACAATGCTTTATTTCAAGCAACTTTATTGTGAGTAAATGAAATTTAACGAAATTTCGACAAAACACGTATTTCATATTAGCTAATACAATAAATAAAAAATAGTGGCCACACATTTAATGGCCACATAGAAATACCAAAATACACAATTTTTTACGGGGAAAAAAGTATTTGAACATAATTTTATAACTCAAAATTATACCAAAAATTATCATAACACAATTTAATACTTTGTAAAAATATCATTATTATTATTTGTAACAGCTTATAGCCTTCTTGGCATTGATTCTATTAACTTTTTTGTTAGATCTGATGAGAGATTTTCCCATGTTTCCAAAAGAATGTTTTTGGATTCATTTTTA
This sequence comes from Dysdera silvatica, assembly GCA_006491805.2. Lineage (NCBI taxonomy): Eukaryota > Metazoa > Arthropoda > Arachnida > Araneae > Dysderidae > Dysdera > Dysdera silvatica. The sequence goes on from QLNU02015360.1 coordinate 121,987,152, forward strand.
TTTGAAAACTTGTGTTTTCTTAGTTCTTGGTCCAAAACATACAAGTTTTCAATTGGATTAAAGTACGGAGATTGAGGAGGTGTATTTAGTCTACGGGGAACTTTATATAACAAATATTCTTTTGTAACTCTGGTCGTGTGTTTCGGGTCGTTGTCTTGTTGGAACAAGAAGTTATCCTTTATGCCCAACTTTGATGCACTTGGAGATAAGTTATCTCCCAATATGTCCACCTAGGTTTGGGCATTCAAAATTCCATCAATTACAATTAAATTGCCAGTTCCGCTCCAGGCCATACAAGCCCAAACCATAATGCTACCGCCGCCGTGTCTCACAGTTGGGACAACACTTTGAGGACATAAGGCCTCCTTGTTTTTTCTCCAAACAGTCTTCTTGCCATCCTATCCAAATAAACAGTATTTACTTTCATCACTGAATAATAAAGTTTTCCAAAAGTCTAAAGGTTTATCTACAAGTTCTTTTGCAAATTGAAGCCTTTTCTTTCTATTGTTTTCACTAACATAAGCCCTTTTCCTTGCGCTTCTGCCTTTATAACCTAATCTGTGTAAGTCATTTCGTACAGTTCGAGATGTAACGTGAGTATCTGAACATGATGCAACATCATCTGCTATTTCTACACTACTTATAAAAGGATTTTTTAAACTAACCTTCCAATTTTCCTGCAAACTCTTGGTTCAATAGCTTTGAGTCGACCCATTCTCTTCTGATTTTCGATTTCACCAGTTGATGTGAATTTTTGCATGACATAATAAACGGTGACATATTTAATTTTAAAGTACTCGCTACTTTATGGAAAGTGCAACCATTTTTCCTTAAATTATCAATTTTATCAGGCGTAACTAGAGATAACTCGCTTTTCTTTCCAGACATTTTTTAAACGTCCAATTTGCGATTGAAAGTGAAGTACTCACTGTAAATGAATAATTAAACTAAACGCAAATTCCATTTTTTCTTCTTCTCCTCTGTCAGAATTCCTCGTAACAGCGTTTGTCATTTGTTGTTCAAATACATTTTTCCCATTGAAAATTTGCATATTTTGAATTTAACACGTTGTTGCTAAGTGCATGACCACACTGATTGACATATTGTATTAGCAAATGTGAAATATGTGTTTTGTTAAAATTTCGTTAAATTTCAGTCACTAACACTAAAATTATTGTGAAATAAAGCATTGTTCAAATACCTTTTTCTACCACTGTATATGTGTGTGTATAAAAGGATATGCATTAAAAAAATAATTTAATAATCCATCAGCTTTTGTAAACTGTCTGAGGAGGCTGGGGAAGAAAGAATATGTTAAACTTTTTAAGGGCCCGCAAATCCTGTCCCTTCCTACAGTTGTAATCCCACCACACAGTATACAGATCCGACATCCTGCAGCTTCATCATCTTTGACTAATCAGCACTCAACAACGCACATCTTATGGCACTACGACTGCTTCCTGGAATACCTTTACAAACATATGAATATTGCGCATTATTTACACTTCTGTTTAAAGTTAAAAAAAAAAAAAAGATGAAAAATAGAGAGCAAATTATATATTTAAAAAAGACCAATACATATTTGAGACGAAAATCCAGAACAACTGGGAGCCCCGAAAACATTTCAGTTGATACATGTAAAACACCTGCATACCTTGGAACAATTATAAAATGCCTTCAAATGACATGGCCAGTTCAGGCATTTTTTGCAATTGCTGTAATATGCAGCATTGTTAACTATCAAAAAGGATGAACTATGTCACAAAGACATCAACTGGACATATTTGTGAAAGGAAGAATTATAGGAATGCTGGAATTCGGACAATCCCAAACCAAAGAGTCTCGAATTCTGAATGTGCCTAAATGTGTGATGTCAAGCTTATGATAAAGGTTCCAAAGTACTGGAGATGTTACCCACCGATCAATACCAGGTTGACTAACAGTAACAACTGCCGGGCAAGACCGATATTTGCGCAATGTTAGAGGGACCCCTCTGCCAGACAACTGGGTTCAGAACTGACAGCCATCACAGGAATAAGAGTTTCGAGATAAACTGTTTACAGGAGACTCAGACAAGTTGGTCTCTATGCCAGATGACCAGCAATTTGCATCCCCTTCACATATGTACAGAAACATGCACGTTTACAGAGGAGCATGGAACATCAGCAGTGTAGTCGGGAACAGTGGGGCAAGGTCATGTTCAGTGACGAGTCCACATTTAGTCTGTAAACTGATTCTCATCATACGATATGGAAAGAACGTGGAACTCATTTTCACCCAGGAAACATCATGGAAAAACATAATTTTCCTTCAGCGGAAGTCATGTGTGTCCAGACATCATACTGGACAGCTGCACAGACCTCTACAATTTTGAGGCAGTATCTGTTACTGCTCAAAGGTATAGAGACGAAGTCTTTGAACTTTCCGTTCGCCTGTTTCTAGGTGCTGTTTGTCTCGGATTCATACCTATGGATGCTGATGTACCTTCTTCCCATGCAGCCCTGGTTGATGGCTTCCTTCAAAGTGAAGATATGTAGCATATGCAATGGCTTTCTAACTCTCCTGATCTTAATCCTATAGAGCATGTGTGGGGTAGACTCTGAAGATGACCTACAGCCCTTCAGCATCCACCAAGTTCCGTTCCAGAATTGAAAAAAGAACTTTTTGAGTACACAACTCATCAATACCCTCATTGAAAGTATGGAAAATAGTTATGCAGCATGTGCGGCTACCACAGGTAGCCATACACCTTAATAAACTTCAGTATTATCCTTTTTAATAATTATTTTTCACTAAAGTTGAAACTAGTAATATGCCCATCTTTCTTTCAAACTTTTCAGTTGGATAATAAAAGTCAATCTTATCTATGTTTTCAATTGTTTTATTCTTCTGTAACCTTACTACACCTGAATACCACGTTTCTTCCCACTCCGATTTATAATTCCTTAAATATTCATATAAACGGCAACTATGCTAAAGTTTTGGACATGAGCGCATATGTAGAACTGCAAAACAGGATGCTTATTTTTAAATATGCAAGGTTAGCTAAGGCCATGCTGCACTGGGATCAATAGTTTTCAGAGGAACTGAACCTTTGCTGTCTAAGGAACCAAACTCAGAATTATAGTGGGCAGACATACATTCTATGGTACCACTGGAATTGAACCAATGTATGCACGATAGATGAATGCTTCTATGTAGCTGTATAGGACATTGTGATTTATAACTTAATCAATAACCTTTTCTACACCAGTGCAGTTATAGCCCAGATGCTCTTGCGCCACACAAATCCAAACGAATTTTTCTACACCAGTGATACCCAATTTTCCTCAGTACAAAGACCAGATTGTCTTAGGGGTCACATATTTTATATGCATAATAATGTGGCATATGCAAAACGTTTGTATTGTCTATTTTTTTTTCAATTGAAGCAAAGATATTATATTTCAGTGTTTCACATAAAAAGTAGCATAGCTCGGCAGTTTAAATATTGGGATACACGTTTTAACGAACACAAGACTTCCTTTAAAGTTGTTTCTTTCTACTTTGGAATCGGACGTAGAAAATTTTTGAAATAATTAAAAAAATTTAAAATACAGTTGTTTTTTTCATGTGGCAGTTGGTTACCATATTATATAAATCATAATAAAAATAATCACAAGCAGAAATGCTTCCATTTACAAACACTGAAGACCAAAACATTTTATTGTTTAATATAATATATTGTCACAAACATAACTACAATGAAATGAATGACGATGATGAGACAGTGAATGTACAGGGTACAATTAAAGTCTCTCTATTTAGTTTTCTGTAATTGGAACTAATAAGAGAAATGACACTAAATTTTGTACATATACTATTCAAGGGATGGGGAGGATTTCAGAGGGGGGGAAAAAATAAGTTCTAAAATTCATGGATAGGGGAATGTGTGGCATTCCAAAAGTGGGGAAAAAGAAAAAAAACAACTAAGACAAATCTTACACACACATATATATATATATTTATTTGTGTGTAAGATTTGTTTTAGTTGTTAATTATTTTTTTTTCCACTTTGGAATGCCATATATATTCAATATATATACTTTTGCCGACTTGTTCCAAAAAGCTAAAAAAGAAACAAATTGCCCCAAAATTCTTATTTTAAAATAAAAGCAAAATAACACATCAGGTAGAAATTTGCATAAATACTTTTTCCATTGAAATCCTTTTCTGTGACAATTTATGTAACTGTCTTCTAGTTTTTACCAGTCAACTTAAAAAATGAAACTATAATTTTAGATTTGTCTTAGTTACTCTGTTTTTGTGCTTTTTCCATGTTCTTCTGTTTCGGTAGTGCCACAATCCCCTCCCCCTATTGGTGAATTTTGGATTTTTTTTTTTTTTTTGTGAATCCTTCCCAACCTTAGGATGTGCACAAAATTTAGTGCCAGTCTTCTTATTAGCTTGGGAGAATGCAGAGAGCCCTAAACAGGGAGACTATAATTGTAACAGCCCTGTATAACTATAAATGCATAAAATTTACAAGTCTCATCTATCAACAATAATAGCAGGTGGGTGGTAGAGGAAGAGGATTTTAGATGCTTTAGCCCTTTTCCAAACAAACATCAGTTACATGACATGACATAACACTTCAGTAGAGATTTGGCACGTTATTGAACATGACTACAAATAATAATATTGAATTCATTACATATCAAAAACCATTTCTTGGTTACAAACACTTGAATGATAGGCATAACATTGTAATTTCATATTATGTGCTATAACTCAGAAGTCCATTATATGGCTTTTACAAAATATATTTCTGACAATATCAATAATTATGAAATAATATTATTATAATATTATATAATTATGAAATGCATAATTTATACCATAATCAGTAACACTGAGATATAAACACAAATATCTAATTTAACAAATATTCAACAATTTTTGCGAAAAAAAGACCAAAATATACAACGATAACACCATGTTCCTTTCCACGTGTTTTATGGCACAAGGACAGTTAAGGACATTCTGTACATAATTACTTTATTGGTCTGTTGGTTATATTTTTTATGGCACAAAGAAATTCATTTTTAGGTAACACTGAACTATTAAAGCTGATATTTTGCATTTTGTTTTTTTCACCAGTAACAATATGGTGATTAATTAGGCAGCAACTAGTGTAATTAAGCTGCTTTAGGACTTTAAAAGTCACAGAATGTCTTACATATGTTGAATCCAAATTTTAATTTCAAGATAATACTAGTCGGAACCACATGGAGGTTGTGAAATGTGTGGTTGGCTAGAGGTTAGAACTCTAGATAGATGAAAACGTTCTTTCCTAATAGAGACAAACAGTCGGTGGTTAACAAACTTTATGAGCATCGAAGTCTTGTAAAATCATTTGAAATCCACCACGAACAACATTTTATATCAGAGAACTATGATTTAGGCACCCACCCCATTAAAGTAATTTCTTATATGTTCTTCAAAGTGTTTCATTAAAAATTTAAAATGAGTAACTCACCGGTCATAAATACGTTTTTTAAAAAAAGGCTAAAATCTAGTAGTCATTAGAGAAAAATAAACTTTTTGCATATAAAAATAATGGCACAATGCAGTTAGAATTAGATATTTGCTATGTGTCTGCGAAAGAACATGTATATTTTCATCAGAGCAAGGAACCATGTGGCCTATCTGCACTTTATATTCGTTTTATCACCAACCTAATGACACAATATCTTCTTCCATCATAGTTCTTTAAGCAACGGTGGTTCATTTTGCTGATATCAATGATATTTTTATAAATTCATTTTAGAACTTTCTTGTGAGTTTATTATAATTAGTGTGGATGTGCGTGACTATATTATGCGCAATTGGAATACAGATATGTCATTGGTTTTTTATTTTTCTAGTGTTATTTTCTGTTTCTATTGTCTTCCTTTTGTTTTGTGTGTCAGTTGGTTTTGTATAGGTCACTAGAAGAAATATGCACAAAGGTAATCTTTGCATACACAGTAAATGTTTTTGGATATAATGCAGAAAATGTTCTTGTATTTTTTAAATGTGCTATGACCAGCATTTTGATATTCCGGGGGCCAGCTTGTTTATTGACACAATCACATGGGATAAATTTAAACATTGAGGAAATCCGCTGAAGGAAAGTAATTCACGGAATATTCCATATCAAAACCACTATGGTGATTCAAATGTACAATACCAATAGCCTGAAGAACAATCTTCACAAAGTGGACCATTTAATATTGTCATGCCGTTTGACTGAAAATAAAATAAAAAGAAATAATATACATCAATTTAAGAAAAAGAGTTACTAAACCAAGTTACATTAATATAACAATGTTATAAGTTCTATATGTGTACACACATATTGCATACACAAGGTGATAGCTATTAATGTTGGCCTATTCAGAGAACTTCATGGCTATAACTAATAAGAAGACTAACATTAAAACATGTATATAGGCTATTCAAAGGATGCAGAGAAAAAAAAAATAGTTTATATTCTTTAATGTTGAAAATATGCTTACCAAGCTTGAATCTATAAAATTTTCATTATAATTTCAAAAAATTATATTGAAAATGTCACATCTTTACTTTCCCTGTGGCCATGGAGGAGTTACAAACATAAAACTACATTTTTGTTGGACTGTTGAACAGTTTTTTCTTTTTACTTTTGCCATGGATAAAGTATAAAAATGAAATTCGGCTACATATTCTTATTGGATTGTTGAACGTTTTTTTTTTGTATTCTTTTTAATCTTGATAGTTGCCATGAAGAAAGTACAAATATAAAACTCTGTATTTTAGAAAACTGAACTTACAAAACGTAGTGTTACCACTTAATATTAAATATCATTGACAATATATATATATATATATATATTATTATTAACTAAAGAACACATGAATAAGGAACTTCCATTATGTGTTGTGCATTTATTGACTATGAGAAGGCTTTTGACTCTATAAAAACATCAGCAGTCATCAACTCTTTAAGATCAACAGACATTGAGGATGTGTACATTGACATGGTGAAACGTGTGTATAAAAATGCAAGTGCAAAATTTCGGTTACATAAAGATACCAAAACTATCAAACTTGGCAAAGGGGTGAGGCAGGGAGATACCATTTCTCCAAAACTTTTTACTTCTGCTTTACAGATGATTTTTCAGCTGATAAATTGGAATAACAAGGGAATAAAAATAAATGGTGAATATTTAAATCATCTGCGGTTTGCTGATGACATTGTTATTTTTTCAACGGACCCATTAGAACTCCAAGACATGGTACAAGAGCTCTCAACTAGAAGTGAAGAAGTTGGACTCAAGATGAACCTACAAAAAACTAAGATCATGTTCAATAATTTTGTAGAGGAAACAAAAATACAAGTTGACAACACTGAGCTAGAAATTGCTGATTCATATATTTACCTTGGCCAGCTGATTTCAATGGATGGCAACATTATGAAAGAACTCAACAGACGTATTAAACTTGGCTGGAGTGCATTTGGAAGAAACAGTTTTATCCTGAAGGGGAAATTGCCTTTGTGTCTAAAAAGAAAGGTCTTCAACCAGTGTGTATTGCCAGTCCTCTCTTATGGATCAGAGACATGGAGTCTAACAGTTGGAGCAATACGAAAGTTACAGACAACGCAAAGGAGCATGGAGAGGTGCATGCTTGGAATAACTAGGAGAGATCGAAAAAGAAACACTTGGGTGAGAGAGCAAACTAGAGTAGAGGACATCATTGTTAAAGTAAAAGGACTGAAATGGCGATGGGCTGGGCATATTGCAAGAAGAACTGATCAACGATGGACAACAGAAATTCTGAACTGGATTCCAAGAGACCACCGAAGACCTAGAAAACGTCCTCAAACTAGATGGGTGGATGAAATAAGAAAAGAGGTTGGGGTGACGTGGAAACGAATGGCCCAGGATAGACATTACGGCCTGTTGTGATAAACAATTTTATTGTTCTAAACTGAGAACTTAAGTTAGAAGCAGCGGGGTTTTACTAAAATGTGTTATCACTGTGCAGGCATGGCTAAGCCACGAAATTCGATTCTCGCACACACGTGTTGCATTGTTTGAAAATAGGGTTGACCTCAATGGAGGGGAGGGGGCATGTGCGGAACATCTGGAATAAGTTGAAAATTGTGGTTTTGTTCCTATGTTACCAATGCAAAATTTCAAGGGAGTTTGTTTTTGAAAGTAAAGCAAACTGAAAATTCTGTAAAAGACCATTTCTATTCAGTCAATACGTGTGTCACACACAACTTGCTTGAAATGTTGAAAAGAAAAGGTTTGAGTCTTTCGGATAAAGTGGAACTTATAAATGATGTTGATCAAGGAATGAAAACGAAAGATGTGGCCATAAAGTACAGTATAGCCGCAAGCAGTGTGTCAACTTTAAAAAATAGTTCTGTAATTACCATTCAACAGTAAAATGGTGTAAATGTGAACAGAAAAAGATTTAAACCATGTTTGTATACAGACATTGATGTCGCTGTTTTCAAATGGATAATAATAATTCGGGATAAAAATCTGCCACTCTCCGGTCCTGTGATCCAACAAAAAGCCTTGATATTATAGACAACTGTCCTGCACATCCCAAAGAATGCAAATTAAGAATATTAAACTCATTTTCCCACACAACTTCGAAACATCAGCCATTAGACCAAGGCATAATACAGAATCGAAAACGTATCCTGCAAAAAGTTTTCCTAGCCATAAAGGAGAACCAATGTATAATAGACAATTTTATTAATTTGAGAATTTCTATATCGGAGATGATGAAACGTTGGGAATGTGATGTGATTGCATCGCTATCCACAACTGCTTTGTGAAAGCCAGCTTAAAAGCTGACATCGAAGAAAATGAATCAGAATCTGACATGGGCTTGGAAAATTAGTAAATGAAAAATGGCAAAAGCTGAAAAACAATGGGGTGTTGAAGAACATACAGAGCTCTCTTATTTTTTGAACGTCGTGACCGCTGAATATCCTATGGAGCATGAAATCTTGTAAAGTGTTAAAAAATGTAATGAAGAATTTACAGTAAGAGATGATGAAGATAAAAAGACTATTGAAAAACCTTCACATGGTAAAGTGATTAAAAGCATTCGAAACGATCTGACGGGGATTACAGTTTGAAGATGTTACAGATGACGTGTTCCGATATTTACAAAAGTGTGAGAATTTCTATGAATAAAACGTTTTTTATAAGATACTTGTACAAAGCAAAATTAGTGATTATTTCTCTGTTTCAAATATGTTGTATGAGGATCATACAGATATAAAGTAATCCTCAGTCTTTACTTTTGTTATTAATTTGTGCGTACTTGTATACGAAAAATATTTAAATTCGTTGAAAAAGAAGAGTCTACTAAATTTAGTTTTTACTGTCCAAATTTAACCTTTTTCATTTTATCGAAATTAAGTTTTACAATTTATGTTAATTTCTATTTAACGAATTTTCCTTATAACGAAGTTTTTCAGAGGAACGATGGCACTTCGTTAAATAGAAACTCGACTGTATATATACATAATAACATATAAGCTATTCATCATCATATAATACACTGGTGTGCAAAAACTAAGGATGGGACAGTTTTTCGCATGTAACGTCGTACCCCAGTCTTTCAAGTGGGTACAAAGCATATCATAACATCCTCGAGATGTAAGATTATAGAAAAGGTGAACAATACTGACCAAGAAAGGAATCCAAAGGACACGAAGGACTTTTATTCAAAAGTGGTCTTTCAGCACAGGAGGACAGAAGACCGAAACGTCCATGTGACAGGCGGCAAGTAAGACAAATACAGTTTTCAATAGGGGATATGATTACCCCTGACTGCAATGCAGGATGTACACAGCCTGTTCATGCTCAGTATGAGGTTGTCGACGAGCTCTTGAGGCATCATGACCCATTCCTCTTGTATCACCAATTGAAGCTGAGAAATTGTTGCTGGCAGATGGCAACGTTGCAATGTAACATAATGCAAGAAATGTTGCAAACATTCGTTACACTTTTTTTAGTGAACCTCCATAGAAGTATTTTCAACGTAAAAATGATCAGATGGAACACACCTTACAGCAAAATACACAAAAAAAAATTATTCGTTCTATAAAGGACACATCTGGTGCATAGACTGTATACTAATATAAGGACTACTGATCAATGTTCTCCTTCGTTCAAGTGGAAAAAAGGAAAGTGGTGATGAACAGTTTGTTCAATTGCTGACCGCAACTGTTCCTTTGTGATGCTTTGCATATGCAGTGTAATACAGTCCTTTAAGTTTGCAAAAGTTGCAATGTCTCAGTGATAAAGCTTATTTTCTAAATGGCTCTAGAATCAGAAATCAGGTGGATTCGGAGAAGGTAGTAGCCAAACAATAAGAAACGAATCACTAATCACTTGGTCATTGGTGAAATGTTGACATAAGAAAATACTGTACACTGCATCAATATGTGAGGTGTAAATGTTATAGACACAAATCAACGTTGCAGTTGAAGTTGAGATAAGATAAAAGTGAGAAAGACGTCATAATATCTGATAGAAGCCACAAGCTCGAAGAAAAACGATGCAAGGATACATTTAGACTTGAATAAAAACCAGATAGTTGTATTTTTATGGCGCAAGGACAACAATGGTCATTCTGCGCCAAGCAAGGTGAGACCGTATGTACGATTAAACCAGATGGTCATTTCAGGTAAGTGTAAAGGATGATGTAAAACACATTGATTGTCCACAGTCCAAATATGATAATTCTGGGTGATCATTGCCATTAAAATAAAAGCATGCAACTTCTCTCAGCAGAATATCCCATGACCATGACACATCAATGTCCATTCTGGCAAGAAAGGTCAACGCAAAAGTCAGACACTTGCAGCAAGCAGGTGCTAATTGTGGCTGATGTTGTATGGAAAACAATGCACTATCTTCCTAAATATATTGAATAATACATCATATGATATTTCTAACATGACATGGCATCTGCACTACTGGTGCCAGGAATATGCGTTATTTCCTGCCCAACAACTTTGTAACTTCAATGACATCTATAGTGACAGACTTTCACCCTCTGCAAGTCTGAACTCCAAACGATCCCGTTTTCTAGAATCATGATATTTTGTGGACAGCTTGTAAAGACATAGGGTTTACAGTATTGGTGGTGGCCCATGGAGAGATTTAAGTGAGGCTAATTCACCAAAACCCAAAGTTACTGTCAATTTCTTTCTTATTTACTGAATGAGGTAAAAACCGGTTTCTTGCTGAGTATAGACCGTAACTTAATGTGTTTTAGTGAATTAGCTTCATGCAACTTCACTTAAATTTCACCACAGGCTACCACCAGTTTAAAGCATTATGCCTTATGATGGCACAATTCATGAACAGCACTTAAAACATAACTCTGGTTTTTGTAAAATATCTTCACAATTAAAACATGCTCTGGCAAAGTGATAGCCACCATAACTTATACAAATTGTAGTCACTAGTTATCAGTATTTTGGTACAAAGATGGATGTAATCTATGTGGTTATGCAAATCAGATTGTATTTTCTTTACATATAGTGACGAATTTCTCTCTCCCATTGTGTTTTCACTGATTTTTTTTGTAATGTTTGTAAATTTAAAAAGTAATTTTAGGCTGGTCTATATCATTTCCTGCAACATGCCAATTTAGCTGAATTTTTTTTAAATAACCTTTTTCCATATCCTTCGAATAGTCCATATATATATTTTAGTGTCAATCCACTTATTGGTTAGAGCTACAGAGTGCTCAGAATAGGTAATTTTAATTATCATTTAATATACGACACTTCATGAGAAACAAGAGATATGCACATACATCATAATATATATTAGAGAAGTCACCACTATAGAATTATGCAGGATTCCCACTCGCATTGGAGAAAAAAATTCCCTGACCAATCAGGAAAGTTTCAATTAAATTTCGATTGCGGGGACAATCGCTTCACGTTTGTGGGAGATTTAGCTATTCAACGTAAAATTTAAAAAAAATTTCCCTGACATTTCCAGGTTTTGACAAAAAATATTGTTTCTCCCTGACCTTTGGGGAAAATTTCAAATTCCCTGACAATCCCAGGTTGTGCGAAAACCCTGTTATGCCCATATATATATCTTTTTTTTTTTTGATGATTGAGATGCATTAATTCCTTTGTGATGGCATAAAGGGAAGTTACCACTTACCAATGGGTAAATTTGGTGAATTTATTTACATATTTATTATAGCAATTCACTGAATGAAAATAAAAGTGATCACACTTTAAACCAAATGAAATAACATTTTCAACCTAGATTTAACAGATGGAATGCACACAAATTTAGTAGGTGGCCTAAAGACATGAGAAAGATTCAGCAGAAAAAAAAAATACTGGTTAAAACATTTCCTAATAGGAACAACGACGATGTTTTCATAGACCTAAAAGCAGGAAATTTGTTATTCTGCACCTTCGACAATGTTGTTTGTAATATTTATGCAAGATGAAGCACCTCATATTCCATAACTGACAGAGCAGTCAAAAAAGAAAGGGACAGTTGTTTTTTTACCAGTTGAACGGCCATCTCACTTCCCATATATTACTCCATGTAATTTTTGGTTGTGAGGTTATTTTAAGGACAATATCTATTGTGTGTGTGTGTGTGTGTGTTTTGACTAAAAAGCTTACAGGAAACATCACAAATTGTGAAGAATATTCTTCAGACTATCAGCACTTCTGTTAAAAAATGCAATTGAAGATGTAATTTTAGTACACAGAAACTAAACAATATCCTCTTTCTCGACAAGTGAACTCAATTTTCTTGAACTATGACACCATTTTGTGGCATCATAAGCACGAAAACACATATAAGTTCATCCCTAATTTCGTCTTTGTTATTCACTTGTCTTTACGTTTTTTGGTTGTGAGGTTATTTTAAGGCCATATCTATTGTGTGTGTGTGTGTGTGGTGTTTTGACTAAAAACCTTACACGAAAACATCACAAATTGTGAAGAATATTCTTTCAGACATATCATGTACAATATCCTCTTTCTCAAAAGTGAACTCAATTTTCTTGAACTATGAAACCATTTTGTGTCATCAAAAGCACGAAACACGTAAGTTCATCTCTAATTTCAGTTTCGTCTTTGTTATTCACTTGTCTTTACATTTTAATGCTGTTTTTCTGCATCACACAGCGGCATAATTCCCCTTATTGGTGGCTTTTCGAGCTGATTTTTTTACTGGAATCATCTTCCCATATTTTAAGTAGTCAGCCTGCCAAAGTTATCAATATTATGGCTTTTAAATCAAGCTATGGCAGATTCCGAATAGGGGTATTTAATTAAGGTTTACATGTACGTTTTATAAATATACACAAACAGTAAATTCCTGATTATCTGTACTCAAAAACAGCCTCAATAGTAGACAAATAGATGGCTGTAACTTAAAAACAAATTTAGGTACAGTATCACAATTTCTACTTTCAATAATGAACATATTCCACTTCGAATTAAATATGCGCTATATTTATATCAATTCTTATAAAATATATTTGAGTAAGAAACTTAAGGATCGTTTTGCAAGAATGAAAGAAATCAGTAGCCTACCAATCAATATGGAATTCACTATACCTTTTATTTTATTATATTGTTAAGAATTTTTAATTTATAAAGGAATATATTTTTATTAAAAAATATTTTTTTCCATATTATATTGTTTATTTTAATTTGGCGCAGTATAGCCCAGATGCTCTTGCGCCATAAAAAAGCCAAACAATCAATCAATTAAAAATTTTAATTTGCATTCTTTCTAAGAACGCTTATTTTAATTAAAATTATGTATCGTGCATGTGCATTATGTTTACGTTCGGGCAAAAACATCTTTTTTCCAACTGTTATGGATATATTGCAGTTCATGTATATCGAACATTTTGGCGACTCCCTTCAACTTCATTACAAGTGGGTTTGACTGCACTTTTTTTTAATCCCACAGATTTCAGATTCTGCTATATAAAATATACATATTCATAAAGAATCATTTTTCAAAATTTTAATGTTTACTTAGTGGTTCTATTAATATTTTCTAATTTTCGGATTAGCCACAATACTTGTGACATCCATCACAGCAGATAATCAAGGATTTACAGCATATATATACATTGGATGATTGCAAAAGTTTGTGCCAAATTTAAAAATAAATTTTAACACATCAAATTTAAAGCATACAATTTTATTAATTATATAGTCACCATCGTTCTTTACAATTGTTTGCCAATGATCTACAAGTTTGTAGATCCCATTTCTGAGGAAAGAGCTTCGTTTCCTTGAAAAGAGTTTGTGAGGTAGTTTTCGAAAGCTTCCCTAGAATTAAGATTTTTATAATCCAAACTGTTCTGTGAAGATTGGAACAGATGAAAATCTGAAGAAGCAATATCTGGAGAATATGGTAAGTGCTGAAGAATTTCTCACTGCAACTCCTGCAATTTTCACAGTGTCTGTTGGGTGATGTGTGGCCTAGCATTGTCGTGGTGGGTGATGTGTGGCCTAGCATTGTCGTGGTGGAAGATGTGTTTTCAATTGGCCAAAATTTGATGTTTTTTTCCGAACACCTGCACTGAGTCTAGAGAGTTTCTCAGAGTACTTGTCCACTGTGATTGTTTCGCAGTGTTGGAGTAGTTCAAAGTGAATAATTCCCCCTCAATCCCACTGAACACACAGCAACATTTTCATTGGATGCAGACCAGTTCTTGTGACAGGTTCTGCACTTTCTCCAGGCCCTTTTCCACTGTATGTTGTTATAAAGAACGTATTTTTCATCGCATGTTACCATCTAATCCGAAAAAGGCCCTTTTTCATTATGTGCAAGGAAAGAAATGGCCACATTCATTTGGTTCAGCTTATTTCTTTTAGTCAAGGAATGCAGTATCCATGCCTAAAGCTTTGAAATGTATCCAGGTTTTTTAATTGATAAAATGAGGTTGAATTATCCACATTCATCATCTCAGCAATCTCCTCAGTTGTAATCCTCTGTTTTTTGTTTTTTTTTTTACACCAAGGGACACAATGTTGTCATCAATGCAGCAAGGTTATCCCAGAGTGGGGTTTTATCTTCCAAGTTGAAATCATCATTTAGAAATTTGCTAAGCCACTTTCTAACTGTCAAGATAGTAGGAGCATGGTCTAAGTAAACACTCCTTTTTTGTGCCACTCACACTTTTCTTAAATGTATAGCGTTACATGCATCAAATGTATTTTTTTCGCTCCCCATTTTGAAAAATTTCCCTCAGACACAAATCAACATATCTGAACAATGTCTGATGCTGAACTGACACATAACACTATCACCTAACCAGTGCATATATATAGCATGACCAGTCAAAAACACAGGAGCTCCACCATGAAGTGCAGTTTGCACCATTTAAGAAAATCGGGCATAACTTTTGTAATCATCCAATACTGTGACTTTTTGTGCACATATATATACTATTTTCTTATATACTCACCAGTATCACTTCCGGCACAATCATGGCAAAATGGGTAGCCAGTACAACATCTCCAGCACACTGTGGACATATTCTGTCTTCTCTACTCTCCAATAAAGAAGTCTCCATAGGATAGTAAAGATTTTTCTAATAAATTAATGAAATATTATATATCAACTCAACAAGCCAAAGAATGATAATAACGTATAACATGTAATTTACAAACAAAAGGTTAAGCACTAGTAAAATAGCAAGCAAAATGATCACTCAAGTTTTTGGAAGCATTAGCAGTAATGTTGATGTCATGCTCCTGCCTCTTTTTATAATCGAAACTTCTGGAAAACCCTTCATTAGAGCAGTCTCACAGAATGTAAAAAAATCAGTGGGAACCCTGTATCTAATTGAAATGTCTTGAATGCGGCCTTCTTGGATTATAACTTAATGTGGCTGTCCAACATGAAAAGGTTCCTCACCCTCTAACTTAGGGTATTTTCTTGGGGTACTAATGCTTCCATTTTACGTTGGTTGGATGTGATTTGGTTTATTTTCCCTTGGAAGAATCTATTGTTTAGGAAGCAGCTAATGAGGTGAATAAGTTTATCGGGGACTTTTATTTCAATTAATTGAGATATTAATACACCATACCAAATTGTATCAAATGCTTTAGCTACAATTTTGTCACCTTTAAAGTTGTATTTGATGCTATCTCCTACTCTTATTAATTGTTATTCTGTTAAATCTTCGGTTCGGAAGCCGAACTGATCTGGCAGTATGTTATTTTTTTGGAGGTGTATGCTTAGTCTGTTTTTGATTAATTTTTTTTATCATAGGTAGGCTTATCGGCCAGTAGTTTTATGGAAAGGTGGTTTTTTTTTTTATATATATTGTTGCTATTTTCTAGTTGATTGGGAAATGGTTGTGCCGGAACGCTCCATTAAAAATTAACATGAGCCAATCAAGAACTTTGGTAGGAGAGTTTTTATTGCCTTATTTTTTACGTTGTCAAATCTGGGATTTTTTCCTTTTTTTTTAGATTTTTAATTTATTTTTCAAGTTCTTCCAGTGATATTTGGATCATAGTTTTCTGCTGGTATATTTAAGAATTTTTTAACAGTCTTTTTTTATTTTTCTATAGTGATCTTCTAGCACTATGTTATTATTTTGGAACTGGAGCTTAAGAGGATTTTCCAGGACTTCAGTTTTTTCTTCATGGCGCTGTTTGTGATTTCTTCGTACAGACATTTTTTTTTTTTTTTAGTTTCTAAAGTGAATTATCTTTTAAATTAAGATTTTTGATGGCCTCGCTTCATTTGTTATTTTAATATTTTATTTACTTTTTAGATTTGGTTTTTGATTCAGCTGTATTCACTCATGTTCTCGATTACAAGTCCTTTGGCATTTTCTTTTGTGGTGCCATTTTTCTTTGACTGTGTTTTTTTAGACATTGAGGTAACTTATAAAAGTTTTTAGGCAGTGAGGTACTAGAAGCTAAAACAATTACCTATTGGATTTTTCTAGTGATTAATGACACTTGGTTTTCTAATCTCTGTGTTTTCTGCTAGGGTGGGGTGGGGTAGTCTTTCATAAAAAATTTATGTAAATTGCACCTAGTTTGTAGCTTTTATTTGATGTGGGCTGAGTCTGTTCTAGGATCAGTTTATACTATAATTTGCAAGGAGATGATCAGATACTAGAGAATTTTGTACTGTAGTTACCCATATTTCATAATTTATTTTGGCTGTAATGACAAAGTTGATAATAGTTCTGTTGTCTATTCCTCTAGGAATCAGATGGGTGGGGCCAGTAGCTTGTTTGTTAGAGCATATTCATACCATAACCATCCACAGCCTTGGAAATTCAACCTTTTGTCAATTTCAAACAGGGTGCTTTGAGTTCCAATCTCTTACAGCAATAACCGGGATGTTACATTTAAAAATTACATCTAGGTCACTGCTGAGGATTTTTTGTTTAGTGGTCTATAGATTGCCCCAAACTCTATATCATCTATGTTAGTGTTTTTAATTATTATTGATTTAATTTGCCCCAATATTTTGTAAGTTTTTTATTGGTGTGAAAGTATGTGGTATGGTGGATTTTAAGAATATTGCAATTCTTCCGGAAGTTATGATTGAACTGTCAGGGTCACTATCAGGTCTATGACATAGTTTGGCTCAATTAACTTTGTCGTGGATTTTAATTTTATCACACTCCACATTACGATGTCTGGCGATTCTGTTTCTAGAAATTCTCTACTTTCATTAAGTTTTTTTTTTTTAAAATTCCCGTGTGTTAGAAATTATGAAGTGGAGGGAAAGGGGTTCTTATTTTATCTATAGTTCACTATGATCAGAAAAAGATATTGCACATTTCTTCCCCCATGGCACAAGAAATGATCTGTGTGCAATCGTTTGGGTCTTCTAAATCAATTATTTTGAGCACTATTTCCATAAAAGTACTCAATAATTCTGCATTTTTGTTTTGTGGGTTGATTTTAGCTTGATTTGTTTCAATGTCTTTTGAGATGGAGTCTCTAATTTGGGGTTCCTCCGTTTGATTCATTTGTTGAAAACTATCAGTTTTAGCAAATATGGCACTTTGTTTTTTTTGGGCAATTCCTTATTAAACATTTGGAGACTACTTTGCCTTGGAATGAATTTAATGACATGGTTGATAGGACACTGCATCGGAGAGTGGCTTGTATTTATGCCTCTTTCGATGCTTGCATTTGGATGCTCTATTAGGCGAGCTAGGGGCTTGCTACTTCAGAATAGGATCTGCTATCTCTTCTTTTTGGGGGTACAGTTCTTTTAAATTCCGATTTTTATTGTACTTCAACTATGTTTGGGTCGCTATCTGAAATGTGATCACAATGGTTTGCTTTAATGGATTTTGGGGTCAACCTCCATAATTAGCAGTGCAGGTCCCTCCACAATTTATGCATTTTTCCTTTCCAACAACCCCCAAAATGTATGCAGTTTTCTTTTAACCTTTACACCAAAAATGTAATTTTTATCTGCAATTTTGCTTATTTAAAATAGGGTCTGCCCCCTTCATTGTGGTTATACTATACTTTGATTAAAAAATAATAGATATGATAAGAATCAACTTTTGCAATTAATCCTTTCACGATTTCCCTTACTTATTTAGAAAGAGCTCCCTTCTGACATCTTATTAGAAAACTGAATTGACAAATCTTGGTCAGGGATAAAATGACAAATTTAATCTTAAAGCATAAAGTATATGGAAAAATGTAGACATACTTATTAGAATGCGATAAAAGCTCTTCACAAAAATATTAGTTCACAATACTATATACTTTTTCTAGTCACCATGCAATGACAAAAGATGGATACTTACGGAAAAATTAAGGATTAAATCATACAAAGCTAGGAAACATTGGCGAGATAAGTGATAAGAATTTTGTGAGATTCATAATTACCGACATCTTCAGCAAAAGAGACCACAAAGCTTCACACATAACAAGAGACGTCTTCGCCCTTGTAAGGGCAGTATACAATGCACTATGTGTATAACTCATTTCTCTGCACTCTAAATACATAAGAGATTCCATATAAGATCATCAAAGCATTACGACATTCCATGTAAAACAAGTGCTGATGTTCAAGAATAACAATAATATTACCATACTAATATAAAAGTGCACACTTCCCAATCCCAAAATCAAATTTGTTTGAACAGCATGGACGAAAAAGGTGAAAGTTTAACACTCATTTATGATTCTAAAGCAGCATATATACAGGGCTCCCAGCCTACTTTTCACAAGAAACTAGGAAAATAAGGGCCACTTTTTATAAACAAGTGTAATAAAAAAATTTTTTTTTAAAGTCAATTCCTTCAATGCGCTGCTCAAATAAAAGGGAAGAAAGGGAAAAATTGCGAAAAGCAATTTTGGCGACATTTGGCGGCAAGCATTAATCGCCAAATACACCAAAGGAAAGCAAAAAAAAAATCATTTAAATTTAATTAATGAATTAATATTTGAAAAAACTGTATTAACATCAAGTGTCATCCACTACAAGTTTAAAAAAATTTATTTGAACTTGATTGGATGGATAGAAAGTATTTTATTAACGATTGAAAATTTGAACAAGATATATATATAGGGAGAGTGTGAGCTAATAGAAGGAATTGAAAAAAATAAGGACTAATAAGGACCTATTACAGTGATTTGTGCATGACTTTTTTCTTAAAATAATTTTAAATTTAGGAACTCAAAAACTTTAACACAGTTCCTCGACATGCCTTTAAAAAAAAAAAAAGTCCTTTTTCATAGAGAGCAATTATAGGAAATAATATTTCATGCATCTCCCCCTCCCCCCGAAAAAAAGTAGATCTAATGAGCAAGAAGACCAGAAAAGCAAAATAAACAGTGCTGATTTCATTCAAAACAGAACCCAAATATTTACTACGCAACCTTAATAATTGCCTAAATTCGAAATAAAATAGAATTCATTAAACTACAATGTACATAAAAATTATGGAACAATTTTGTTAACTTATGCAATAGTGCTGTTGAAAAGGGATGCGTATTGAAGAATTATTGATTCAGAGGTTGCAAAAGGGACTGCACCAGTCTAGTGGCCACAGATATCGATCCTGACATGCTAATTATTAAAAAAAAAAAAAAAAAAAAAAAAAAAAGTGCATTCATTTTACCATAAAGCGTGAAATAGGAAATTGAAAAAAATTTATTTTTATAATCTATTTTCTATTACACAATTCTTATATCCACAGCATAAACATAGAGTTTCAAAATTATTGAGGGAAGGGGGGGGGGGCTCAGGCCCATATAACTCTACGCCTATGATCCACAGTTCCCACTCACCCAAAAAAAAAAATCCAACATTTCCAGGCCTTTTCCTTAACTTTTCAAACAACATTCCCTGACTGATAGCAAATAAAACTTTGAATTGAATTTGGGTTTCGGGGAAAATAACCTCATGCTCGCGTCAAATTTGGCTGTTCAGAACTGGTCAGAAAGGTCTTCCTTGACTTTTCCAGGTTTAACTCAAAAATTTCATTTTTTCCAGACTTTCAGGGATGATTTCAAATTACCCGACAATTCCAGATTACATGGGAACCCCGTGATTGATTTGCTCACTTTGTGTAGCTCTCTCTTGAATAAATCATGAAAATTTTCTGAAATGGTAATCACTTCCTTCTGTGTACATGTGTATCACATCTACCAATTTTTGTCTTAACTGTATAACTCCTCTTTGGTACATCAATTTTTATGCCTTAGATTACACAAACACAACACACAGGGTTAGAGAGAAATGTTTCCCACTTCAAAGAGCTCTTGCGTGTGAATTCTACTGCTCCAAATGAGATAAAATACCCTACAGATAATTTAAATGATGCACTTGACATTTATTAAATAAAAAATTTTAGTACAGAATCCGTCAATAGGTGATGCTGGAGCATGAATGGAATTTATTTACATAAATTGAACACAATTCACGTTACAGCGCATGAGCATTAGTTATTTATCTGCACATCATGCTTACGCTGTAAGAAAAAGCTCTACTGGTAGAGTTCTTCTACCAGAACCAATGAAACTCTGTTGCAGCTATTAAAGATTTCAGCTGTATGACGTAGATACAAAGAGGTTAATATTTATGTGCACCCTATGCAAGATGGTACAGAAATTTGAAAAAAATGGGCAACTTGGCATTCTTCCAGGTAGAAGATAAAAGTAAGTCCAGTGTGATTCAACGGAGGATGATACTACAGCGGTCGTGGAAGCCAGTGGTCAATCGCCACACGGTATTGTAAGTGTGCCAGTTATTTCCGGTGTTGCGGACATGATATTCGACTGTATGAACTATCATGCGGCAGATTTTACACAGCCCATTACAAAATCAAGCATATGCACCAAATGCATGAAGGGGACTCAAACATTCATAAAACTTTTACACTTCAGTTCCTTGCTCGCATGGTAGTTGACGTCACTTGGCCATGGAACATTCTGTGGACTGACGAAGCCCACTTTTGACTGAATGGCCCAGTTAACACCTACAATTGTTGAGTCTGAGCAGTGGAAAATATTCACGCTATCCAGGAACAACACTTTCATCTCAAAAAACTAAGAGTGTAGTGCGGTTTTACGGCCATTTTTATCATCGGGACATATTTTTTTACAGAGATAACAGCAAATGGAATCCGAAATTGTTCTGTTCAATGGACAACGATACCATGATATGCTGTGAGATTTTGCAATCCCACAACCTCAAAAGCGTGAATGCACTTCAGGACATCATTTACATGCAGGATGGTGCATTTCCCCACATTGTTCCTCCTATACAGCAATTACTGAGACAGCAGTTCACAGATGCACGGGTGATCAGTCGTAATTTTCCTACAACATGAACTCCTTGCTTGTTGTATATCAACTCGTGCGATTTTTGGTATGAGGTTTCTTGTAGAACAAAATCTACTGTAGAAGATCTGCATCAGTGACAGATCTGAAGGACAGAATTTGGTGCCATGTTTTAGATATTATGTTAGACTCACTACATTTAGCTGTGGAAAATATGGCTTTGCGATCACAGCATATTGTTTAAAATGAAGGGGGCATATTGAGCAGTTTTAGTGCTACATACTGAACATCTATACGTGTAAGCATAGTAAATATTTATATGTGTGCTACAGCACCATCTATCGAACGATTTTTACACTAATATTTTTTATTTAATAAATGCCAAGTGCATCATTTGAATCTTTTGTAGTACAAATTTTAGTTTTATATATTCATTTGGAGCAGTACACATACTCCAGAGCTCTCTGAAGTGGGAAACTTATTTCTTGATAACCTTGTACATATATGTATAGTAGAAATAATAAGAACATTATTATATTTGTGCATTAATATGCAATTTAATACATGCTAATTATAGGTTGGACAGACTTAAATTGACAGTACATGGGGTGGACCATGTAAAGTTGATAATGTAAAAAAACAACAACTTCGGAATCAATTTGAAGGTCAAACTAAAAAAAAACAAAACCACCCAATACTTCTTATTCCTTGTAAAAAAAACCTTGTAGAAAGCATTTTTTCCATTTAGCACTTAGTTTGCAAGATATTTAAAAAGTAAGACTGAATAAAGAAATTCATGCTATATCACAGAAAACAAATTTAGTAACTTTTTAGAATATTTATTTATCAACTCACAGACAGAAATATCTATACAGGCAATCAAATACAAAAATATTAAATATCAATTAGGCATCAAATAAAAAATCATAGCCAATTATATAATAGGAAGCAACTTGACCAGGAGGTCGGGAAAAAAGCCGAACAAATCTGACTTGACAAGCCCCGAACACCTAAAAATAA
>QLNU02015360.1:122010108-122025682 GCA_006491805.2 Dysdera silvatica
AAGGTGGACAATCGAAATACCAGTTCCAGGATTGAGTACATAGAACTTTGTAAAACTCTGCGCAAAAGCATGAAAGAAGACATAAGAAAATTCAACTGTGAGCTAGTAAGGAAAGCCATTGAAAATAACAAGAGCCTTAGGGTTGTTAAAGGAAGTTTATCTGTTGGGAAGAAACACATCATTGCATTAAAAGGAGAGGATGGCACCGTAACAAGAAATAGGGAAGAAATACTTAGAAGAGTTGAAGAATTCTACAAAAATCTATACGAAAGTAACAGTGGATTAAACGAAGACTCTGAGATAGTCGAAGGAACAGCTCCTAAAATCTTAAAAGAAGAAGTTTCATTTGCAATAAAAAGTATGAAGAAAGGAAGAGCCCCTGGTGATGATGGTATTACATTAGATATCCTAAAAGAAGCTGGAGAATATGTAGAAGACATACTTGCAAAATTCTTTACCAAATGTCTTAACAGCGGTAACATACCAAACCAATGGGATTCTGCAACAGTAATTCTTTTGCATAAAAAAGGTGATAAAGAGGATTTGAAAAATTACCGACCAATTAGCTTGTTACCTGCTATTTATAAAATCTTCACAAAAGTGCTAACACATCGCCTGCAGAAAAAATTAGATGCAGCTCAACCAAGAGAACAAGCTGGATTTCGAAGTGGATTCAGTACAGTGGACCATATTCAAGTATTAAGAGAATTAATTGAAAGAACACATGAATATGAACTTCCATTGTGTGTGGCATTTATTGACTATGAGAAGGCCTTTGACTCTATTAAAACATCAGCAGTCATCAACTCTTTAAGATCAACAGACATTGAGGATGTGTACATTGACATGGTGAAACGTGTGTATAAAAATGCAAGTGCAAAATTTCGGTTACATAAAGATACCGAAGCTATCAAAATTGGTAAAGGTGTGAGGCAGGGAGATACCATTTCTCCAAAACTTTTTACTTCAGCTTTACAGATGATTTTTCAGCAGATAAATTGGAATGACAAGGGAATAAAAATAAATGGTGAATATTTAAATCATTTGCGGTTTGCTGATGACATTGTTATTTTTTCAACGAACCCATCAGAACTCCAAGACATGGTACAGGAGCTCTCAACTAGAAGTAAAGAAGTTGGACTCAAGATGAACCTACAAAAAACTAAGATCATGTTCAATAATTTCGTAGAGGAAACAAAAATACAAGTTGACAACATTGAGCTAGAAATTGCTGATTCATATATTTACCTTGGCCAGCTGATTTCAATGGATGGCAACATTATGAAAGAACTCA
This sequence comes from Dysdera silvatica, assembly GCA_006491805.2. NCBI lineage: Eukaryota > Metazoa > Arthropoda > Arachnida > Araneae > Dysderidae > Dysdera > Dysdera silvatica. Next base: position 122,011,403 of record QLNU02015360.1, read on the forward strand.
ACAGACGTATTAAACTTGGCTGGAGTGCATTTGGAAGAAACAGTTTTATCCTGAAGGGGAAATTGCCTTTGTGTCTAAAAAGAAAGGTCTTCAACCAGTGTGTATTGCCAGTCCTCTCTTATGGATCAGAGACATGGAGTCTAACAGTTGGAGCAATACGAAAGTTACAGACAACACAAAGGAGCATGGAGAGGTGCATGCTTGAAATAGCTAGGAGAGATCAAAAAAGAAGCATTTGGGTGAGAGTGCAAAGTAGAGTTGAGAACATCATTGTTAAAGTAAAAAGGCTGGAATGGAGATGGGCTGTACATATTGCAAGAAGATTGATTGATTGTTTGGCTTTTTTATGGCGCAAGAGCATCTGGGCTATACTGTGCCATATATTGCAAGAAGAACTGATCAACGATGGACAACAGAAATTCTCAACTGGAATCCAAGAGACCACCGAAGACCAAGAAAATGTCCTCAAACTAGATGGGTGGATGAGATAAGAAAATAGATTGGGGTAACGTGGAAGTGAATTGCTCAGGATATACGTATGGAAAGCATTTGGAGAGACCTTTATCCATCAGTAGATAGATAATGGCTGAATATGATGATACATATATCATGGAGTTGTAGCTCTAATTTTCTACTACAAACTTAAATATGGTATGCAAATAAAACATTGAGAGTACTTTGCATTTTTTAGTTAGCTTTAAAATGTTAAATTGAATCACTGAATTTTTTTTTTTTATTCTGAGTGTTATTCTCACATTACACTTTAAACTTAATTTTGGTTTGAATTACTCCAACTTTTACTTATGTGTCGTTTTCAGCCGGTCTCTTACACTGACATATAAGTGAGAGATTACCATATTTTATGTATCATATATTTAAATATCAGAAAGTTACATATTTTCGCTACATTCAAATGTCATTATGTATATAAGTTAGTGGTGGCTTGACAGGGATATCCTCATTACTATCATAATCCAAATCAGGATTGATTTGTTAAGGGACGATATCTTCAGGAGTAGTAACATCAGCTGTCATAACCAGCCTCGAGGTCTAGGATCGGGTAATTTTTTTTTCCAGAAAATGCTAAGCCCCTGCCCCCCTAGTTACGCCAATGGCCATAAACTTAGAAATAAAGAAAACTTCCTTTATCTTTGTAAAAAGGGTAAAAATGTATTTTTATATTCAATATATGCAAACTAAGGAGAAAATTTATTAACTATTGTTCGCTATCATAGGTTTTCTCATGCAATAAGGACGTTATGTCATGTATATTCCGAATGTATCAACACAAATGCTTTACTTTCTCTTACTATAACCAGGTTCAATTGTATAGTGTTTTAATAGTGTTAACTCATTGTTTATAAAATTAGTATATGTAACATTGGAGTCAGATAGTAAGTAAGAATAGACATGTTAACGATGACAAACAGCTGCCATAACAACATAATCAGATTGAATTTAATCCATTTTTTTTTCACACTTTTTCTTTAATATGTTCGAAATTCAGATTTCAAAGGCACTATATATAGTCTAACCTTGATTTAACGATTTTCAGGGGACCAGTGATCGTTAAATCGAAGAATTTGTTAAATCGGGGGGGAACATATTTATCGGAACCAATGACATCCCACGGAGGGGAAAACGGATCCTGGGATCTTCCTTGGGTTGAAAATTTACATGTAAAATACATTAAAAGCAGCAACTATTACATTAAAAAAATATATTCTTTACATTTTCAGCCTTCCCTTGGGCACAAATCATGGGTGTGCCACTGACCAGAACTGAAATAAGAAATTATCGAAAAGGAGAACAATAAAAATGCTTACCAGCATTCTGAAGAATACATGTTAATTTTAATAAACATTAAGAAGTGAGATTGCACGTAATTACTACTATTTTGAAAAGTAATTTTTGATAGACGTTTATTTTGGTTTTTCTTGGGAGGTGACATTATCACAAACTTTTTTGATTTTTTCAAATGCGTAAAAAAGATCATTGTTTTTGTTTGTTTGTGGTTTTATGGCTCAAGGACTACAATGGTCATGCTGCGCCAGGACCTATTGTTTTTCGAGGAATCCGAACCTCTTAAGGCCTAGGGAACCAAACCCCAGACTACAGTGAGCAGTGCGATCTCTGAGTAAGGATTCTTTGCATCATTGGGAGTCGAACCCGAGTTAAAGGTGCACTAGGCAAACACGTTACCATACTGCGCCACTACAGGGCCAAAGATCATTGTTGTCATCAAAATGCAGTTTATACACTGTAAACCAGCATTCGTTTCAATTGAGTAAACTTAATTGAAGTTGATTTTCTAACTGAAATTCTACTTGAAGCTACAGAATAATGACAAAGAGTTATCATTAAATTGAGGAAAGCAAATTTTAAATCAAGGAAAATATAACACTGGACTTAACGTAACCCAATCAGGGGGGAAAAAAATTGGTAAATCGAGGATATCGTTAAATCGAAGTTAGACTGTGTGTATATATATATATATATATAGGATGTCCCAAAATCATTGACCGCAGCTCTAATTTCTTAAATATTGATCCTAGACATATGTGTTAAATTGCAAAGTGGCATAAGAAAAGGGGTAGAATTTTATGAAATCGATTAAAATTGCAGTGGATTATTTTTCAAAGAAATACAAAATTTAAATTTTTGTATGGTCCCTGTACACAAAATTGTCCATTTAGTAAAATGTTCCCCATACTCTAGTAGCTCAATATACAAAATTTCAGCATTCTAGTGGAAACAGAACCAGAGACATGAAAGCCCAAAGTAACTGGCTTGCAACACTTTTTGAAGAGAACAATAGGTATGTTCCGGGAAAAAGGAAAATTCATTCTGCTAAGTCACGTTATTTTGGGTCTTCATATCTCTGGTTCTTTTATCCACTAGAATGCTGAAATTTTGTATATTGACCTATTGGAGTATGGGGCACATTTCACTTATTGGAAATTTTTGTGTACAGGGACCGTATAAAAATTTAAATTTCGTATTTCTTCAAAAAATAATCCTCTGCAACTTTAATAAATTTTATAAAATTCTGCACCTTTTTTTTACGCCGCTTTCCAATTTAGTACATATGTCTAAGATCAAAAGCTATGGTCAATGTTTTTGGGACACCCTGTATATATAAAAGACATGCACTGATCTTTTATGGGAGTAACCCAAGTTAAATTTTTTAAGAATAAGGACGACTAAAGAATTTTTATTTTTAAATCGAACCCCACTTTTCCCAATAAATTCAATAATTTTTATATACCCACTGAGAGATACTGTAAACAAACTTAGATCAGCAAAGAAAATATTTTGTAAAATAAACTATATATATAATATAAAAAGTGAAAGAAATATTAACATGCCACCATTGTCTACAAGTAATTCACCTTTTTAAATTATTTGTTTAACACTTATGTAGGTTTTCTAATTTTAAAAGAATCTTTAGTATGAATCATCATAAATTAAGGGCTACCCATAATTAATAACATACGTTGCATACCTGTTGTTGCATGAAACAAATTTCCATTAATTGTACAAATCGACTTGTCAGAATAGGGTGTACATTCAGGCGGAGGATCCACGGGGAAATCATTGGCCAATATAACGGTATCGAAGTCCAACCCTTTGGCATCAGCCACAGTGCAAAAAATTATATCTAAAGAAAAATAGAAAATTTTGTGCATAGCAGTGAAAAGCCATTAAGTATTTCATAAATTAATAAGAATCAGAAATTATCTGTTTGTAATAATACCACACTTTAAAGCAAAGGACATAATTATAAAATACAGAATGAACATAAACTGATGTAGCACTATACATTTATAAAAAGATACACAGCTTTATAAAGTGAAGTTTTCGATGTTATAATTAAAATTTTGCATTTAAAAACATGGATTTTTTTTTAAAAAACATAAAATTTCAATTTTAACATCTAAAACTATGCCTTATAATGTATACAGCTCCAATTAAGTCCTGACACACACGTTTTCAGCTCAAATTAGTGTTTTGGACATATTGTCTTTCCCAAGGTCAGCAAAATTACCACAATGTCAATGACCATAATTGGCACAATACATGAACCTCTTCTTTCCAACTCTTGCTCTATACCCCACTCTTTAAGGATGCACATATTTATCATTCATGGCCAATATGCAAACACTTTTGTGGTAATTGTAATGACCCTTGGACGGACAGTAAGATCTGACTTTGTAATACAGTAGAACTTGTCTATTTTGTGATCTTGCAAGGAATGAAAAAATAGTTCAAGATAAAGATTCCTATACACAACATATATAAGTTTGATTGATGGTGTTTTATTAATATGTAAAACAACAAAAGGTGTAAATAGAACATTTCCCACTCCACTACAAATAGTATATTAACAGTTTTTGATGTCCTACTTTGATTAGACAATCTTCTAAAGCAGTGTTTCCCAACTTCCTTCAAATTGCGATATCCTTTTATAGTAGCATAGTAATCCGCGACCCCCTTTTATAGTAATCAAATAGTCTGCAACCCCACTCTGTTCGCCACTGCCCCATTTGCATAATAAATTTTTTTTTAATAAACTAAAGAAAACACATTAAATATAAAATTAAAATATATATTATAAACATAACGCTCACAACCATTAGTAGAATACTGCAATGTAGTCAAGTTAAAATATAAAATCGTTGGAAACATTTGGTATAAAATTCCTTATAAAAATAATTGCAACTAAAAATAGTTGTGATGCTTTCCAAAGAAATCAGTTTGTGATCCCCCGGGTGGGAACCACTGTTCTAAAAGTTAGCAATAGCTGCAATTCAATCTTACATATTACCTTCCTGAGATTCAATGAAATTTTGTAACACAGTGTGTACATTGACATGGTGAAATGTGTGTATAAAAATGCAAATGCAAAATTTCGGTTACATAAAGATACCAAAACTATCAAAATTGGTAAAGGTGTGAGGCAGGGAGATACCATTTCTCCAAAACTTTTTACTTCAGCTTTACAGATGATTTTTCAGCTGATAAATTGGAATAAAAATAAATGGTGAATATTTAAATCATCTACGATTTCCTGATGACATTGTTATTTTTTCAACGAACCCATCAGAACTCCAAGACATGGTACAGGAGCTCTCAACTAGAAGTAAAGAAGTTGGACTCAAGATGAACCTACAAAAAACTAAGATCATGTTCAATAATTTCGTAGAGGAAACAAAAATACAAGTTGACAACATTGAGCTAGAAATTGCTGATTCATATATTTACCTTGGCCAGCTGATTTCAATGGATGGTAACATTATGAAAGAACTCAACAGACGTATTAAACTTGGCTGGAGTGTATTCAGAAGAAACAGTTTTATACTGAAAGAGAAATTGCCTTTGTGTCTAAAAAGAAAGGTCTTCAACCAGTGTGTATTGCCAGTCCTCTCTTATGGATCAGAGACATGGAGTCTAACAGTTGGAGCAATACGAAAGTTACAGACAACGCAAAGGAGCATGGAGAGGTGCATGCTTGGAATAACTAGGAGAGATCGAAAAAGAAACACTTGGGTGAGAGAGCAAACTAGAGTAGAGGACATCATTGTTAAAGTAAAAGGGCTGAAATGGCTATGGGCTGGGCATATTGTAAGAAGAACTAACTGATCAATGATGGACAGCAGAAATTCTGAACTGGATTCGAAGAGACCACCGAAGTCCTAGAAAATATCCTCAAACTCGATGGGTGGATGAAATAAAAAAACAGGTTGGGGTGACATGGAAGCGAATTGCTCATTATAGACTTGTGTGGAAAGCATTTAGAGATACCTTCATCCAGCAATGGATAGATAATGGTTGAATATGATGATATATATAAAGGATTTAATAATTGCATGTATAAATGAAAAGGATTTTTTCTAATATTATAGAAACAAAATTCTAATATGCATTTAACTCCCAAATATAAAAATGCATTCAAAATTTTTTCAATGAATTTGTGTGGAATAATTTTAGGAAAATACAAGGTACATTGCTCTGAATACACACAAATGAAAAACTGCATGTCCAGATATTCACTTAATAATAGGATAGAGAAAAGCTTAAGATAAAGCACTCACCCCCCCCAAAAATTAATTTTTTGATGAATTTTAATAGCAGCCAGATAATAAAAAGAAAATATATGATTTCTATTTACATTATTACTTATGGCAAAAAATAATTTTAAGAAAACCTTTTGAGTAGATTCATTTTTCATCGAAAGATGAGTAAGTTTCCTTTTTTTTGCCTTTTGCAACTCATCTGCTGAAAAAAGTGTCATAACACACATTTCCACCTGCTTTACATTTCTCTATAATTAAAGCCTCCAACGTTTGATGTCCTAAGTTGCATCTGTTATCAGATTTTTTGACACAACACGAAACACCCTTTCACATGCAGCATTTCTGTGTGGAATTAAAAGAATATTAAGCATGCGATCAGGTAATGACTTATACTTTATAGACCCATTGTGATCTTTACTGTCCTATATCTTGAACCATGCAATATCTGGTCTATCACAGCTGATTATCTCTTCTGTTAAAGAGTCCACTTGAAATCTGGCAAACTCAGCTTCAATTATATCACTTGTTTCAGAGCCATAGTTAAACAATTGCAAAAAGAACTGTAGAGATGGGAGCTTTCCAAATTCTCTTAACTTGACATCAGCTATTTCAGCATGTTTAAATAGATTCTCATGGAATGGAATTTTTTTTATCATATATGTACAAACCCTCTTAAAATAGTTTCGTATATTACTATAAAACTCATTTTTGACATTCTTTTTTACTTCTTCACTATTTAACAACTGTCGAGTTCTACAGCTGATGACTTCATTTGACTTCTGAAGTGCTTATTCAAAAAATGGATGTCATAAATGCTTTTAACAGATGCAAAAGCTGTAGTTTTAATACGCCTAGATAATATTTCTTTATATAAGTTATCGATTTTGTGCAAAAGATGTGTACCATCGGAGCATCAGTTTGCATCAATAAATTAACTTCATTAAAAATAGGCGTTGTGGACTGTAGAAACAAAAGACAACTTTATTATCGGGGATTCAAACCGTTCTTTTATTTGTAAAAAAAATAGAAGAACTTTCTTTTTCTTCTTCACAGAAGGACTTTTTAAGGGCATTCCACTGCTCTAAGAAATGGATGATGACACTTCCCATCAACAGCCAACGTGTTGATCTATATTTTGTTATTTTATGTTCCTTAACTTCACACATTCGTTGACAAATTTTTAAAAGCTGAAACCTTTTGCAGCTTTTTTTGAAATAGTAATATTCATTTACTAAAAAAGCTTCAACATCACAGTTCTTTAATTCATGTGCAGCATGTTGTGCAGCTAAGGGTAGAAGATGGCAAGCATAACCATGTACAAATACATTACTATTTATACGTTTAATAAAAGAACTAACTCCTTTATGTTGTCCAAGCATAACTGACACATTATCTGCACAAAATGCTACACAATTTTGCCATGATAATTCATGCTTTGTTAAGTCACTGTCTAAAAGTTTAAAAATATTCTCACCAGTTGAGTTACTTTCCAAATGTGGCAATGATAAAATACATGTTACGATTTTATTCATCTTGCGATCATAATATGTGATGACCACTGCATACATTTTATTCGAAGAAATCATGTTACTACCATCGGTAGCCAATGTAAACTTACTTTCTTTTAAAATTGTTACTAATTCCTCTTGCGTTGTTCGCGCAAAACTTTTCATAACTGCGGTAGTCTTTGTGCGCGTACAAGCATATTTCTTCGCAATCACAGAATCCGGGAACATCACCTTGAAAAGATGACTAGCATGATCCGATATCGATAGCAAACAGTAATTTTCAATCAAAAACTTCGTAAACAATGCTTCTGCTTTAACAACATCCATGGCCAAAGTCGATTTTGAAAGTGTTTCTGTCAATTTATGGTTCAAAATTTTCATTTTCGAATTAGCCATGAGGCGGGAGCTTTCCACGTGACGATGACAATTTTTTCCACTGTGGGATATGGAAAAATCAACATTGCACACTGAGCAAAAAGCGTGATTTTACGACTTTTTTGAAAGTTGTAAGATGGGCCACATCCTTTCATATTCTGTTCTAAAACATTGTGAATGGGTTCTTTCACGTTCCACTGTTGGTTTTACAGCATGATAGAAAGCACAAAAGCCGATATAGCACTGGTCACCTGACTCTCCGGTTGTCGTTAATTTTTGGACATTGCGTCGCCCCACTAGCACTGGATTCCCACTCGCTTAAATGCATTGTACTTCAGACACATCACAACACAGTTACTTGGTGTCTATAGCAGGTGGGGAAAAAAAGGACACCCTCGAAAGAGGGGGGAAAATATCACAATCCTGATAGAAGAAATTCGGGGAAAATTTTCCCTTGTAGGGAAAAATCCCCTTTCCCTGCATCGACATGGTTTCCGGAGTGAACGATGCACAGAGCAGAGTTGCAGATTTTCGAGGCTTTAGCAGAGAAACTCTGGAAGTTCCGGAGCAGTTGGCAACTCTGCAGTTGTTTCTGACTTTGAGATGTTTACAGTGGTTATGCTATATATGCTTATATGATATATAATTGTGGGCTTGAACGACTGTCCTAGTGAATATTATGGTTATAGTTGTGACCTCATGACTAAAATAAATAGCTGACCACGATCTTGTGTGTTTTGCCAATGTTGACGAATGCCAAATCATACCTCTTCCCAGACTAAAATATAAGTTTGTAATTACTAGTACACTTTTAGAAGCACTTAACGCAGTCAGAAGCACAAAATTCTTACTCTAGTATTCATTACACATTGTGTTGTTATTCTTTCTAGAGAAATATTTCATGCATTTCTAATAAATTTTCGAGAAATAAGATTGTGTTGTATTCCTTTACACAAGGATAGCTGTATGTTTTACGGTGCAAGGACAGCAATGGGTATGGTGCATACAATTTTCCAAGGGATCCAAATGCCTCTTACGATCTAGGGAACCAAACCTCCCTTGGACTACATTGAGCAGTTTTTTTTCTCCCTTCAGTAGTTGGGAGTTGAACCCCTGCCAATGGCAAGTTAGGCAAACACATTACATCTGTGAGCCTAAATATTACTGCGTTCCTGCATTTCTGTACGAGGGATGTTGTGTTCTTTTCATCCTTTCCAGAGGAAAACAGTAGCATTGCTATAAAACCATTCAGAAGGCTGAAGAAGTAAATGAAGAAACTTCTTTTTATCATTGTCAGGGCTCTCCTTACACTGGAAAAAAAAAAGTCCCTGATCAATCACAAGAATCCTTCAACTAAACTTCGGTTGCAGAGAAAATGGTTTCATGTTCATAGAAGATTTAGCTATTCAAAACAGAAGTTTGACAAAAAAATTTCATTTTCCCCTGACCTTTAGGGCAATTTAAAATTCCCTGATGATTCCAGGTTGAGCGGGAACCCTGATTATTTTGTTTACTTGCAAAAGTTTAAAAATACAAAAGAATTATTATTTGCAATTCAATCATGAATATAATTGGAGTCATTAAAACCAAGTACCTGCTGTATCTAAATCATGTGAGCACTTCCTTTTCACTGCTTCAAGATTACTTAAACATTGTGGTCCATATTTGTTAACAATGAGCAACTTTAAAGCCAATCTTTCATCTGTTTCACGAGCATATGTTTCTAAGCTTCTGTAATTATCAAATTTTTTCACAAGCGAGTCTAAAATTTTTGGGGAACATCCTCTAGCTTTATCTAAAAAATGAAAATATAGAGTTTAAAATATTCACATGTCATTATGGTTTACTGGATGAATCATTTCACACAAAAACTCTTGTAATACTATATATACAGTTAACTCACGTCTTTATGGAACTAAAATTTACGAAATTCATGATTTTACAAACTTTTCAGTTGGTCCAGAAACACATTTCATAGAACTAATGTTCGACTCCAATTTATGGACTAAAATTACACATCTCATTTTTATAAACTCAATTTCCTTACATTCTTTTCTATAGTTTTCTTTGGATGCTGGAAGTTTAGATAGGGAAAGGTACAAAATTTTCCCAAACTGGTTGGATTTTGGATCTCCCATGTTACAAAGGTGGGGGAGGGGAGGAATTTGCATTGAATTTCATATTATTTTATACATTCATAAAGAGCAGCACATTAATTACACATTGAAGGGGAAACTGTTTATGTTAGTTTGTGGTCTCATTTAAGAAATTGAGATGTATGGAACACAAAGTTAGATTTGACATATATTTTAAATTCAGAAAATAAAGAAATGTGGGGAGTTCTGGTGTGTAACAGGATTTACTGACGAGTTGTGATGTTCAATTTTGATTGTTATGAATAAGTTAAAGCAAATACACTATCTGGGGATAATTTCAGCTGTCATTAGTAAAAGGAAGAGAATTAGAGACAAGGCTCATATTTTGTGAATATCACAATTTTGCCTAGGGGAAAAAACACATTGACAAATAAATTTTACGCTCTTCTTTGTAATTAGAATTCGCATTCGACTTTTTTTTATGGTCCACACAAGTTCGTAAAAAAGTGAATCTACTGTTATATCAGCAGAGGTGATAATTTCTTTTAGAAAACTTTTATTTTTTATTTATTATTTTTTTTTTTTACAATGAAGTAATTATGCAGTAAAAAGAAACTATATTTAAAACCATTTAACAAAACACATACCAATTCCTGCTTTTTTTTTAAAAAAAAGAAGGCGGATTGTTAATTTTTGTTTTCCTAAATTCATATCCAGGGATTTCTCTGAGAGGTTTCAATTCCTCTTAGAAAACTGAAGGTCCACTCACCAACCTGTTTGGTCAGCATGGTAAATACATAGCCAACTTATGCAAGATGATTTCCTACTACATGGCCTTCCAGAAGGTACGTATGCAGCAGTAAATTTGACATAACTCAAAAGTTCTGCTTTGATTAATTTAAAATTTCACAAGGTAGTCAATGGAGCTATTTATTCATGAGTAAAATAATAAAATTAAGGAAAATGTACTTGAGTATGTGTTTTACTCTGTAAGTGCCTACTTCACACAAAATACATTCACAAAAAGTTTTGTATGCTATGCAAACAACCGAAAGCCTTAATATGGCATGTGACCTTTCTCTTGATTTCAATACAAGCTTCTCACCAACATTTCATCTCTTTAATCAGGTGATCCAATGAATATTTCTGTAGAATGGCAGAGAAAACATTTCCAACAGCACCTCACAGATTTTTAATGGGATTGAGGTCTGCAGAATATGCTGACGACTAAATATGAGTAACATATTTGCTTTTAAAGAACTCGTCTAGCTGTGCTCTGAGCATAAAAGAGAAATCTGCCATTAAAACAAAATTCATGTCTACCGCTGCGGCATAGTTTCACAAAGGATTTAAGGACTTGATCCCTATGCCATCAAAGTACTCCCTATAAATACATGCAGGTCAGTGAGATATCTCAAAGAGAGAGAGAGAAAGAGGGAGATTACAATCCATACCACACCACTATGACTAATGGCATGTTGTTCCCCATTCTTTCCAGACCCTCACACATTTGTTTATTTCTAGGGCAAATTCTAGCTATCTGTGAAGAGTACATCAGACCATTGTGCATATAAGTCCCATGCGGACGACCACCCTTTAATAGTTCTCCTTTGGACTCAGCATTAAAAGGGACACAAACTTATCACATCTGGGCATACAGTCAGTTGACATGCAACCCTTCACATCGCAATACTAGAGGATATCAAATTTCCTATTACTGTGGTAGCCACTACTTGAAGAGCTGGTGTGGTTGCTCGGCTGCCTTTAACCAGTAATGTGATATACAGAAGGTTGTTTCAAGATTATGTAAATGATTTCGAAATACCACCACTTGCAAACGCGAGAACATGCACATTCCAAAATAGTTTCATATAATTCTCCATTGCTTACTTAACACTTTCCAGAAACAGTTTTTAAAAATCGTTAAAAAATGCCACCTAAAGCTGACTGTTTTAAAGAAGGCTATGTCCGTGCACTTTCTGATGTCAGATTATCATATTCCAGAATCATAAAATAGTGTAAAACTAAAAATTTTGATATCAGTATAAAAGGATTTTACGAGATATTAAAATGCAATAAGCTACATAATGAATGTAACTTTAGACCTAGTGAAAATAAGCCTCGTTAATATCCACAGCCTAGCAACAGTGCCTTCAACGTTCGCAAAACCAAGGACATAGCAAAATAAGAAAACCCCTACCCACAGAGAAATTGAAAAAACATGCTTAAAACATCACCTTCAACTATTAATAGAATAATAGATCAAACTCTAAACCTTGAATATTGCCATAAAGCGAAAAGATATTTCTTAACCCAAGCACATATGGCCGAAAGACCAATTGCATTGCAGGATATTGTAAGAAAAAGTTATCTGGTTCAAAATGGAGAAATATCGTTACGCATGATGAAGCATGGGTTTTCACATCGAAATCATCTCGGGTTCGAGCAATCTATTTTATCGAGGAAATAATTTTACTGGCCAGATGAAATGGATTAAGCAATGTAGTAAAAGATTTCCCAATAGTTTCATGGAGACAGTTGGATATTGTAATAATGGGAAGTTGTCCATTAAAAAGATTTCTTCAAAGGTTACAATCAACACAGAATATTTTCAAAGATCCATTTTAGAAGATATGTATCATCGAGAAATCTCAAGACTGTATAGAAATGAGGTGAAAAAAGTAAAGATCCACCAGGACAAGGCATCAAGTCAAATTTTGCGTTCAATCATTCACTATATGGATGAAATGGACAGAATAACCAGGATTGGACATGTACCCTTTACTGACATTTCAGTGAAGTTCCTTGATTCATCTTCCATGGATTATTGTGGGTTTGGGATACTAAAACAAGTTACTGGAAGATCCCGCTTTACTATCTTAGGTGGACTCTGGAAAGTTGTCCAAGAGGAATGGGAGAAAGTTCCTCTTGCTATTCTATGTAAAAGTCGTCTACAATGGAAAATTCGGTGCAGAGCTGTAGTTAAGAGATATGGCCACTACACTGAATATAATAGATGGTGGAGGAAAGGTTTCAGTTAATAAATATTTAATTACAAAATTTTTTCCATAACCTTGAAACAACTTTCAGTACTGGTCATCAGGGGATATTTTCACAGGATGTCCTGGACTGGGTCTCAAGGTAATTCCTCTGGTGTATGCCTTCAGAAGTGCTCTCTGCCCATCTGGATTATTTGTGTTTAATGCATAAAGACAGGAGAGGTCAGGTTTCAACAGACAAAGTCTCTATTAATATACAGGGTGCCCAGTGAAGTCCTTTCTCACACCTTTAACTTTTGAACACGACAGCTATAGTCATAGAAGTGGTGTTTGGTTAATGTAAAAATGTAAAGTAACAATGCATTACAAGGTGAGACCATGTGTAGCATCCCTGGTGGCAAAATTCGGAAGTTATTAAACATAAATCAGGAAATAAAGGAAACAGAAAAAATACCAATCACAAATTTATTTAGCATTATTTAGTTAGTATGAAATAAAATCTTATGTACACAGATCAATTAAATTTAAGGCTGCATCCTCCGATGCCCCAAAGGGATACAGCCTATTTTGAGTTTATTACTGTCAATATCATTCCAGACTACCCTTGTCATGTTGACAACTTTAATTTATATTTTTCTTGTAGCTTGCTTAGTTCCAAAGTCACGTCTGCAATTTGCGTATTAATGATCAGATCCACATTATGTAAATGTCGATAATGACGGAATAGATTGTTAGTAGGATAAATACTGAGGCTGGGGATTCAGCAAAAACGTCACAAGCTATAATGGCACACCACATGCTTATTCAAGATTTTCTACACACGCTGGGCTGTTAAACCATATGCTTTGGTGACTGCTCTGATACTAGTGTGAGGATTAGCGAGGACATACGCCAGGACAGCCTCAGGATACATACGAACACCAGAATCCTTATGTCTTACGGATCACGGACAAGTGTGTATGCTTCAGTTAGTGATGAACATACTTATTGATAGTCCATGGAGTTGGATGTTGAACAGCAGGAAAGTGCTCGGCATACTTCCTTATAATTTCATGCCCATTGCAATGCGCCATGGATCACGACCATTTCTCAATACTCAGCTATCAAAAAGTGTGCCAATATAGCTTGCGATGTGTTCGTTGAATTACATTCGATTTCCCAGTTTCAGCATTTATCCCACTAACCACCTATTATGTCACTATCGACATTTACATATACATGTGAA
>QLNU02015360.1:122025782-122037690 GCA_006491805.2 Dysdera silvatica
CAAGTCAAAGAAGCAAGAATGTCCGATATGAACTAGATTTTTAATATTATTAATAATATTAAAAATCTAGTTCATCACATTTTTTTTATTAGTAACAAGGCAAACAGTTTTTTCACATTAGCCGATGATGTGGTAATAATAGAGGTTAAATTACTCGTAAAGAAAAGAATGGTTTTCATTACGGGTTCGGGTCCCACCAGGCGCCGGAAAATCATTCTTTTCTTTACGAGTAATTTAACATCTATTGTTGCCACATCATCGGCTAATATGAAAAAACTGTTGCTTTAATAATATTAATGTACAACTTGCACATACAATGATATATGTTTATCATCCTGATGAATATTGACAATACTGTCTCATTTTTTTCCGGGCTAGTAGATATACCCTCCACATGATATTAGTTGTTTACTGTTTGCTTTTATATACTAAGAGGACAAATTATTATACACCCCTGAGTAGTAACATGCAAATCAGCATAAGCACAGCCTATTAAATAGCAGAATAAAACTGATGTAGGCTACGAGTAAAATATATATTAGGGAACTGGAAATCAAAAATCAGAATTTTGTAATGGATAAAGTCAGTGATATAAGTGGACTTTGAACATGGGTAAAGTGCAGGTGCAAGAAAGGCTTGAGGTCGGGTTACAGCAACTCCAAAACTTCCGTGAATTTAATTTAATACAGGGTGGTCCTGAACTCTACCGACAAAATAAAAGGGGTTGTTGGGAACACCAAATAAGGCATATTTGCCCATATCCCCGTGTCCGCAAGGGGGCCGGTTTGGCTGTAGAGCGTAACTACTGTTTATGTCCATGTCTTTGCTACGTAGCCAATTACATGAATTAAATACAATTTTTGATACATAACTTAAGCGATTGAGCTAATAATACAGTAGAGACAAAGAAATCCGGAATTCTGTTTCTTGATCTATGTTACTATGTAGTGAAAATAAGCCTAAAACTACCTGTTTTAACATACTAGAAAAGAGTTGGGAACTGCCAAGTATGTGCAACAGGTGAAGAACATCAAAATAAAAATTTTTTGTACAGTGAATTTTTTCCAAAAATTAGCCATTCGGGCACTACAGTGAATTTAGTGTTTGCATCCACCACATTCAAGGTTTCCATAAATGGCTCCAATACACCTTTTCAAGAATTTTAAACACTATTTAATGTCAATGGATGTCAGGCTCTCTGGCGACTTTCTAAAGTCAGTTAAATTCACCGGAATTGTATGTGTAGAATCCATGGTCGCAACTGAAGAAGCGGATTCTACATATACAGAAGGTCATTCACACATTATGGAAATGGATTTAAATCGTTATTTCTGTGTCAATAATCCAAATTTGTTTTTCCTGGAATGTCCTATTTGAAGGCCATGGTTCTTAAATACTGCCCTGCAACGGTATTTCCATGATAACAAGCTGTTTTGAAGTACAGTCATATCAAGTTTCTCTTACTCCTCTTGTACTACTTTCCATAAACTCTGTAGTGTTACTAGCCGCCATCTCCAAGTGCATTTTTTAAGAGATCAAACATACAAAAATCCATCGGAGCTGCAACTGGTGACTTGACAGGGATATGGCTAAAAGGAATGGGTGTTATTTCGGTTTCATTTTGCAATTTCACTATGAAATCCTTGGCTGATTTCGAAGTGTGGCTAGAACCTTATTCTTCATGAAAGACAAGGTTTTGGGTGTCATTTCCATAGAGACTAGGAATATCTTCCTTAAAATTTGCTCCAAACTATCTCTTTGATAATATTGGGAATTGATTTTAATCTTAGATCCCACTTTACGTAATTTTAGTTTACCATTATAACTAAATCCCTTAGGGAAACTTTCTTTGCATTCACAAAACCATATTTGCTGGTTGATCCTATTAAGACAGTGGTAGAAAATCGCTCTTTTATTTACCATAATCACTTGGATAAAGACAAGCCTCATCTAGGATCACAATTTTCTTCCATTTTTGGTGCAATAAGAAGTTCTCGTACAATTTTTTGCAGTTGGTCTCCCTCTCCTGAATATGGCGAGGCAGAAGCTTGTGAACCTCCGGTTTGTGTACAGCTTTAAGGTTCAATCATGGATAATAATTTTATTTACAGTTGCAGGAGGTATTCCTAACCTCATGGCGATGGCTTTTTGCATTGGATGATTTTCAATGGTAACCATAGCTTTCACTTTTCGAATATGATCATTAACTGGGATTTTCTTGGGACATAAGCTTGGAGCAGTTTTCTGACTTATTAATGCAGTTATGCATTCTTTGCCACGTTGATGAAGAATAGCATAAACCCTCTTTATGGAAATGTATGTCCCTGGCTCTCCCATCTTCGCACAATTTCAGAATAAGAGTATTTCTCTTTGGAAAGAGCAGCCAAGTAACCTTCTAACCAAGAATTTATTTCCGGAAGCATTTCTGCTGTTATACTAAAATACTGCATTGAATACTACAGTCTATATAGCCAGACCTACATGAGTATTAATTTTCATATTACAATGGATATTTAAATTCGTCTCCACAATGTGTGAATCACCTTCTGTACAATTCCGGTGAATTTAACTGATTTTAGAATGTTGCCAGAGCCTAACGTCTGCTAACATTAAATAATTTTTAAAATTCTTGAAATGGCATATTGCAGATATTTGTGGAAACCTTGAACTAGGTGGATGCAAACACTAAATTCACTGTAGTGCCCGAACGGCTAATTTTTGGAAAAAAATTCACTGAACAAAACATGGTTGTTTTTATATTTTTCACCTGTTACACATACTTGGCAGTTCCCAACTCTTTTCCAGTGTGTTAAGAAAGCCATTTTTAGGCTTATTTTCACTAAACAGTAACACAGATCAGGAAACTGAATTCCGAATTTTTTTGTCTCTACTATATTATTAGCTCAATCACTTAAATTATATATGCACCAGGGCTTAACCTATGCACTGGCAATGTAACAACAACATGGACGTAAACAGTAGTTACGCTCTACAGCCAAACCGGACCCTTTGCGGACACGGGGATATGGACAAACATGCCTTATTTGGTGTCCTCAACAACCCCTCATATTTTGTCGGTAGAGTTCAGGACCACACTGCAAAGTGGCATATGTGTACAAAAACTGTGAAATTTGACAAAAAAACAAACAAACCCACTTTTGTTTGCAGAGAAAATTGTGGCAATAAACAAAACATTCCTTCTCAAGATGAGGGTAGGCAATCTCGTATTTTCCAGCAATAGAAAGGCTTCTTTGTAACAACTACATATTTTAATGTAGGTGCATTGACAAACCTATGCATAGACTATTTGACATACAATGGAGAAAGCAGGATATGGCAGCCAACACTCACATCGCTTCTGTATGCTGATTGCAAGAAACAGAGCTGTGAAGAAGTTTGCAAAATCCCATCACATTTGAACTGTGGATGTCTGGGAACATGTCGTCTGGCCAGCTGAATCAAGATTCCACCTTTATTATACGGATGAGAGAGTGGGTGTAGCACAAAAATCATAAAGTGATGGATCCCCTTCTACCAACCTGAGGTTTTGCGAGCAGGCGGCAGCAATGTAACTGTTTAAGTAGTCTTCTTGGGAATCTATAGCATTTTTTTATACCCCTTGGAGACATCTGCCACTTGCTTAAGCTATGTTGATCATTTATGCTGGTGTGCTATGGTGGCCATAACTAAGCTTGGCCCATTTAAGCATCCTAAAGCTTGAACTGTTCAGTGGATTGATACCAAAATTGGCATATAGACTATCCGACGGACGCGGGGGGCAAAAAAAAAAAAATCAAACCACCCTCCCTTCGAAAATGCTCTCTAGGGGACACCTTTCAGCAAAACAAATGGAGGAAATGACCAACACTAAATGAAAACAACATTGTTAACATTTCTTGGTTAGTTATAGATGAACATTTCAAATGCAGTACCGTAAAAAGAAAAAAAGAATTTGCACACATCCTGTTAATCTGGTAGAGGACAATGTAAGGAATGTTGTTCAATGAGTCTGACATCATGAATTTGCAAAATCTGCAGCCAATGGACAGTGTGTTCAATAGTGGATTGCAACTAGTTTTGTGTGATGTTCTGCACATTCAAAGTATTGCAGTCCTGTAAATCTGTCAATGTAGCAATACTTCCACTAAACACCAAATTCTTTAACTATCTCCACAACCAGAAATCGCACTGATTGAGATTTAGTGAATGTGATGAGCAGCAATCAAAAAACATACAAATAACAATAAATGCAATAAAATGCTCATTTGTGAAACTTTCAAGTCAAAAACATTTTACTCATCACCCTACATGCGGGGCTGTACCACCTTGCACGGAAATGGCAGATGTGAGGCACTGACATTGCTGTAAAACAAATGACTGCAACGTGTTTTAATAACTCATGGCTATCACAAAAAATGTCACAGGGCCATTTATACTAATTTCTTTAAAGAATGGGTCAAGGATGAATGTTGATAAACTCACACTAGACAGTCACTTTAGGAAAATGCAAAGGAATATCCTGCTGCATACATGGACTTTAATGCGATAATTTTGTCTGTTAATTGTACCATTAAGGTAGAAATGAGACTCCTAACTCCAGAGGATGCTCCATGGCTGCAACACATCAACCTGCATCTTAGCTAGGAAAGTCAATGCAAATGTAAACTGCTGTTCCTTGACTCTAGGAAGCAGCAGTTACAGGTGACAGATCTTGTAAGGGAAAATTTTTAATTATTTTAGCATCTTTCATATAGTACTATAAAGATGTTTGTTTGTTTTTTGGTTTTACGGCTCAAAGACTACAGTGGTCATGCTGCGCCGGGACCTACTGTTTTCCGAGGAATCCGAACCTCTTAAGGCCTAGGGAACCAAACCCCGGACTACAGTGAGCAGTGCGATCTTTATGAGATCTCTGAGTAAGCGTTCTTTTTGCACTGCTGGGAGTCGAACCCGGATTAGCCGCGCAATAGGAGAACGCGTTACCACACTGCGCCACCGCAGGGCCGAGTACTATAAAGAACATCTATCTGTCATAATACTGTGTATGCACTACTGCAATTTATAAGTACAACATATGTCATCGACTGTTCGACAACAGCTGCATAACATCCTTACAAACCTGCGTACGGATAGGTTTCTGGTCTCTACCAGGTTGAACTTTTGATTTCCCAGTCTTTTCAAATCGAGAAACCATGTCCCAAATATCCAGTACAGACAATGTTCCACGTCATATTTGTTTAACACGTAGAAAATTATGCATAGCAGCAGCAATACCGTGGCTTTCATAAAAAAACTTTACAAGTGAGGCACATTCCACTAACATAATAGTCATCATGGAAGAAAAGATTGTAATGAAAACTCAGTGTTTGCAATCCACTTTTGCAGCAAGGCCTGTTTCCATAACATGAAAATCTGTGTGTATTCACAGCAATTTGCTCATAAGACAGATGTGATATGTACATGTTTTTTTGTTTTACGATTTCATTTGTAATGCCCTGCATACGTAGCAATTGTTGTCATCAAACGTTAATGTTATTTTTGTTTAGTGTTGGTCATCTCAGCAATTCGTTTTACTGAAAGGTGCTTCCTAACAGATGTTTTTGAATTAATTTTTTTTGTTGCTAAATTCCCTTTCTGAGTCCTTTGGACCGTCCATATACCAATTTTGGTGTCAATCCGTTGAATGGTTTACGCCATAGGATGGTCAAGTTTAATTATGGTTATCCTATATTTTTCAACAAGGCACTGCCCCACCCATCGCTCCCAAGTGATATGCAATTGGCTTCAGGAGCATTATAGTGAGTTCATAATACTTGACTGGCCTAGATCGCATGGGCCTTAACCTAATTGAGAACTTGTGGAATCAACTGGAACATTTACATTGAGCTTGTGACCTTATTACCACGCTCTTTGGATGCTTTACAACGTATACTTTTGGAATACTCGACAGCAATATCAACATCCCAATTCCAATACATAACTGAACAATTACCACCATGTGTAGCTGCTGTTATTCAAGCTAAAGGTGGGTCAACATACTAGAGAGGTTTGTATAATAACTTGTCCTTTACCCCCTGCCTATAGATATCCACATATTATATATATATTTTTTAAAATTATTTTTTTTTCTCAATGTTTTATTTATAAAACTATCTTTCCTTCCTTACAGTACTTCACACAGACGTCTCTCCATAGTAAAAATGCAATTATGATATAACTAAATCCATAACAATATTCAGTTGACATATTAAATAATAATGACATACACAAGTCCATAATATCTCTGTAATCAGGGTGAGTGGATGTAAGAAACAAATAGCAGAATATACAAGGGTTGTTTGAAAAGTTCTTGGCCTGACACACAGATGGAATAAGTATGATCAACTGACTGTGTTATTTGTCAAGCATGATCTGTTACATGGCGTGCTGCAAGGTTTCAAATGCATGCATTCAGTTGCTTGTTTGTGGCGATCGAGTAAAGTAAACAATTTTTTACATGTTTTGAGAAATGGATAAAATTTAAGTTCACAAGCTGTTATAAAGTACTCTGCTTTAAAAGCTTTAATCCTGACCAGGGTGTCTGCTCAGGGTGTGGTCAAACTTCGGGTTTTTTTGGGGGGGAGGGATGAAATTTACCTTCAAGTTTTTAATTTTTCTTATAAAATGTACTTACCAGAAAAGAAACGAAATAAAATATTCAGTAGCAATGAAATAATTCGTCAATCTTTTTTTTTTTTTTTCCCCTCCCCTGGGAGGAAAACAAAATTCAAGTATTTCTTTTTGGACATTTAACCCATTCACAGATAGTTGATAATTTTTGAGGTGGCAGGATTTTACTTCATATGGTACTTTTCTCCCTCTTGGTATCCCTATCTGTATTTTTCTTCGAAAAATTGTTGCATATAAAAGATTATTACAATTTACATATGCAGAAAAAGTATAGAAAAATAATTTGCGCAATGTTTTCTTTCTTGTAATTTGAATATTTAGCAGGACTATGGATTTTAAATTCTAGGGGACATGTTAAGAAATTTGGGGGAAGGGGTGTCGCAGACTCTCTGATCCTGACGGATATATGAAGAGAGTTAGATTCCACTGTAAAGGATTCTTTGCCTTCATTTTCGGTGGTATAAAAGTGGGCTGCTGAATTTAAACATGGTCGTACATACATTCAAGTTGATGAATGCTCGAGATTTTCAAAAACAGCTATGCCCAACAAAATCGTCACAAAAATCCACAATGCAGTATTAAATAATTGCTAACTGAAGGTGAGCGAGCTTGCTGATATTGAAAACACATTGAGAGACAGTGTTCACTACATTTTAAACAATGTTTTGTGTATGAGAAAGTTTTTGGTTCAATGGGTGCTATGCTTGTTAACAGTTGATGCAAAACATATTCAAATGAACACTTCTCAAGAATGTTTAGAATTCATTTAAATGTGATTTTGCTGAGTTTCCTCAACATTTTAAAACAGCAGAGGAAACATGGATTCACCATTACATGCTAGAGACAAAGAAGCAGTCAATACAGTAGGTAGGTGAACGTCAAAGAAACTGAAAACGGTTCTATCTGCAGAAAAAGTTATGGCTATGGTTTTCTGGGATTCTCATGGTGTGGTGCTCATAGATTACCTGGAAAAAGGCAGGACCATTACCGGGGCGTATTACGCTTCACTATTGGAACTGAAGGATGCTGTTCAGATTAAACATACACACTTGGGTAAAAAGGAAGTGCCCTTTCACCACGATAATTCATAATAATGAGCCTCCACACATATCGGGTTGTTGCTGCAAAATTCAATGACCCACGCTTCGAAGTGTTTCCACATGTGCCGTATTCATGGATTTGGCTCCCAGTAATTTTCTTTCAAACCTGAAGAAATAGCTTGCTGGATGAAGATTCACTTTAAATGATGAAGTCCAAGCTGAGGCAACCACTTACTTCATGTAGAGTTTGATAAGTCGCATTTTACCAATGGTATTAACCTTTCACGTTTGAAAGGCTCCACTGTGGAGACATGTATTAATGCTATAGAAATTAGAAGGCTCGGCTATAAAGACTTTGCTATAGAAATTAGAAGGCTCGGCTATAAAGACTTTGCTATTATCTCTTATATACTTATGTACATACCAATTTTACATTATAAAAATGATTTATTTATCTATAAGAGAATAAATGTACTCATAGCGGAACTTTCCAATTTCTATAGCATTAATACAAGTCTCCGCAGAGGAGCCTTTCCACTGTGAAGGGTTAAAGAGTTGGAAAGTCGATCTAAATGTATTGAATTGAAGGGTGACTACAGTGCTGGACAAAATTATAAGTTTACCTGAAATTTGTTAAAACTTACAGAAAAAATGTGTCCTTCAAATAAATGTAGAGAATCGGCGATTATTTTAATATGTTTGATAGTATTTTTCATAATTTTACACATATTTTTAGTGACTTGCTGTAAATATATATATAAAATTAAAAACCAAAACCCTATTGATATGGACAGAATTGTAAGTTCACTGATTTTGTGAAAAAAAAAAACTTACATAATTTTAATACTTTATAGAATTTTCATGATTACTTATTACTTCAAAAATACGATTTGGCATGGATTCAACTAAAATCTTAAGTTTAAAAAAGTCTCACATGGAATGTGTTTCCATTCTTCTTTGATTGCTAATTCGAGTTCGTCAATCGTAGAAAATTTTCTCCCATCTATATATATATATATTTCCTTTGAAGGTATGCCCCATAAATTTTCCATGGGGTTAAAATCTGGTGAACATGAATGCCAGGCAATTGCATTAAAATTTGGTTCTTTATGCCAATCTTTTT
This sequence comes from Dysdera silvatica, assembly GCA_006491805.2. Taxonomy (NCBI): domain Eukaryota; kingdom Metazoa; phylum Arthropoda; class Arachnida; order Araneae; family Dysderidae; genus Dysdera; species Dysdera silvatica. Next base: position 122,034,615 of record QLNU02015360.1, read on the forward strand.
TACACATTGAATGATAGGCAGGTGCATTGTCCTGCTGAAATTTGTCATTTTCACCACCTAAAATTTCACCATAAGCATGTAACTGATTTTTATGTACTGTGACGTACTGTTAAGATTTAATTCATGTATTCAGAAACACAATATCAGTTTTTCCTCCACCAGAAAATCCTGCCCAAACTACCTCTCATTTGTCAGGTCATTTGCATGTCATGTTCAAACCTTTAATCATGCCAGTACATATTACGGTTACCCGGTCCATCCAAATTGATTTTTTTTCCTATCAGAAAATATAATGAAATACCATTCGTGAGTCCAACTCATCATCTTTCTCATAAAACTAAAAAAATCATTATGTTTTGAAATTAGTGGCGGTTTTCGACATATTTATATATATATATAATATCTGGAGAATTCTGCAAAATTATGGAAATTTTCTTTCTTCAACACTAGACATTTAGATTGTCCTTTATTTTTGTCGTGGATAATTTCATTACTGTTGCAAGACTGTTAATTTTGTTCTTGCCCTTTAATTGAAGACATGGTTTCCGACGAACGTTTTTCTGCTGTTCCTGCAATTCCTTTCTTTTGATTAAAAATGGCACACTAAGAGCATCCAATAGTCCCAGCAATTTTCCTCTGAGACATACCACTGCCATGTAATTCCCAGATTTGTCGAATTTCACAATCACGAAGCTGCTTAGCTCTTCGCATTTTTATGACTAGCTCAAAATTTCAGTTATGCACCACTTTCTGTTTTCTTATCAGTAAATGACGTTACATCATCAGTGAAAGTAATTTGCATACAGTATAAAACTTTCTACTGGAAAAAAAACCTTTATGAACTTATAATTCTGGCCAAGTTATTCATAATGTTTTTTTAAATAAATTTAAAAATTACCTAATCATAAAAGCCTGTGGGTGTTTATAATACTTTGCAAGTCCCCTTAAAACAAATCTTTACATATCTCATTGATGTAAATACTTTACTATCCCACTCATGACGGAAAAGCTACTGCATTTATAATTTTGTCCGGCAGTATACGTTGAACAAAACAAAACTTTCTCAAAAAACTTGTGTCTTCTATGTCAAGCCAAAAACTTTTTGACTGACCCTTGAATTCATCAAAACTATAGTATTATTTCACAAGATGTCGTACTGTTTCACAAAATGCAATATTATTTCACAAGATGTAGAAATGTTTCACAAAATGAAGTATTATTTCACAAACTTACATTTCTCCAAATTTCCAATTATGTTGTACTCATTTTTATGTGTTGCAGCTTCAATGAAGTTATCAGTGATATATGCAATTTCAGGTCCAAACCTAAGAGACTAAACAATTGTGTGTTTCAATATAATAGTTATTATTATAACACCATATAAACACATTTAAATAATAAAGCATAAAAAATATGCAGAAGTTAATTTCCTAATTATATATGTATATATTGATAAATGTTTACAATACAAAATTCTACAGAACTGGTTAAAAATTAGACAAAATAAAAAACAATAGTTATTCTTTATATTATAGACATACTAGAACAATGACAAACATTGCAGAAAGATCAATGAAGTCAGAGCTGATATACTACATATGCCTTGAACCGATCATTCCATAATTTGTTATAGTAAAAGAATGAAAAATCAATAGTTGCAAGTATGCAAGTGATAATACATGAATTTCATTAGTTAGGTTTTAAGTCAGGAAATTAAATTTCACAAAAGGGGAATAGAGAAACTGGTTTAATGCAACCACTAATCCAGAAGACATATGCACATTAGAAGTGGGCAAAATCATACACCGACAAAACAGATGAATGATTCTCCTCAATTACAGATAGGCCAAATCGTTCGTTGATTCAGCCATTGTGCGGCTTCACATAAAGCATACATACTTCACATGGAATCAAGTTAAGAGCTGCACTGAAATAATATATTTGACTAAATCATGTCACTTAATCACATAATTTGTGTGTTTCGGAATTAGATTTAGAAAACTGTGCTGTAATGTAAAGATGTGCAGTTGGAATGACTAAAGAATGCACTCCTTAATGTAAATATTAATCATATAACTTATTCTAATTTGGTGAATGCTTGACTAAAGGAATCGAGTTCCCAAGACTAGACTGCATTTAAAGAATGGGAATGACTATACTACATTTTCCAGAAATTAAATAATTTGCCTTATTTGTTTGTGTTTTACAGTGCAAGTACAGTTAAGGTCATGCTGCAGCAGGATGTACAGTTTTCCAAGGAAGCCGAATATCTGTTTCCTAGGAAATCAAACACTGAACTGTAGTGGGCAGAAAAACCGGCACACGTTCTACAGTACCACCGGAATGAAATCCAGATTAATGGCGTAATACAATACATTATTTCAGTTTCATTATAGGGCTAATTTGACTAATCTCTATTTCAATGACTTGAGAAATTAATAAAGTTATAAATATGTCAAATAGCACATTGACAACATCAAAGAAAAATTCTGCCCATTTACAATAGATGGGCAGAATCATTAATTTAGTCAGGAAATAAATTTATACAGAGTTCCCACTTACATTAAAAAAAAATCCCTGCCTAATTTCTTTGACTTCTGTGTATTGGAAGTGTAATTTCTCAGACTTCGGTTGGAAGGAAAATGTCTTCACATTGGTGAGAGATTTAGCTATTCGATACAGAAGTTGGGGAAGTTTTCCGAGACTTTTCCACATTTTACTAAAAAATCATATTTCCCTAACCTTTCCTAGACTTTTAGGGACAATTTCCCTAATAATTCAAGGTCATTCAGGTGCATGGGAACCCTACTAACTAATTCAAGTGATGTTTACATTTTTATAACACAAAGACAGCAAACGTGTTGTGCTGGAACTTACAGTTTTTCAAGCAATCTAAACCTTTGCTGCCGAGAGAATTAAACCCCAAACTACGGTGGCAAAATTGGCGTATGAGTCATTTTCAAAATTTGTTGCCATATGCTGTTGCCCACCTGAGAATTTTTTTTTCTAGAAGTTACAAGAAAATTTTAAAGATTATTTTCTTTTTTGCAATGATTGTTAACAGACGGTTGCTAAT
>QLNU02015360.1:122037790-122059097 GCA_006491805.2 Dysdera silvatica
ATAAAAACATAAAAGGCTAAGGGAAGGCACACCGCCCTTTGATAACTTAATATAGGGTGCAAAGTAAAGTTCTTATTCCCTCACATAGCTTTTGAATGTAGACTCACAGAGCCATAAAAGTTAGGTACAGTAAAGTGGTCATGCCCAATCGCATGGGTTCAATGACAGCGCTCTCTGTGGTGAAACGTAGAAATTATTTAACTTGGAAACTAAGGAGATACAGAAAATTTTTAAATAAAGTTGTTAAACATAAGTTAATGACAACACATACACTAGCAGGACAAATAAGACACTAGACATTTGGTGGAATCAGATTCGTGTCATTATTGAATCATAAATAATATATATTTATATATATGTCAACATAAATTAAATTTGTATCCACATGGTAGAATTATGAATACTGTACAACAGCACACAAATTTATCTGTCCAGCATCAAATAGCAGAAAATATGGTTGGTTGTATTCTTATGGCGTAAGGACAACAAGGGTCATTTTGCACCAGACAAGGAGAGACAACACATATAATTTTAAGAACAAAATAAATTAAAAACACAAAGGTAATAGCAGAAAATATATTATACACTCATTCAGATACACATTCCCATCATTTGATGCTTAATGGCGAAATATTTAAAGGTACGCTATTATAAAATATTAATAAATTCTATGCACAAATCTAATTTTTATTGATAAATTTTATTATTTATGAAGCAGAAGCGAGACGTAGCATCTGATTCCATCAAATTTGGTTGAATAAGAACTTTACTTTGCATCTTGTATATTCACTTACAAGGAAACCACCCCGGAGCTCACACTCCGAATCTGACGAATTTAATTCAGTCGTAAGTAAACACCATAAGAAACCTAATATGTGAAAATGCTGGCTATCTCTTCAGATTAACGCTAAAAATAATTAATAAAAAATGAGTTTGGGTTGACAAAAGAGAAACTTTATCGCCATTTGGCGCCTTTTAATTTCTTCCATAAATTCCTCAAAAAGTATCCAAACAACATTAAATATATTTATAGTCTGTTCCATGTTATCCTCACACAGATAAACAGAATGCAAGCGATACTTTGTGACAGAATTTTCTAAATAAAAACAAATGCTTCTCTTATGCACGAATTGAATTGCAACTTGCAATGTGATTATAAAAATTAAAGTAAATTGTTTTCTGCTGCGACTTTCAGAAATAAAACAAAAATAATATAGAACTTCAATTTAACAAATAGAGAAAAAAAAAACTTTACAGCTACTTCAAAATCTAATAAATTGCTGGAAAATGAAAAAAGAACACCAAGAAGGAATTGCTGGATGGTTATGAAATTTGCATATGTTAATGGGATGGAGCACAAGTAGGCGTGATCTTAATTTCAGGATCAACCGGTTATCGCTGACGCCAAACATGTATAATATGCAAATTATAGTCGGTGGTATTTAAGGAAAAGGGTGAAGTTGGTGTAATCAGTAGTCGAATTATAGACACTTGCGAAGACTCTGAAGAAGCTATAATGCCTGGTCGTGGAAGACCTATACAATTTCAGTAGTTATCGAACTTTGAGAGAGGTCGTCTAGTGGGATTCCATGAGGCCGGTTGGTCGTATCGTCGTATTGCGGAGCGAATTGGACGGGAAGTATCGGTGGTGGTACGTACATTGGTGGCGTAGATGGTCCGAGGAACATTCCCACACGAGAAGACGTGGAACCAGGGCTCACAGACGGATTGATGAGCGGACAGATCGACGCATAAGAAGAGCGGCGTTGTCAAGCAGAACATTCATTGCATCGCAAATTTGAGCTGCTGTTGTACCTGAAATGACCATGTGAACAATCTACAATCATCTATTGGAAGCAGGACTATGTGTACCCCTGACTCCAACCCAAGGTCGGGAACGGCTGCAGTAGTGCCGCCAATGTCTGCAATTTAGAGCGCAATAGCGATCTGTCGTTTTCAGCGATGAAAGCGATTTTGTTTGGGAGCCTCAGATGGCCGTATGCTTATTCGCAGACGCACAGGGGAGCCTCTCCACCCTTCTTGCATCCGCCATTGACACGCATGGCCTACACCTGGTCTCCTCTTATGGGGAGCGATCAGCTATCACTCCCATACAGAACTAGTGTTTGTACCGGGCACGTTAAACAGCAGTCGGTATATCAGAAAATCACGTGCAACGTAACATGCATTTTAAGATATTAGACAACTTCCATGACCTGCACATTTACTGAACTTTCTCCCATTGAGCATGTGTAGAATTTTATAGGATAACAATTAAACCGGCCTCACGGAGTCCCACTAGACGACCTCTCTCAAAGTTCGGTAACTGCTGATAACGATATACATCTTCCACGTCCAGGCATTGTAGCTTCTTTAGAGTCTTCGCAAGTGTCTATAATTCGACGACTGATCACGTCCACTTTGCCCTTCTCCTTCAATATTACTGACTATAATTTGCATATCATAGCATGTTTTGGCATAAGCTGTAACCGGTTGATTCTGAAATTAAGATCACGCCTACGTGTGCTCCACCCCATTAACATATGCAAATTTCATGACCGTGCAGCAATTCTTTCCTTGTGTTCTTTTTTCATTTTCTGACAGTGTATGTTTATACCTAACAAAAATAACACAATTACTGTAGGCTATTACTGGACGTATTCTAAATTTTTAAAATAGTCTTCACGCTGGCTTTTTACCCTTTTCGATCAACTAGATATCTCGTCCCGTATTGCCAAAAGGGTTGCAATTGGCGCTATTTTAACTACATTTTAACATTTAATTTCTCGATTTCTAGTGGGAGGGCATAGCTGCTAATTTTCACACATTAAGGTTTGTAATGCGCGGGTACATTAAGTTGAATTAAATTCGTTAGATTCGGCGTGTGAGCTTTGGATGGGATTTCTTTTTTAGATAAAAATTGCTATAGAAAAAGGAGACTAAATTTACTGAACAACAAATCAAACCATGGAGAGATTTCAATTTTTTAAGGCCTATTTTCTTAAATGTCAAAGTAACATATAATCCATGTAATACTATTTTCTTTCATGAATGCGACAAATGCTTATTTTCTTCACATTAATAAAGTCAGCAAGCCCTTCCATTTAATTATTTGCCAACAGATGATGATACTTGTAGCTGTTGGCATATCTTGAGAACACTAATTTTCTGACTGAGTAGCAACTGTGGAGTTATTCCAGTGAAGGCAGATGTGTCACTGTCAAAATAATTGTAAACGAATTATCATCAATGCACCAACTTATGAAACTGCATTAGTTTGTATAAATTTAAATGTGTTTCACAGTAAAGGTTGCTTATTTTTCTGTGCAAGGACAACAAAATTGATACAGCATCAGGACTTACAATTTTAAAAGAAATCTGACTTTGTCATCTCAGGTATCTAATCCTGGACTACAGACCAGTAGCAAAATAGTACTCATAGCAAAGAATACTACAAACAAAACATTTGAATCCACCTTTTTACAATATTAAATAACATCGAAAAGTGCATCTGATTTCTAAAACTTAAATTCGAAACATATGAAATGTATCAGTTTGATCATGTTAAAGGAAAGACAGTAACAGACTTACCTTTGTCAAGCAATAAGTATGTGTAGGCACAATGTTGGCCCAAGCACATTTTGGATTCTGCAATAGGTCAATTCGTTGGTTACTATCACCAACTAGAAAGACAGGAATGTTCTGGGAAAGTATGAGGTTAAGAGTTCCTAAGGATGGGGAATAAGAAAAAGATTGAATGATATGAGACATGTCTAAAATCACTGGACTGAATAAACATAAAAAAATTCTGACGATACATCAAATAACAAATATTGTTAAATACTAATTTTGGGAAAGAATACGAGGGCAACTGATCCAGGAAACTCATACTTGATATGAATAGAGAGAGTTGTGTTATTACAGGCCTGCAAACGAGTTTCAGCACCAGAAAAAAAAATTATTTCTTTTTCAAAAATGTCCCTACAAGAAAGGCTGAGTGAGATCAAAGTGAAAATTGTTGCTGCATCATAAAGATTGAAATTATGAGTACAGAAATTAATCTTGGTCTTGAATGGGGTCTGGCCAATATAGTACTGATTTAATGAACAAAAAAAGAAATGGGTCGCAAAAATCAGCTTATCGAAAAGGAAAAAGGTCAAATTAAAGCTTTTAATGAATGTGGAAAGTCGAATATAGAAATATCGAAACATTTGAAACGATCACATAATGTTAATGTGGTGAACAATTTTCTTCCAGTAAAGAATGCTTACGGTACAAAAAAATCCACCGGGAGGTCTGCTAAACTGACCTCTCGCCAAACAAGGATAATTGTTAAGGGGGTTCCATCTGGTTTAACTTCATTGGGTGCTTTAGCACGTCGAAAAGATATTCCAATATCAACGTCAATGCTGTTTAGGACCCTGAAGACAGTGCACCTGGTAAAAAAAAGAAAAAAAGAAAGCTACCCCAAAGTTATCTGAAAAAACACACAGAAAAGAGATTGAAATTTGCGCAATGAATAATAACTTGAAAAGAAGACTGGAGAAAATTAATATTCAGAAACGAAAAGAAATTAAATTTGGATGGGCCAGATGGCTGGCAATTTTATTGGCACGACTTGCGCAAAGAAGAAGAACGAATCTTTTCGAAGCGACAAGATGGAGGTGGTTCTGTCCTGATCTGGGCAGGCTTTGGGTGGTATGGAAAAACATATATTACATTCTTAAATACTCGTATGAATGCCACAGATTATCAAAACCTACTTGATGAGCACTTGCTACCATTTTCAGCAGAAATCGGAGGGCCATGCTTCATGCTTTAACACGATAATGCCCCAATTCATACAGATAATTCAACCTCTGAGTGGTTTATAGGAAATGGCGTCCACATTATTGACTGGCGACCTTAAAACCCAAATTTAAACCCCATAGGGAATGGTGAACATTCCCATAGTGAACACTTGCAAGAGTTGTGTATGCAAGTGGGAAACAATACAATACCACTAATGAACTGAAAGAGGTAATTTTGTCTGAGTAGCGTGCCATTAACATGCATTACTTGCAAATTCTTACTAATTCTACGCCAAAAAGAATTTATGAATTGATTCTAAAGAAGGGAGGAAAAATCTACTACTAATAAATTTTTATGAATAAGTTTCATATGGTGGACTTATCTTTTTGCAACACCTGTTTTTAATTATTGTGACTTTATTCTTGTAAGTACATTGCAATCCTTTTTATTTTTATATAATTTATTGTTACAAGAGCCTTGCAACTTATAACAAATATAAGTTAAAAATATGAAACAATAGTTTAATATAACTTTTGTTTTTTCGGGTGGACCTATCATTATACAACACACTGTACCTCGATCTCCTCATCACCATACAACGGCCTCCCCTCATCCATCAATCTGTCACCAGTGACATCAAAAGGAAAGGCTTTGGCAATCATGATAATATCACCAACATTTTGCTGTGAAAGTACAGCTTTCGGATGAAGGCACATAAAACACTTTAATAAAGCAGTCGCCAACCAGTGGTCTGTAAGAGAATTTTGGTCGTCCGCAGAAAAATCTGGATATTATTTGTATTTTTAATGTTTTATTAATAATAAAACAAAAATAATTATCTAAGAAATTCCCAGTCTGAATAACAGTTTTCACCTTCACACTGCACTAGATTCATGAAATGTGCTTGATAGGATCCTAAATTTTTAAGTACTAATTTCTAACTTTCTGTTAAAATAATTAATTGTAAATTTTTATATCTATAGAATGTACTTGAGATAATTATCGGCAATTAGTGAAAAAACCCTCATTTGCAGTAATGCAGTTACCAGAAGAAGTTTTGTATATTTATTTTTTTTAAAAAACTCATTAAGGTCCATGGGATTTAAAATTATGAATTTAGTGGTCCATGAGGTCCGAAAGGTTGGTGACCGCTGCTTTAATAAACTTGCATAATATTGCTAAATAACTAATATAAACTTGCTAAATATTTCAGCTTTCATAGTATTGTCTTTTAATAAGTCAACAATATGTATTTTGCAGAGGAAGCAAATTTTGTGTTCTTCTTTGGCATATATGTAAGGTAGTCCTTTTCTAGAGCATTCTATTGTTAAAAAGTATTTCTGCTACATTCTCCATAGTTAACCATCTGGTAATACCATGTCTGACGAAACGATGGTTAGGAATTGTAATTTGTTCTGTAAGATTGTAAAATCTTCTACTCGTGATGGCCAATCATTGAAATGAAAATGAATTGTTACAATTAGATCTAACACATCCTCTCCAAGCTGAGAAAGTCTCCCAAGAAATGCACTCTACCAATATCAAGAAGCTTTTTGTGCCGTACAAATAATATTTCCTCATTCATGAGATGTGTTACTGGTTTGTTGACATTGGGTCCATAAATGCCAAACATCAACACGCTTCAAAGTGAGAGGTATGCACTGTTAAGGACAGATATCAATTTCGGAAATAAATCCTTTGCAGTGGCTTTACCAATAAAGAGGGGTTCCAGGCAGGGATTTATACACACCCCCCAAACACCCCTCCAGGTTTTTCGATACACCCCCTTAATGAAATTTAAACACAATGTGTTTAATGAAAACACCTTAATGAAATCTAATCCACATTCCCCTCCCAGTTTATGAATTATGAATCCCGGATAAACTCCTGGTTCCAGATGCCTGCTCACGGTTACAATTGCTGGACTAGTAACTAGTTATGTTTTGCAGCTCTTTCTTGTTAGTTGCATTCATAGTTTCATCAAAGGACATGCAATATATCCAGGGTTGGCAATCTGCCAGCAGAAACTAATAAAAGTACTGAAAACAGTATTGTATTATTTAGTAAATGAAAGATTACAAAATATATGTTTATTACAATAATTTGGTATATTGCAAAGCATTATGTTAATTATTTCATCAATTAAAATATTTTAAAACAATTAAAAAATACTCAGAGCAAATCAAAGGTTTGTTACAAAAACTATGTTTTGAAGGCCATGTTATTTAAATAGGCCTATTTCGTCCCATTTATATTCTCTACCACATTAGATCTTCGACTATAAAATAAAAAGCAAAAACACTAACAGACTGGCTGTAAAAAAAAGCCTCAATGGTTTATGACTAATCGGTTAAGCTGTATTACAGCCAATGAACCAAAATTAAAATCTGTTGCAAAGCATGTGATACCAGTTTAGAAATATTTTGGAAATAATTACAGACAAGATGTTTGGCTAAAGGAATACATAAATACTGTGAAGCTACAAATACCCAGCAATATAAAGTGGAAGAACCAGGTAGATTTCTTGGAATTATTCCTAAAGAAACATCCATGTTACTCGCAGATCATGAAAATTATATGGATGATAAAGGAACTTTTCAGGTCATAAATAATCGGATGATTAATAAAGACGTAAAAAGACTTGTTGTGGCTCTTAATATTTATTGCTGTTACCCTGTTTGAGATTCGAAAAGATAATTTTTCTATTACAGATGCATGTGAAATTAATCCTAAGTGATAATGATAATCTCATAAAAATGAATCAAAAAAGGGTAAAACGTATTCTCACTCAGGCAATAACTCAATATCATATACACCAGTTTACATCAACGTAGAGTTCTCAAAATCATTGGTGGGGGCAAACACATTTTATGTACATTCGTACATTACAGCATACGTAAAATCATAATTCAGATTGTTAGGGGGCTCGGGCACACACAACTCTACATGTATGGCAGTTTATATGCTTCATCCAAAGTACATGTGATCCAAATTGTCACAGGAGCAGGAAGAAAACACTAGGAAATTCTTTAATGTCATTAACCCAAATTTTGTACTTCACATTATAGCTTCTTGAGCAAAATGAGCTCCTTTTCCTAAAACATACTACTCCAATAAAATCTTAGAAAATATCCAGACTTCTGTTTGGTGGCATAGTTTAAAGAAAACTATAAATGAAGATTTTGTACCTGTTTGTTTATGCAGTGATAATATTGCCTGCAGTATTGGTGGGCTTGGAAGAATATTTCTATCAAGCTTTTCATCTATTCATAATAAATTAAGAAATTATTTGAATTAGGAAATAGCAGCAAAACTGATCTTTTGCTATAGACTGCTTTATCGAAAAGATCAGCCTGAACTTAAATGCTAGTGAATTTGCTATGATGTAACCTTTGAATAAATACTATACACATTGTAACTAAACCTATTTTACTTTAAAATACACTCCCTTTTGCCATTTGGGGTATTTTGGCAAGTTTTTAACTCACGAAATACTTATTTACCAGGTTTCTGCCAGGCTGGTTTTAACAACCTTGGAAGAAATTGTTTACCCTGAATATACCCTAATTAACTCCTGTTTGAAGTAAGGTCCTAAGGCATCCTTTAAGAGATAACTCATTTTAGTTCACCTCAGAGAGAAAACCCTTGTGGCAATGCTTCATGAAACATGGCTTTAAAAACCTCCTCAATTCCTCCAGCACATGAAGCTGCTGGAAATTACTTGCCACACACTTTAACACTCACATCAGTTCAGCAGAATCTTCCACACTATACAGCCTAATACTTGAATATGTCTTGGACACACTATTTGTATTGGAACAAAAAGCAAATACCGACACACCGTTTGCTGGATTCAATGTCAACCAGAGCTGTTCGGTTTCTTGTAAGAACAAAATGTTTTTTTCTGTGCTTAAATGATTCAGCATGTCGCAAAATAGTTTGAAAGCCTTTATTTCTGGTGTTTACAATGCACTTTATAACAGCCCACTTTACAAAACAGTTCAATGTCACTATGTTTGGATCCCCACTCAGCCACTGTGCACTTACAGCCATCATCCTTTAAACACCAGTCATTTCTAAACCAACATTTCCTCATGATTCAGGTGCAAACTCTTCAAGGTTTAACCTTTACTTTTTTTTTAAAGGGTATTATGCCAATGCTTGTAGTATTTAAAAAAAAAAATTCTGGGAAAATAATGCTACAACAGCCTGGGTAAAGAATAAATGAGCGGTGTAGAAATAAAGTGGTCTATGTTCAAATTTTGAGAAATATGTGTTTTCTGTTTAGAAGTGATCTTATGTGGTGTCCAGATCATCGTTCTTAAAGTTCTCTTAACATTTTGTAAACTTCTACCATTTCTAGAACTAAGACTACTAAAACAAATGATTTCATAGCATTTTTAAGATTTAATTTTTCAAAATTTGAACGTAAACAACTCTTCTTCCATGCTGCTCCAATATTTCCCTTCAAATGTCTATCACTTGGGAACTTTCACTGAGTTTTCAAGTAGTTTTAAAAAAAAAAACAGGAATACTCTGCATATAAGGATACAAGCAAAAGAAAAATAGCAAGGAATCTAAAAAAAGTGACTAAAAGTGAGAAAAGTGACCAGTTTGCAGGCCTGTTGGATTTGAAAAATTGTCATTTTCCATCACTGAGAGAATAATCAAAAATTTAAGTTTTTGGAGCCTTTTATTCTTTCTCAACCTAGATTGCCTTTGCAGCTAAGAATTTTTAGCAGCTGTAACATTTATGAACAGTCAAACTACCTTGTTAAGGATCATCAATATATTCCTAGCGTTTGTAATGCATGAAAGTTCCAATTTAACTCAAATGACATATTACCTCCTATTTCGATTCCTCCCTTTCCCCTTTATTTTTTTGTTTCCAAATACTTTCTACTAATAGATGGTGCTGTTACCAGACAACTAACAGCAGAATGAAATAGCAAGGGCTTTGAAAATCTGGAGTTGGGACCTCAGACAGGGGAAAGGTAAAAGCCCAGCATGAATTTTTTCCTCCCCCCCCTTTTTTTTAGTTATTAAATACATCTAAAAAACCAAAGAATAAGTTTTAAGATTTTCTATTTAGCACCACGATCGATTGCTTCTGGAAATACCTTTGTAAACATGTGAATATAACCGATTTATGTTTAACTACTCAATTTTCAATTAAGCATCAGTTAAAAAAAAAAAGGACTCATTCGGACTTAGGACGAAAATACAGACTTTTACATAAAAACCAGACCCCGGAAAGAAAAATTTGAAGATCGTGCAAAGTCAAGCACATTGTTTCTATACCGGTTCCCTACTGAAGTTCCCGGTACTTTTTAAAAATCCTGACTTTTTCCCAGCTCACTAAATTCTCTGACAATTCTCAGTCAGCTGACCATCCTATGACAGAATGAGAATATCATAAACAAGCCACCAGTGAAATCCCAAATTTTTTGATTCCACTAAATTTCCAGAATCTACTGAATTTCGCAAAATCTATGGATTTTTTAAAAAATTTGGCAAAATTCATGACCTAATCCACAAATTCGTTACTTTTTTATGACCATTTTCTGAAATCGTGACTTTCATGACTGGTAGACACCCTGATAACAGAACATATTATTCAAATTGCCAAATATTTTTGGGACCATCATTTTGCTCAGGCCAAACACAATGAATTAAATGGCACAGGATTGAATCTGCCAACAGATGGTTGGTTGTACTTTTATGGTGCGAGAATAACAATGGTCATTCTGTGTCATGTTCTACCAAGAGAAGTGGCTTGAAACTTTATGTGCGATTTTCTAGGAAGTTATATTAAGAAATGGCCAATTTTTATACAGATAGTTGAAGAAAATGGAGATGTAATAGATGCAAAAATAAACTCTCAAATTCATGAACACGCATATGAAGAGGAATGTTGAAAACCACCTCCTTCAGTTGAAACCAATTTCTGTTGCTTTAGATAAAGTTAAAAAAAAATTGTAGTATTTTTTAAGAGTAGAAGTTAAGAAAGATCTCAAGGATAGTATAAAAGACCTTGTTTGTGACACATCTTTATGTGTTATAAGATGTTGAAAATACTCCATGAGCAAGCTGTATCGCCAGTTCACTATTTGGCATACATATTATCGAATTTTAAAGCAGAACACTTGTCAAGGAGTGAGAAGGAGCAAGCAATAGATTTTGTGAAAAAGAAATATAAGGACCCCTCAGTATTAGGTATCTTTATGACATTTATTGTCCATGTACAACCTTTTAATCCTGCAAAAGTTAAAGAGATGGTTTCCACATTTGGACTTGTGCATAGAAAATTACGAAATTAATTAGGAGTTAAAAAGTCAGCAGAGTTGACATTTTTATTTTAATCTTTAAATCTCGATTTTTAACACTATAATTAAAATTTCTAATGCATAGTTTAGTCTCAATAAACAAGAAATAAAGGCATTGAATTTTCGTTTTTTATGTTATTAAACACGTTATTTAGATATTCACTTAAAGCTTAAGAAGAGTAAATTGAATGTTAAAATCTCACATAAATGAAGTTGAATGAAAATTTTGATTTATTTCTGAGGTATACAATCTTAACCAAAAAAATTCAATTTGTGTGTTAAAAAAAAAGATTCTTGTAAATCACTTTTTTTTTTACACCCTGATTCTGGAATCTTCGTGTGAATTTTATGGTGCAAGGACAGGAAGGTTTATGTTGTACCAGGACCTATAGTTTTCCTAGGAATCCAAACTTTTTCAGACCTAGGGAAGCAACCCTCAAACTACCTTTAGCTGTTAGTTAGCACTTTTTTTTTTTGCACAGTTGAGAGTCAAACATGGAATGACCTACATGCTATGAGGATTCTTTACCACTGCATGGCAATATTCAAGTCCCCCCAGTATTATTTAGACATGAGCATGGTATGCTTAACACTTTGGATTAGGATTATACTCCACTCACAAAATATGCTTTCACTATTCAGGGCCATCCTAGTACATATCATCCTCAATTGTATGTTAGATCTTTAGGCGATGTATCACTATCCACCACACATGGATTCAACAGATGGTTGCACTCAGAGCCTCCTAGGATTAAAAAAAATCCTAGGCAGAGTTGTGGTGACATAAAAGTCAAAACGTTCTTTTACTATGCAGGAAATCTTGGTTTATTCCCCAATGTACTGTAGGGTAGTGATTTTTTTGTTTTTTTGTACAGCCTCAAATTTGATTATGCTGAAATAGGTTGCTGATCAAGGTTTGAATTCTCATAAAACTAAGTTCTTTAGATGTGAGCTAACTTTAAGCCAAAAAATTTGCAGTTGGAACTGCATACATGCAAAATGGTTGTGGCAACAGAATCCTATGCGTATAAGTGGATTTTAAATATAAGCAGTAGTCTCTGAAATATTGAGTGCACATAATTTGCTAATTAAAGTTTTATAGTACATTGCTGTTAAATCATTCCTATTTCTAATTTTATAAATCATATACATTATTTATTTCAATATTTATAATGTACAGTACTATTACTCTATTAATAAAAATAATGATATGTAGTAGTACTTACATAAACACATGTACTGTATTAGTGTAAAAAATTCGTTAACTTTCTTTACGTGTATGGATGTTCTGATAAATGATTAAAGATTTGATCTGTTAAAGTCTTAACATTTTTTATACAAAATTGTTTGATCTGAAGTATTCTTGCAAAAGCGTTAGAGCAGAAAACTTTTTTAGTACACAGGCACCGTCACAAAAAAGAATGATTTTCAACACAGAAAGAGAAGGAAGGCTGTGAAACAAAGCCATAAATAAGCTGGTAAGCAAAACTTCGACAAGGGTTGACAGCCATTTCTGGTGAGAAAACACTCCTTAAAAATTAGGGTTGCCAGCTATTTATTGAGGATGAAAACCTGTTCATAAAGTTTGTTTGCATATATCTGGTTTAAATTCTATAATAAAACATTCGTTTGGCTTCAAAAATACTTTCATACATAGGGTTTGTGCATGTATAAAATCGGAATTAAGTGGGCTTAGATAACATATAAAAGATAGGAGAAAATTCAAGGCTTGATATTTTATGCACGTATGCGAGCAGTATATATGCAGGTTCGGCAGTATGTCTACTGTTACGAAAACTTGGAAGGGTTCTGCACGAAATGCAAATGCCAGAGATTTTTGTTCCCCCTTGAACTGAGTATATAGTTAAAAAAGGGTGGTTTCTAAACTCATATGAAGTTAAAAATATAATAAACATATTAACATCTATTCATTAATGTTTTCAAAACAAAAAATATTGCACAACATACCAGCATAACAATCTTCAGCTTGATCAACTATGATGCATTCATAATTCTTTGGAAGTGGCTGGTAGTCTAGTTGAAACAATTTCAGATAAACGTTAGGCCATATCGGACATTTACTACTCAAAGACACTAACTTTTGCCATAACTCTGTTGCTTCATTTAATATGATCTAGAATAAAATATAAATAACCTCGATTTTGAACAGCTACACAGATTTACTTCACTAGATAAAAATCACACACTAAAAAATACAAATATCTAAAAAATTAAAATATTTTGCAGTTCGAAAGCATTGATCCTTAAAAAAAATTATATATTTTTATAAAGTTTAAATATATTTTTATTATGTATGTTTTTCTCTTCATAGTCATTTCAGACTCTAGAGCAGTGTTTCTCAATCTTTGGTCGCCATGGACCACTTTTAAGCATTCCATTACTTATCGCTGATCACCAGGTGGGGGTCTCTGCACCCCCATTAAAAAGATACATTGCCCATATTGCTACAGTTTTCAACACTGTACATGTGTGAACAAGATTTTTCTTGTTTAACAAGTATTAAAAGTAAGGATAGAAACGGTATCCTTTCTGTGGAAGACGAAATTCGTGTATGTATATCGTCAATCAGACCATGAATTCAACATTTATGTTCCAAAAAACAAGCACAGATTTCACATTAATATTTGTTATAAATTTTTATACTAAAGAAATTTATTATTTATCTATACCTAATTATATTTGGAATTATACCAATTGCATGTAATTGCATTTTTTTTGTTTTGAAATAAATAACTAAAATGACAGTCATTTTTTGTTTCCATTAATGATCGTTAATAAAAATATTATGAAAAAATATTGTTACATGGTTGCTGGGATTTCCTAGAACTTGAACATTGTCACAAGGGTTCCATAAGAGTGAAAAGGTTGAGAAACGCTGCCCTAGGCCATAGGGACAGTGCAATCGTCAGTTTTACATTATCCGTCGGGAAGCTTACCTTCTTATTCCCTCTATATTCTTTGTCTTTACCTACCCTGTAGCAACAGTGCTCACCCAGGAATTCTCTGGGGTGAAGGCATTTTCTTTGTTATTAGTAAATGGAGTGGATGGACAATAATAAACTCAAGCCACCTAAGCTGTCTGTCGATTCTTTGTTCAGTCACACAGATAGCAAGTTACTTTAAATGCCAAGGAAACTGGAATGCAGTACTTTGGGAATTCTTCATGCCTGCATTTCAAGAGGGAAAATTTGGCACTACAAAATACAATGACAAAACGTAATTTTGATAAACATGAAACTGAATTTCGTGTTATGAGAAATTCAATATTCTGGCACACTGGAAAATATAACATTTTAACAGGTATGCAAAGTAATGTCATTTCGTGCAGTTGTTCCATCTCTGCCTCCACTTACAATATTGTGGATTCTTCAACCACATTTCTTGGAAGGTGCATTTACCCATGTTTGAGTTTAAATTAAAAAGACTTAGGAAACTATGCTACCAAATATCACTTGAAAGGACGAACGAAAGCAGGACTCCAGAACGCTCTGAGATAGTTATTATCTATAAGCACATGATGTATGTGCAGTACAACGGAAATTGAGCCAACAGGGGCGAGATGTTCACCCACCGAAGAATGAACAAAAGAAAAAGAGGGAGAAATGGTATAACTTGTTTATTCAGCCGGTTGTTGTCGTTAATTGTGCAATAAATAAAAAAAAAAGTTTCTAATAGCATGGAAAAGTGTTATTTAGCTGGTGCCACGTCACTAATTACAGATGCACACGAATAGATAACCAAAATATAATGACCTCAACTAGTGAAAGCGACTAAAAATAGCCTACTCAGGAAATAAAATAAAAAATAATAGTTCAAGGATTTTCCCAGACATTGAGGAAAACCTGGTATTTTCCAGGATATTCAATGCCTTGAGAGGATTTTTTAAAATTTAAGGCTTTAAGTGGTTTTCCAGGCCCTGTAGGAACACTGTGATATTGTGAGGGGAGATGATCTTCAATTGTCTCTAACAAAGCTGCAGCCAGATATATAAAAACTTGCTTATTCTTATCAACCACAAGGATCTCACTAAATTAAAAGACAATATTGAAATATTTGGTCATGAAATATTTTTATTATTAATATTTCTTGTATAATGTTAAGGTGAAAATAAAAACTCTTTCAAAATATTAATTAAAAAAAATATGCCTTGGAGGGGGCATGATCATGAATGAAGCTCAGGAGCCTCAGCCCCTCTCAAAAAGTTGAGAAACACTGCCACATTTTCTCAAATCGTCTAATAAGCTTAAATATAAGAATATATGTGATCGGACCTTTTCCTATCTATACATTTTTCTGCGATCAGAATTTTTTTTGAAGCATCTGAAGCTGAATCTCCATTCATATAAATAATTTCACTAACAAGATTTGTCCTAACAAATTAAATATATTAATGAATTAAATGAAAAATTCAACAAGCACTCAGATTTTCGATAAACACGTCACTTGTATATTTCTGGTGGATATATTCTTGTTAGCATCACCTGTTGTTGGGTTTTTTAACCACAAATTTTCTTCTGTCAACCCTCTTCTCACATTCTAACAATACTTATTCTGCAAACCACACCCCCAATGAGTTTCAATGTGTTTTCCTTTATTCATGAAATTTTAAAGTTTTTATGGACTTTTGACTGACCCTATATATATTTCTGGTCGCCATAATTTAAGAATTAGTACATATAAAATCATTAACCATACTCACTGAACACAGCAATTCATCTTTATTAAATGACAAAGCATCGGACTGGTTGAATAACTGAAGATGAGCATTCAGTCGATTACAAAAGAGAACATGATTTAGCGTCATTTCGTGGTCTGCAGATTGACAAAAATTATCAATGGTAAGTGCAACACTTTGAGCATAAAACCATGGATTATGTCTGAAGTTCTCCCAATCATGCAGGAATGGTAAAAGGGTAAGAGGCTTCATCTCAGGAAAGAGTTTATGCTCATATCTATTTGGGGGGAAAAAAAAACCAAACACAGTAAAGCAATAATTCTAACATAATAATAAATCATGAGGGAAAAAGTGAATCTTCTACACACTTGTGTAAGAAAATGTGTAATACACCACAATTACTTAATATGCAGCCAATGCTAGGATAAAGAATTGGCTAATAGGAAAGGCCAAGAGCATTGGAAGCTATAAAAAGATTTATTTACTTTTTTTTAACAAAATGTAAGCTTAGGGTGAGCAAAGAATAGCTAAAATAACTGTTTTACCCAAAGTTTGGAAATTCCTTCATCTGTTCCTCTATGTAGGGAATCTTATTTCCAACACATTATGTTTCTGGAAGACCTTAAGATGAACCAATGGCTTTTAAGACTTTAAATAACTCATTTAAGAAGTTATTAATTAATCTTAATGCCTGCACGATTATTCATATATTTTGCTACCATATACAGAGAAAGTAAAAAAGAATCATCTTATTACAAATGGTTATAGTAAACAATGTAATTGGCACATAATAATCTGTGATATATTAAACTTTAACACACCAAGTTTGTTATACCTTACAGATGCTCTATGTGAGATCCTTTAGCTATGTGACAAACATTTATAGTCGATCTTAGTCCACACACACAGCGATATTATATATATCTATATAGTACTCAGTGCCATTGATGCAGTGACACAAACGGGTAAAATCCTCCCCCGCAAAAAAAAACAGTCAGGGATAAGGTCTGGTGAACATGGAGATCATGTAAGGTACACATTATCACATGCTTCCGTGCAGCCAATCCGAACCTCTTGGCAGGTGTTCTTTCAGGTGATTACGGACATCTGAATGTCAATGTAGAGGTGTTCCATCCTGCTGGAATATCTATGAAAATCTAGTTTCAGAAGCAGCCAAAATCGCATCATACCTAAGGTATTCCAGTAAATGTAGGCTTGGAGAGAGAGAAAAAAAAAAAATATATTTTTTTTTTTCCTTTGAAGGTGCACAAAAGACATTCATGTTGGGTGAATCACACACTTTCATTATGTCACATATTCATGTAGGTTTTCTATCCCCTGTATGCTTGTCTTATGATGATTTACAGCACCACTTACTGAAAAATCACATTTGGTGACTTTTCATGTAAGTGGTCATCAAAGGTCCATACACAAATTCAATTTTTTTTGCTTGCAAGAATCATACAAAGCCTGCAAGCATATGTAACTCGTACAGTTCGAAAGAACACATCAATGTTTCTTCTGAAAATACACCAAACAGCTTTTTGTGGGATATACAACTCGAGACTATAGTGATATGTCTATTTCTTAGGGATACACAGATACATTTCATGCACTTGTTCCACAATTTCTGCTAAACACTAGACTTACCTGTTGTCTTTTCTTTACATAGGCATCTAAAACCCCTGGAAAAAAGTTCGGAATCAACACCTACAGAGGGACCCTGGTTCGAATCCAGGATGGGGAAAGCGTCTCTTTTTCTCCAAAATTAATAAGCTCTAGTTTGAGCTGTAATTAATACGTGGGTGGCAAAAATTATTGTACAACACCTATAGTCTACAAAATTTCACAAAAATTGATAAGTATTTTAAAGAAAATAAATTTATTAAACCGAATTGGTGTATTTCCAAATCTATACATCGTTTCTGAAATTTGTATGTAAAAAGGTCATTTAAATTAGCAGTATTTTTTAAATTATTTAATTTTAACTAACAACACCGTGGAAAAAAATGTGGAATCATTTGAAGTATGGGGAAAAAAGTATGAAATCAAAGGCTTGTTTATGCAAATTCTAAGTGAGCAAATGATGTTATGATTATGTAATATGCATGGTTGAATTCTGAGTGGAGGTAAATATATAAAACCAGCATCATTTGCTTTCATATCGCTAATATATTGTAGAAAATACTTCTGGGAAAAGCCAAACTTTTGTTAATAAGTAAAACTGTATTAATTCTGTGTATTATTGTAATTATAAAACCTCACTATAACAATCATAATGGTATAATAATAATTCTGAAATTGATGTATCAATTATGAGTTAATTAAAATTTAACAAGCGAAACGTAAGTACTAAATGCTAAAAAAGATTTATTTCTGAACTTACTTCCTGCCAAATATGTCATAAATCAGTGAATATGGAGTTTGGCAGTCAACATGAGACGGGAATTTTGATTTAGAAACTTCACGAAGTATCCTGAAAGGTTTAAGGGGAGGAATTATGATTTATAACACTGTGAATTTTCATTCTCCAATGCTTAAACAGAGTTCAAAACTAGAATGTGTGCACACTTACTCTGTTGTTGTGAGATATAAAATTTTCAGTTCCAGATGCTTAGCTGCGAATTGAGCAAGCGCTGTTGTTTTACCTGTACCTAAAAAACATAAAATAATTCTAATATATTTAAAGTATGGAAGAATTACAATGAACACACAATTTGTAATCTGTTCTCTCATCAGTCAAATATAATAACGGGAACATGAAAACTTACCAGCAGGTGAACAGATTTTGACTATTTGTTTTGAACCTAATTTATGGTTTACAATTTCAAGTTGCTCATATGTCAATGTTCTCAGGTTACTGGAAAGTAAAAAAAAAAAAACAGTTTCAAACTAACATTCAAGTTTGTTAAGAGGTATGAGCTTTGTCTTGTTTCAGAAAACCAATATCTGGTTGAAAAAATTTCTAAATTGACAATTAAAATGTAAACATTAAATACATAATTAATGTTGAAATTCTAGTTCAAATTCAAGCATTTATATGGGAAGGTGAAATGTGTTTAAAGCCCAAGCTCAAAACATGAATTGGCCCACCTAGAACTATCCAATTCAAAATAAAAGTAGAACCACCTGACTTTTGAAATAATATCCTTACCTTTAGTTCACATATTTAATAAAATATTCCCTTAAATTTAAAAATCGCTCTTATAACACTGATTTTTAAAACGGGGATTAAGACTAACATCGCAAATCATAGACCATATCTGGCCTTATCCTTCTCCAAAATCTTGGAACATCTACTATATAAACAAATAGTATCCTTTTTTGAAAAACATACAATCCATAAATATTAATTTGGATTTATTGAGGGAAGATTTGTCGAGCATGCATTATTAACGGCCTTAGAACACATATATACATCTTTTAATGCTTCCAGATCAATCACTGATACATTTTATGATTTAACCAGGGACTTTGACACCATAAATCATGAACACCCACTCTATAAGTTAAGCCTGGATGGATTCAATGGGTGGGGTGTGACCTTTCTGCGTAACCATTTATTGTGTAAAAACCAGCTTGTCACAACATCTTTTATCAACTAGAGAACCCTTATGTGGAGTTCCTTAGGATTCCATTTTGGGCCCACTAATATTTTCATTTCATTTATTTCTTTCCAGGCCATCAGCATACTTATCTTGTACATAAATATAATGTAAAATCATATCACAATATTGCCGTGGCCTAGGGGCCCTTTGGAAAAAGACGATATAAATGCATCATCTGACAAGTCATCATCTCTTACTGCACTGAATAATGTCTCCAGAAGCCAATAACAAATAGATACAGATTAATAACAATAACACAAAGAAAAATAATAATGTAACTAAATCATGGAAAGAACAGGAATTAAACAGTTAACTAGGAAAAAACCAGGTATTTAATATCAATGGATCACAAGCTAAACCCCCACCCCACATAAAATAAATCTTGTCATAATAGTTGGTTGTATGTATGTTTATGACGCAAGATCATAATGGACGAAAAATCAAAGTGCCTCCCAATATTCGAAACCCTTTTAAGTAATCTATTATTCAAAAAAATAAAAAACCCTGTGAAATGAAGTCCCCAAATATCAAAGGGAAAACTCAGGTAGAAATGCTGTCAGCTCAATCTTAAATTTTCTTAAGGAGTAAAGATTTTTTAAATTATTTGGTAACACATTCCATAACCCAGCCCCAATATGATTGAAATTTTGGCCAGTATATTCAGCCCTGGCATACTCGACAATTATATAATTTTTATGTCGTGTATTATAATCATAAGATAGATGGCATCGTGCTATAATATCAGTAAATTCTAAAAGTTTTAAACGACGAAAATAAAGCAGAAGAATCCTAAACTGCACGGGAGTACGAATGTTCATAAGGATATAGCGTCTGGCCATATTGTTTAAGTCGATGTGACAGCAAGGATCTAAAAGAGAAACAAATCTTCTCTGGAGGGTCTCTATTTTATGAATATTACTATTAGATGTCAGACCCCATGTGGTGATACAATAATATAAATGCGTAAAGGTAAGTGTATAATATAAAGTTATTTTTACCTTCATATGAAGCAAATGTGTTAGTCTGGTCAAAACTCTTATATTTTTGCTCATCTTTAGTGTTATATTTTTTAAACGTTCATTCCAAAGCAAGTTTTCCTGAACCATAACTCCAAGAAAAGAGATCTTGTTAACCATTTCAACCTTCCTCCCGGCAATATAAAAATATTAACGTTTAGTCTCCCCACCTCTCCCCAATTCCTCAACCAAAAAGCATGCCCTTAGTTTTATCAATATTGAGGCTTAGAAAATTACTACACAACGATGAATAATGTAATTGCATTTTATTATTAATCTTTGAAACCAGATGATCCAAATCTCTGTCATTAAAAATAATAATAGTGTCATCCACAAATTGTATAACAGTGGTATCAATGTCAATGCATGTTATATCATTAAAATAAATGAGAAAGAGCCAAGGGCTCAGCACCGAACCTTGTGGAACGCCATATTGTGAAATTAGTACATTAGATCGTTGATCCTCAATTTGGACAAATTGTTTCCTGCTATTGAAATAATTACTTAAAAGATCACGAATTTTGCCCCTAAAACCATAATATAATTGAGGGATCCCACTTGCAAAAAGACCATTCATATCAGCTTCGTAACAGGAAAAATGACCTTTTGCATCAGTTATGTAACAGGAAAAATGGCTTTCGGTAGTGGTTCCGTAGCAAAGAAAAAGCCTTTGCACCAGTTTTGTAGCAGGTGAACACCAGAAGTTTATTATTTTGTACAAAAAAATTGGTTCGCACATTAGTTTTGTAGCAAGAAAAAAAATGCTTTAATCAAATGAATCTGCACGATAAAAAGGAAAAGTAAAATGTTTCATTGAGAAAGTAGAACTTCATAAACATCAAGTTCCTTGTTTCTTTTTTTTTTTTTTTT
>QLNU02015360.1:122059197-122076202 GCA_006491805.2 Dysdera silvatica
AATCATGGCTGCGTTTCATTTTGTTGTTTTAATCCAAATTCAAAGCAAATTCCATACACAAAGCTAGGTACAAAAAATAACAGAGAAACAAGTATACAAGTTGGAAGCATCGCATGCAAACACAGAAGGCACGGGCCCATCTGCAAAGTGTGTTTTTTTGTTATTTTTTTTTTACCAAAAACTACAAAAAATCTGAGTTTTTTAGGGGCCGATAGAAAATTGCACATGAGGACCTTGAATGATGTTTTCCCTAGTTTCCTTCGTATTGACCGTACAGCCGTAAGGTGGAATTAAATTTCATACAGACTATGAAAATTCTGTATAAATTAGTGTATCTGGACGTGCATGCGCAGAAATGCGACAGGAGAAGCTATTTTTTCCTGTCGCCTGATGCTAGTGTTTTCTAGCCAAGTAAATATTATTGGATGGAAACACTGGTAGGAATTTTTCGCAGAGTTCATGCACATGTGCAGAATGTGAAGCCAGTCCTGTCTCTAGATGCTAGTAGCAAATAACCAGTACATCAATCGTCGTGTTACGTAGTTGCTATTGACGAGATTAAGCGTCAATGATTTGGAGAATAGAAAAAATACTAAACAGTATAACCAATAATGATGTAAGCCAGAAAAACTGTCCACCTGGCGAAATGAGTAAGTGATTTTGGTGCAAAAACAGAAAAATTCATACTTTTGTAGCAGTTCGTAGCAACATTTTTGATTTGCCGCAGGCGTGTGATCACTTTACAATTTAGAAAGTAAAATATCTCTATCTGGAGTATCAAAGCTTACAATAAAGCTAGAAAGAATAAAGCTATTGTTTTTTGGTTTTTGTTTAAAGAATCTTGAATAATTTTTATTGTCTCCAACAGAGCTAAGTCCGTACACCTTCCCTTACGAAAACCATATCGAAATTTATGCAGAATTGAAATTTATCAGTAAAGGTAGAAAGAGTGTATCAACCTTCTAAATACTCCTGCAAAAATATTCATAATTGAAATGGGTCTATAGTTATTTAAATCATTCACTACACCCTTTTTGTGAAATCGGAATAATTTTAAAGACTTTCATGTCAGTAAGAAACGTACCAGTATCCATACAATTATTGAACAAAGTACAGAGTGGTTCACCCAACACCTCTGTACCAATTTTAACTAACCTGGGGAGAACATCTGGCCCCAGAAATTTCTTAGTATTTATACATTTTAATTCAATTATGACTTTATTAATAGTAAATGGTTCAGAATAAAAAGAATTAATGTAATAGAGTTTCAATTATACATTAAATGTTTTATTCTGAGGGGGAATATTGGCTCTTTGCAAATTTGGTATTTCTGCAAAAAATCCGTTAAATTTATTCACAATATCGGAGGAATCTGTAATAATATTACCATCAACCTTTAATGATATAGGAGTCTCTTTTTTCGGATTATCCCTCAGAAGGGAATTTAAATTCTTCCACAACACCCTTAGGTCAGAGTTTTCAAATAAATTGTTATAATAACCCCTTTCAGTTGTTCTCTTAACATCCGCATTTAACTTATTTCTAAAGGTTTTAACGTTTGACCAGTCCAATGCATTTCTCGTTTTTATAAATCTATGGAATAACTCATTCTTATTAATTTATCTACTGATTTTATTCTTCATTTAACGTTTTTTCAGTTTCTTGTTTTTCCTATATCTTATTAAAGGGAAAAATTTGTTTTGTAATTTAATTAACCTATTAATGATAAACATCATCTGGATTCGCTAAATGATCAAAGAGTTACATAAAATTTATACAAGCCAAACTCGTAATAAATAGGTTAATATTGCATTCAGAGAAATGTCTAATCTGGATATATTCGTTATACAAATGGGAACAACTGTCCTTATAAAACATAAATATTGGCAAATGATCACTAAGGGCAAGCCCCATTAGCCCCGACACATAATTATCCAAGTTTGTAACATACAAATCAAGACAACTTGAAGTCATTGTCACTCTCATTGGCCATTTTATTGTATTAATAAAACCCCCCCAACTCTGAATTTAATTTACGAAATCAATCTATTCCTTGGTATCAGTTAACAAATCACCCATTAAAATTAACCACTTTTGAACGTTTTCAGTGTACTTAAAATATTACTCATGAATGAACAGAAAGACGACAAATTCCCCGCTGGGGGCCTATAAACAACTCCAATAATATTCTTACTATTTTCGAGCACTATCACTTCATATGACGATGAAGAGCCAGCCAATTCAGCATTTATATCAAAATTCCCAATTTTTCCAATAAATAAATAGCCACTGAATCCCCCCCCTTTGACCTTCCCTTCTATTTATATAATATGTAGTGTAACCTGGGATATCGCAATTTAGGCCTATCTGTAACCAGGTTTCACTGAAATCGATAATATCCATCATTAACTTCAACTTGACAAGAAAAAGTTTGGTTAATTTACCAAATTTATTGTATAGACAATGACTATTGATGTGGAACATTAAAATCTCATTGTTAGCCTTATTGTTGAGGAGATCCATGAGAGTTAACTGTGACAATACCATTAGTATCTCATGCAGCCACAATTTTATCGAGATCAACACCAGAACGACATGTGGGAGGGGGGAGCTCTGGACCCATGACATCGAGAAAAATCTAACATAAAGTTAAAAAGAGTACCACCGAATGAATAAAAAACAATAAAAAAGGAGAAGAGAGAATAAATGAGCATGCCGTGATTAACATTAGATTTGTTAATTAACCATATATAATACATACAATATAATAATTCACTTTTTATTAATAGGTAATTCATATATAAGATACATGATCAAACCAAATCATGGGTAAGACAATGCATCAAAACTCCCGCTGTTTTTTATAAACTAACACACTCATGTACCAGAAGCAGAGAAAACATCATCTACAATGCCTGAACCACAACAGAAAAGTCCAGTAATATAAAACAATGTTTAAAGACAGTGTAGCATAACCCCAGCTGTCCATGAAAGACAAAATCTCTCAAGGACAAATGAGAAGTCGGAATGAGCTATAACATTTATCAAACACTTCAGGAGAACAAAAGTGATATAACAAACCTGGGTCTGATTTAAATGGTTGTCATGACATAAATATTGTTAGTAGTACAGTAGCAAACATAATTACAATATGGAATAAGCAATATTGTTACTCAATATACAAACAATAAGTAGTCAATTAACACATAATATTAAAGAAATAAAATGCAAAAACGTTTGAAATCCAATCAAGGTAATCGTGCAAGATCATTCCATAACTGTAAATAACATTTTAGTTCAAACTTCCCAGTGATTGATTGGGTTGGTTGTGAATTTATGGTGCAAGGATAGCAAGGGTCATTCTGCACCAACCATGACTTCCTAGTAGATCATTTTCCCTTAAACGGGGTCAAATCCTTCTTTCCATGATATAATACTCTTGGAATGACCAGTATACAGTCCTATTTGTCACCTCCAATACAAATCCAATCAATTATAATCACTATAATAAACCATTAAATAAAAGTTCAAAATTTCCAACTTCACACAAGAGGTAACAAGGCGCAACCAACCAAAAATTTACTAATTAAGAACAAAAATATAAAAAAAGCATGGGGCAATCTTACAATTATAATAAATTTAAAAAATATTATGAAAAATGCCAATAGTTCAGATTTCAGCAGAAATTTTCATGAATTAATGGAAACCTAGTAAAAATGCAAACAAAATTAAATTCTTATGTCAGAAATCAGCCCAGACCAGGGGCCGATAAATGCAAGGTGCCTGGTTGCCATTGCACCTGAATTTTTAAATTCAGTTCTAAAAATATTTTTTTAATATTTCAAGTTCCCTTACAGAAATTTCAGCACTATCGTCAAAACGCCAGAATCACAAATGAAATCGTAGATTGCTTCTTAACATTTAGAATTGTTGTCATAAAACTTGCAATTTTTCTCTTTTTTCAAGTAAACATATTCACAGTTAGAACGGTTTACGGTTACAGTTTCTTTAGCTTATTTACGATGTTGATAATTGATGCAAAATGTTGAAAATAGTGGTAGCCTATCCAGGTGGATTTGTGTACCGGTATCACTTCATAAGACAAAATTACATAAAAGACAAATGACACTTTAATGGGCCTCAAATAAAGGACTGATTTAACCAAATCCATTGATCGTTGGTATTTTGATAGAAAATCAAATAGACATATATAATGTAATTTTGTACGTCTGTGTAACAGTTGACTGATAGCTATTTGGTTTAGTGCATTTTAAAAAATTAATTTTAGTTCAATATTGTGCTAACACTATATATATACAGTGGTGTAGTTTTGATAAAAGAAGGGCCTTTTACGAGATCAATTTATCTTTATGTAATACTTGTATGTTGTGTGTAGGACTAAAAAATGCCTTGGCACCACAACTATACCAGTATATATATATAATATACATTGCGTGCTGTTGGCTCCTGAGATAAAGGGGCTGGCGACTGAATTTTTTTAGTTTTGTCTAAACCTGGCCAAGACCATAGGCCAAATAATAGTAAGCCTAATAATAATAATAATAACAGCATAAATAGTAATAACTCTAAATAACTAGAAATAGCTGTAGAGTAAGAATAAAAAATGCATCAACACCCTTGTTGTCATAAGGATTCCTTATCAATCAATAACCCCAAAAATAAATGTATTTACAATAATAAAAAGTATAAAAGCTAACAATTAAAAAAAAAAAAACTGACTAATAATGAAATAATACAAGGCTTACATTATATACTCCAATCCCTTGCTTAAACTTTTCCAGAAATAGAACAGTTTTGTAATAACTGGAATAACGTTACAACCATCTCCAACTATACCAAAATTGCAACGCACACCAAATAATCAATAATAGCGAAAGTACTACCTTTTACATGAATCATTAAAGATAATTCAAACTGTTCCAACCTGAGTTTAAACCAATTGGTCCAGTAAAAAATAAATCATTCGTAACACAAGTACATAAGATTCGCGATCAAAACGAAACATGGACAAAACAGTGCATCAGAACTCCCGCTGTTCATGTAAACTTTTCACTCATGTACGGAAGTAGGGAAAATATTATTTATAATGCTTGGATCACAACAAAAACATCCAGTAACACAAAACCATGTTTAAACAGACCAAGATAGCACACACTCAGCAGTCTAAGAAATACCAAATTTCTCCAGGACAAATAAGAAGTCGAAGTAAACTGCATGCATTTATCAAGCAATTTCAAAAAAACAAAAGTGATTTAACAAACAAGGGTTCTATCAAAATGATGATGATGAAATAAATATTGTCAACAGATTTGTAAACAGTATTGCAACATGGAATGAGCGATACTGTACTCATTATATGATCAATAAGAGGTCATATAACTCAAAGTAAAGAATAAAATCCAAGGTTGGTGGAAATCAGATCAAGGCAATATTACAAGATCATTCCATAATCGCATTGCCATAAAATGAAGTTTAGTTCAAACTTTCAAGTGACTGGTTAGGTTGGCTGCAATTTTATGGTACAAGGACAGCAAGGATCATTCTGCGCCAAAGAGGTTACTTCCAAATGGGGCACATACCCTTAAAAAGAATTAACTACTTCCCCCTATGAGATTTGTTTTTAGAATAACCAGCATATAATCCCATATGTCACCTCCCACAGAAATCCAATCAATATAGAAGCAATAGAAAAACAGTTCAAAACTTCCAACTTGACACAAGAGGTAACATAGCGCAACCATACTTGTCAACATGTCAATTTCAAAATTCTTACAATTTTTAAAACGTGCGTGCGTCATCAGCATGCACATCATCAGACAGCGCATGAAATATAAGAGGTATAACATGTCCAGAATTGAATGAGGTTCTGTATTTTTCTTTATTATGCACAGATTACTAATACGTGTAGACTATATTAAACAGAAAACAAAAATCCAATGTAATTTCCCAAAACGAAAATACATTAATTAATTAAACAGGTAAAACAGCAATATATATTTTACACTATGAAAAACTATGGCAACACCAAGGGAAATTTAAAACTAAAAGCACTGATTTATTATGATTATTCTACTTTATTATAAATCAAGTGTTCGTAAGTGGCTAATTCAGCCACTGTCAAAATTTTTTTATCGAATATTTGCTCATAGCAATGTCCTTTTTGCGTATTTTTAGTTATCAAAATGTCTTCCAAGTTTTAATTGGATAAAGAGCTCTGAAATTCTGTTTTGGCTTTTCGTACACTGCTAAATACTCTTTCACATTCTGCATTGCCGTGAGGAATCGTTAAAATACACAGCATACCACTAGAAATTGTACTATATATATTTTAATGTGCTATCAGCTGATATCAATTGGCGAAGAATAGCCCACTTTCGATCCATCCTGTCTCCTTTAATTACTTCATCAGGCAGATCATCAATTTGCAATAAGCAAAATTCAGACTGAAGTTACCTTTAGCTTCATCTCCCGTTTCATCACCTTTCTGTGAAAGCACTATAATTAATAAATTTATTTATGAAGTATTCTACATCTATAAATGACCTGATAGAAAATTTCTCTCGCACGCTTTAATACATCAGCATTTATTGGGAATTTATGTCTAATATAATTGCAATGGGTTACATCATATTTTTTAATAGTTGAATAAAATTTTAATTTTTCAGTATCTTGTAATGTGTTACCTATTTTGAATGCAGCTCTGCCAATCAGTAAGTCGTCATTTCTCTGGCTACATTTATCTGCATATTTAACATTCATTGAGGAATAACTTTTAACAACATCTGGCTTCACAAATTTGGACAGAAGTTCTTTAAACACATTCAACAATAAAGAATTCAGAACACGAAATTTTTGGCACTTGGGACTGCAGAATTAAATTTGGTTTCTCAAATGTTGCTACTATGCAGTCCAAAAACAAACAATACGATTTATTAAGATCAGAAGACACAAACATTCTTTCTTCTCTCGTCAATGGGCAAACAGCTTTAGATTGAGATGTATCAGAACTATAAGCTATGGTACCTGTATCTTTCTTCTTCTTCTTCTTTCATCAGCATATCTAACATCCATTAAAGAACAACTTTTAACATATTCAACAATAAAGAATTCAGAATATGAATTTTTGACGCTTGAGATGTCAAAATTAAATTTGGTTTCTCAAATGTTGCTATTATGCAGTCCAAAAACAAACAATACACTTTATTAAGATCAGAAGACAAATATTCTTTCTTCTCTCATCAATGGGTAAACAGCTTTAGATTGAGATGTATCAGAACTATAAGTTAAGTACCTGTATCTTTCTTCATCTTATTTGATGGATGCTCATTACTACATGCAGAAAGCCTCTTTTTGGAAGCACAACCCATATTAATTAAAGCTTGAATACTTCCTTCAGATGTAATATCACGGTCATTCTTCGTTAGTTTGAGTGGAATACGGTATGTTTCAAGAGAAGAAATTATGTCATTATTGCCAGATTGCTTAATCTGGTTCTTGAAGAAACTGACAAGTGGACTCCACTGTTCTAATAGTCGTTTCAGGCTTTTGCCTAATGAAAGCCACCCAGTACACACGTTTCAAAATTTTGTGGCCTTCAACATCGTACAATGACTGCAATTCTTCCAATTCTTCCTTCCTCTTGGCACTTCTCCATAAATAATAAAATACATCGAACAACATTTCATCAGCTGCGACAGAGAGTGAGTTGGCTGCTTTCTTAGCAGCTAGATGGATGAGGTGGCACAGATGGCCCATCACCAGAAGTTCTTCGTTTTTACTTTTCAGAAAAGCTGAAACGCCGTTTTTATACCCTATCATCACAGGTGCATTATCTGCACTAAGAGCAATACAGTTTTTTATATCAATTTTTCTTGACTGCAAAGTATCAAGCATTAAGTTGCCAATATTTTGCCCAGAGGAATTTCCAGATAAAACAGGTACAGCTAGTAATGAATTCTCTATTTTGCCCTCCTTTGCATTAAAATATGTTACAACCACTGGATATAACTGTGAATCTGAGTCATTGCTCCTATCAGTCGAAATAGCAAATACTGTATTCTGCAACAGACTCTCAAAAGACCTCTTATGGACAGATGCCATTTTCATGGATCACACTCGCACCAATGCCATTCGTATCAGCTTCGTAGCAGGAAAAATGACCTTTCGTATCAGTTTCTTAGCAGGAAAAATGGCTTTCGGTATCGGTTTTGTAGCACGAAAAAAGCCTTTGCATCAGTTTTATAGCAGGAAAAAACTTTCGCATCAATTTTATAGCAGCTAAACATCACAATTTTATTACTTTGTATAAAAAAATTGGTTCGCGCATCGGTTTTGTAGCAGAAAAATAACACGTTAATCAAATGAATGTGCATGATAAAAATGAAAAGTAAAATATTTCATTGAAAAAATAGAACTTCATGCACATCAAGTTCTTTGTTTCGTTTTTTATAATTTTGAAACCTCTTCCCTGATTTCCTTTTGAGAAGCTAAAATTGTTGAAATACGCAAATTAGCTTTTGTCAACAAAACTTGCCCGCTTTCCACTGCAGACATATCGTTTCTTTGGATGCCATTTTTAATTACATGTTGGGCATTACTCAGCATCATTTGTGAAGCTTTAAGTCTCTTATTAAGTTCACATCCTTCTTCTCTTAACTGAGTTTCTCTATTACATGTACTTTCTTCATTCATTTTTCTTTTTTTACATACTCTGATGGCTTGTATGCTGTGCATTTTCCTTTGTCTTGAATTTTTAACATACTTTAAAAGCTTTGGGTTTATGGAAAAATTTTCCATTTTGTTGTCACAACAGCACTTAACATAGGATTTAATCTTTGAGTGCATTTATACTTTCTAAGCTTAATTTATACCTGCTCTGAATCATGCATTTACCAATACTAAACCCCTCTCAATGTCAGTATTGCCATGAGGTAAAGACAGCAGGGCTTTAACTAATTTTGAAATATGGGGATATTTCGAAGCTCCCAAAGAATCTTTTAAAAATCCTTGTCCAATATGAGCCAAGTGGCTCAGAAAGATTTAAAGCAGCTACTAATGTTTTTTCCATTTCATCCTCAGTAAGGTACTCATCAGATACCAATGGATTCTCATCAGATAATAAAGTACAGCTGCTTGAAATATGTACAGATGATTCAGCTTGTAATCTAAACCGTTCATCACAAAGGCTGGACACATGTGTTAGTTATTAAAATTTAAGCGTTATTCTAATCTTGTTTATTTACAAATGTCCGAGAAATTTTTATTACTGCTAAACCTGAATATTAAAGATAATGAACTTTATACAAACAAGAAAAAAAAAAAAAGACAAAAAACAAACAAACAAACGTGATTTATTAATTGAATATCATGGGTCGTATTCTTAAGGGGCCAATTCTATTTTTTCAGCGTAGAGCCCATAAATCTCTTAAACCGGCACTGTTCTTAAGTCATTAGTATAATATAATAAATATTATTCATTAGATTTGTTTTCGACATTATATACTTTAGTATTTTCTAGAATTTTTGTCAATTTAAAAAAATATAAAGTGCTATGTTTTTAGTGTGGCTATGAATATAATTTAATATAGACGGAAATTAAATTCATTATAATTAAATATATTCTTATTTAATTTTGAAACCAAATAGTTTAATACTTTTTACTATCAAAATAATTTATAAAACTCTAGAGTGTATTATACTATAGGCTACTATGATTTTAAAAAGATATCGTTTATAACGACCGAATTTGCACAGTCCCTTGAAGGTCGTTATAACCGATTTTCACTGTATATCCTAACTTGGCATGCAGAAATATATTATTTCTTTAGATAGAAATTCACAGGCACAAAAATATGACTAACGACCGCTAATTTCATACTCCGCCGGTAGGTGGCGTATCAAGAAGAAATTCCTCTATTTTGATGTAAAAATACTAAAAAATTATTAACAGTCGTTAATTACAGAACATTAAAAAAAATTCACGATTTTGCCGTTAGGTGGCGCATCAAGGACCAAATCGCACATCGAAAAAAATCACCACTCGTTAATTAAAATCGTTTTTTAAGTGAAATCGTTATTATTATTATTTTTTTTTAAATTCTAGAAACAGGCAGCGGGTAGCGTTTTTTTTTATTTTTTTCACGGAATAGAATTATAAATTACGCAAATTAATTAAATTTATTTAATAGGTAAATTTACTTTTAAATTAATCTGCACGCCTCTGCGTGTGTAGATAACGAAAGCATAAGGGGGAAATATCCCGAAATATATGCCGCAAAATCTCGGCGCAAATCGCGTACTACTTTTTAAAGTACACTGAGGAAATTTTTACGAACTTTTAATAAAATGCTGCAAGTAAAAAATTATTCAAAACGTGTTAAAACTGCGTAAAAATTTAAAAACTTTCGATGCTTCGTAAAACGACCATTTTTTACTACAAATATTGCGATACATTTACCGATGAAGTTTTGTCTGCCGATTTCCCCTCACAACTGTTTCACATTCACGACTGCGTTTCATTTCCTTGTTTTAATCCAAATTCAAAGCAATTTCCATACACAAAGTTAGGTGCTAAAAATAACGGAGAAACAAGTATACGAGCCGGAAACGTCGCGTCCAAACCTGGAAGGCATGGGCCATCTGCAAAGTGCGGTTTTTTTTTACCAAAAACCATAAAAAATAAGAGTTTTTGAGGGGCTGATAGAAAATTGCATGTGAGCACCTTGAATGAGGTTTTCCGTAGTTTTCTTCGTATCGACCGTACAGCCGTAAGGTGGAATTAAATTCCGTACAGACTACGGAAAATCCGTACAAATTAGCGTATCTGGACGTGCATGCGCAGAAATGCGTCAGGAGAAACTATATTCTCCTGTCGCCTGATGCTAGGGTTTTCTAGCCAAGTAAATATTATTGGATGGAAACACTGGTAGGAATTTTCCGTGTAGTACATGCATATGCGCAGAAGGCGGAGCCGGTCCTGTCTCTAGACCCTAGTAGCAAATAACCAGTTTATCAATCGACGTGTTACGTGGTTGTTATTGGCGAGATTAGGCGCTAATGATTTGGAGAAGAGAAAAGGTGCTAAATAGTATAACATATAATGATGTAAGCTAGAAAAATGGCCCACTTTGTGAAATAAATAAGTGATTTTGGCGCAAAAATGGAAAAATTCATGCTTTTGTAGCAGCATTTCCGATTTGGCGCAGTTAGGTGCAGGCGTGTGATCCCTGCATACACATATATATATACATTTATATAAATATTGCAAGAGTGTGAAATACTTTTTCCTGTTGGCTGAATTTCCACACACGTACTCCTCGGCAAGGGCACAGAGATGATTTTGGCAGTCCTTTCCTTTTCTATTTCCAAGGCATGCCTTCGATGCTTCATTGGATCAACCTCATTTTCCAGCGTGAATTGCGAGTTCCACCATTTTTCTGCCATAGCTCGACTTCCCCTAAGCTCAGCGGCCTTTGCTTCTAGTTTAGCTTTATTTTCTCGTTCCTTGACATACGATGCCTGAAAACGAGATAAAGAAATAAAAATTTCACATTGAGAAGGTTAACCTATAATTCATACAGTCGAACTCGATTTTAAAGAGATTCAAGGGACCGGTGAAATTTTGACACTATAACTGATATCTAATTATATACAAAATAATCCGCGAGGCAGCGGCTTCAGAATTTTGACATAATAGCTGAGTGGTCTCTACAACCAAATTCAACTATATCTCACTGTTTGTAACTTCAAAGCTTTTAAACATTTAAACGCCATTCACCCACGACATTAAATTTTTTTCATTATGTGGCACAAGAAAATTAAAGATTGTGCAGTGCCAAGACCTGCGATTTTCCAAGAAATTCCAATCCCTGATGCTTCAGAAACCAAACTTTAGACTACGGCAGGTAAAAAAAGCGTCACATATTCTACGATATCATTGAAATCAAACTTGAGGTAATATTAATATCATGATGGATGAACAGATCAACTCTATGCCATCGTAGTAGAGCCATGATATCAGAGTTATTGTGGTAATGATATCAAGCTTTAAAACTCCAAAATCCTAATTGAAGCTTTTATGTATAATGGCACAAAGGACTGTTAAGGTCATGTGACACCAGGACCTACAGTTTCCCTAGGAATCCAAACCTCTTCTTGGATAGAAAATCAAACCCCTAACTACGGATTTGCGGAAGAAAAAAATGAACAACAAGTGCTAGATATCTGACAGAATCGACCCTGGGTTATTCGCATGGTAGATAAACGAATTCCAATTAAAATGGCACATTAGTTGCAAATCAAACTTATTCTAAGTTCGTTATATCACTTCAAAAATTTTAGGTTCATTTCATATGCCTTAAAGCTGTGTATAACTTGCCCCCCCCCCTCTCCCTTTTGTTTAACGGCACAAAGACATATCTTGATGCACTGGCACTTAGTTTCTCAAAGGAAACAAATCTCTCTTTTTCTATGGAATTACGTCTCAGGGACTGTGGATCCATAGAGGTGGGGGGGGGGGAAAAGGACAAGTGCCAGGATTCAGCCCAATTATTCGCATGGCAAATATAATACCACTACCACAGGACTATCAATTATTTGAGACAAGAAGGATGGCTTAACTTGACTGCAACCACTTTGATACTTTCACATAGTAGATTTATTAGTTGTAAAAAGTAGTCCACAATGAGCTGAACACTTGAAGCATTCATTTAGTGACAGGGGTGTTTTTGCTTGTCTGTAGACATGCGCTCCAGTATTGTAACGACAGGATTAGGACGATTTTCATATTCCATGAATGCATTTCTGAAAAATCATGATTAATGACAGTCAAATCCAGCGTAGTCGACTCAAAGGCAGTGGTGCCGACCATAGCTCTATTCTATTCAAGAAAATGGCATCATTCACCTGTTTTTCTGCAGCTTGCCAAGCATTTTGTTTGAAATTATTCACATTTGAAGAGTTCCCATGAATATTTTCTTTGTTAGAAATCGAAGGCACCTGTAAAATGGAAAGAATCTGTATAAATAATGTAATACTATCCATATAAGCATAATGACAGTAACCTTCATTAATAGATCCTGGATTATATACAAATGTATTTGTACATATGCAGTTGCATATTTTAGCCCTTTTTAGCATTTGTGCATATAAATGCATAAAAATTATGAATTTCCAGAATAAATGCATATTTTAAGGGTTTTAGTAATTTTAAGAATTTTATTATTCCTTTATTGGAAAAATTTCCCCAACAACGCTAAGGGTAAATTTTCCTCTTACTCCTCATTGAAGCAGAAAAGCAAAGATATTAATTTGTAAACATCCGCACTTAATTATTTTCTATATTTTGTGCCAAATGTAATCCAAGCTGAAGCATAGCCACTATTCAAATTAGAGAAAACGAAGATTTGCAGCGTCCATACTCTTTGGGTAAAAAAATTCAATGACTATAAACTAAAAACATTTCGGGGCCGTAGAAACAATTCATGTTCACTTGAAATATAATTTTGACTCCCAGTATTAAATTAAATTCACAAATAAAAATGAAATATTAATTTTGACATGTATTCCACTGCAAAATATATAAAATAATGACCAAAATCAAATTATTATCCATTATCCTATATTAGAATAAACAATGAAGTTAGATTGAAGATTATTGCTTACACCTTGTAATGTATGCACACATTGCTTAAAAAAATGTTCGCACACTAATGTTTGTACTAGGCATCTTTTAGTTTTGCAACTTTTCATCAATTTGCATTTGGACATTTAAAATTTGAACCTTCTTTTTGGATACAATTCTATACAAACTATTTGAGTTTGAAAATGATGTGGTCACAGTTTCTGATTTAACTGCAAAATTGTCCCCAGATTTTTTGAGTTCTAAAACATGAGATTCTAAATGTTTCAGCTATTTCCTTAACGCAGGGTTTGAAAAATACTGGGTGGTTACTACGCAGTATGTGCCAGACAAAGTGTCCAAATCCGACGTGTGTAATCACATGCAAAGATGTCAACCTGAGAAAGTAGTCATCAGTAAAAAAGTCAAGAATTTTCAGTAAACCCACGCTCTTTTATTTCCCGCAAAAAGATTTTTTATAAGTAAAGCACCTGCATTGTTAGAGAGCAACATGAAAATATTCCTGATAATGTGACTCAACTGCGTATGTTTATGTACGTACAAAATGATCACACTCTCACCAATACCATTCATGCCAGGGGAATGATTTTTTGTATCAGTTTCGTATCACGAATTATGGCTTTCAGTATCCGTGTTGTAGAAAAAAAACCTTTTGCACCAGTTTTGTAGGAGCAGAAAAGCTTTTGCACCAGGTGATTCGTAGAAGATAAACACAATTCTATTTTGCACAGGAAAGTTGGTTTTCATATGAGTTTTGCAGTGCACAATAAAAAAATAGTTTAATCAAATGAATGAGAATGAGCACGATAAAAATGAAAAGTCAAATGTTTCATTAAAAAAGTAAAATTTCGTAAATATCAAGTTCTTTGTTACTTTTTCTGTAATTTTGAAACCCCTTCCTTATTCTTGAGAAGCTGAAATCATTGAAACATGCAATTTAGCTTCTGTAAAAAAATTGCCCACTGTCCACTGCAGACGTATTATTTCTTTGGATGGAAATTTACAGGAGCAAAATATGACTAATTACCACTAATTTCGTACCTCGCCAGTAAGTGGTGTATTAGAGTGAAAGTCTTAAATTTTGATGGAAAAATACTAAAAAATGACCAACAGTCGTTAATTAAGCACGTTTAAAAAGTTCATAATTTTGCCGATAGGTGGCACATCAAGGACAAAATCGCGCACAAAAAATAACTCGTTAATTAATGTTAAAATCGGTCTTTAAGTTCCAGAAACAGGCACCAGGTGGCGTTTTTTCACAGAATAGGATTATAAATTATGTAAATAAATTAAATATATTGATTAGTTAAATTTACTATTGAATTAATCTACAAGTCTTTGCGTGGTAGATAATGAAAGCTGAAATATTCTGAAACATACGTACAAAATCTCAGCGAAAATTGCATGCTATTTTTTAAAGTATTGTGAGGAAATTTTTCTGAACTTTTAATAAAATACTACAAGTAAAAAGTTATTCAAAATATGGTAAAACTGCGAGTTCACATAAAAATTTAAAAACTTTCGATGCTTTGTAAAACAGCCATTCCTTACTACATATCATGATACACTCGATGATAAAGTTTCGTCTGTGGATTTTATGTTTTTCCCGTCAACTGTTCTACAATCACGGCTGTGTTTCATTTCGTTGTTTTGATCCAAATTCAAAGCAATTTTCACACATAAATTAGATATAAAAAATAACAGAGAAACAAGAGGACAAGTCGGAAGCATCACGTCTAAACATGGAAGGCGGGGGCCATCTGCAAAGCAGGTTACAAAAAAAAAAAATTGAAGGGCCAGTAGAAAATTGCACCTGAGGACCTGGAATGAGGTTTTCTGTAGTTTTCTTGGTATCGACCATAAAATCGTAAGGTGGAGTCAAAATCCATATAAGTTGGCATCTGTGAACATGGTAACGCGAGGAGTAAGGCAGGCCACAAGCAGCGGCTGATTCCTGATTCCACTTCGAACCAAGAGCAGACGGATACTCCCTCCTGCATTTTAGCAGTGACGTGATCATGCACATTAGAAGACACACCGGTGCCACAAAATTATGATTCAATCGCACGATGCGTTTTCACCACAGGCAGCATTTTTAATGTAGAACTTTAGAGTTTTAGGTTAAATTGCTTCCAAACAAATATTTCGTGACTTTACCATGTTTTTTTTAATATATTCCATAACTTTCCAGACCTGAGAAATGAAAAATAGAATTCCATGACCTGTACGAACTTTGGATTTGGTTCTATTCAGCTAGATTGGCAGTTACCTTAAGGTCAAATGATTGGCATAATTTGGTGTTGGGATGGGCTGTACCCTCATTGGCAAATTTTGTATATTTAACATAGGAATATATGAGTTGTAGCTCTGTAACCCCCCATTGAGCCTATAACCCCCTTATGAACTTTCTACGTACACCAATGGGTCAAGTTAAAACAAACATTTACATTGTGTAAAATTCCACATCATTATCTGTATCTGGGTATATACTTTTAACCATACCAAGAGATGCAGCTACGGACCCACAACTGGTTTACCCGAACTAATTTTCAACTAGAAATTTGGCATCGACAGACATTCTAGCACGTGGACCATGTTAGTGTAACTAGGGTTCTGAAGAAGGAAGCCTAAACACGCTTCCGAAATAGCTATCAACTGTTTTATTAATTTAAACTGTAATTATGTGTTCTGTTTTATATACTGTATCATGTTTTTTACTTAGCTTATCATACTGGAATTCAAGTGGTAACATAATGTCGGTCATTACATTCTAAGCGAATTCAAAGTTGGATATTATTGTATGTGTGCACGTGTGTTACCTATATACATACTTTATTTACAAAACTCAGAATCTTAAATTCCAAAACAGATTTAGTGAGTGACTGGACAGAGTGAATATTTTAAATGGTCCCCAGTTTTTCATTACACATGGATCATTACTATACTTCATGGGTTCAAAATTAGCAGATGCACGTGAATTTTTATATGTGCACATAAATTTTTAATCTGGGTGCACACAGTGCACCTAACTATTCAAAATATGGCTACTTACGTTTATTTTTCAAGAACAGTGACCTATGGACTAATTTTATATAATTTTCTCAATGTATCTGTATTTGATATTTTTCTTTTTTTTTACAAATGAATGTTCAATTATTTTGAAGTTGCACTTTTTATTAGCTTATATGCTTTAATATAATTGTTACACTTACATTTTAAACGTTTATAATGTTAAGGTTTACTTTCTATTCTATTAGTTACTTGCACACGTTGTGCTAGTAACGTGTGTTACAAAACGTAACACACGTAACTAGTATTTAATGCACCTAAGTGATAAGACTTGAG
>QLNU02015360.1:122085550-122104866 GCA_006491805.2 Dysdera silvatica
GGCGCAAGATTCGAAAACTAAGCTAGGGTTGCAAATTGTATTTATTGGCGACATCTTAAAAGTTGCGCCAATGTTTACATTCGTCGGATAATGGCGGAGTGTTGATTATTTTTATGCCAAAATAGCGATCATTGCTCCAAAACTGAAAACCTTTATCGCCAAGGTAAATGAAACCGGAAATATGAAGGAAAATGGCGGATGAAGCGCCGGTCAATAATTCTAGTGTCTCTAGCCTTTAGAGGGTATTCAAGTATTACGTACGCAATATTTTCGCCATTTTATACCCCCCCAGTAAGCAAAAATGATCATTGGCTAACGTAGAAAATAAGCACAACAGCAACCCCGCCCCCAAAAGTGCTTATGTAATACTTCAACCATCCCTTTCCTTCTAAATGCGAAATACATGCGTCAAATCTGGCTTTATCCTGTCCTGTAATCGCAGCTTTTCAAATGAGGCAACAGACCAACGCAGGAACAATCCAAAATCTCCAACGTTTAATTAATATGCCAATCCCATAGGTGCCAACTTCTAGAAGTGAAAAATCTGTAACCAATCGCGCGGGCAAGCCACCATGTTTTAATTAAACAAAATCATACATAATTTATGAAAAACAGGCACAATGAGGAAGTTAAGTATTTATTAAATTAATAATAAAGGATTAAACAGTATTAAACACAATATTAATTCTTAAAATTTACAAATGCTGTAGTGCAAGATTTGCATTTTCGAGAAATTTTTTGTCAAATTAATTCTCGTAACATTTCACATGTTGTCTGCATTTAACAATTAGTAAATTTTCTAATGTGTCATCAGACATGGTTGACCTGAAGTCAGTTCTAATTTTCTTCACTTGACTGAAGACTCTCGCATGCTGCATTACTGTGAGGGATCGTAAGTATTGACAGCATAACCTGAGAAAGTCGTTTAAATTTTAATTCACAAGTATCATTTTTTATTTTACCTATGGCTGCCCATTGTGCATCAATGCTACCTTCATTACTCACAGTTTGTGGAACTTCGAAAGCCTGGAACTCACTGAATTCTGTTTGTAAAGCATCAACAGCTTCATCTTCTGTATTATTGAACAAAAGAACAGGAAATTTTTCTGTAAAATATTTTAAGCTGGAAAATGATGCATTTTCAAAATTCGATATTTGTGTAACCTCTGCATGATGTAACACTTCTAACACAAAAGGAAATTTATTGCGCATCACATGCTGCTATGAAATAGCTTCTGACGTTTTCATGAATTCATTTTTATCATGGATGTGTTCCATTTCCAATTAAGATATCAACATCATCTTTTTGATTACTCCTCTCATGATAGTGGACTTTCAAAATATCACTACATAATTTTATGCTTGGTTTTACAAATTTCACTAGCATTTCTCTGTACAATTTTAAGAGAACAGATTTTAGCATATGAATATGCGGTTCCGCAGACTGAAATTGAGCATTCGCTTTTTAAAATATAGGCACAGTATAAGATAAAAATAAACAGAAAGCCTTATTGATATCTTTCACCAGAAAATAAAACAACCTTTCTTCACGAAACATGGAGCTTTCAGTTTTTTGTTTCTTAGAAATATCCACATAATTTTGAGCTTTCCTTTTTAATTTCTGTGATGCTTTTTTGCTGTTACGTTCTTTCACTTTATCTGCATTTTCAACCGAAACTTTGATAGAGGGAATAGTAAAGAAAGAAAGTGGGGTGATTTGATTCCTTTTCATGGCCTCTTCCTTAAAAAAACTGATCAAAGGTTGCCACTGCTGGATTATACGCTCTAAGCACTTTCCAACAGACAACCAACGAGTGCTAACGTGTTTTAGTACCTTTTTTATATCAGTCTCATGAAATTCTTGAAGAATTTTCAACCTATCTTTTCTTTTCGAACTCTTTTGTAAGTAATAGTAAATGTCTACCAAAATTTCATCGATTTTAAATGGCAAACATGCAGCACTCTTTTCAGCTGCTAAGTTAATAAGGTGGCAGGAACAGCCCATAATTTCAATATTTTGGTGATGATTCTTTAACACCGCTGCTACACCTGCTTTTTTTCCTATCATAACAGGTGCATTA
Organism: Dysdera silvatica; assembly: GCA_006491805.2. Lineage (NCBI taxonomy): Eukaryota > Metazoa > Arthropoda > Arachnida > Araneae > Dysderidae > Dysdera > Dysdera silvatica. Next base: position 122,087,632 of record QLNU02015360.1, read on the forward strand.
TCACAGCTAAAGGCAACACAATTAGAAATCGCAAGGTTTTTAGATTGTAAAGCACTTACCAGAAGATTTCCAATATTTAACCCAGTAGCATCTTCTTTCAAAGATGGCATAGATAAAAGACAATTCACAATTTTTTCACATAAAGGATCGAAGAAAGTTACCACTATTGGATACAGCTTTGAATCAACATCGTTGCTTCCATCAGTTGCAATTGAAAATGGATAGCACCTTAAATTTTCAACAAGTGATGAGGATTCCTTTGCGGACATTTCTTTCATAATTGCAGAAGTTTTGTTCCTTGCAGATCCATATTGTTTTGCAATACTGCTGTCAGGAAACGTTTTCCGAAAGAGCATCCACGCATGATCGCTGCAATTCATTGGCAAATTATGTTCGATCAAAAACGATGTAAATAAACATTCAGCGTTAATCATGGAGGTATCGTTAAATGCAAAAAATGAAGGCTTGATACTATGATTAGACTCTACAGCCTTGAACGTCTCCTTATGTTTAACAGTCTCAGAATGCAAAGTAATATCGCGTTTACCACCGTGAGTAATGCTTATGTCTTTACCGCAACACGTGCAGAAAGCATATTTTGGCCCCAGTCTTGATTTTTGAATAAAATTAAACATCTTCATACATTTGGTAGTACCTTTTATTAACGGTCGACATCGTTAACGTTGTTTTCAAAAACACCTAAAAACAAAACTTTCTTTCCGGAGCAAAGAAATACCAGATACGTCTAATACATGGCTTCCCTACACAAAGTCACATGCTTGACCAAAACCTTATCGATATAACGCATTCTTTCTTTCCTCCCACCAACAACTACAAATACAGATGAACGATTTCATTGCACAGGGGTATCATGTCATAGCTGGAGCTAAAATTCCCCGTCACGCCACGCATGCGCCGTCAACAGAAGACGAATTTTCCAGCTTTTTTTTACCGATATTTGTGTTTATTTACGTGTATTTATTAAATATGCACATATGTGTAAAAATTTAAAATAGGCATTTAAAATTTTTTTTAAAAAAATCAGTATTTTAAAAAACACTGGGGATTTTAGACAAAATCTCCGAAAATCGTTTTCCGACCGGAAGATTGGAAGACCAACAAAAAATCAGAAGCCTTCCGGGTAAAAAGGAAGGATTAGCATCTATGGATTAGTCTCTTTGTAAATAGACATTCAGCAGGTAACAGAACAAGCGATATGAAAAAAGAGTTATCAACGTTTAGAGTTATCAACGTTTAGTACGTTGAATGATCTTAGTCTTTACCCTCATGATGCCGACTTCATTCTTAAAAACGCTTAAGTGAGGTATAGCGTTTACATCTGAAAAAAACTGATCCTGCATTATTCGAATGGGGGTGTTTTCTGCACATTCTATCTCTTCTACTGATAAATTATCCTTCTCTCTGTTGAATTTATCCGTTTTCAAAGTACTTATGAATCGATAAATCCAAGCAATTACTCTAATGATTTTTTTATAACTAGAGAATCTAACCACATACCAGAGTATGTCCTCTTCCGGTAAATTGAGATTACAGAGTCTCTCTTTCTTTTTAAGTCAACGTCAGGACTTGAGCAAACTAATTCATCGGCTGGCCATTTGTCCGGAGTTTCAGCTAACCACGTCGGTCTCTCCCACCATTGAGATTTAGACATTTTTATAACTTCCTCTTGATAACATATCAGCAGGATTAATTTTCAATGGTACATGCCGCCAAAGAGAAGATGGCATGAGTGTACTTATTTCTTTAACTCTGTTGATAACAAAAATTGACCAATCATTTGGTTTCTTTATCCAGTATAGAGCGACTATAGAATCACTCCAGAAAATACTATTACATTCTTGAATACCTAGAGCAAGACGCACAGAACTCGCCAACCTGACGCCAATACAACAACCTAAGAGTTCTAATCTTTGGATAGTAACCTGCTTCAGAGGGGCAACCCTTGCTTTTGCTCTAATAAATTGTATTCTTACACCATGGCATGTTAATGTTCTCAAAAATATGCAGGCTGCATAGGCTTCTCTACAAGCATCAACAAAGGTATGAATCTCAGTAGAATTGTTAATTTCGACATCCTCCAGTTTATCAATTTCATCCAACCATTTTCGAAAAACTTTTACGGCATCGTCGGGCAAAGGTGAATCCCATGATAACTTCAACTTCCATGTCTCTTGTAACAATGTTTTGGGAAGTAAAGTCACAGGAGACAACAAACCAATTGGGTCAAATATTTTCTGTACTGTTGCCAAAATAATTCTTTTTGTTAAATCTGGATCAATTTTGAAATTGTTCGTATTCAGATTACATCTTAAAACATCTCTATCAAGGTCCCAGAAAATCCGCAATAGCTTTCTTGTATCCATACTCTTCAAAATATACTTGCATATTATGTTACTTTCCCAATTTCGTAAGTTGAAATAGCCTCTTGACAAAATGCTCTTGGTTTTGAGAATAAAGTCGTTGTCTTTGTGTATATCCTCTACTCCTGTGACACAATTGTCAACATAAAACGCCAGTTTTAACCTGTCGGCTAAGTCAGAGTATTCCACCTGCACATTATCCAATAGATGCAATAATACCACGGCTAATAGAAAATGATTTGAAGTGATACTAAAAACTACTTAACAATGTCTATAAATTTCTTCCTTATCTTTTAAAGGATAGAAGAAAAGTAAAAAATCTGGATGTTCAGGAACGATTCCAATCTGAAGGGAAGACTTCTCAATATCTGCTGAAAGTCCGAAAGGATTTCTTCTAAATCTGTCAATGATATCGGGTATTGGCTCAATTAAATTTGGTCCTTTGTAAAGCAAATCATTCAAAGAGTATCTTCCATGTTCTCGGGCAGACGCATCAAAAACAGGACTAATTTTTGTAGTTACATTATCATTTTTCACAATAGGCCTATGTGACAAATAATGGGTGTTCATCGTCTCATTTTCAACTCTTTCTATTATCATTAGTTCTTCCCATTCCTTAAAGACTGCTCGTAATCCCTGAGAAGTCCTCTTTTAAGTGAGCGTTCACACATTATTTCATAATGTTTCCAAGATACCTCTTCGTTATTATGTAATTCATTTATTCCTGTCTTAAAAGGTAAACAAAGTTCATACCGAGCACTTGGCAGAATCTTCACCTTACTCTTAAACTCCTCTACCACCTTTGAATGCTCAATATTGTTCTTAAAATTCGCTATAGGTTCTGAATTGCCAATAGATTCAAGATCCTATAATTCAGTAATGGACGAGTTGTCTACATATAAGGAAAGAATATTTAATACAGTATCGTCACTAGAATTCTTTTGCTTTGACGAATGGGGCTTTCCTATCATAACAGATCCCAAACCTGTCTCTAACACCAACAGACATGGATCTAATTGAATGTATTCACTAGTAAACGAAACTCCAGCTATGTTGGCTCCTAATAGTAAGTCTATTTCATAATCATCACTCTACATCAGGCAATATGTTATCCTTTTCCTTAATTCCAGGAGAGTCATCGAACTGCTAACTTTCAGCACAATGCCACAGATTTTGTTTTCGGATAAAGACTATCTTACACGAGTAAAAATCATTCAAATTAGTTATCATCAGGTGATAAACATTATGTGGTTCAGCCGTGGTCTTTCTCCCACCAACCAGCTATGCACCATCTTTATCGTTCTTTTAGACACCAGACGCAATTTCTGAACTACTCTTCTACTTATATAAGAATTCTGAGATCCAGTGTCTATAACACAGTGCACCTTTTGTTCTCCGTTTTTAGCTGCTAATGTCATGAGATGAACACCTTCCATGAACGAGCTATTCGTTAAGTTGCTTATTTTACCAACACACGTCTTTTCTTTATTATAACCATCTTCTGCACCATTGGGACACATCAAAAAATGATTCCTTTTGCATATAACGCAAACTTTTCTTTCCACACCTTCGCAATGTGTCCTGAACGAAAACAAGAGAAACCAGATCCTTTTTTTCACTAAGAGCCTCCTTTTACTTTCCATATTCATCTCTCTCTAGCTGCAATACAGTCTCTTATAAGATGTTTTTATCACAGAAGAGACAGGCAAAAAAGTTACTTGGATTCTCGTTTGTGCTTACCAGGGCTGACGCTATTAGGTCTCTTCGAAATTTATGTTCATGCTCTGTCCTCTTCAAGAAAGGATTAGCTCCAAAACCGGCATGGGCAAGTACAACCATCTCCTCGCCTTGCATTTCATTTTTCATGAGACCTCTTAAAGATTGTTCCTCACCATTATTTTCTCTCTAGTTTCTGTGGCGTTCCCACACAATTAACACCCCTTCAAGAAGACACAATTCGACAAACGGTGTAAGAAAATCACCATATTTTTCCTGAGTTCTTCCAAGGCTATCAAGAGATCGAAGCTTTCCTTCTAACTCATCATACAATCGTGGAAGATGTGTTTTCATACGTCTGGAAACTGCATTCTTTATTACAATGGTCAGTAGATCTCTCACGCAAACTTGGACAAGCAAATCCTCTCTACCGACCCTTTCACATATCTGTTCTATTGCCTTCGGATAATTCACCTCAGTTGTTGCTGGAAAACTTCCATCGCCCGTAATAGACTCATCTTCATGAATTTTTGAAAACTGGCTCCAAAAGGTTAAAAATTCTTAGGGGTCTCTACTGAATTTCCTCAATTCTATATTAGGTAATTTGAAGGCTTTTCTTTCAACCGTTTCAATGGCTCTTCCTTGTGTCGATATCTTCTCTTCTACTAGAGCTTTTAATTCACAATACCTATCTCTATAATTCTACACTGTCAGAAATTGTTCAAATTCTTCTTCCATATTTTCCTCGGAAAGTTATTTTCTCAGTTATCCTGCCTTGCCATTCTTCTAATCATTCGAACTTGTCTTTCATTTGCCTTTCTAAAATCTTCATTGATTTTTGATCTGGCGCTTCCTTTTGAAGCTCCGTTTTAATCTTGTTCGTACAGATCGTAAAGGAAGAACATATTCTTTTTCTTTGTGTCTTTAGTGCTGTCAATTCCATCTTACTGAATTCTTGGGTTATATAGTTGATAAATCAAGGCCCCATGTTAGGTGCCAAAAACGTTGAATCTTCAAAGTTTTAGGGCGTCAAAAGGTATTAACTCTTGTACACATCAATCCGATGTACTTTTAACAACCATCTGCTTCAGTATAGATGAGGACAGCACTTCTTATTGTAAAATGAACAAGAAAGGAGAAACGATTTCTTTAGAAAAATTAAACACTTTACTATATCAAGTTAAACGAAAAGAATAATCAAAACGAAAAACCAAAAAGCTATTACAGAATCTAAAACTCATAAGTACTGTTTTAATTAAAGTCTTTCGAATATTAAACTCTCATTCTCGCAACACCAGATCTCGTTCACTGAAAATATTAAATAAAATAATATGATGCCGCACATGCGCAGTATCCAAATAATGTTACACTTTTCCACTTGGTGGGGGAAAAGGAATACCACGTAACAGGTATACTTAAGCCTGGCAAGAAAGCATTATTTCGCCGAAACCATAGGTCAATTAGCCTGTTTCCTACATTGGGAAAAAAAAAAAAGTTCTATATGAACAAATACGTAGCTGCCTGGCAGAAGAAGATATATTAGTGAACTAACAGTTCAGGTTTAGGAAAAAGCATTGAACTGAGCATCAGTAAATCCACTGTGGATTTTATCATAGACTACCAGAAGGATGACAATGTGGCTGCAATGATGGATACAGAGTAGGCTTTTAATAAAGTGTGGCATCAGGACCTTTTCTATAAGCCAATAAAACTAGGACTTCTTGAAACATAAAAATTCATAGCATCCTACCTTGGGAACTGTGGTGGGTGGATCATCCACTGATGCATGCTGAGGGAGAATTCCACTTTCTTTCTTCCCACCAGATAACAGAAACTTCTGAAGACTTAAGCCATGTTGTATATCAATGGCTTTGGAAGGTTTTTGCTGACCCATTGTTACAGATGATTGACTTTATATATTATGCTCATCATATGTTTACTATCAGTGATCCACGTGCTGATATATGTTTTTATATTGTCTTGCTGCATATGCACAATCGCTAAACAGTAATGGAAAAAATGTATAGAACAAAAACTTGTGCATCTCTAAAAGGTCCTTAACAAAAGTCTTAAAGACTTACGAGATTAGATCTGCATATGCAGACATGGCAAGATGTTGTTCTGGTGTCACAATGGTTTACCTTAGTTTCTTTAACTTTGAAAAATTAACATTTGTCTATTGCCATTCATTACGTCAGATTTACTTTTAAGGGTAGTTTTTGCAACCATTGACTAAAATTGGGTATTTATTTTGCATAAAATTTCTAAATAAAAATTCCTACCACATTAGCTATATCCTGTGAATAGGATTATGATGCATTTTTTGCATTTCTCCTATATGTATTGGAATGACAATGCAATGGCCTATGCTTGGCATAATGACCACGTTCCACATGACCTTTGGTAGTCGTGCGATGAGGTTGGAGGTAGTCTTTCCTTTCCCAGACTTCCATTGGCACGACGCTGATCAGCCAGGATGTTAAGATGTAGGCAATGGCTTCATTTGTCTCAAAGAATATTGTACCACTTTTTTCACAGCTTAGATGCTGTTGGGGGCGGGGAGGATGATGATGATGTAGGCCTGTCATTCATGCGATTTGTATGCCAGCATATTGCATGTGTTATACAGAGAAGCAGATATATAAAGCTAACTTGAGCTGTACACTCTTACCCTCAGCTCCACTTAGCCATTTGTGACGTTAGCATAATTCGAATTAATTTTCCTGTGAGCAGTCAGACTCAATGAAGTCTGCGTCCATGTAGTACAACTAGCATTACATGTGTAACGTTTATTATGGATTGTTATGTTTGATAATTCACTTATTAAGTTTGTCAATAAATCTAGTTTCCGTTGAGCATATATTATTCTTGCCTTCTGAAGTTCACAAGAACAGATGGCAAGCTCTAGTATACACAGCATCTATTCATCCTGACCTTTAGGGGACCTGCCCCCCCCCCAGAATTGTGTGGTCTAAAGGTAAGTAAACACCTTTTCAAGGTGCACACGCATATGTAATGGAGTTCTGCAAGGGTCCATTTTAGACCTCCCCAACATACTCTAATTTATACATTGAGATTTTAAAGGAGAAAATTGCCTCAATAACTTTTATGCTAATGACACGGCAGTACTGAGAACACACAAAATCATCACATATGCAGTAAACAAATTACAACTACAACTTAATGCCATATAAAGGTGAACTTTAAGGGATATTAAAATTAATGCTTCCAAGATTCCAAGGAAGCCACAATGTCCAAAAACAAACACACTCCTCTCTACACACAGTAATACACTGCTGGAAAATGAAAAAAGAACACCAAGAAGGAATTGCTGGATGGTTATGAAATTTGCATATGTTAATGGGGTGGAGTATACGTAGTCCTGATTTTAATTTCAGGATCAACCAATTATCGCTGACGCCAAACATGTATAATATGCAAATTATAGTCGGTGGTATTTAAGGAAAAGGGTGAAGTTGGTGTAATCAGTAGTCGAATTACATAAATGTCAACTTTCTGACATAGCTTTAAGTAATCATTTAGAGTATGCACGCATATACAAACGTGCGTGAGGAGATTGTCTTAAAAATTTAATTAAAATTAAAAATATTTTACTTCCACAACAGGTTATATATGTTCTAGCAAGGTTATGTTTAGACTGACATGAAAGAGTTATAGTGACAATTCTAAATTTAGGCTTTTTATGAAATCAAGTATATATTACCATAAAAAGCTTGATTTTATTAAGAAGCAGATAATCTACTGGCTATTTCTCCATAAGTGAAAGTCTTGTTGCTTCTTTTACAGAAATCAATTGCTGTTCAGTGAACTTTTTTTATAACATGCTTGAGATTTTGAGAAGTCTTGGTTTTTCACTAAGGAGTAAACTTAGAGTTTTCATACTCAGGCCTGGTCTAAATTCCGTTTGATTCTTTCGAATGATACTAAAAATTCTTTCTGTAGTGATGTTGCTATGTAGAATCAGTAACATACACATCATTGATTTTGATAAAGCTCCATATTTCTTTGCTCCAGAAAAATCTCGTCTCAGAAATTTTATGCCATGTTACACCCATTCTTGAACACTCATCTATACTTTCAAATTGATATGATTCAAACTCAGATTCAAGTAAATTGATTTCAACTGGTGTTAGAGTGCTCTTAAACAAGGATGCCATATATTCTACAGAAGAATAAGACATGTTTTATGGCTGTTCACATCTGCCATTTCAGCATGTTTTAACAGCTCACTTTGCAAGAGGAATGTTTTCAGCATGTATAAACATGCTGCCTGCTAAAATTCCCTAACATCCTTATAAAATATGTTTAAGTCAGCTTCAGTAAATGATGATTCATTGATAAACGACCTAGTGCCTGCACTAATGACTAAGTCATAGTCATCTTTCTGGTTTTTCTTCTTCTTGAAGTCAACATCAAGTACTGAATTTAAGCCATCTAAAGTAGATGGCTTGAAAAGCATTTCGGCATTTGTAACATTAGTTTCCATATTCTTCTGGAAGAAAGACTCCGGAGGCTGACTTGAACATGCCCGTCCATGATCTTGATGTTTTTTTGACTGCACGTGCCTTGGGCAATCGTCTCTCCCACCGTGAGCAATGGATATGTCAGAACACATGGTGTAAAACATGTGGGAAGCACTTAATTTGGACTTCAATATACATGGCCATTCTTTTGAATATTCCTCTCTAAATCTTTGAATAACTTTTAAACTTTTAATCGCTTAGCTTTACCTGCAGCTCTTTGTGAAATTATTTCAACTAACACATCGACGAAAACCAACCAAGTGTATACGGTTGCTAAAAACCCCGAAGATCTAAAAAACTACCATTGCCAAAGCGTTAAAAAAAAAAAAAAAAAGTTATTCGCTCAGATGTGAGAGAGCCCCATCCCTTATGGATATGTCATCACTAAGAAGTACGAGACTAGTGCATTTCCCATGAGCCGTAGAAGAAACGAGTTCTGGCAGGTGCTACTGTGAGGAATAAAGGCATGGCTTTAGCCTTAGCTCCTCCTATGATGGGAAGATGTTCCCGTGAAGTTACAGTCCAGGGGCCGTGCAAAAATTGCGAAACAGATCGTAAAAGTAATAATGACTGAAAATTCATACATTTACCATAACTTTCGACACAGTTTCCGTAATGACTGAAAACTTGTCATTTTCCATAATCATTATGGACAATCCGTAATAGTTGGCAGCTATGGAATTATAGACACTTGCGAAGACTCTGAAAAAGCTACAATGCCTGGACGTGGAATAAGTATACAATTTTAGCAGTTTTCGAACTTCGAGAGAGGTCATCTAGTGGGACTCTATGAGGTCGGTCGTATTGCGGAGTGAACTGGACAGGAAGTATCGGTGGTGGTACGATGGTAGCGTAGATGGTTCAAAGAACATTCCCACACAAAAAGGCGTGGAACAGGGACTCACAGACGGATTGCTGAGAGGACAGATTGACGCATAAGAAGAGCGGCGTTGTCAAGCAGAACATTCACTGTGTCACAAATTTGAGCTGCCGTTGTACCTGAGATGACCATGTGAACAATGCTAACCATCTACTGGAAGCAGAACTAAATGCTAGTGTTCCTCTGGCATGTGTACCTCTGACTCCTACCCACCATCAGGAATGGCTGCAGTGGTATTGCCAATGTCTGCATTAGAGCGCAATGGCGATCTATCGTTCTCAGCGATGAAAGATTCTGTTTAGGAGCCTTAGATGTCTGTATGCATATTTGCAGATGCACAGGGAAGCATCTGTATGCTTATTCGCAGACTCACAGGGGAGTATCTCCACCCTTCTTGCATCCGCCATCGACACACAAGGCCTACACCTGGTCTCCTCGTATGGGGAGCGATCAGCTATCACTCCCATACAGAACTAGTGTTTGTACCGGGCACGTTAAACAGCAGTCGGTATATCAGAAATATCATTCAGCCAATTGTTGTTGCATTTATAACAATGATCCATAATGGTGCAATCCAGCACGACAATTCCCATTCACACACTGCAGGTGTAACGCAATATGCATTTCAAGGTGTGAGACAACATTCATGGCCTGCACGTTCACCGGACTTGCCGCCATTGAGCACGTGTGGAATTTTATGGGACAACGACCAACCGGCCTCAAAAAGTCCCATTAGACCACCTCTCTCAAATTTCGATAACTGCTGAAATTGTACACGTCTTCCACGTCCAGGCATTGTAGCTTCTTCAGAGTCTTCGCAAGTGTCTATAATTTGACGACTGACTGCATCCACTTCGCCCTTCTGCTTAAAAAGCACCGACTGTAATTTGCATATTATAGCATGTTTTGACATAAACGATAACCGGTTGATCATGAAATTAAGATGTAAATTGTCATTGAATGTGCAACTGACCTAGTTACTACTGAACAGAATTAGGGGTCTGTTACCATCTTGTATGGATTTGTTTATGAAATAAAAGTTTTTCTTTTTTTCCAAATACGATGTGTCGTCCTCATCATTATGTAGTTAATAATACTTTAAAAGTTAAGGTAATATGTTACAGTTTTCAGATAAAGTTATGACTTGCAACCCAGGCAACAGAGGTTTGGATTCCTTGAAAAACTAAGCCTTGGTGCAATATGATTTTAGCTGTCCTCGTGACATAAAACAAAGTTTTAACAAGGATTTAATGTCTGTTGCATTGAATGTATGTATAATTTTAATGATGTTTCAATATTGATGAAACTACTATTTTTTGAGTTTTTTGGTGAACAAGGGTAACAAGGATCATGTTGCACTGGGGCCTACACTTTTCCGAGGGGTTTGAACCTCTTAAAGCCTAGAAAACTAACTCTCCGACTATGGTGAGAAGTGAGACAATAAGCATTTTTCTTTTACACAGTTGGGAGTCAAATTCAGGATAACCACAAGTTAGGCAAACACATGACAGCTACATCACCGTAGGGCCTGATAAAACTTTTATTGGATAGGGTTCTCTTCCAAATGAAATAGGAAAGTTATAGAGAAATTAATCACCCAAATTAAGTTACGAATAGGGCAAAATTTATAATTCCTACCCCCCCCCACATAATTCAAAGAGGGAAAACACCTGTGAAAAATCTAAATACAAGAAGCATGTTTAGTCTCAGTAATTTAATAGAGTACAGTCTGATGAAAGTGGACAATTTCTTCGCTTCTCAAATTCTTAGAGGAATCAAAGATAAGAATCCAGTTTTGACTCTCAAACTGCAATTGCATAAAAATTAGTATAATGAAGGTTTTTTCACTAACCATTTTTTTCTTTCTTGTTTACACTAAAAAAAATTCCATAGTATTAGATACTTTTTCTGATAAATACATGACCTCTGCAAAATTTGGAACCTGTATCGAAGTATTTGGTTAGAATTTCACAAAAAGTAATTTGTTTAAACAAACATCAATACAGAAAAGGAACTAGGAAAAAATGGGCAATACAAGACAAAAGTAGCTGCAAATGTAACAACTACTGTTGTCATGTAGTTGCAGTTGGGTATCCCACAGGCCCCAAGTGAAATCCAGTCACATGGTCACCACTGAAGACTAGACCTTCCAGTTGACAATTAGGATATCCATTCTTACTAGGTTCCTAGATTATCTTATTAAAGCAGTGAGCACAGTTCTTATCTAATGAATACAGTTCATTGCAATTTGCCAAGCCCCTGGGTATCCCAATGCAAAATTCACATCATTTCTAACACATAGTTTTATACTGTAGCATATCAAGGTAAAAAAAAAAGTTTTATTCAGAAATTTTTATAAATACAATAACCATTAATATACTTAATGTTTCAAAACTTCCAAAGTATACAAAAACAGCACACGTCTTAATTTCTTCACACCATATACATTTGCATTTTTATAGTATTTTATCGTATTTTACTTCAGAGTTATTTTCAGCCAGTTAAAAGATACCAAACATGGCTACCACAAACGGTGTAACCTTCATATCGATATCTTTCCAAATGAACTTAAATAAGATATTTAATGAAATGAAACTTAAACTAAGTATAAATTATTTTAAATTACAAATTAATTAAAATTAACATATGTAATTCATTGGTGGATATTGTGTTTTAAAATGTTCATACAAGTACTACAGTAGATATAAATATCGTAAAGCTCTTACCCTTGGTTAACTTTGGACCTTTTTGCAACATATAACAAGATAGTGGCAATGCAGAATAAGGCTTCGGAGATCACAGTACATTGGTGTTCATATTTAATTATAAGAGGCGAAAGTGCCTTATACAAATCTTCAACTGATATCGACAACAGTATTATAACTGTCAGAATGCACCATAAATTTGTTGCCTAAAATCAGATAAAAAAAATGTGAAGTCTACAAGCCTACTTATATCATCAATATACATACAGAGTGCTTCAAATGAAAATATGCCCATTCAGAGCTTTCTAGCAGGAAAACCAGCAGGTGAAATGCCACCCAAAATGGTGTGCATACATTTCAGAAAATGGGAAAGTGATTTCAGTAATAATAAAAAAAGTTACAAAATTTGCAGATAAGAGAAAAGTGGCATTGTTAATAGATATTTATTCCTGATAATCCAAATGTGGTAGTTTTGGGTGTTTACTGTTCAACAAACATGAAATCATGCTTCATCATTTTAAAAAATGTTCTAAGGCCAATCTTCGTCAGGAATGTCAATGCAAAATCGTGTTGCACTTTAGCATTCCCTGTCTGCAACATTTGGTTCTGGTTCAATTTATACAGACAGCAGTTCAGCGCTGCTGGTAAAATTTTCCACACAGTAACGTATGGCAAATTTCACTCTTTAAGAATTGCATCTGTACTGCATTAACCTACAGCACCCCCACTGGCAGTTCCAGATTTAAGATACGAGGCACCCTAGGCACAAAGATTTTTGGTGCCTCCCCTCCATTGGCGTATTTAGGGGGGGGTAGTGGGGCTAACCCAACTAGAAAAAAATTAGCCCCACAGGCTTTGAAGCTAGTTACACCCATGTCTTACCTCCCGCCACATACGCAGAAACAAAATTTTGTTGTTCTGGCCCCTCAAACGTGACGAAAAACCATGGAGGATAGGAAAAATGTGACATTTATGATTACTTTATGTCCCTTATTATAAGATATAATAAGGATATTTAAAAAAAAAAATTTAGTTTATTTGATGACAAAATTATTTCTTTTCGATGTTCAATGGGGACAGAGCAGATAGGCTGACTTTTTTTTCTTCAAAATTTCAAATGAAGACAAAAAGTGTGAAGGGGCACTTTCTCAGGGAGTATGGATCGATTCAATTTTATGATAAGTAGATTGTAATTAAAAGAAAAACAAAGTTCACCACTTTTTCCATCCCTAAAAATTTGGCACCCAATCACCACTTGCCTATTTATAAATACAGACTTGTCTTAGTATAGTAGGAGCAGTCTCTACTAGCATCTGTTTATGGACCCTGATGAAATAGGGACCCCCAAGGCTTTAACAACTTTTGCTATATTATGGTAACTACATTTTTAAAAATTTTATAAAAACAGTATGATGAGAACACTTCAGAATGTGAATCTGATCTTTCCATGTACGTATACAAACAGCATCTGTTCTCTCCACACCGATGACACCAAAAAGGTGTATCAAAATTAACCAATACGATGAAAGGTGCAGATGGACCTACCTTCTATTCTAGCTATCTTGGTGCTTGTGTTTACTTATTATTTTTATTATTTTTGTGTTTCTTACAAGGGAACCTCGAGAACTGTCTGAGCTCGATTTTTCTGAATTTCGGTTTATAGGCCAATATGACCGAGTAAATAAAAGATCCAAAATCAAATTTGGCCCAATCGACCTGGGGATCGAGCTACGGCCCACTGAAAATAGAGCTCACCCTAAGATGATGCTTTGCAGCAAAGCACATATCTATGCTGATGCTTTGCTGCAAAGCATCATCGTTGGGTGAGCTCTATTTTCAGTGGGCAGCAAAGCATCAGCATATGATAGGCACTTTGCTGCATGACAGGTGAAAACGGTGTTTTGGTGTGTTTGGCAAGCATTAAGCTCCAAAAGTTTTCGTAGAAAAATTAATAAATATGAACAAAATGTAACACATTTATAATATGCATTTTAGTTACGCCCAAAATAATTATACATTGTGTATACTGGTGTAAAAGTAAAAAATATTTGAAGTTTTTACCTTACTTTTGCGTAACTGACAAACTTTGAGATAATTTTTGGTGAACTCGAAAAAGCTACCTAGTGCATAAACCAGTCTTGAATAAATTAGGCGTGATCCTTCAATTTTTAAATCAGTAGCAGTTCTCACTCACCTGTGCTTTCATTATGTTTGATCTTTTTTTTTCTTGAAAAGTGCAAACTCAAGCCTTGTTTGTCCCTATGTCTTGCTTTTTCACCATAGCAAAATCCTTTTTTGACATTGTTTCTGCTAAATACGGGAAGCCAGATGAATTTGTATCAGATTATAAGATGGATATTGAGAAAGAAATATTTACATTTGCTGAAAGTTTGGTAAGAGGGTTAACAGACGACATGACACTTGATTGACGACGAATACACTTGATTTTTGTTTAAATGAAGTATAATGCAATACAGGGTAATGAAATTAGTGATGATGAATGGGATGAACCATCTAATTTCCCGTCACGTGTAACTTGCATATTACAAAATATGGAAAGAGTAGTTGCGTTTTTATGGAGTGGGTCAGAAAATCTACGTTCATTGAAAAGCATACAGCATCGATTTAAAAACAACACACTTTCACGTCGACAAATTTATCGCTTTCGGGATTATGTTGCTTCCCAGGGTACAACATGTGAAAAACTGTTAAGGATTAAAGCCGAAGAATTTGAGAAGTTTAAAAATGCCCGGGAACATGTTTTATTAACAGTTCACGATGACGATTTAAAGTTATGGTTTCTGAGCATTGCAATGAGAGAAAATCTCACAAACTTTAGCGCAAGTGATGCTTTTCTATTAAAATTTAAAAATGAGCATGGCATAACATGTAAAAGGATCACCAAGTTTGTTACACATGAACGTACTATGAACACAGTGGCTTTGGAAGATAAAGCTGTAGAATTCACTCTCATGGTTACAGATGCAATGAGCAACTATCCTTTTGATGACGTTTTAAACACTGACCACGGCGGATTCACTAAAAAACTGGCATCTACGCGCACTCTGTCGATTAAGAGGGAAATCACACTCCAAGTATCATTCAATCTTCTCACGCCTTATCTCATTCTGTAACAATTCGACCTATCATTTCTGCTGCTGGACAATTATTGCCACAATTTCTGCTCATCCATCAGGAACCAAAGGGTGTATTCGATCCACGGGTACAGGAAAAGTTATTTAATCTCCTAATGTTATTCTGGAATGTTCCAAAAGTGGCAAAACCTCTACCGAAATATATAAGATGTTCCTCAGCGAAGTACTCAAACCGAACATAACATCAAAAGTTCTATTAATCATGGATAGGTCAGACAGATGAAAATATATTCGATAATACATTTACTCAGGCTAGTCTTCCAAATCAATCAAAATTGATGATAATATTATGGAGCGACACCCCTCATAAAGCCATATGACGTATATTTTTTTCTTCAATGGAAATATTTCGCTAATTGCTTAACTTGATTTTTCCTTTTGCATTATTATTATCATATAAGCTTATTAGAAATGAATATCATTACAAAATTACATTCGCTCATTCACAATCAGCTGTCTTCCCCAAAATTCCGTAATATGATAATCTATGCTTGGTGGAAATCAATGTACCCGATACCAAAGCCTGAAAAATTCTTCAATGTGCAAGAAATTTGTTTTAATTTCACGGACCAAGTGTGTCACGAAATGGACTGCGATGGTAGTTCATTCATTTGTTGCAATCATTGCTCAAAGTTATTATGCTTTCTCTTTTTTTTCATTGATTTTCATTTCCATTAAAAGCGTTTTAGGTTCATCACAACCAAGAGCGCAGTTATAACTCTGGAAACCCCCACACTTACGGAACCCACAATTTTTTTTCATACATAAATACTGAAGTGGTAAATAATTTTTCATTGATTTTGGAAAAGGTCTCTAAACTTTTTTGAAAAGGACCCTCAGTTTTTCTGCTTTGACAGGACCACACTTCCGCAAGACGCAGAAAGTAAACTTCTAGCATGAATAAAAATCACAGTAAAATGCTTTCAGTTCATTTGTTATTACTAGTTAGCCAATCCATGCAGCAAAGCACCTATCGTAGGGTGATCTCTATTTTCAGTGGGCCGTGGCTGGACCCCCAGGTTGATCGGGCCAAATTTTATTTCGGATCCTTCATCTAATTGGTCATATTGAGCTATAAACCGAAATTAAGAAAAATCGAGCTATAACACTCCGCAAGGTTCCCTTGTTAGCATATTTTCCTTTAGCAAGTAAGAAATAGGGTGGGGTTTTTTTAGGGGTGGAGGCTTTTGAGTATTCGGTCTTGAAAGGGTTAAGAGCAAATTCAATGAAAAATTTTCCTAAAATATACTGCTTGCCCCATAAATGTATCGATCAGGGAGTAACCTGCCAAAAATATTTTTGTAGCTTTTCGGCTAACTTGCACCTGAAAGTTCGAATTGAATTGAAAAAGTTGTAGTTGAATCAGAAAAGGTGTTTTAAGTTTACAAGAAATTTTGGTCATCAACAATGAACTTCATTTAGTAAACACAGCAACGTTTTAAAATTGTGATGTCATCCTTAAGATTAGAGATATGGATTTTGTTGAATGGGGAAAGAATTACTCTGAAGTTTGCCTTTTTAAGAATTTTGGAGAGAAGGGAGCTAATTTATGAGGAAAAAGGGAAAAACAATGGTGCCGGAGAATTCAGAATTGGATGTATAAGAAAGTGTAGTGCTAGGAACTGATTTTGTAAATTTTTGGACAGCAAGATCAATGACATTAGGGTTATAGCCTCTATTGATTGAAGCTGATTTAAGGATAAAGAGCTGGTCAGAAAGTGTTGAGGGCGTTGAACAAATTTTTAATGTGCAAAAAACATATGTGTAAAAAGAAGCCATTTTTTGTTTAACGGGGTGGCAGGATTTGTTGTGGGATGACTGTGGGAGACAGAAAAAAGTTAATGAAAAACTGAA
>QLNU02015360.1:122104966-122118567 GCA_006491805.2 Dysdera silvatica
CTCTGAAATGTATGAGACACCTCCAAATTAGGTTGCCCGCGATATGGGTTTCTCATTGGTCCCTATTGGGGTTCTTCCATGATTCTATTGGAGGCCTCCCATTGGTTCTCATTGGGTTTTCCCATTCTGCGGGACTACTCTGATGAAGGGTTTTCCAGAAATTTCAAGTATAAAAAAGAGACAGAAACATAACATCGTCATTACTCCTGATGAAGGACTGCTGCTGATGCGTCCGAAAGCTTGAGTGATCTTTTTCATTGCTATTTTACCAGTGTTTAACCTTTTTATGTAATTTCCTCCCTGGTACCCTGTATTTTATTTC
This sequence comes from Dysdera silvatica, assembly GCA_006491805.2. Classification (NCBI taxonomy): domain Eukaryota; kingdom Metazoa; phylum Arthropoda; class Arachnida; order Araneae; family Dysderidae; genus Dysdera; species Dysdera silvatica. The sequence continues at coordinate 122,105,289 of QLNU02015360.1, forward strand.
TATTTAAAGTAAAAAAGTATATGGCTGTAATGTGCAATAAGAGGAGATAGGTTGTTCGAATGAACTTATCCATAATTGTGGCTAAAAATTTTCTATTTCAAATATTAAAAGATGTATAATTTTTTTAATAACGCCAACTTCTTTTATTATATTTTTAAGACAGTAGAGGAAATATGTGCATTAAATTTCTATAGCCGGTCTTTATACCCTGAATTTATTTAATTGCCTTTTTTTCATTGATTTAAATGTCTTTTTCCATATTTTTTATTTATAATTAATAAAAAAAACTTTCTAAATAATTTTAAGTGCCTTTTTTATATGCCATTTCTATGCTTTTATAGTGCCTCTATGTTAAACTTTTTAAGTGCCTTTTTGCCTGCCATTTTTTTTTTTAACCATTTTTAGTGCCTGAACTTCTGGTTTTTAGTTATTATACTTGGCAATGGACTTCATTCTAAAGTCAGCAATATGAGGTGTTTCCAGAGTCATTTTCCTTAATGGCAACTAGCCTAATTCTTCTTCAACTTCAATAAATAGACAGGAACTGATAATTTTTCATCGTTAGCTCATAGCTGCAAGTAGAATTTCAGTTAGAAAATCAACTTCAATTAAATGATCTTCATTGATAGAACGATTGAATTGAAATAAATTGGAGTGACAATGCCTCTTTTTCTCCTATAATATAAAATTCTAGCTTGAGCAAAAAAATGTGGGTGTCAGAATTATCACGTATGAGTAAACTCAATTGAAGCGAATGCTGGTTTACAGTGTGTAAAGAAGTATTTACTGCATTTGACATCAATGGTAATTTTTTCAATGTATTTGAAAAAATCGAAAAGGCATTATTAAATGTCATCTCCCTAAGAAAAATCAGAACAAATAACGAAGTTTTTTTTAAAGTAGTAACGATGCACATACTTGTATCTTGTGCTTATCAAAATTTTCAACCCAAGGAAAGGACAGGGACTCCTCTCCCCCACTAGTGGGTGTGTAATCGGTTCTGACAGATGTGTTCCCCGATTTAATGATTATTTTCACTAGTCCCGTGAAAATCATTAAATAAAGGTTAGACTACACCAAATCTAGCTTTTTTCTGTCCCATATCAATTTTTCAAATGTGGCCACAAACGTAAACAATTCCCCCCTCCAAGTGTATTTAATGTGCTGCTTTTCATAAATGTATTAAAAAAACACAAAATTGAATGAAAATCTCCCCCCCCTCCTACCTTTACAATTTGGGAGATCAGAAGACCAACCAGTTAGGAGAATTCCATATCTCCCCTTTCCAAAGGAAAACAGTAAAATACGGAAATTGAATTCGTAAAAAGAGAGAATGTAATTTTAGTTCACAAATCAAAGTGGCAATTAACATCGTTTCTAAGGAACTTTCAATGGGATTAATGTAATGGTTCATAAATTGGAGGTTTGTAAAAACGTGAGTCTACATTGAAGGCTCAGCTTATCCTAGAAATAACCATGCTAAAATTAGAAACATCATTCAAAAAAAAAAAGTAAATAAATAAAAAAAAAATCAGAAATATAAATATTACCAGTTATTAATACTTCTAAAAATTACTACATATTCATGAGATAGTATAAAATCTTAAAAGTAATATACCAGGCTAAGAAATGGCGTTAAGTTAGAATTATAAATCCATTGCCCCCGCCCTTACAAAGAAAAAAAAATCCTCAGATTATCTGACAAATTCCCTGTACCTGTTAGATCAGATAATTGTGCATGTGTTCACTATAATACTTCTAAATCATATAAGTCTACAAAAGGGTTGCTGGTATCTAACTGGAAGGAGACCCACACGCTGAACGTATGTGACGATGTGTGGAACCGGCCAGGCCAGTAACCTAGTGTCCTACCCCGCCTTCAAGTGGTGCAGGCTGAGCTTTCTATTTATGTGGCAAATTAATATTTGCTGCACGGATAGAAAGGCGGAAGGGGAGGGCTAATTCACCAACCCGTCTAGCCAGCGTGGTGAAATTATGGCTAATTCCTCCATTATGTTGACACACCAGAAACCATGGCCCCTAGTCTCCAGGTGCTGGAGTGCTCCTGATCAAGGCAGCGGTCAGTGTGGCATGAAAGCAGGGGGTGCTAAGAATCACTGGAATGGCCCAGGCTGCCGTTTGTTATTGACCTTGGCTACGTTTAATGGACGATCCCTTGCTTCTGAAGCAAAACTTCAGGAATTGGAAGAAGAACTTGACAAGATCAAATGGGACATTGTAGGACTCAGTGAAGTTAGAAGAAAAGGTGAAGAGTTGGTGGAACTTAAAAGTGGACATTTGTTTTATTATAGAGGAACGGAAACTGGAAGAACAAGTGGTGTTGGCTTCTTAATCAACAAAAGAATTAAAGACTACCTTCTTGAAGTCGAAAGCACGTCAGATCGAGCAGCGAGGCTCGTTGTTCAACTAACCCAGCGATACCAACTTCAAATAGTACAGGTATATGCACCAACATCAAGCCATACCGACGAAGAGGTTGAAGAATTTTATGAAGAAATCAAACAGTTACACACCAAAGGGAAACAACATATCAAGCTCATCATGGGGGATTTCAATGCAAGAATTGGACAACAGGAACAAGGAGAGACATCGGTTGGTAAATACGGATATGGGGAAAGGAATGAACGTGGCGATCAACTCATCGAATTTGCAGAAGCTGAAAATCTTAGCATCATGAATTCATTTTTTAAGAAGAAACCGCAAAGAAAATGGACATGGAAACACCCAAATGGGGGAACTAGTGAAATTGACTATATCCTGGCAAACAAGAAATCAATTATTGAAGATTGCAGTGTACTGAACAGATTTAATACTGGAAGTGATCATCGAATGGTGAGATGTAAAGTGCACTTAAATACTAAATTAGAACGACAGAAGCTCATTAGGAAACAAGTAAGTAAGAGGGTGGATTTAAAGAAATTAAAAGAAAATACCGAGGCATTCAAGTTGGAATTAAAAAATCGCTTTTCTGCACTGGAAGGACTTATTGATGAAAGTGATATCTCAGAAGCAAATGAAAACATTGTTAAGACAATAGTTGAAACTGCTGGGGAAATTGGTGGTGTAACCTGTAAAAAGCACAATAGCAAATTATCTGAGAAGACGAAACAGCTCATGAAAAGGCGAAGAGATATGAAGGTGGACAATCAAAATACCAGTTCCAGGATTGAGTACATAGAACTTTGTAAAACTCTGCGCAAAAGCATGAAAGAAGACATAAGAAAATTCAACTGTGAGCTAGTAAGGAAAGCCATTGAAAATAACAAGAGCCTTAGGGTTGTTAAAGGAAGTTTATCTGTTGGGAAGAAACACATCATTGCATTAAAAGGAGAGGATGGCACCGTAACAAGAAATAGGGAAGAAATACTTAGAAGAGTTGAAGAATTCTACAAAAATCTATACGAAAGTAACAGTGGATTAAACGAAGACATTGAAATAGTCGAAGGAACAGCTCCTAAAATCTTAAAAGAAGAAGTTTCATTTGCAATAAAAAGTATGAAGAAAGGAAGAGCCCCTGGTGATGATGGTATTACATTAGATATCCTAAAAGAAGCTGGAGAATATGTAGAAGACATACTTGCAAAATTCTTTACCAAATGTCTTAACAGCGGTAACATACCAAACCAATGGGATTCTGCAACAGTAATTCTTTTGCATAAAAAAGGTGATAAAGAGGATTTGAAAAATTACCGACCAATTAGCTTGTTACCTGCTATTTATAAAATCTTCACAAAAGTGCTAACACATCGCCTGCAGAAAAAATTAGATGCAGCTCAACCAAGAGAACAAGCTGGATTTCGAAGTGGATTCAGTACAGTGGACCATATTCAAGTATTAAGAGAATTAATTGAAAGAACACATGAATATGAACTTCCATTGTGTGTGGCATTTATTGACTATGAGAAGGCCTTTGACTCTATTAAAACATCAGCAGTCATCAACTCTTTAAGATCAACAGACATTGAGGATGTGTACATTGACATGGTGAAACGTGTGTATAAAAATGCAAGTGCAAAATTTCGGTTACATAAAGATACCAAAACTATCAAAATTGGTAAAGGTGTGAGGCAGGGAGATACCATTTCTCCAAAACTTTTTACTTCTGCTTTACAGATGATTTTTCAGCTGATAAATTGGAATAACAAGGGAATAAAAATAAATGGTGAATATTTAAATCATTTGCGGTTTGCTGATGACATTGTTATTTTTTCAACGAACCCATTAGAACTCCAAGACATGGTACAGGAGCTCTCAACTAGAAGTAAAGAAGTTGGACTCAAGATGAACCTACAAAAAACTAAGATCATGTTCAATAATTTCGTAGAGGAAACAAAAATACAAGTTGACAACATTGAGCTAGAAATTGCTGATTCATATATTTACCTTGGCCAGCTGATTTCAATGGATGGCAACATTATGAAAGAACTCAACAGACGTATTAAACTTGGCTGGAGTGCATTTGGAAGAAACAGTTTTATCCTGAAGGGGAAATTGCCTTTGTGTCTAAAAAGAAAGGTCTTCAACCAGTGTGTATTGCCAGTCCTCTCTTATGGATCAGAGACATGGAGTCTAACAGTTGGAGCAATACGAAAGTTACAGACAACGCAAAGGAGCATGGAGAGGTGCATGCTTGGAATAACTAGGAGAGATCGAAAAAGAAACACTTGGGTGAGAGAGCAAACTAGAGTAGAGGACATCATTGTTAAAGTAAAAGGGCTGAAATGGCGATGGGCTGGGCATATTGCAAGAAGAACTGATCAACGATGGACAACAGAAATTCTCAACTGGATTCCAAGAGACCACCGAAGAGATAGGAAACGTCCTCAAACTAGATGGGTGGACAAACTAAGAAAACGGGTTGGTGTGTCATGGAAGTGAATTGTTCAGGATAGACTTGTGTGGAAAGCATTTGGAGAGACCTTCATCCAGCAGTGGATAGATAATGGTTGAATATGATGATGAAATCATATAACAATTTGGATAGCTTTGGTAGGTAATTTGATACATAAGATGCTTGTATTTTTGTGTTCTGAAAGACCATATGAAGCCCTCAGAGATGGAACATATGGCCAGATGTTCGACTGATGCGCTATAGCATGTAAAATATGCAGAATAGAAAGTAAGGACTCAGTATTAGAAAAATTGCACATTGCAGAGTCCCACTATTTAGTAAGGAAAAAAGTGTTTTTGTTCTTTGAGGACCCACATTTTTAAACATAGCGGGTCCTTTGGACCCAGTTTTAAGAGCACCCAGCAACATCCCTGTATGGCTTGATATGACCTCTGAACCATAATATATTTACACACAATCACGCTTACTAAGAAATAAACCCAGCTTAGTGAAACCCACTGAACCTCACTTGAATGTACTCAGTTTATGAAAATAAACAGTTATTTGTATGTTTTGCACCCTGATTGCTTCTGATATCTGATCATAAGACCAAAAGTTTAATGTGACCCATAAATCATAATATATTTATATACAACTACACTTTCTGAGGGTTGAACTCAGCCCAGTTGGCGGTCATATACACTGAGGTACAGCAAAGCAACTAGATATAAGAATTTCATTACAAAACTTACTTTGGAGTCGTCAATGACTTGCTTCCAATTCTGGCATACTAACCGTGCTCTCAATAAATTACGAAAGGGAAGCTGAATGAAAATTTTCTCCATTACAAGAATGGGCAAACGATTAGAAAAATCTTCACTGCACTGTTCGAATTCATAATCCTCATTGGCAGCAAATGGCACAGTGCCAGCATGTTGTTGACTAAGAGCATTTTCGAGCTGTTCAGCATAATGATGCTTGGAAGGCCCATAATTGCGGATTGGAGCGTCATAATTATACCTACTAGTAATAGCTTTTTCAGTTATCTTTGGTTTTAATGTGCTACCTGATACACCTTCAGCATTTTCACAAAGATGTAGATCCTGCATCTGTGAATCTGCAATTGTTGGAGATTCACAATCATTGTGATTCCCCTCCTCCATATATTCTACAAGAGAATCATCAGATAACTGAGCATTATTTGCAGCAGTTCCTGAAGAACTTGGTTTTTGACTGCAATTCTGCAACATATTCTTTGAAGTGCCAGCAGCCTCAAGACACACGGTTCTCCCTTTTTTCTCTTTTGGTTCATCCTCATCTAATCCAAGTTTAGAAGACTGAAACGAACGTTTTGAAACCGCATTGACAGCACCATTTTGATGCAAGTTAGAGCTAGTCGATGGACCCAGATCCATAAGAAAATCATCGGACATTTTTCTTCAATAATTAGAAATTACAGAAGTTAGAATACTTGATGGTCCGTCAAACAAATACAGCTTCTACAGCATTCATAACTGCAAAAATAAATAAGTTTTACATAAGTAACAATATAATTATTTACACTAGAAACTTTAGTTTATCATCATTTTCGAGCAACTTAGATCTTACAGTCAAACTCGTTTCTGAAGGAAGAGAACGGAGAATTTTCGTTATAATTATTATTCAATATAAACATATATATATAATATTATACATTATATCAAACTAACCTAAATAATTTGTTCATTACAGCAAGGAATTCATTATAACCGAGTTCCACTGCAGTTGATACCTTGACTTCTCACACAATCTAGATAAAACCAAGATTGGCAATTTGATGTTAAAAACTAGTTTCCGACATGATGATGGTTTAAACCTGGTTTTAACCGGTTAAAACAGCCAAATATCTGTACTTTTAGGATAAAAGGATTTGATTTGAAATTAGTGAACTCTACATGTTAGTATTATCCATATCCAGTATCTACATATTATTAGTAGAATATGTTAAGCAAATATTAGAATTACAATATATATTTTTCTGAAAATATTTATTTTCTCTAAAAACACCGTAAAAATAGAGAAAAATAAATGCTAGTTACTGTTTTAAAGGAATTAAGATACCAAAGTCATTCTCAAAAATGTATTGAAATGAATAAAGGTAAATGAAAACAAAGCTTCCTGAATTTTTTATTCATTGTTTTAATATTCTAGTTTGGTGCAGCCATACAGTATTCGGTAGCATATTACAAGTTTTCAACTTTTCTCAAAACTTAATTCTACAGTTTAGAATGAATAATTCCAAAATTGGAAAATATTCTTTCAATAGAAGCTAAACTGGTAAGTTGAGACAAAAGCATTATTGCTAGTTCTGAAAACTCAGATGCCGCATCATTCTTCTGAAATGCTTTCCACCATGCAACACGGTTTGCATGTTACACACTGGCACTGAAAGAAGAAGTAGGGAGGGATTGGGATTTCTTGTGCTTCAAATGGTATCAAAAGTGGTAAACAATTGTAGACTTTTTCAGTAGCAAAAACACAAGCAATTTTCATTTACTTATCCACGCTAACTTTTATCCACATATTTGGGATGGATGAAGTAGTCATGTTCCAGTGGCATTATGCGCAGGTTGCAAAACACTAGCACCAGTAAAAATACTGCTGCTGCTGATATATAGAGTATTGTTAAAGTATGCTCTCTCTCTCTCTCTCCTACCAGCATACTTTATGTCTGATTAAGACCCTGTATGGGCTAATCTTGTTCAATTTTGTCAATACGGCACATAGTCTGTTATTGTTACATTAGGTTAAAAATTGAGTTATTGTTACATTAACTAGATTGTTATTTTTTTGATGGCTCTACCAAGTGCAATCCTTTGTTCTGTTATTCGATTTTTTCCTTTAATGCACTTAAGACATAACATATGTTTCTGCACACGTTGAAGATGGAATCAGCCAAATTATGGAGTCAACGTTAAATTTAAAGCAATAAGATGTGGTATAACAACTAAACCTTACCCTACAAGGTAAACCAAGAAATGTATTGACCCCAAAGTCTGTTCCAGTTGTTTCTTTCACAATTGTGGTATGAGGTTGTAGAGAGGTTTTTTTCACATGACACAACCATATATTGCATGCATCCACAAAATTTGGGTTTTTGACACACAGGCTTTTAACGTGACAATTTAAATAAACCTTGGATGAAACTGGTTAAAACTGTCACACATCATTGTCGTTGTTCGCAAGAAGTGTAATGGGAAAGGTGGCCGCCGAATGGGGCAGCGCTGTATTCCCAGACTGGCTTTTGTCACATAAAATGACGACCAGTGGACCGAGAAGGGACACTGGGGGGGAGGGGGCATTGCAGGGGATTGTCGATCGAAACAGGCGTACAGAGACGCACAGCTCACATGATTGTCGTCATTCAACGTCGACCGGAGGCCATCCACGATCAGTCCGCCCCGAAGAGCGGCCGAAATAGATGGATGGCGCGGAAGAACACCCCGGGCCGGCCGGTACTCCTACAGGAGACCACCGGACACCGTTGAGTGGGTGAGGTGCCGCGAGCGGCAGCGAACAGGCGTAAAACATTCCCCGCAACCAGGGCGCGCGAGACCAGCATAGTCCGGACAGGCATTACATACCAAATTATCATCCACTGTTTGCGAAAGCTGGCCCCCAAGCGATCGCAGCGGACGAAGACAATGGCGAACGCCCGTCATGGACAGAAGGCCAAGCACGACCCCAGCGACGAAGTCCGAATTACGAGGGAGGGCGGAGTCCGGTCCCAGAATAGCAGAAGCAGGCATCCATCCACCGCCACCCGGCGGCCAAAGTGAATATCCCAAACACTCCGTCTTAAGCGAGCTGGAACCAACACCCGCCAGCCCGGACAGCAGAGGAGAGACCCGACGCCAAAGCTTGAGACCAACTCCACTGTCACACATCAAAAACTCGCCAACCCTGTTTATGACCAATCAGATAAGCTGTATTACAGCCAATGAACAACTTTTCCTTTTAAGTCTGTTGTAAAGCATGTGGTATCTGCTCAAAAATATTTGAGAAATCGGTACAGACAAGGTGCTTGGCTAAAGGAATACATAAACATTGTAAAGCCACAAATACCCAGCAATATATGGTGGAAAAGTTAGGTAGATTGCTTGGAATCGTTCATAAAGAATCATCCATGTTACTTGCAAATCATGATTAAACTACCGTTCAAATCTTAAATAATCAGATGATTAATAAAGATGTAAAAAGACTTGTTGCGGTTCTTAAAACCTATAGGTTTGAATTGTCGCCCAAAGTGGTTGATTCATATTTTAATTTCCATTTTACCACTGGAATGTACATGATGCTACCCATGGATGTAGATTTCAAAATGCATTTAGAGTTAAGTTAATTCCATAAATTGTCACCCAATCATATTTTAGAAAAATTTCATATTTTTACCACTGAACAACCATTGCATGTAGACTTGGTGAAATACATTTATTTGATCTTCATAGGCTGCCATATTGCCATAAAAACAAATGGTCACTCTACAACAAGAAAAGGTTGGTCCCACAGACATGGTTGCTTTTATTTTATATCTTCCAAATGGTTAACACATATATTAGTTTCAAATAAAAACAATTAACTTTAGCATAGTCCGGGCTATAAAATGAAATATCAATATTGCGTTTGTTTTTCTATTTAGTACAGGAAAATTTGACATAAGTTTTCAGCATAAAACCGAATATTTCACCATCTTTAAGATTTTTTAACTAATAAAGTAATTGCATACACAAAATAAAATTCAGCAATTAAGTAAAGTACATCTAGCTAATAATATAAAACTCAATGGTAACATCCATTTTTACAATAAAAAAATGGTTTAAGATCTATGTTTTATGAATTTCGGCTATATTTAGCACACTGTACATAAAAAGCGTCAATTTGAAAAGTTTTGAAAATTTTACAAAATGTTCTCATAGTCAGAGCTGGGCAAAACACTTAAAAATATGTATTTCCGATACAAAATACTTGAAAATTTGTATTTTCGACACAAAGTATTTAGTAATTTATACTTTTGATACAAAATGCAAAATGTATTTTAAAATACTTTTCGAAAATATAAATTATATTTGCCAAAGGGCTTTTTTTACTTGTCGATAATGCACTTCGGCAGCGTAAGTTAGGCTTAATATTTTCATTATCTTAACTATATTACAGGGTTCATACACATTTTCTTGCATAAAATTTAAAGACTTTCTAAGAACCAGAAATGAAAAAAATTAAGGACTTATTAGCAAACAGGAATCGAACAAATCAGATATAAGCTATGAAAATGACTTTATATTTATAATACTTTAAGAATAAAATAAAGATTTGAGGTATTATATAATTGAACATAACCTCAGAATTAATAATACAAAAACAAGAAGAGTTGAGAATCAAAAGCAATTCCCTGAAAGTGATCAAGCAGTTAGCTTTAAACAAGGTAACATAAATTAAATAAGGTCGATAATTGAAGTTAATGGGTTTCAAATTTATATTAAATTTTAATTCAATATATACTATTTATTAGGGCTAGACCGATTCATCGATTGTTAAAAAAACTAGCCATTGCCAGGCGATATTAACTTACGCAAAAAATCAGCCACGAAAAACATCTAAACGCTGACGTTCTTCATATGCAAAAAAATTTAAAATTTTTAGACCATAACTTTTTTTGCTTTATATTTAAAAGCATAGGCGTAATCTGACGTAGGAAGGGGGGAAAATGTCCCCCAGTCATTTTAGAAAAGAGGCAAAATTAAACCTTTTCCCATACAATTTTGGATTTTTTGTTCCTTCCCCACCCCCTAGTTTACACTATATTTAACCTCTAAGTTACACCTATATTTCGAAGTAGACTGACAGAGCCAGCTCCAAGGTGGGACGACCCGTGCCACTGCCTAGGGTGGCAGATTTTACAGTGTTAAAATTTAAAGGAAGGTAAATAACCATTTGAGTGCCGAGAGTCATAGTGTGTATCTAACTAAACATGTGCACTGTGAAACTCCACATTTCAAGTAATATTTCATTTATTCATGTAAATATTACATTTTGCCATTAAATTGGTTTAAAGTTAATGTTTATTTTTCTTCATTACTTTTGATTTTCCATGGTTTTGCCTTTTATCATGTGTCCAGAAGCAACGCTTCCACACTCTATGCCCCCCCCCACCATCCCAAATGTCTCTTTATTTTTCAGCATTAACTAAAATGCTAAATGTGTAAGACACACCAAATGCCGTTTTCTATTGAACTTAAACAGGTTAAATGAGTTAATTTGCCTTTCGTTTCACTAAATTTTAGATCTCCTTACAAACAAAATAAAGCATAATAAACGTAAAAAAATGCGGAGTAATTTTTTGTCTGTTGTTTTTTAAATATATTTTCATAGGTGTTAATCCTTCCAATTTACCCAGAAGGCTTCAGATTTATCAATCTTTCGGTCGGAAAACGATTTCTTCCGATTTTCAGAGATTTTGTATAAAATCCTTTTTTTAAATACTGTTTTTAATTTTTTTTCTTCTACACATCTATTTTTCTTGATGTGTATTCATTTGATTTTTCGTGCATATCTGCATATTTAAACAATCATAAATACAAATGGTAAACAAGCAAGAAACACTCGTCTCCCGTAAACACAGGCCTGACATGGAATTTTATCTTTTGCCGTGATACTGTGGTGGCACAGTGGTAATGCGTCTGCGTAGTCCAAGAGGTTCGGATTCCTCGGAAAACAGTAGGTCCCGGCGCAGCATGACCACTGTAGTCTTTGAGCCGTAAAACCACAAACAAACGAGATATGGATTTCACTGCACATCTTGATTGTTGGAAGAAAGCAAGAATGTTATACATCGGTATGCTTTTGGTCAAGCATGGTAACCAAGCATGGAACTTGATTTAGGGAACGTGTTAGTTATTTACAGAAGCTGTGTGTTAGATGCTGCACTGGGGGTATTTCTTTGCTCATGAAAGAAAGTTTTCTTTTAAAGTTTTTGAAAATAACGTTAACAATGCCAACTAACCATTAATGAAAACAGGGCTCAACAGGTATTTTTCATTTGAAGTATTTTTTTTTTTTACCATTTGCTCCCTATTTTCCAATTTTTTTTTCCACGGTTAACTGAATCTTTGGAAATTAGTTGATTAAACGTAAATAATGCACAATATTCATATGTTTACAATGGCATTTCCCGAAGCAATCATGTTGGAATCTATGTGCACCAGTTTTATCATTGTATTTTTATGAATTCAAACTAGGGGCCAGAGCCTCACTAGCCTTTCGGCTGATCATGAACATTCTTTGTCCAAAAACAATAAACATTAAAATAATTGTTTAACTTATATTTAAATTATGAAAAAAAGTCAAATTAAATTGAAAAAAAAAAAGAGGAGAGTATTAAAGTAAGAAAAACTGGAATTATGGGACATCGAAAGAAAAAAAAAATGATAGTGGCACCACCACGGCACATTTAATGGCGAAATTAAAAATTACAAAAGGTTGCGATAAAAGCAAAGAAGTGGGTTACCATATTGTTTTGGCGCCCATATCGGATTGTAAAAGAGTGCCGAAGAAACATTTAACTTTAAGCTTCAGAATCTACCGTCTGTGGAGGAAAAATGCACGTTATAGCACTAAAAAGGCAGGAAAAAGCTTATACAACTCCTCCTTATGCATTCTCCACTACATAAACTTAGCAAAATTGGAATTTGCACTTCTACTAATATTCATTGTTATTCTCAGATATTCCTAACCTGATACAATCCTTGGCTCACAAGCAGTATTAACGGCAGAAGCCATGAAACCGAACTGAAACCATACGAAATCCAAACTCAACTATACCAAAATCAAACTCAATCTAGACAAAGTTGCCAGAAACACTGGACTACCAGGAAATCACATGCAAAGTGAAATCTCCAAATATTGCAAGGGATGCATAATCCAGAATACATCCCTTTGTTAGTTCTTATATAAGTATTAGGTAAAAAAAGTAAATTTTTCAAAAATAAAAATTTGCTGGGATGGTATTAAAATAATGGCTCTACTCCAGGTTATGCATCGTTTCCAGTGTTTGGCAATTTCGCTTCGAATGTGGTTTCTTGGTGGTCTAATGTTTATGACAACTTTGTCCAGATTAAGTTTGATTTCATATAATTTTAGTTCGGATTTCATAGCTTCTTCCATTAATAGTGTTTATGAGCCCAGGATCACTTCTAGTTAGGAATATCTAAGAACGTTGACTACAAATATACCTATTTTGCTGTTTATGTGGAGAAAGTATAAGGAGTTGTAGTATAAGTTTTTCCTGCCTTTTTTGGATGTTATGACATGCATTTTTCCTCCACAGATGGCAGAAACTTAAGCCTAAGGTAAGTTTTTTCCCCAATTTTCCCTTCTTGCTAGAGATTTTTT
>QLNU02015360.1:122126568-122169100 GCA_006491805.2 Dysdera silvatica
TTGGGTGAGAGAGCAAACTAGAGTAGAGGACATCATTGTTAAAGTAAAAGGGCTGAAATGGCGATGGGCTGGGCATATTGCAAGAAGAACTGATCAACGATGGACAACAGAAATTCTGAACTGGATTCCAAGAGACCACCGAAGACCTAGAAAACGTCCTCAAACTAGATGGGTGGATGAAATAAGAAAACAGGTTGGGGTGACGTGGAAGCGAATTGCTCAGGATAGACTTGTGTGGAAAGCATTTGGAGAGACCTTCATCCAGCAGTGGATAGATAATGGTTGAATATGATGATGATGATGATGATATATATATAATTTAATAATATATAATAGTTTTGAGATTATATTGTGGATAATATATATATATATTATTTAAATTATAATCCCAAAACTAGTAATGTATATTTACTTTAAATATTGAAAAACGATTAAATCATCCATCTTTTTATACTTGCATTGCCAAATTGAATTATTTGGAGGTATGTGTACCAGGGGGAAAATTTAGCTTAACCTTATGTTTCATATCCCGAAGGGTTGATTAAATTAACAGACAAGAATATTAAAGTAGGTTAACTGTAAAACTATATGTTTTTATTCTTATAAGACAATGCCTACTATTTTCTTTTTTGTCCTTCTCGTTTTTTAAGGCAATAAAACATATGAAATACACGTTCCATTTTTCTCCTGTGCTCTGCAATCCATTTTACGGAAGTTTCTCCAGCTTTAATTACCAAATATCTTGCATTCGTATAATCCCAAATTTGAAGTTTTGCAAAATTGCCACACATTAATTCAAAGTGAAAATTCCAGAATCCCTTGCTGTCAGACAGCCGTAAATGCTAACCTGGATCTCGTAAGATCCCGCCATTTTTCATTTTATAGCTTTTTTCTATATTTCTTCAACTCCAGTGACTTAACGTTATTATTATTCTTTAATTTTTGTTACAGTTTATTCCCTTTCTTTTATTTTTCTCACTCAAATAAGTTTTTATTGGCATGTTTTATTTATTATTATATGTAGAAATGTGTATTTGCTTGCTTCCATAAAATGTATGTTCCGATGTTTTACTACGGATATTAAAAATACTTATTCACTGAACAACGAGCAGTTTTTGACGTTAATCAGATTTTGTATTCAAGAAACAGTTTTGATATCTTTAAACAACATGTATTTTCAGATTTACAATGAATCAGTTATGCAACGAATATTTTTATATGTTTTTACTTTTTTGACATCTTTAGAAATTCCTCGTAGAACACGCAGCTATAACTACAATCCGCCTATGTAGTTAAGCATGGAATGCCTCATAAGTATAGTTATTTCGTTCTTATAAACCTTTAATTAGATATACGAGAACAAGTTGCGTTAATTATTTATAACGTATTTTCAATGTATTGACAATATTTATTGATATTTTATAGTCCTTTTTATCCTCTATTTAGCACCATGATCAAACATTGCATGAGATACCTTAGGCCATGTGAGAAGAACGATCTTTAACCGAGAGACGATACCCTCTCATGAACTGCTTTTTTCATTTCCTACCAGTCTTGAAATTCACCTTGCATCGATTTTACAAATGTTAACTTTATCATGGATGAGAAATTCCGTAGATGGAATCATGAAGATTTATTTGAGTATGTTTTGCTACCACAGCAATAACTACCCGTTTGTTTGCTAGAATTGCCTTGCGACAGCATAGTGGTAACGCACTTAGTTACCATGAGAAAAACCTTTAACGTTTTAATGGATGTCTCTAACATAAACACAATTAGCATCGAAGGATGTTTTCAAGGAACTCGATCCATAAACACATTAAGCTCACAATCAAATCCACGAGTTAAACTAGCATTACAATTGGTGACGAATGAATTAATCAGCCGATGAAGAATGAAGCCAACCTAAGGAAATAAGAGGTTATGATCTCGGTCAAAGTACTAGTTGTTGTCCATGCGATACTATGTTTCAGTTGATGCACGTGTCCAATGTAGAATAATGGCTTAAAATTCATCCTAAATTACTTGTATTAGATAAATCAAATAGGCTAACACTGAAGTCTAGAGAGCGAAGAAATTGCGGGTCAAAGGAATTTTAGGAAGAAATCAATTAGAGATGTCAGCAACGCCATCTGATAAAATGGATAGCATTGTCTACATAACGGTAGTAATTGCCACGGGCTTCCAGATTATTTCGACTAAGAAAAGTCCAAGATATTTATAGCACCTAAGTTTGGCTACGAAGATCCGTTCCTTCTGGCATGCGATTTTTCAAATTTCTTTTTCCCTTCGCTCCCGTTTGCGAAGAGAACATATTTCCCAAATTCTGCGCAAGGCTGAAACTTCATTAAAACTAAGCCGATTTTTGGGCATCTGTCTCAAAAATTTTTTTGCACATGCAAACTTACCTCCAGGCTAGAAAATATTATTGGAGGAAAATTAATTTTCATTTTAGGTTTCCATAAATGAGTTTGAAAGTCGACTCGCATTTATTGCTTCAACACCAAGTAAATCATATTTAAAACTAAAATTAGCATTGTTTTGTGCAATATATTATTGATATCACAAATAATCATCCATTTAAACCTTTAGGGCATAGTCGAAATCCACTTACCACTTTAAAGAAACTTTAGTATTTAGAATAATTATGATCATAAACTAAACAGACATCTCCACATGATATCTATACATGCATATGCCACGATCTATACATGCATATGCCACGATCTTTACATGTAGATGACTTCACAGTTATATTTATACATAAATTTATTCGATAATATCTTTAACAACTTATCAAGGTGTTTGCATTCAAACATCAGTTTTCGTTTTTTCCCGACATACCCATTTTCTACTTTACTTTGATTATATGCAAAAGTTACCCATTAAGTTCAGCTCCAACGATTAATCGTAGTCTAAGATCTCCGATGCATTCATGACTATTCTTGCATGCCATTTTTTTTATATTTTCAATTTGTTCAGTGTTTCTGAATTATGAAATAATCCTATTATTTTTATTGCGATGAAGATTTGCGGGACGTATCTGAGCAAACAGATAAACGTAATAGGAATAATTATTGTGCCAATCTAACGCGGTACATGGCGGAAAGTAATTTCTAAAAAATTTTTTTAGTTAAGCTGAAAATTTTTTGGCACTTGCGTGTGTGAGAGCGCGAGAAGAACCGAATTGCTTGGGTATGTGCTCGGGCTAGACCCAAACTAATAATTTGTTTTATTTTTGAGCTGATGCATTTGACCTCTAAGGCACTAAGCACATTCGCTCATGATTTTTTCGTAATTATGTTCGTTAGAGTAGACACATGTTAACTAAAGAAGGGTGGCTGTGGAGGATTTAAAATGACAGAGATTATTTTCTAAAACTCGATGTTTCTAAGCTGGAATCTTTGTGACTGATATGAGTCTGGTGAGAAAAAATGGTCGAAACGATCCTAGCTTTTGAATCTAAAATATACAGAGTGCCAGAAATTAATTTCTTCCATTAAAATCCCCCCAACAGACCATTCTTCTTTAATTGGGAAGCTCCCTTTCTGACAAACATGCGTACAGGAAAATAAATGTCCAACTGTCACGTTCTGTGGCTCAAATTAGAGCTCGTTGACCCATGTATTACAAATTCTATATATTATTGCCCATAGGAGAAGAATCGTCCAGCAGGAAGGACCATGCATGGTTGTGCTCAGTGGCTTAGTGTACAAGGTATTGGGGGCGGAAACCCAAAAAGCATTGGTTGGAATCCAGCATGAGTGCATAGCCAATTCTGTTCTTCTTAGGCCCCTAATAGTCAGAAAGGATTCCAACCAAACTCTAGATAACGCGGAGTGTTAGAAACTAATTGCCACCATTTTTCCTTGAACAGACTTCCTTCTTTTATTAAGGAGTTTCCCCTTGGTTAATGTATGTGATAGGTGATATTATATTTCCCTTCCCAATGGCCGAAGTAATTTTCAGTTTGTTAACCTTCCGTGAATTCAGCTAATTTATTAACAATTTCATAGCTTATCCGATATCGTTTTAAGAATTTAACGCAATTATATGCTAATCAACGAAGATTGAGAAAACTAGGCTTCGTTTGATCTAAGATCAAAGTCAAATGTACCGTAATGTCATTTTGCGTCGACAAGTAGAGTTAGAGGCTTTAAAGTAAAACCAACAATTATAATATGGCCTTAGAACTTGTTGGGAAAGTGTGACCCTTAGTGTTCTGCCAAGCTAACGAAGTTCGAAGCTTAATTAAGTCTTTTAATTTTCTGTCCCTAACCAGGTTAAAATTTCCTCTTGTTTGTTTGGACCTGCAACAAATATTTATGGATCTCGTTCTCCCTAACGAAGAATCATCCATTCATCGAATTAATCAAACTCTCGACTTCCTTCGTGGATTTTCAAAGCCTTTGCTTATAATTCTAAAAATACGTCACAATAAAACTTTGGTTGAATTTAAAATTCGTTTCATTCGAATCGCCGAATTTATACACCGACTAACCAAGGGTATCTTTACCCCCCCCCGGGGGGCTCCAGGCTTGATCGTTTATTGGGGAATCTTTCACACTCACTTTTAAATTTCAAATATTTGTAACAACAAAAATATATGATAAAAAAGTCTCTGAAAATTTGGGGCCCAAGGCCCATTCCTTGAGATAGCACTGGGTGTAACTATTCTGTAGGAAAAGTAGGCAAGGCTCTTTAGGGCGCTAGACAGTTTGGAGCTCCTTGCTTCGTTTATAGGACCCCTTTTTAAACAAATTCAGGGGGGGGCCTAAAATGAATTTTTGCCTAAGAGCTAACAAAATTAGGTACGCCAGTGCGATGAACATTTATACAGAAAGTAATAAAAAACATTAAAGTTTATAATAGACTATAATGAACGTACAATTCATTATATTAAATAAACAATTTCGGAATAAGCGCCATAAATAAGGCTGAGTGATGGCGTCAAAAGATGACAACAAAATAGATATGTCGGTTGGCTTTTATCGTTTTTCGTTAGGAATGAAAAAATTTAGTATTGTGCTTCGCTAATATTAGGTTTAGTTTGCAGTACTTGTTCAGCGTATGCTTTTTAAACAAATTCTTGGAAAATGAGCTGGAAACGCTATATACGGGAGAAGTATTTTAATGAAAAATTTAAAATATGTAAGGAATGAAATCAAGTTTTATTTGCAATGATGGTTAGTACAGCCTAGTGTATACAGCCATTGGGTTCCAATATTTAATACTCCGATTGCAAAATTATTTTTTATCAAAGTCGCTTCAAAAATTGCATATATTTTTATTACATATTTCAAATCTACATGTATTTGAGAGTTAAAATATGTAGCACATTTTTGTAAACAAGATTTTTTTAATATAAATTTCGTGCATAAGAACAGGCTTTCATAAAAATCAATTTTAAGAGTAATCGTTTAAATTCAAAAATTCTGAAAATAAATCTTGATTAAATTACGATTTACTTTATAAAATATAAAGCATGTAACAAATGAACATCACTCGCTGAAGTTTCCTGCAAGCCATATTCTGAATACAAAAACCGATAACAAAGGGAGCGCTTGCAAAATCAGTTAGTGAACTCTATGCAAATACGAAAATTTAGGCGACAATAACGCCATTTGTTGACCAAACTACGACTAGAAGTCTAAATATTGTAGAAAATGCATTACCGACAGTTAAACGGTGGAGAAGCGGGATGCGCTTTTAAATAGATGGAAAAATTGCATACCCGCGAAAATCGCGGGATGAAAAATTTTGTTACTTTCATGTTGCCCGTGGAAATCGCGGGATAAGCAGTCAGAGGGTTAACAATATAATCTAAAATTATTAGCATTGCATACATTAAAATTTATAATTAAGTTCTGTAGCATTTTGCAAATATTTTTGCTTACGAAAATTAATTCAGTGATGTGAAATTAGTTTTAAAAATAAATTCGGTATCGTATGAGAGACATTTCTCTATGAAGGCTAGGGTCTAACGGTAAGTAAATTATGATCTATTTTGGATTGGATACTTTATAAACTAGATTCTTTTTAAAGGCTCTCGTGACTTTGTGTTTTAAGAAGAGCGATAAATACTACTAAAGAGATAAAATAAATATAGGCCTGAATTTGAGGAATAAAGATGCTGGACCGATTTTTATTTTATGGAATTCTTAGCAATTAACTGTACTAATTTCTTTTTGTTGTTAATTATAATAATCAAAATGATGATGTAGCAATGAAGATAATAATTATGAAAAAGCAATGTTCGGTTAATTTAAGAGACAAATATTCACAAAGCCCACTACATGAAATCACTTCAAAGGAAGGGCCCTATCTGAAACTCTGCAAGAAATAAGTTATTAGTAGCATAAATCACACTGCGATTTATTTTCGCGTCCACGCGAAGTGCATTTGTTAGGGATGAAAAAATTTTGCGCAAATGAATCACAGTGCATTGTGTTAATTTGGAGGCACACGTCGACATAAATTTTGGCGCAGTAAAAGAAGTTAAAACACTGCACTTTAGCGAAGACGTTGCTATAATTCTTGAAGATTAAATGGATCTCCACTTTCCACCCATTTTCGATTTTTGAAAGTAAGAGTATAAGGTGAAATCACATTTTAATGCAAATTAATAGCAATTAATCATCTATTAGTAATCACATAAAAAACAGAAGTTAATCATCTTCAAGAAATGTACGTCATTATTAAATACGTATCTTTAGCAAACTGGTAGTGCGGATAATATTTTTTATTAGTTAATCAATAGTAACTTAATAATTAATATAACATTACTGCATCAGTTGTGCTTTAATTATCATCCGATTTTTTCATTATTCATCAGCTGTGAATAGGATTAGCTATAATTAAACGTATATTATCATGTAAGCATAAGCGTATTCTGGCGGGGCAAGGAGGCACTTGCCCCCATTTTTTCATTTTTTTTTTATAAAAGAGGCACGATTATACTTTTTTACATAAAATTTTGGGTTTTTTGTTTTTTGCTCCCTTCAGTTTATGATATATTTAACCCCCAAGTTACGCTTAGGAATGTAAGGGTCCCAAGTATAGTCGGTCCCTCTTAAACAAACATTGAGGCATCCAGCAAATATTATTCTGGGAAACAAATACATAGCTACATACAGTGGACACAAAAAATATTTGCACATCTGCATTATGTTGCATAACTAGGAATAGAAAGCAAACACAATGAAATATTTTTAATCTTTAGATTACATTTACAATTACCATCCATATATGTGTTTATTTTTTTGATAATTAAAAATATATTTATAAAAAAAATAAAATAATATTTTTTCATGCCTAAACAGTATTTGCACACCTAACGACGCGATGTCCAGTTTTAAAGTAGTTAAACATTATATTATACAAATCTACGACAAATTAAAGTCTCGCACTTTTCGAAGACACGCAGTGGTGGATTTTCACGAAGGCGTCTAGTGCTTCAGAATTTCAGGGCTTCAAAACCTGAAAGGCTGTAAAAATTATTATATCGTTTTAAATTTTCACGTGTTACTAGATATGTTTTATAATTTCTTACTACAAAAAATATTTTTAGAATAAAATATGCGTTTGCTCTGTATTCATAATTTTCGCTGAAGTATTCATAAATTTTACTTTTATGGCTTGCAGGCTATATGATTTGATTGGGCCTGGGGCCTCTCAAGTGCTAAAACCGCTACTGAAGACACGCTGTACACAAGACTTTGGAGGCACAAATTTAGTCAGTTTCTGTTGTTATGGCTCTGAAAAACGGGTTTTTTTATTTTAATTTGAGAGAGGATTATATTTTTTGTGACTGTGGTTTTAGTTATCGCGATATAGGTAAGAATATGATTTTGAACTTCTTTAGAGCTCGATACGTAATAAAAAGAGAAAAAAGCAAAAAGAGAGACTAGTACTTTGGAGAATGAATCGAGATCTGGCCATTTAAAAAAGTAAAATGCAAGGCAGGTGAGGAATATCATCAAGCAAGTATCGAACGGCCCCTCCGTATGTGATCCAGAAGTAGCTATTAATGTCGTTTTAGCATAGGGAACAACAGGTCAAACTACACGCAATATTCTTCACGATGAACGTATCTGCGTCAAAAGATCAAAGGGAAAACCTTATATATCAGCGAAAGAAAGAAGCGGAAAAGACTCGAGTTTGACAAAGCTTATGTCCCGAAACCTGCAGGGTTTTGGAAAAAGGTGATATTTTTCAAAGAGGATAAGTTTAATATTATTGGTTTGGATGTAAAAAAAATATGTGTGGCAAAAACAAATACTTTCTTTTAAATAAAGAGCGTAAGATCAATTGTAAAACACAGCGATCTTCATCAGATGATTTACGGGTGTTCGTCTTCTAATAGATTTGACAATACATTCTTTTCACTGAAGATACTATGAATGTTAGACATTCTATTAACCCTCTGACTGCTTAATTATTTTTTATCAAAATCGCTTCAAAAATTGCATATTTTTTTATTACATATTTCAAATCTACATGTAGTTGAGAGTTAAAATATGTAGAAAATATTGTAACAAACATTTATTTAATATAAATTTCGTGCATAAGAACAGATCAGTTTTAAGAGTAATCATATAAAGACCAAAAATTTTGAAAATGAATTTTGATTAAATTACGGTTTACTTTATAGAATACAAATATAAAGCATGTATACTAATAAAAATCACTCGCTGAACGTTTCCTACAAGCCATATTCTGGATATAAAAAACGATAATAACGGGAGCGTTTGCAAAATTAGTTAGTGAACTCTATGCAGAAACGAAAATTTAGGCGACAATAAAGCAATTTGTTGACCAAAACACGACTCAAAATCTAAATATTGTAGAAAATGCATTATGGATGATTAAAGTAGGGAAAAGTGGGATGCGCTTTTAAATAGACGGAAAAATTTCATACCCGCGATTTTCGCGGGATGAGCAAATTTTGTTACTTTCATGTTGCCCGTGGAAATCGCGTGACAACCAGTCAGAAGGTTAAGATATATTACGAGATTATTTATTTGACAGTACATTGAAAATGGGAATTGGGGTTCATTCCATTTCCAACAGGACAACGATTATGAATATACTAACCACGAAATAAGGCTGTGGTTACTTTACAATTAAAAAAATTAACTGAAAATACGTCTTACAATTCCTAGACCTAAATCCAATTGAGGACTTGTGAAAATTTTAGATTTTCAAATAAGAAAAAATAAAAATATCTATTAAAACTATATTTAGGCAAACTTTTAGTGAAGAATGGCTGAAAATCAGTGTAGAAAGAAACTAGAAAATTAATAAACTCAATGCAAAGGAAATCAAAAGTTGCAATTGAAGCAAAAGACATGCACATTAACAAGCAAGTATTAATAAAATTTTTTATTTTTGAAAATTTCATGCTTTTTTGGTTTTGCTGTTAGGTGTGTGAATACTTTTTGGGCATGAAAAAATACGTTTTTATTTTTTTATAAGTTTATTTCTTGAAATTATTAAAAAGATAAATACACGTGTGGATGTATATTATAAAAGTATTTCAACGTGTAAAAACATTTCGTCACATTCGTTTTCTACTCCTATTTATGCAAGGTAAAGTAGGTGTGAAAATACTTTTTGTGTCCACTGTATATACTTAAACATATTAGTAGACTAGTACACGCATAATAAATATGAAATAGTACTGAAGGAATAATGTCATGTACAAAAAATAAAACGTACCTATATATTTTTTAATGAAAAAAATTTTGCACATTATCATATATTTGCGGCTTTGTGTATGCAGAAGTACGAAACTCTTTTGCAGTTTCGTAATAAACATGGCTTTACTTTTATTGCCTCAAAAAGTTTTTGCCTATCTCATAAAGCTGATGTTCATCCTAAAAGGAAGTTTTCTCTCCCTTTTCATGGCGCTACAATGCAATAGAAAGGGTTAGATTATTGGTTAGAAGCGAAAAAATCCCTACCATTAATTCCAGGAACGAAGAGGGAGCCACATATGCGCATATTTAGATGCAAATTCTGCTCTGTACATTTTTTCATTGATTAAGCACTGATTTTTATTTTAAGATTGTCGTCTTTATTCGATTACCTGAGAACGACCCGCAAAAGTTATTCGTTAATGCGGGTAAACTGGATATCGATCCTATGGGAAATTTTCTGATTCGAATAGTTTTTGTCCATAAGTGGGGTATAGGATTATCCATATCCGATTAATTGGGATTTGTTGTAGCCATTTTATATTGCGTATTTTCCATTTTTATATTAGATACCATTTCTTATGTAACCCTACTCATTCAGCCCTGTATTATCTTTTCTATTAATTTTTCTTTTATTATCTTCAATATTCAGGTCTTTATCTTTATTATTCTGGGAGTAAATTTCAAAGTTTTGGTCCCTTCTGCTCGATTTTTTCCGTCTTCTTTGATTATATATATATGTATAGATATAACTTACTTACTTCTCTCAATTTCTGTTCCGCAATTCTATCTCTGATTTCGATTACTCCAATATTTTGTTTAATTATCCTTCTTTCATATATTTTGTTTCAATATAAAATATTTATTAATAGCACCCACAGGTAAAATTACTCGTTTCCTCCCAAAAATTTCCTGTTATAGCGAGTAGGTTTACACGATGGATTTCAGGATATGTCTATCAATTCTTGTCACATAAACTACAAAAATGTGTGAAGTTAGTTCATCCTATAAATACCATTTTACTTCTCGGTATATTATTAAACGAAAGATCAGTGAGCCAGTTATTCTATTTTTAACGTAATTATGGAATTAAATAAAGCTCACTTTAATTCTGTTTTCCGCGGCACGGAATTTAGAAGAACGCATCCAATAAATGCATCATTACGGAAATGTTGTATGCAGTGAGATCAATTCTGCATGTAAAATATTAGTACCCTTCTCAGGGCTGACACAATTACCAAATAATGGTTGATCCACAAAGCAACCGGGACGAGTTTTTGTGCTTTTTTTAATCGTGTATGCTCGAAACGGGGATTGGGGATGGAAAAGTAATAACTTTAAAATTTTTTTTAGAAAAATACGAGAAAACCTTCAAATATCTCTTTCTATGCGTAAAAAACGAATTTAGGTTAAATTTCATTTTAAAATTGGTGTAATGAAATTTTAGTTCGTTTAAGGAAACATCAATCAATTGTGTATTATGGTTAAAGTATGCGTGTGAATGAAACGCATTATAGGAAGGGAATTATGAAAAAAAGTAAGAAAATGCTATTTGTAAAGGGATATGATTAAAATATATGGAATAGTAATTTAAAAATTTCATAAAATGTTCCAGGAAACCATAATGTTAAAGAAAAGAACTAAACTGATAAAGCTTAAAAGTGAAAAAATTCTAGTTTTATAAGGAGTAGGTATATCATTAGTAGCTTAAATAAAGATGAGAAAACCTAAAAAATGGCATTATCAAAACTTCTAATAAAAATTTCAATGAGATTGAAAATAATTAAAACTAAAACGCTAAAACATTAAAGTTGAGTCCATTTCATTGAAATTGACGGAGAGAATATTACTAATATTCTCTCCGTCACGACCTCTCCAAGACGTCAATTACTCTCCAGTAAGACTGCAAAAACTGTAATTTTTAGGTTTAAAAAGACATTATGAAAGCAGCGATGTTTGAGCTTTCTATCGTTACATTATTGTAAATCGTACGTCAGGTGTCTAAAGACATTTTCAAAATTCTTGGACTTGTGAATACGCATTGATACAGTAAAAGAGTAGTGGTGTTTGAGCTTTGTACCGTTAAACTGTTGTAAATCGTACACCAGGTGTCCAAAGACATTTTCAAGAAAAAAAAAAATCTTTTAATGTATCAGGAACGTAATAAAAGACCTACTTAATTGCATTAGTTTGGTTAGTAACGTAAACATTTACAATTTTGTTATTATTTTATTTTCTAGTGTTATAGGCTGTATTATAGATATACACTATATGCCCAAAAGTATCCAGACACTTTGGATTTTTTGTTTTTTTTTTCGAATTTCTAAAAAACTACTCTGCCAATTATTCTCTAACTTTGGAGATATATAGAAGGTGCTTGAATGCACACTTTCCAATAAAGTTTCGGTGACTTGTGCATTTAGGGGACCACCCACATATTGACAAAGTGAAAAAATATATTTGATCACCCTGTATCATAAAAAGCTGGAAATTATTTGTAACTTTCAGAAAATATTTAACCAGCTATGCTTAATGCCTGTGTGCATTTTTGTAAAATAGACATGTATATTTATGAAGATAGAAACGTTTTTTTGAGAAAACCCAAATTTTGTCACATATTTTTTGCTTATAATATCCACAATTTTCAGTCAAATTTCACGAAACTTACAGAACATTTGTCAACGTACAAGAAAAATATTATACTTAAATTAGAAATTAATATATTGAATACACGATGAGATATGAGCATTTGAAGAAAATAATTTTTTACTGCGCATGCGCGAAAGATATGAATAACTTTCTTTCATAATTTTGTAGTCAATAGTATAGGGCAACTTAAAAAAAATACCAGTGGGATATCTTGAAAATTCAGAAAGTTATCGATGATATAGTGAGCCGTATTTCTCTAATTCTCTGAAAGTAGCTAGATGATAAGCAGTTTTTCCACAAATTGTCATACTCCAAATTACCAAACACCCCTGTTCTGAAAATGAAATATTCCAGATTTATGCAAATAAGGATCAAAAGTATTCGGACACCCCTCTACGTGGTGGATTCTGTTAGTGACGTCAAATTTCTAGCTCTCAGACAAGTATAAAAGAAGTCTGACGAGTTAACAATTATAATTTCAAAGCTAGAAAAGTAAAATGGGAGGAAAGGGCGAGCTAAATGATTTTGAACGTGGTGAAGTCATTGGTTGTCACCGCTGTGGAAAATCTGTTCGTGAGATTTCTGTGATGTTACGAGTGCCCCGTTCCACCGTTAATGTTGTTATCGTAAAGTGGGAACATACGGGGACTACAACGGTGCATCCACGACCTGGTCGACCACTTCGTCTAGTAGACAGGGAACGCAGAGTGCTGAAGAGAGTTGTGAAAGCGAACCGCATGAAATCGGCGGAAAAAGTTCGTGCGGATTTTCAAGATGCCTCTGGATGCAACGTCAGCACAAAGACAGTTCGTCAGGAACTGCAAAGTCTTGGTTTTCATGGCCGAGCAGCTGCATATAAACCAAGCATTACCGCAACCAATGCCAAGCGTCGCTTACAATGATTCAAAGTGTGCAAAACATGGAGCCTGCAGCAGTGGCGTGAAGTGTTATGGAGCAATGAATCACGGTACACTATTTGACAATCAGATGGTAGAGTCTGGGTGTGGAGAATGCTGGGTAAACGCTTTTTACTTGACTGTATTGTGCCGCAAGTTAAGTTTGATGGTGGAAGCATAATGGTTTGGGGTGGTTTCTCATGGTTCGAGCTTGGCACTTTAATTCCTTTGAAGGGAACTCTGAAGATGGAAGGCTATCTCGACATTTCGGACAATTCCACGCTGCCCACATTGTGGCAACAGTTTGGAGTAGGTTCATTCTTGTTTCAACAAGATCGTGCTCCTATCCACACAGCACAGGCTGTATAGAGCTGGTTTGCTGACATGGATGTTGAGGAATTGGACTGGCATGCTCAGAGCCCAGACCTAAATCCCATAGAACACCTATGGAATGCATTAGAACGTCGACTGCGAGCTAGGCCAAAACGCCCCACATTGGCGCAAGAGCTGACTAATATTCTTTTGCAAGAATGGCATGCAATTCCCACTGAAAAATTCCAGAAACTAGTAGATAGCCTCCCAGATAGAGTGGTAGCCGTCATTGCAGCAAAATATGGCCCCACTTCATACTAATTTTTGACTTCTTGTTGGTTTGTTGTATTTTTATGGCGCAAGGATAACAATGGTCATTCTGCAGCAAGCAAGGTTTATGACTTCTGTAAAGGAGAAGAAAAATATCCTGGTGTACGGATACTTTTGATCCTTATTTGCATAAATCTGGAATATTTCATTTTCAGAACAGGGGTGTTTGGTAATTTGGAATATGACAATTTGTGGAAAACCCCCTTATCATCTAGCTACTTTCAGAGAATTACAAAAATACGGCTCACTATATCGTCGATAATACAAAATTATGAAAGAAAGTTATTCATATCTTTCGCGCATGCGCAGTAAAAAATTATTTTCTTCAAATGCTCATATCTCATCATATATTCAATATATTAATTGTTAGTAATAATATAATGTATAATAATATTTACATATTGTTAATAATAATAATATTTTTATATTGTTAATAATATTAATGTTTATATTGTTAATAATAATAATAATATTTTTATATTGTTAATAATAATAATATTTTATATTGTTAATAATAATAATGTTTATATTGTTAATAATAATTTTTATATTGTTGATAATAATATTTTTATATTGTTAATAGTAATATTTTTATATTGTTAATAATAATAATAAATAGTACAATTTAAGTATATATAATATACTTTTTTCTTGTACGTTGACCGTGTTTCTGTAAGTTTCGTGAAATTTGACTGAAGACTGTGAATATTATAAGAAAAAAACATGTGACAAAATTTGGGTTTTCTTAAAGGAACGTTTCTATCTTCTTGGATATATATGTTTGTTTTAAGAAAATGCACAGGCATTAAGCATAGCTGGTTAAATATTTTATTAAAGTTACAAATAATTTCCAGCTGTTTATGATACAGGGTGATCAATATATTTTTTCACTTTGTCAATATGTGGGTGGTTTCTTAAATGCACAAGTCACTGAAATTTCCTTGAAAAGTGGGCGTTCAAGTATGTTCTATATATCTCCAAAGTTAGAGAACAATTGGCCGGGTAGTTTTTTAGAAATTCGAAAAAAATTAAAAAATCCAAAGTGTCCCGGTACTTTTGGGCATATAGTGTTGAGGCGATTCTTGTTCTCACGGTCAGATGCCACCATTTCCTTCACTTCGTCGATGTTTTTGTCAGTCGAAGACGTTGAAAGTCAACCGGAACGAGACAAGTTTTCAACTCCTTCTCGGTCCTTTTCAAATATTTTGTATCACTTGTATCTATGCACGTGTTTTCAATAAAGCTGACCCACCGTAGACTTCCAACGTGTTCAAGTATGTAGCACAAAAAATTTCATTTGCAACGTAAAATTTGAGGAAAACTGCCCGTTCAATTTTTTTTGTCTACAGTTGGTCACAAAAGTATTCGACCACCTAGCATTTTTCATAATTTTATATGTTTGAAAGTACTAAATCTAGTCAATAACCAAAAAATCTTTTTATGTGACATTTTATGTTTGTTCTGCAACATTATATGCAAAAATAAAAAAAAATACTCGAAAATAACGACTTTACACAACATAATGTACTAAATGAGTCACACAAAATATTCGACCAGCTGCTGTATTCCTTTGCTATACCTTTTCCGTATACTACTGTATATGCAAATTGCAGTCGCAAGTTTGACATCAGATAACATTTAGAGAAAACGAATGAAAGAACCTCGTCCAGATTTTAAAAAATCATAAAATCGGACTTTAAAATGGCGAAAGCGCGAGAACTTACTTGGTTTAGGTAAAAAAATTATCGTTAAATTAGAAAAATAGAATTTTCTCAAAGAGATATTAAGAAATTGACTGGAATTCCACGTTCAACAATGCAAAGTGTATTTAAAAGATGCCAACCAGGATACCTGATAAATAGACGCCGAACTGGACTGTTAAAAATTCTAACTGATCGTGAAGATAGGAAACTTATCCGATGTGCGTGCCAAAGTATATCTTGCTGAAACAGCACAGGGAATTTGTTTTACGGTAAAATAATTTTCTTAAAAAAAACGTAGCTTTAAAGGAGTTCGTGGAACACTGAGAAATAATGGATATCGTGAAAGACTTGTCGGAAGAAGCCCTGTATTAATAAGGCAAGTTGAAAAAAAACAACCAAAAACTGGATTTCACAAACAAAATCGATAATAATACTCAAGATTTCTGGAACACAGTGATAGATCAATGTATTTTATAGATCAATAGATTTTTAGTGATAGATCATTGCTTATGACACTCAATACGGGCAAGAGCAAAATTGTGAGGAGGCAGCCCAAATCAGAGTTCAATCGATGTAATCTCTGTGCTATTGTCAAATACGGAGAAAACTGCATAATGGTCTGGGGATGCACGTCGGCGAATGGGGAAGGTATATTTGAATTTATTGACAGAACTATAGATTAACATGTATAATAGTACATTCGTATTTAAAAAAAGTTGAAGAAGGTTAATAAATAAATTCTTAATAAAGGTGCAGATAAATTGGGAATCAAAGACAGGTTCGTGTTCCAACAAGACAGTGGTCCTAAGCATGCTGCTTTTAATATAAAGCTGTGGTTATTGTATTATATACTCTGACGTTTTGAAACCCCCACCTCAGTCGCCTGATTTGAATCCTATAGAACGTTTATGCGAGGAATTGAAAAAAACAGTTTATAGAATTGCCATAAAAAATAAAAATGAACTGAAATTGCATCTTCAAAGAGAGTGGGACAAAATTGACTCCGATTTGACCCAGAAACTGATCAATTAAATACATTCGATACTGAAAGCAATAATACTTGCGAAGAGAAACTCAGCTAAATATTAGAGAAATTGCTTTTCATGTTTTTATTTTATATTTTTACTTTATATTTACCACCACTTTCTGGTAAGTGGCCGAATACATTTGTATGACTCATTTAATGCACTGTGTTGTTTAAAGTCACTGTATTCGAGTATATTTTGTCTGTTTATCTTTACTTTTTATATACAATGTTAGAGAATGAATATCAAATGTCACATAAAAAGTCTTTTCAGTTATTGACTATATTTAATAATGTTAAGCATAAAGTTATAAGAAACGCTAGGTGACCGAATATTTTTGTGACCAACTGCATTTTAAAAATTACAGAGCACACCTGAGGGCGATTAACCTAACCAAAAGCTGTAAATAAACTGGCTGACAGTTTACACCCTACCCCTACATAACAATTAGGTACAATGCTACCAACTTACAGAAATTTTTTTTTCGTATCTTCTACACAGGCGTTTTAAATAAACAATTCGTGGTATTTATCTGATAGAATTTATAATGATTATGTAGTGACGAAATACATATTTGTATTACTGTTTCGAAACTGGGATTTTTTGGTGTTATCGTTATACTTCTTTCGCGATATTATTTTTAGATTTCCACGAAATTCCAGATTTTACTCTACGACCGTCCCGCGAAAAAATCACTGCCCTATTTAAAGGCAAATGATGTCCATTTAAAAAAGGTAAGAAAATTATTTATTTGTATGTGATGTTGCAGTTTATGCACCTTTGCATTAATTTTGGTCACTGGGGGAAAAAGAAGGGGATGGACTTCGAGTTTTCAGCCTCCAAAAATGGGCGTGGTTAACATGACACTTTGATTAAGAGCATTTATTCAACACCACTGGTTATTGGTGCTATCGGTTAGTAATTAAATAAAAAATAATTTTATTTATTCTTAAAATTGGAATCTTCGTCTTTATACCTTTTTAATTTTAAATTGCCTTTTAGTTCCCGGGAATTGCCACTGGAGAGGTCATCAAGCCATGAAATTTAAAGAATTTCTTTTTAATAAAGTGTAACTTTTACTCTATGTTTTTAACAAAATATCTTTTTAAAGAACCAATAGCAAA
Organism: Dysdera silvatica; assembly: GCA_006491805.2. Classification (NCBI taxonomy): domain Eukaryota; kingdom Metazoa; phylum Arthropoda; class Arachnida; order Araneae; family Dysderidae; genus Dysdera; species Dysdera silvatica. Next base: position 122,144,306 of record QLNU02015360.1, read on the forward strand.
CTATAATGGTAAATTGTGCAATTTCTTTTATTTCTACATTTTTCAATTAAACATGAAAAAAGGTTTTGGTATTTTTCTCCAAATTACCAATATGACAGAAATTACACATTGGAAGTGTACAGAAAGTTACCCTAAAAATTAATTAAAAAAAAAACAACTAAAGATATAGAGTACATTTTTCCACCTCCAAATGAAGTTATTTTACTTATATGATTATTGAAGAGTCAGTGAACTGCTCAAAAGGGCGTTAATTCACAAAATTGTTAGTGTGTCAACTCAAAGAAAAGGTGTTCTGTCTGTTTCTGAATCCTATGTATAAAAAACCCTACTCATCTGCAAAACATGACTACCGTAAAAGGAAGAGGTTGTTTAGATGAGGTGACCGGGATATAAGAGGTAATCATTGAAGAAAAGATCGGTGTTGAAAGAAACCACACGTAGAAAATAAAACCGTTAAATCAGGGAAAATAACCTACATAAAAAGATAGCTCTTTGGAAGAAGTGGCCGAGATATAGGAGGTGGTTGTTGAAGAAAATGGTTCTTGAGGAAAGGGCTCTATTTACGGGAGGAAAACGTTAGCAAGAGGGGTAAAATAACCGTTATGGAAAGAGGTGGTCGTCTGCAAAATACGTCTGGGGTAGAGAGGGTCCCATTCGTAGGAGGAGTAATAAAACTGTTGCCACTTTAGAGATAGAAAAAATATTCATTAGTGAAGGTGGTTAATAAACTTGTTACTTTCGTTAAGTTGCGCAATGATTTTTTCCGAGTCATCGCCCGTAAAAAAGTTTTCAGTACTAATGGGATTTCTATTTTAGGAAACATTCCAGCATGAGTATGAAAGCATTAGTCCAGAGCATATCTGCCAATTTGGATAGTTTTAACCAAAATTTTTTACATGCTTACATTTTTTATTCAATGAGTTTTTAATTTAAAATTATTTACGTCATTCATAAACTTATGTAACGTACAAATTGAAAAAAAAAAGTAATTGACCGTTTTATAAGGTACACATGATAAAATAAATAACAAATAAAACTATATTAAAGCAGAGTTTTGAAGCTCAAAACTATTCCAAATAAAAATTTAGGCCCAAGTCCAAAATCAGTTGTAAGAAAAGTTATCGTATTGTTTGCGAATATCTGCTCGGATTTTTCTGCCGAAATGAAAACACAGATTTCAAGGGGCTGGTTAGAAAACTCGAACGATGCTAAAGGAAAAAAAAACAACTAAACATGGAAATTACATTTCACGGTAACAACTGAAAAAATGGAATATATGAAAAGTCATGTTTTTTCTATTTCTAAAACCCTGGCTTGGATCAAATCTCGCCATTCAGATGGGGTGTTTCAGAAGGCTGGCCAACGTAGTCCATTTCGCAACATAGTTTCGTGTATCTTCTATTTTTTTCAAATCAATAACTTCTCCGCTTTTATGCGGTGTTTTCTTTTCGTATCGGTTAAATTATTTTCAAGTAATCTTTGCATATAGACGTAATAACCGTTTCGAAAATAAAATCTTTAGTTTGAAATAAATGTCTTATATTTCCTTGTAAGTTTCAATTTTATAGCATATATAATATTCATCGCTGTTGGTTATAATGTTTGGACGTAAACCACAGTAAAATATGCCAGAGTGGGTAAGACTTCTAATCGGTGAACAATTCTCTCCTCAACAATTTTGTGAGTTAAAAATTCAAACTTTTAAACAGAGGAGAAGCAGCATTAGCTGGAATGTAATAATTCTTCGCTGTAACTGAATTTATTAAAGACTGCCAAAAATATAACATACGGTAACATTCAGTTGATGATTGGTTGATAAAATATCATTATTTGGGATTGATTATCAGCATTAATGGATTTATTCCATATGCTAAAGTTTTCCATTCTTTGTTTTGTGGTCGCATGATTATTAGGCATATTATTGTGCGGATAATGAAGTCCTAGCAAATAGAAAACTATAAATAGATTATAATCCACAATTTGCGTGGAACTAAATGCGATGTTTATTTAGTTTCTCCAGTGGAATTCGGTAAAGTCTTTAGTGGCATTTGTAGTAAATAGTAAGAACAGTAACAATAATAATCTAAAATTATTAATTACATCAATCAAATAAAAAAGGTAGCGACAAAAGGAGCTATAATTTACATGGCAGCTTATCATTTTCTAAAATTTATACAACATATTATTCTCCATAATTACTTTTACATCTAATTACTCTCAATACTTTTACTACTATTTCGTATTATTCTTCATAATTACTATTACTTTTTTATTCCTAAATTTAAGATGCATAAAACGTGATTTGCAATATGTGACATTTTAGGAAACATTTACGAAGGCCAAGAAAAATCTACCCCTTTCTGGGACACCGCTAGCTGGTCTTAACTAGTAACAAACTTGTTACACCAGTGATATACAGTTTAAGGTTAGGTGTCATGCTATACTCTTTCCATTATTTTTCTTTATTCAAAAGATAATTGCAAATATTATTTTGTCATCTACTGATTGGCATCGATGACGTGAGTGGTGGTGGTTGGTTGCTTTTTGGTTTTATGGCTCAAGGACTACAATGGTCGTACTGCGCCGGGACCTACTGTTTTCCGAGGAATCCGAACCTCTTAAGGCCTAGGGAACCAAACCCCGGACTACAGTGAGCAGTGCGATCTTTATGAGATCTCTGAGTAAGCGTTCTTTGCACTGCTGGGAGTCGAACCCGGATTAGCGGCGCACTAGGAGAACGCGTTACAACACTGCGCCACCGCATAGCCCGTGAGTGGTGGTGGGACCAATAAAGAGTATGTGATTAAATCCAAACATTTGCATATTACTATAAAAACTTAATGACTTAATATTTTGTTTTTATACTCGAATATATGTATAATTAACTGTTAACATTTATAAGGAGATAAAAAAGACTTTCCCATATTAATGCAATGATTAACATGTTATTTATACATGAATATTATAAATGTGGACATGCAAGCAACTTGATATATACCTTTTGCAAAGGGATATTAGATCTGATCGCTTAGTTGTTATATGGAGGGCTAGAAAACAGATTGAGAGCCGCTGCTCAAGAATATAGCGATACCTCAGATATACCAGAAATCAATTTCGGCTGCGAGAACCATCTGCTACCTCATCTCTCTCATGAAAAGTATTTCCTTATTTCGAAAACATCTTTTGGCTATTGGTTGCTTCCATATATAATAAAATAATTATTATAGTATTGATAATGCTGGCGAAGTTTGTAAAATATCATTTCATTTTGAACGTCCTCAAGCATTTCAACGCTTGTTCATAAGTCAATACAAAGAAGCTGCTGATAGATTTAAAACCATAAAAGCAAGTCTAGAACAAACAGTTATTTCGACACTGGCGTAAGGTTTAAACCTTACGCCAGTGTCGAAATAACTGTTTGTTATGGAATCTCCTGGTGAAACTCTGTATTGTTTCGTTAAGCAAGTCTATGTTTCCCCAGCATATGGACACATTGTATTTTATTGCAGAATCAGCAGATATCAAATTTGTTAAATTAAGTACGCGTGACTTTACAAATCTTAAAACGTGGAAAGTGTCATTCTGAAAATTAACCTTGGATCGGTCATTTACAACAGCGACAAGTATCGCTTTACGGAAAGGTGTTCTTTGTCTAAGTAACAGTACTAAACTTTATGGTGTTTTACGTCTCAGAATTGTTGAATTGTTTATTTGGATATATTGTCCATTTGTTACCACAGCATACGCTTGTAACTTTCTCATTTATCCTCCATTTTATGACTATAATAATAAGTAAGAGAGTATAAGTTGTCGTCCCAATAGTAATAGGAGCATTAGGAGCAATCTCACCAAATATCGAAAACCATATTAATTCACTGGGAATTGACATATTGTAGTGCATCAACTTCAAAAGGCCGCTTTGCTCTGATTGGTTGGTTGGTTGCTTTTTGGTTTTACGGCTCAAAGACTACAGTGGTCATGCTGCGCCGGGACCTACTGTTTTCCGAGGAATCCGAACCTCTTAAGGCCTAGGGAACCAAACCCCGGACTACAGTGAGCAGTGCGATCTTTATGAGATCTCTGAGTAAGCGTTCTTTGCACTGTTGGGAGTCGAACCTGGATTAACGGCGCACTAGGTGAACGCGTTACCACATTGCGCCACCACAGGGCTCGCTTTGCTCTGAACTTCCCATATCCCAAGAAAATATCTTTGATATCCCAGGCACTTGGGAAGGGCTCGACAAAACATATCACACATGCAATACCAATAATTGGGTATTCTTTTGGGATAATCAAGTGGACAGACACTGAGTTAGAAGATCTATAACGAATAATAAGAACACTTCAGATTGAATGTAGGTAATCACATCTAATATCAGCAGTCGAAAGAAACACTCTCCTACTAACAAGGAAACTAACCCAAGTCTATCCCCCCGATTTTAATGAAATTTGGTGTATTTGTAGAGGAGGCCAAATTATTGGATGCGTATTTTTTATCGATTAAAAAATATGTTTATGGGGTGAACTTGCCCTCGAAAATCGGCCATATTCTTGTTCTCGGTTATAACTTCTGAACAAATCACGATAGCGTAATTTCATAAATGCACAAAATTTCACATCCTATCCACTGGTTTAAAAAACTGTTTAAACAATGAGATGAATTATAAAATTCAATTTTTGTATTTTTCTGCAGGAGAAGTAGCGCTTAAGGGCGACACTTTTCTTACATGCATAGCTGCTATGCAAAGGAAGTAGAACGTAAGGGGCGACACTTCTCCTGCATGCATGACTGTATGCAGGGGAAGAAGCGCGTAGGGGCGACTTCAGGTATATTTTCAGGACCTTTTACAGACGAAAAACAAATGATATGATTATATATACAAAAAAATCCCTTCAGTGACTCTAGTTAACACCTAAATATGTGATTATTAAGCCAACTTCTTCTGGAGATATAAATATTTACTTTCAGAGAGATTTTCGTGGTCACCCTATATCATGCACTATAATTCGCCGTGTATATGAGCCATGTGGTCTCTAATTACGAAACTGTAAAATACTCACAAATAGGAAGACAAAGGAAATTGAAACAGATGCAGAGTAATTAAAAGTTAATACGCAATGACCTGTTAGAGAAACACATTTACCATATCTACAGGTTTTTTAAGTTTTACGGATCAAAGGACAGACGTATAATATATGCCATAAATTTCATAATTAGAGACAACACAGCTCATATACACGGCGAATTATAGTACATGATATAGTGTGACGCACGAAAATCTCCCTGAAAGTAAATATTTATATCTCCAGAAGCAGTTGACTTAATAAGCTCATATTTAGGGGATACCTAGATTCACTGACGGGATTTTTTTTGTACATATAATCACATAACATTTTTTTCTTCTGTGAACGAGGTTTCCCCACTTTCTCCGGAAAATAAACCTGAAGCCGCCCCTAAACGCTTCTTCCCCTGCATACAGCTATACATGTAGGAGAAGTGTCGCCTCTTACGTTCTACTTATCCTGCATAGCACCTGTGCATACAAGAAAAGCGTCGCCCCTACGCGCTACTTCCCCTGCGGAAAAATACGAAAATTGAATTTTATGATTCATCTTATTTTTTAAACAATTTTTTTACACCAATGGATAAGCTGTGAAGTTTTGTGCATTTACGATATTATGCTATCATGATTTGTTCAGAAGTTACTGCCGAAAAACAAAAATATGGCCGATTTTCGAGGGGCGGGTTCACCCCCTAAAATATTTTGTAGCCGATAAAAAAATACGTATCCAATAATTTGGCTTCCTCTACGAATACACAAAATTTAATTAAAATCGAAGGGATACACTTTGGTTAGTTTCCTTGTAAGTGTAGGTGGACGTGGACAAGTGGACCTGATAGACCTACATGGCACTCAGATTAAAAATATAAGAAATTATCTCACTGATAAAAGTTCGTACTCTCCTTTGGTCCTAGCAATAACACAAGTACCTCTCACACCCCACTTAAACTCAGCACAGATTTTGAGGTACCTGGACAGCACAGCAATAATAAGTTGAATACATGGATAGATGAAGCATTGCACTGCAGGCATTACAAAGACCTGCAAAAATCCATATCGATAAGAAAGTCTCAAATGCCTGGTTGACACATGGAACTTTACAGCCTGAAACTGAAGGTTTCATGATTGCCATACAGGACCAAGTTATTTCGGACAAAGGAATTCATAAAATACATCCTTAAGAAAAACTTAAACAGCGATGGATGTTGCCAGTGCCACTTAACCACAGATACAATTCAACACATTACAGCAGGTTGTAAAATATTATCACGAACTGAATATAAACATAGGCAAGACCAGGTGTCAAAAATAATTCACCAAAGGTTAGCCATCAGAACCTATTTAATAAAAACTACACTATCCTACTATCAGCACATGCCGGAAAGTATTTTAGAAAATTAAACACATAAGCTGTACTGGAATAGGGCAATAATAACTGACAAGACAACACCACACAACTGACCAGAAATAACCTAATTAATAAAAAATTAGCAAACTGTATATATTATATATATATAGCAATCCCAAAACACAAAACATACAAACCACATACACAACAAAAATTACCAAATATCAAGACCTTAAATTTGAAATTGAAGACTTGTGGCATATGGGAAATGTTGACATTGTACTTGTCGTTTAGTCAACCGTAGGTCCAATACCAACCACATTGCACAGAAGCTTGGAAACACCTGAAATCGACCCCAACACCTACATTGAATTATAAAAGGCCACAATTTTAAACACATTCCGAACGGTCAGGAAGTCATATTAGACACAACACCTGAATAACCTACAGAAGGAAGTCTTAAATACTTGGCACTGCCCGTTTCAAGTCTGTACTACAAAAAGCGAGAACATATACAAAATAATAATTTTATTCAACCCGATATACAATATTTAGTGATACATAAATTGAGCAGTAAAATAGTCATAATAATGTAAGAGAAGATATACAGTAAAACCTCCCAAAAACGATATCCGATATAACGATAAATCCCTCTACAACGATAATTTTTCTCGGTCCGTATAATATTGTTGTAGAGAGGTTTTACTGTATATTAAATTATTTTAAGTTTTTAGGTTAGAAATGGAAGAGAATATAAAGCCGAAGCTTGTTACGAGATTTTCTTCCAGAATGCGGTGATGCTGACAGGAAAAATGGTAGATTTTTTATGGTTCTGAATTATGCTTGTTCTAAAGAGTTCAGTCGTTGTATATCTTTAGCAATGGGACGCAGATAACTTGCAATACCTTAAAAATTATTAAACGTCGTTTTTTACGAATTAATGAATAAGAAGTATTAGTGTTATTTAGGATTTTTCATGGGCCTCATTTGAGAAAATTGCGATACACACCTGGATAAAATTTGTGAAATTATCTGTTTATCAAAAGTCGAGCCAGAACAATATCTCAGAGTCAGCATGTATAATCGGAAATTTTGATTAAAAAAATGTTAGAGTAGCAAATGTTATTTCACAAGTTAACTGTACTATTAAGAGTTACATATATGAAATTATACCATCATACAATAGATTATAGATTAAATTAGGCTAAATATTATAGATTAGGTTAAATATCCGTCGCACATTCTATGGCGAACATAATTTATATAAGGAATGCGGGTTATATTTTGGATTCTTTGCATATATGATCACCATAAGTGGTTGTGTCGTTGAGTGTTTTTGTTCCTTAGCGTTTGTTAAGTAAAACCTACTAAATTTGTTTAGAATCTATTATATGATTCATAAGAGTCAGAAAAGGAAGACACTAAGCGCGTCAGGCTGGGCTCAAATCATCCACTCACTTTTAGCAGCAATCACATGGATGCAAAGCAGAAGCCACGCTAATATGTCTGTCTACAATTTCTCTTTTGATGAAGGAGGTTCCACTTTAACAAACTTAAATGCGAAAGGAAAACCTCCTATACCTGCCCCCGGTCCCTAAAGTGTCAACTTCTTAGTATCAATGTTGCGAGTTCGAGTCCGACCGTGAAGCGATTTTTTTCGCAACCTTTTTTTTAAACTCTAATGAGCCAAATAGCAAGTTTTGATTTTAATAGAAGTCGCCAATGTTTAGAAAAATTATTCTGAGTTATCTTTTCCTTTTTTATATATTTAGTGAAGGATATTTTTTGATATTTAAGATTTGAATAAAGATTATTATACTCAAGAACATATTTTCATTAATATCAATTTGAATATCATGGGAGATAACTTGAAATTATTATGGAATAAACTTGCTACGTTTAAAAAGACGAAATTATAAATATTCGTTTTTTGAAAATTTCAACGACTCAGAATTTTTTTAGGAACTTTTTAATCAGTTTCTAATTATCCAGGAAAATTAAATAACGACATTTCAGCGTATCTATGTTTATTTCATAATTTGGCATCTAAAAGTAGGAAATCGAATTTAATTGAATATTGACCAAAAATTATTTAACTTATTTTGTCTTAGGCTAATATTCGATTTCAAACTAAAAATTGTGACTTCCACTTCCTATAGGAAATCTCCCTGCTATATAAGCGAAAGCCATTAGCCCTTTTTAATAGTATTTTTGACACTGATTACGAATTTATAAAGGTTTCAAAGGTGCAATCCTGGGAATGGAGTTTTTTAGGGACTTCAAATTGCAACGAAGATTTATGAAAAACAGGTTTTTACGATTTTTGTAAAGAGGACCAGAAGTGACCATAATTTTATTTTTAAACCAAAAAATTAAAAGTCATGATGCATCTAACGCTCCTAGAAAGATACTCAGAAAAAGCAAAGAACATATCAAAATTCGATTTTAAAAAATTCAGGAGATTTTAGCAGAATTAGGTTTTATACGATTTATGCCAAGGAAACCAAAGTCGACCTGAATTTTAATTTAACACAATAATCTAGAAGCTATGCTGCACTTTACGTAGATAGAATGGTACTTAAGAAGTATCAGGAACATATTTAAATTTGATTTTGAAAAACTGAGGAGACAATAGGAGAAACGAATTCTACACGGTTTTTGTAAAAGGTACTACAGATGACTTCAGTCTTACTCACGAACAAAAAACTCGAAATTACGCTACATTAAACACGCATAGAAAAATATTCGAAAAGTATCGGGAACATATCCGAATTCATTTAAAAAAAAATCAGGAGACTATAGAAGTAGGTTTTATACGATGTTTTCCAAAGAAAACACAGGTAACTACAATTATAATTTGACACAAGAAAATAGGAGATATTATACATCTAATTTATATAAATTGGCGCAAGAAGTCGTAGGAAACATGTTCGATTTCAATTTTAAATATGGTGCCTATAGTAGAAATTTACATATTATACGATTTCTTCAAAAAGGACGCAGATGACTTTAATTCTATTTTGAAAGAAGAAACTAGTAACTCTGATACATCTCTAGAGCAGTTAGTGTTTTGTTTGGAATACATCAACAAAAGTTTAAATTCAAATAAAAAAATATGTAAAAAAATTGGTCTACTTTCCCTGTATGCAGATATGTAGGCAGGTGACGTACCGTGCAGGGGCACCTTTCAGTCTATAAAAACCGGAGTTTTTCGGAAATAATTCCTAAATGATACTTTCCCTCTATACATAATTATACGCAGGAAGAACAATACGTAGCGGTCAATATTGGTATGTATTCAAGGAAATAGGAGAATCTCTTTAATGGACAAAAAGCGAATTGTGCGTTTACACACAAAAAAGTTCCAGAGTGACCCAAAATATAGGCTTAACTCAACTAATTTTCCAGATATAAATTTTTATTTTCAGAGAAATTATTGTATATATTTTTTAGAATTTTTTTGCAGATAAACATATATTCTAGTTTCTTATCTCAAAAAAGAATTGTGGTCATTCGTGGTCCCCTTTGTACAAATCGTATAAAATTTGTTTATCTCATTGTCTTCTGATATTTTAAAAACTAAATTTGAATATATTCCCGACACCCTCCAAGTACTATTCTATGTACGTTAGACGCAGCATAGCTTCTGATTTCTCGTCTCAAAACATAATTGATGTCACTAGTGGTCTTTACAGAAATCGTATGAAAGTTGTTTCTCCTATTGTCTCGCGAGTCTTTCGAAATTGAATTTGAATATGTTTTTGACACTTTCCGGGTATCATTCTATCTAGGTAAGATGCAGCATAGCTTCTAGTTTCTTGCTAAAATTAGAATAGCGGTCACCTGCATTTCCTTTGTAAGAAATCGTGCAAAACATATTTTCCCTATAGAATCTTGCTGTTTTAAATTAAATTTGAATATGTTTCCGACATTTAACGAGTATTTTTCTATATGCATTTGATGTAGCACAACTTCTAGTTTTTTGTTCAAAAGTAAAATTGAGGCCATCTCTGATCTCTTTTACAGAAATCGTATAGAATGTGTTTCTTCTATTGTCTTCTGAGCTTTTAGAAGTAGAATTTGAATACATTCCTGATAATACAATCTATATAACAAAAAAATCGACGCACCAAAAAGTAGTTGTCCGATTGCGATAAAAATTGGTGGATGTGAAGAACATACATAGAAAAAGAAACGATTAAAATTTCAGAACAATTGAATGATTTATTGCAGAGTTTGACCGTTACAAAGGGAGGAAGTCAATAAGGCGTTGGTCCACCTCTGGCCTGGATGCAAGCTGTCACCCGGCGTGGCATAGACTGATAAAGATCCCGGATGGTGTCCTGCGGAATTTCTTGCCAAATTGTCTCCAACTGTCGGGCTAAATCGTCAACATTCCGGGATGGTTGCAATCGCCTTCCCATAGCGTCCCAAATGTGCTCTATGGGAGAGAGATCAGGAGATCTAGCTTGCCAAGGAAGTGTTGGGCAAGCTTGAAGACAATTCATAGCAACACTTGCCGTATGCGGCCGGGCATTGTCTTGTTGAAACGTAAGTCCAGGGTGTCGCAAAAGGAACGGTAACACAACCGGTCGTAGAATGTCGTCTACGTACCGCTGTGCTGTAAGTGTGCCAGAAATGACCACCAAAGGGGTCCGGCTATCAAAGGAGATGGCACCCCAGACCATAACGCCCTGTTGTGGGCATGTGTGGCGTGCGATAGTAAGGGCAGGATCCCCACGCTGCCCTGGACGTCTCCAGACACGTCTGCGGTTGTCGTCAGGACACAGTTGGAAACGGGACTCGTCACTAAAGACTATACGTCCCCAGTCAGCGCAGTTCCAAGTTGATCGAGCCCGGCACCACTGTAATCGGACTTGACGGTGTAAAGGCGTGAGAGGTAAGCGGCGTAACGGTCGGCGCGAGCGTAAATTCCGCTCTCTCAGTCGTCTGCAGAGGGTCATGTTGGACACATGTGTGCGGTCCACACTTTTGATAGTTGATAACGACGAATCCGGTGCTGTGACAGCTGCTCTGACAATCGCTCTGTCTTCCCGTTCTGTTGTGGCCCTAGGTCGACCGCTGCCATCCCTACGCTGACATCTGCCGTTGTTGACCCACTCTTGCCAGCACCGTCCAATCGCCGCATCGCTTCGACCCACATGTCCAGCGATTCTTCGATTCGTCCAACCAGCCTCTTTCAATCCGATAGCACGACCTCTTTCAAACTCTGACATATGCTCGTAATGAGCACGAATCTTTCGGCGAGGCATTGTTACAGTCGACGTAAGATATCCGCAGTCAAAATGCAACAGAAATTTTGACCACATATTGAGAATCGCTCCTTATATACACCTGCTGAATGCGCAGTTCCGATGCGCTGGAGTTCCCGCTATTCATTCATTGGACACCAAATTTTAATCATTTGCATGTTCGGTCAAAATGTCTTTGCATACGAAATTTCATTACAATCGGACAACTCTTTCTTGGTGCGTCGATTTTGTTTTGTTATAGAGTGTGTATTCGGATATAATAATTCTATCTACATAAGATGCAGCATAGCTTTTAGTTTATTGTGTTTAATTAGAATTGGGGTCATCTATGGTTTCCTTGGTATAAATCGTATAAAATCTATTTCTGTTAAAATCTCCTGAATTTTAAATTTTAATTTGCATATGTGCCCTACGTTTTCCAAGTATCGTTTTAGGTAAGGTTAGATGCACAATGGCTTCTAGTTTTTTATTTAAAAATTAAATTCTGGCCAACTTTGGTTTCCTTTACAACAGTCGTAAAAAGAGTTTTTTCACAAATTTCCTTTGCAAATTGAAGTCCAGGCAAAAGTCACTTTTCAAGGTGGCATCTCTGAAACTTTTACATGTTCATAATCAGCATTAAAAATACCCTTAACCAGTGCTAATGACTTTCGTTTATTCGCAGATGGGGATTTCCCATGGAAAGTGGAAATCCCTTTTTCAGCTCATTTCAAAATTAAAAAGAAGTTTTCTCTAATACAAATTTTCGCAATTGCTCAGAACAAATAAGTTTTCTGACTTGTTCTGAGCAATTTTTTGCAATTTTTATTTATATTTTTGCAATTTTGTTATTTCTATGTTTTGTAATTTTGCTATTTATGTATTTTGTAATTTTGTTAGCTCTATGTTTTGTAATTTGGTTATTCCTATTTTTAATAGTTATAATATTTCTGCTAGTGCTAAAGGTATTTTAATCATTTCATTTATCGCCTCTTAAAAGAACAAATTATACACTCTTATCGATTTACATTACGTATATTGATTTAAATCTTATTTACATTATTAATATGAATATTAAGAATTAATAATAAATGCTTATCATACATATTTCTTTGACTTTATTGAAATGAGATTTACAAAATCGACTATTTCGAAATAAAAGTAAAAATAGATTACATACTTGGAATTTGCACATTTTTCAAAAGAAGTTTTTATATTTAAATTTCCAAACCATTTGACAAATTTCAGTATTCATTATTTGTCTGGAAACATTATTTGAATTTTATTAATTTTATTTATAATATTATGAATTTTTGTAACGTATATATTTTCTATTAAGTTTTAGACAAGAAACCGTTGGGAAAATTCTCCATCACAGGTTGAATCGAGCAGAAATCAAACACGAAAAATTCTGTGTCTTCGGGCCGGATTTCCTGCCGGGGATAACCGAAAAACAAATAAGGTGAAAGAAAAATGCAAAAATGGAAATATAAATTTTATCGTTTTTCGTGTTTGTAACCTGAATTTTGAAAAACAGGGGTGCGCGAATGCTTTGTTTTATGTATTCGGCATATAAATAGGAGCGTTCCAAAGAGGCTATATTTTGCACAATCGGTGAAAGTCACCTAGCTACTCAACGCAACAAAGGCCTATTTTCAATTTATTCCGAAATATAAAAGGCATATTGCTGCATATCTTTCGAAAGATATTTATTTTTCCAACGTTTGGGCCATATTTCTGGTTTTAGGATGGTCAACCACGGATATTTTTATTTTATCTCTCCCCAAGGGTAACATTTTAGCCACAAAATGTGTTCTTTATGATGTAACTGCAGTCAAGTAAGACATTTTTATTTATGTTGCGTGGGTTTACAAAGGACATGTGGATATGATGGGTAAAAACCCACTTTAAAATATGGAAAGAGAATGACTTTTTTTTGTTCCCTTGGTTGGAAAGAAAACTTTCAGCAGATTAAAGAGAAATATGGTGAATAGCAAAAGTTACTTTATGTTATAACCGTACTGGTCAGTGGTGGAGCGTGTAGGGGGACGGGGGGGGCAAAAGCCAAAATTTCAAAAGGAAAAAAAGTGGCAATAATAAATAAAAGATATGTAACAGATGAACGGCGATCGGGGAAAAAGATGGACATTTCCTCACCCATACATAGAAGATAAAGAATGCCGCGTTTGCCTTAAAAACCACTTCCAGCAGTAGTCAAATACCTGTCTTTCTGCTTTAACCTTTTGACTACGAATTTTAAATTTCCAACAAATTTTTTAATTCCCAATTTTTAATTTATTTTTAATTTTTTTTTATTTTTAATTTTTTTCCCCTAGTAGGAATAAATATTTCTTCTATATATTTTTCTTTCCAGTAGGAATTTTAAAAATCTTAGTGGGACATATATGTCCCGTAAGGAGTTAAAGGGTTAGGAAAATTTCGGGATTAACAACATCTTCAAGGGGTTGAAACTATTCATTTTAAGTACTTAGATAAAAGATTCAGTGAAAGTTAAACTATGAACAAAGGATCAATGGCAATAAAAAGCCAGTCAAAGTTGGCCATTCACCCAGAAATTGCCCAAAGGATAAGTCGAATGTGGAAAAGTTTGCAATGAGGTTTTGCAACCAAGTATGATTGACGTGTAAGCAGGCTCGGATTTAGGGAGTAAGGCGCCCTGGAGCTGTTCCGAGACAAAAAGCCGGCCAGCAAAACAGATACTTGTGTAAATTTCGGTTCGTCTGGAAAATGCAATTAAGTGAAACTCTGTCTTAGACGAATGTAACCATCTGCAACCACGTATCTGCTAAAGAATGGGATACAGATTTCTCACGGAAGAGAATCCGACTGGCTCAGGGTGTATATTTGCCGTTAAGTATTTGATTGATAGATTGATGAGGGCGTTTTTAGAGAGCCCAACTGACCAATTACGAAAGGGAAGAGTTGGAAGTGACCGATAAGAAAATAAAAATAGCAATTTGCATCTGGTAATATCGTTAAGGTGGCGTTCATTTAAAATTTTAAAAAGTAAAACTTGAAAGATCTCGCATTCTCTGAAAATGTCTTATTGAAGTTAAGTTCTTAAACAATGATCTTAAAATAGGCGCTCTAGCCAACTGGTTTTGGTGACTAAGGTATACGATGCTCGGTTTTATGCCTGGAGTTTACATCTGATGTCCTGATGCGACCGATTTCCATAGATCCCCGTGCACAAATTTTAAGTCATATCACTTTTATTATATTAGTGCTTTATTTAAATTAATATCCAGAATTAAGAATATCGTCTGTATGTCAACGCCTAATATTGGATAATTATGATGTTTATATATATATATATATAAAGAAAAAAGTTTTCCTCGCCCATTCTTGGCGGAAACAGGCTTTGGGACGGGCAGAGCGCCATGTTCCCAAGCCTCTTTTTACATCACTTCTTAATGTGCCATGTCTAGAAACTTCCTGACAATGTGACACGTGTTTAGGATTGTGGCTTTTTGTATTTCAATGTAGGTGTTTGGGTCAATGTTGAGTATCTCCAAATTCGTCGCAAGCGTTTTTGGTACTATCCCTGTTGCTGAGATGACTAACGGGATGATGAAGATCTTTTCCATACCCCATATATCTCGTACTTCATGTCTGAGATCTTGGTACTTGGTGATTTTCGTTGTGTAGGTTGTCTGTATGTTATTGGTGTTGGGTACTGCTATGTCGATTAAGTACGTGGTCTTATTCGATTTATCGACGAGGGTTATGTCAGGACGGTTATGTGGGACTGTCTTGTCTGTTATGATTGCTCTATCCCAGTAAAGCTTGTGTGTTTCGTTCTCATGCACGGTCTCTGGCTCATATTTGTAGTACGGGCATTTTTCTGTCAGAAAGCCAGCATTCGCTGCCAATTTCTGGTGGACTATTTTCGCTACTTGATCGTGTCTATGTTTGTAGTCTGACTGCGCAAGGATCTTGCATCCTGCCATCACGTGTTGGATTGTCTCCGATGCCGCATGACAGTGTCTGCATTTGTCGCTTTCTATGTCTTTTCTCTGGATGAATTTCTGATTGTTCCTTGTTGCGATCACTTGGTCTTGGATGGCTAGCATGAATCCTTCTGTCTCTGGCTGGAGAGTGCCTTTGGCCAGCCAAGAATTTGATGCCTTTTTGTCAACGTGTGGTTGTTGCAGGTCATTGTAGTGCCTGCCATGTAATGGTTTTCCGGCCCAAGTTCTCAGTTTCTGTTCGTTGGCTGTTTCCAGGACACGCTCTTCGGTACTACACAGGTTTAGTGGCGTGTAATTTGCATCTGCTTGTATTATGGCTTGGATGAGTGGCGATCGGGGACTCTTCAACTGGAAGTATTGCCTCATGCTCTGGATCTGCTTGTCATGTAAGTCTTTGAGGTCCGCTTGTCCGCGTCCTCCTTCTTCCCGGGGTAGTGTTTGCCGTTCAATTGCCGTTGCAGGGTGTAGTTGTCCGGCTCTTCTCTGGATGGTTCTCATTTTCCGCTGGAGTTGTTCTAGTTCAGTGTTGGACCATTTGATGATCCCGAAGGAGTAGGTGAGCACTGGTACCGCATATGCGTTAATTGCTTGCGTGGTGTTCTTCCCGCTCAGTTTCGTCTTCACAATGCTTCTAAGTCTTTCTTGGAATGCTTGCGTGAGCTGGACTTTGACTTTCTTGTGCTCCTGCTGCCGTTTTTGCATTATCCCTAGGTATTTGTAGGTTTCGCCCTCGTCCAAGGTCTTCAGTAGTCTCCCGTCTTCGAGTTCGATGCCTGGTAAATCTTCTTTGCTATTCTTCTGTATTTTGCACTTATCGAGGCCGAATTCCATTCCTATGTCCTTGGAGAATGTCTCTGTTATACTGATGAGTTGTCGGAGTTGGGTGATTGTTGGCGCGTATAGCTTGATGTCATCTACGTACATGAGGTGGGAGACTTTATGTAGGTTTCTCTTGTCTTTCTTCAGCATGTATCCGTATTTACTTGTGTTCAGCATCCTTGACAAGGGGTTTAACGCCAAGCAGAACCACTGGGGGCTTAGTGCGTCTCCTTGAAAGATTCCGCGGCGGATGGGGATCTCGGCCGTTTCTATTTTACTGTCTGGCGTGTTTAGCTGTAACCGGGTTCTCCATTGTTTCATGCTGCTCTGTAGGAATCGGATGATTGAGGGATGCACTTTGTATATGCTGAGTATTTCAAGGAGCCACGAGTGCGGAACAGAGTCGAAAGCCTTCTTGTAGTCTATGTATGCGGTGTTGAGTTTTCGCTTTTGTTTTCTTGCTTGTTCCAGGATAACTGAGTCGATGGTAAGCTGCTCTTTACATCCCAGAGTCCCTTTCTGGCATCCCTTTTGTTCTTCCGCCATTAAGTTGTTGATATATACATATATATATATATGTCCATTTGGTAGTGATGGTTATAGCATATCCTTATGACTAAAATATACGTATTGCATATGATCTATTTGCTTATTTAGTGCATTTTAATCGATTACCAATTGCCTATAGTAGTTATAAAAAATTAATAAATATATTGGCATTTTGACTATTGAATTTAATTGAATTCATAAAGAATGAGAGAATATAAAAACTAGATATATAAATATACGTATAATAGAAATAATTTTCTGTGGTTAAGTGTAATCACAACAAATTTTGTGGAAATTCAATGTGACAATTAAAGAACGCATTTAAATTAATAAAATTTGTTTACTATATAAGGTATTAAGTGAAATCAATTTGAAATATGTACGTTTTTCCAATTATGCGTTACTAGCGTTCCGGAAAAGTGTTAATCTGCATTAAGTGTTTATGCCAATGATGGTATGATATTTAATTTATCACTATATTAACTTAATTAAATGTTAAATACAAACAATTTATTGTTCAGATGGATTAATCATATTAATGTAGTTATTAATTAAAATTATAATAATATTAATTAATTTAAAATTTAACGGGTTTTAGAGGGCACACTACTTAACTTGCGCCGGATGCTGGCAACCCATGGTACGCCGCTGGTACTGGTCATTTTTGTTGAGCAATGTAAGAAATTTAAAGTCGTTCTATCAGATATTCTATATCGGTCCATTCTAAACAGTTGTTATAGAAATGCTGGATTTAGATAAACTCCAAATAGAACTCTGTAAGAACGTGGACGACCGTAGTTTTTCATCACTCTAAAATTGCAAGTTTTCACTGTGGGTTTTAAATATCTCTACAGTAAACGAAGACATGTAAATTGAAGATTGTAGGAGAATATTTATAGGCGCAATACTTCTTCTCTACTGTTTGTTTTCGTATACTTAATATTTCAAGAAATTCCCGAGTTCTCCCTCTCTCTCTCTCTCTCTTTCGCGCATATTCTTTTAATCTATTCTTCATATGTGTTGTATAATACTTACAAAGAGAGTACACGAAGTGAGAATCTGAAATGTGCTTCATTTTAGTTTTATAATAAAGTATAAATGTTTCAGTAAGAAACTAAAATAAAAATTGAACCTAAATCCCCCATGGGGGGAGTTATGGCCCCATCAAATTTGGCGAGAAAAGGTTATTTTTGCCAAATTTGGCTTGATGTGCTTTTCATTAACAACAGAAACTGCTAGATATTTTTGAAGCGATGTCGCCAAGAGAATTAATAAAAAATCCTTCATTCGCGATAAAAATATTATTGAATTTGATTTTATAAGTATTTATGCATGGCTTACAAATAATTAGAACTCTAATGGCATGTATTCCTTTTGACTTTATTTTTAAATTATTATAACTAAAGGAGCATAATCTTCAAAACAAATTTGCAAATACCACTAAAAACCATGAACTCGCACATGCGCAATAGGTGGAGCTTGTCCGGTTTCTAGACGCTAGTAAGAAAGAGAAGGTTTTTTTTTTATCTAATAAAAACATTTTAATTATGCGAATGTAACAAAACTTTGCGGTATGGCAAACATATATGGGATTATGCGATATTGTTTTAATGAAGTAAAAAAAGGAATATGTAATGACACTTTATCTGAAACGGAAATTAATATAGCAAATAAAATTATTGTTTTTACTGAAACCATTGCCGAATTCGATACTTTCCAGTTTATGAACGATTTTAATTTTGATCTTTATTGTGAAAAACCTGTTAATAACAATGAAGATTGTAGATGATTAGATTTCTCATACGACGAAACAACACCTGAAAATTTTGTATGTGGTTCGTCATCATATTTGTTAGAATATATGAAAGAAGTCGTAGCTTACTCCTGGACGGCTTTAGGAAGTCAACGGTCTATAAGCTCAATTCAAAATCATTATCGAAATCATAATTTAACATTGTCACAAATTTGTGAAATAAAAAGTACATTGCTAATATACAAATACGTGTCATAAGGTTGTGTTAAACTTCCCTCATGCATACATTTAACTTCTCTTTCGCAGTTTTGTATAGTGGTTTGTTTAAAATGGTTAGAGACTTCCATGCTCTTTCGGAAACCCCTCATCACCCATTGCATTGTGTTATAGCATTGTATTATGAGGAGTATTAATATTGTGGTCAGTGCGACATGATATCTGTGTCGATTCACGTAGTGTAACTGTTTTCAGAAAAACAGAGTTATAAACAAAACAACATTTATTAGTATAAATAAATAATGAGTAAAATGAATATTTAGATAGTCTTTTGACTGAGCTACTGGCTATCACTTTTGGGTGAATTTCAACCCTCAATCATTATCATAGTCATGTTCAAAATTCGAATTCACAAATCAAATGTAACATATTCAAACCAATTTTATCATTCCTTAAACATTCGAAATTTCCCCCTTATTTACTTCTTTAACCCGGAGATACAACATATTAAGCCCTATCGAATATATTATAAGGCACACATATAAAATGACATATACATTTATTAGGGTCACCATCCACTAAATTTCCTCGCTGCAATGACCTTTGCCCTTCATGTTCACCATGCACAATTTGATTCTTTCTTTCCCTATTTAGTGCATTTACGTTTATCAAAACATATGTTTATCTGTAAAAGTCTCTGTATATCAGTATGCCTACACCTTAGCCTTATTATTTGCTTAAATTACTTTGGTTCCCTTTACCTTCGCCGGAATATCGATCCATTGATTCAAACTATTCAATTATTATAATTTTCGAATTCTAAAGTTAATAACTTAATCACACGTAACATGTTATCATCACTTCCCGCTAAACTTCAGATAAACGAGTTATGCTCAAATTAATTCATGCACATATTCTAAATTATATCTTGGTACTCTATCACTGGACGTTGTTAATATTAATTTAATTTCTGATTCTTTGTATATACTTAAAAAGAGAATATGAAAGAGTATCTTGACCGACGCTTCACGATATGATGAGTTGGGCTCTAAGGTAGCCATTGTTGTATGTCGAGAGGACTTCATCATGCTCGAGAGTATAACTTTCATCTGTGCAGCACAGTTATCGATTATAATCCACACGTATCGTATCTAGCGGACGCGTCAATTTTCAAAACAAAATTACGAATCGTTGACGTCTTTTACCTAATCTGGGTAAACTTCCCCAAAACTGTCATTACGCCGTTACGATGACATAGAGCAATACAAGTTTAACATCCTGCCAGACAACTTAAAACTTAAAAACTTAAAAACTTAAACCTTGCTAAAATCCTGTGCGTTAACTGTTATATACTAGACACGCCCCTTGAAGATTCCCGCCCGAAAGGCGTGTAAAATGGCGTTTTATTGCCATATTTCGATGACCATTGAGTTTTTGGAATGAAGGGCTAAATTTTCACCAAATCAGCATTGAGTTCAAAATTACGTCATGAGAGTTGAAATTCGGGAAGACCCTTTTTCGACCATCTGGCTGACCATTCTCTCTGGTCACGGACCACTGTAAATCTCTGAACAGCTACTGCTTAACAACTGTCACTTTAAACTTTTACATAACAGAAAACTGGTCAAACAGAAACCCATAAAATGACTTTTTTCGACTTCGCATCTTTTCAGTAAAATGCATGAATATGATTTAAGAAGACCCATCTCTGAACTCTTTCTCTCGTGAACGGATGGTATTTATTTCAAAAACTTCAACCCCTTTATAAGATGGCATCTTTTCCTAGACATCCGTCCTTTTAAATGTTTCTAAGTTACCCCACTTCGTTGCGTGGTTTCGAGCTCGTTACGTTTGATTGCTCTAAGAGAGAAAGTCCTTTTTGTTGCTTTTCGCAAAGATGAGCCTTCCTTTTGACACGTGGGGATAAAGTCTATTATGTAATGAAGCATTGGAAATGCTTATGACATATGGGGAACAGAATTCAATAGCTAAATACTATTAAAACACAAATGCATGAGAAATTTTTAAAACCCAGGTCCAATAGAGGTCTAGTTCATGAAGTTGATGTACAAATTTGAGCTCTTGATGTTGCGAAAAAAATTTTTTTCAAATTTTATAGCATCTAATAAGTTTTTGGCGTCTTTTAAAAAGAAATTTGGTACAGTTGGACTAAAAATTACTAAACTCGTTATGAAAGTAAAATTACAAAATGACGAACAAATAGAAAATGCAGCCATTGCATTTCCACTTCAAGCCTATGAAAAAATGCAAGATTATTCGCACAATTGTATTTTTAATGGCAATCAAACCGGCTTTGCTAAAGAATTGACACCATTTTCGCCACCTCTTTCGCCAAAAGGCATTTAACACATTTACAGTGTTGTTGAGAATAGTAATGCAATTTCGCATTCGTATACCGTACAATCCGTCATCGTAATTTAGAGTGGTACAATCTTAGCAAAATTTTTACTTATATAAAGCAGGTACCTTTGGCTCTCGTGTTCGCAGAAATTATTCAGCCAACCACCAAACGTAGTACTTATATACACAAAAAGTGGGAAATCTTCCACAGATATTCATGAATTATTTCTAAAAGAAATAATAAAACCCCAATTAATAGATCAATATGGCGTAATTTTATTAAATTGCTGGACAGGACAGAAAAACGAGGGGAAAAAATCAATTTTGTAGATAAATCATCGCTTGAATTATTATATATACCTGCAAGCACCACTGCATTAATTCAACCTTGCGATGTGTATTTTTTCAGGCAGTGGAAATATTTCACAAAAACTGTCACACGATATATTGTACTTCATCATTTTAATGACATGAATTTACACGAAAGAAATACCATAACAAAATTACATTCATTAATCATTAATACACAACCAATTATCAGCTCCAACGTTCAGTGACGTGATTAAATATGCTTGGTATAAGAGCACATAACCAGTTCTCAAACCAAACACATTTCGTAATGTCAAACAAGTGTATTTCACTTTTTCCAAAAATTCATGTTACACATTAAATTGTGAAAATCCCTCGTTTATTAGTTGCAGTCATTGTTCAAACCCAATTTGTTTTTGTTTGTTTGTTTTTGCATTTTCTTGTCCATTTTCATACACATTTTTAACTTTTAATAAAGCCAAGTACGTATATTATTTTTTTAAAGCGAAATAAACGCTTTTTATAACTAAAACGAGACATCTATCCACTAACAACAAAGTTCTAAATATTTATGCAAATACATGCATAAACACTAATGAAATCAAAATCAATAATATTTTTATCGCGAATGAAGGATTGTTTATTAATTCTAGTTTGGTGACATCACTTCAAAACCATCTTGCCATTCCTGCGGTTAATAAAAAGCGCATCAAGTCAAATTTGACAAAAATAACCTTTTCTCGCCAAATTTGATGGGGTTATAACTCCCCCCCATGGGGGATTTAGGTTAATTTGTTTTTAGTTTCTTATTGAAATGTTTATACTTTATTATAAAACTAAAACGAAGCGCATTTTCTATTCTCACTTCGTGTACTCTCCTTGTTAGAGTGGAATAGCTTTATCCTGCGGGACAATATAAAGCATCATACACCAACAGCTAACTGCTTTCTTTATCAAGTGAAGGTAGAAATGGTATCCTCGTTATTGAAAGGGAAATGTGCTCAAAATAAATTTGAGATTAAATCAAGGGCGGATCTAGGATTTTATAACGGAGGGGGCGGTTCTAGGGATCCTCCCCTGGAAAATTTCAGTTTTGGGCTGTTGAACAGCTTAAATAAGTTTGTTGTTATTAAGATATATTACTGTCATTCCTTTATATTTACCAAATATTTAATTTATGACAATGAAGTAGAGTTGGGCTTTTCTTTAATTAAACTATATGGTTTAGGGTAGATTATAGTCAAGTATGACAGAAGGATAAGCTAGTAAAGGAGACATATACAATAACCAAAACGATAATTTACAATGTAATTAATAGAACAAGTTTAAATTTAAACTACAAAAACATCGTAATTATTTTACTTTTTTTATAATAAGCGACTTTTTAAAAAATTTGAAGTTTATAGTGCAAAGTCAAGCCATCTTGGTTTCTTTGAAAATTTGTCAATCACTTTATTTACATCAATATGAATGTCTCTGTGGGGGTATATTAAAAGTCTCTCTTCTGTCATCCGCTTTCGAAGCCAAGTTTTAATATACTCAATAATTTTGATACCCACCTTTTAGCTCAGACCAGAGCTTTTAGCTATGGAAGAAAAGGAGATATCATTTCCGACCTAGGTTCTCTCCGTTGAGCCCGGAGCACCTGAACTGCTAGGCCATTGAGGACGGGAACGAAGCTCCTTTTCTCCGTATGCATAGTTGTAAGATACTATTACCCTTCTCATGGCTAACGCAATTGCCAAATAATGGTCTACACATAAAGCCCTAGGGCCGAGTGTTTTTAAATTCGTGGAGAATTTATTATGCCTAATAATTTTGGCACCCACGTTTTAGATCAGTCTAGAGTTTTTAGGTGCAGGAGAAAAAGAGATATCGTTCCCTTTTCTCACGGGGGAAGGGGCTATGGCCCCTTCTGCCACTCGCTGGATCCGCCCTTGGATTCGATATCTATATCCCACTTTTCAAATTTATTTACGCACATACTTTTAGTGATTTGAATTCATCAAAATTTCAGGTACCAAACAGCGGTAAGTGGAAAATCAAGATTAAAGTTCTATCATTATGATTAAATCGCAAAAACTTAACGATATGTTCACCATAGTGGCCATGTTCGTATACTGTGACCCGCAAGAAATCTTTTGCATATAATTAGAAATGAACTCTCCGTTCCTTCAGTCAGGCAAAGAGCTAGATTGCCAATACAAAACCTTGGACAACATGTATTGTTTATGTGATCTGGTATGCAAAGGAAAGAGCAATTTCAAATCACCAAGCATTCTATTGGAACTTCTTTTGATGGGACTGTAAATCATGGAAACACTGAATACTTTCATTGAATTAGTCATGCTTTGCTTATAAATTACCTTCTTTAAATCCTCTGAAGTTTTAAAATTCAGTTGACGCATTTCATATTTCATTTGTATGCTTATATTACTTGCCATTCTTGGAAAGCAGTGGTTTTAAATCAATAAATATATATATATATGGCCTGCAAAAGGGTTGCTGGTATCTAACTGGAAGGAGACCCACACGCTGAACGTATGTGACGATGTGTGGAACCGGCCAGGCCAGTAACCTAGTGTCCTACCCCGCCTTCAAGTGGTGCAGGCTGAGCTTTCTATTTATGTGGCAAATTAATATTTGCTACACGGATAGAAAGGCGGAAGGGGAGGGCTAATTCACCAACCCGTCTAGCCAGCGTGGTGAAATTATGGCTAATTCCTCCATTATGTTGACACACCAGAAACCATGGCCCCTAGTCTCCAGGTGCTGGAGTGCTCCTGATCAAGGCAGCGGTCAGTGTGGCATGAAAGCAGGGGGTGCTAAGAATCACTGGAATGGCCCAGGCTGCCGTTTGTTATTGACCTTGGCTACGTTTAATGGACGATCCCTTGCTTCTGAAGCAAAACTTCAGGAATTGGAAGAAGAACTTGACAAGATCAAATGGGACATTGTAGGACTCAGTGAAGTTAGAAGAAAAGGTGAAGAGTTGGTGGAACTTAAAAGTGGACATTTGTTTTATTATAGAGGAACGGAAACTGGAAGAACAAGTGGTGTTGGCTTCTTAATCAACAAAAGAATTAAAGACTACCTTCTTGAAGTTGAAAGCACATCAGATCGAGCAGCGAGG
>QLNU02015360.1:122175618-122196814 GCA_006491805.2 Dysdera silvatica
TAAGTTCGATTAAACACATATCATGTTCCAGTTGCAAATTGCATTTCCTGGGCGCGATGGAAAAGCACGTTATCATGCTGAGGAAAGTCGTTTCCTCGAAGATTGCATGAATAGATGTGACCAGCCAAAACAGCCGCGTCTATTTAGTGTTTCGTCATAGCGATTTGACTTTGCACATATACCATGAAAACGTTCGTTGCACCATTATTTCACCATGATCGATCAGTATAACCCCTATAATGTTTGTTTCTCTATAAGAACGTCATATCGTTTGCATTAAATGCTCACTCGATTATTATCATCATTTTATGAAAATGTTTGTGTTTTACGTAGCAAGAACGGCTAAAGTCATGCTGCAGTGAGAACCCACAGTTTTCTGATGACACCGAATGGCTGTTGCCTAGAAATTCTAATATTGGAATATGAGTCTATGGGACAAATGGTAAGCGTTCCATACTAGCGGAATTTAAATCCGGATTTTCTGTACGGTAGACAAACACGACACTTTCACGTATAACAACGGATGAAAAGCATGTTTCTTAGAATCGGGTAATATTTCTCTATGAGCCCATAGTCCAACACTGTGTGGATGTGACGCATAAATGTTTGATGAAAAGAAATCAACGTTATTATACATTATATTATCAAATTCCATTTCTATGCCTCTATGGCCTCCGTTCCAACTAAAGCAGTTTTTATTGGATTCAGAAAAAGTAGGTGATTTTGCCCTAGGCTGAATTCGAATTAGCGACCTTTGGTTTACCGCACAGACACTATAGCTACTGAGCTACTATAGCGTATGATTAATTTTTCGTGACTATGTTGCTAAAAGTGTGGTTTTTCCTCATAAAATCCTCTGATGAGCAAGGACACATCGATGGCAACCAGCTATCACATGGCTAGTAAGCAGCAAGTTGCAACACAAGAGCCACGTGGATATCGCCACAGAATTAAGATGTTTCTTCGAGTTGTGATTTGGAAAACTGTAGCATACTACTGTTGTGAATTTGCAAGTTAAATGTGGCATCTGTTACTCACCATGAACCATGTAGATAGGTTTATCCTCGATTGGTTTCACGTGGCTACTTCATATTTTCTTGGAGGTTCAACAATTATTAAACTCTTTACGCCACGGTTCGCTTTCGGCTTAACCATAAGCGAATACTGGAATTTTGCTACTGTGGCGAGTACAGTAGAAACACCTTTGTGTTCTGATAATTCTAACTCGCTCAAACTTTTAAACGTACCGCATTTACAAATACGATCTATGTTTCTTGTCCCTATTGTGCTGCTTATATATATGAGTTGAAATCTGAATGAATCGATAGGGATTTTGATGTAAGTTCATGTGGTCTAGAGTCATCAATCTGATAAACTACTGCAGCGTGTTTTCTTTAGTGCTAAGACTAAAAACTGAATATTCAAAGAGAAGCAGCATCACGGATATGAATGTTAACTGCCCTTTCTGACCGACTTATTTCTATTATTTAATATATTTGTATGCTCAGAAGTTACTGTAAAATAATTAGGCAATATATGTGATATTAATTTGTAAGCCAGAAAAATGAACTAATTATTGGAAAAGGTATTGCTTTTCCTAGGGTTTCAAATATAGCTTACGATTTTCTAATATTAATTTTAAACACTGCTCTAGCAAATAAAATGTAGGAAAAAGCAAACATCAGTTTGAGTTGAGTGTACGGAAAAGGAATTATTATTTCCGCATGGGCTAATCCTATATTTGATGGAATCTTGACAAAGGTATGTACTCTCATGATCGAAGTAAGATATTGCATGAAAATAAAGGAACGTTTAATTTGAAGAAGATCCCGAAGAAAAGACTAAAAAAGTTAATATAATAGGAAGACAGCTCATATAATCCTCATCTTTCAACTAGCTTGCAATTATTGCTTGTTTTTTCGTGTTTTCGTAATTTAATCGGGATAGGAAGAGACACCTATGGTGTAGGGAAAAAAAAGGAAAAATAAAATAATGAGAAAGGGAAAAGTGAAGAAAAAGCAGGGGAACAGGAATAAGGATGAAAGGAATGGGAGAGAGAGAAGAAGGGAAAAACTCCTTTCTTTGTCGAACAAAACACCTCCTCCAACTAATGTCACTAAAGGCATTCCGGTCCTGAAGATTTTGGTTTCACTAGAGGGCGCTGTATGTGGCATCATGTCGCTAGGCAACGATCCCAAAAGACGTCTGGGATGTGTAAGGGGGTAGAACTCACTAACAGGAGCATAGGACTCGCAACGCGAGTCCTTCTTAAATTCGTAAAGTGCACTGTTACTTACTTTATGGGAGCTTTCGTTTTGGAAAAGTTCTAGGAGTTTTCAGAAAGTTATTTACGCTCTCTTCAGCATGTTCAAAACTCTTTAACTTTTTAGTCCTTTTCGTTGCGGAGGACTTTCTTTTATTATTTCTTTTATTATTTTGTCGAATTGCCGGAGAATTTGTGCGTTTCATTTCTCATGTTACGCCCGCTCGGACGCTTGCCCGTAAATTTGTGTCTCAAATATGGAATATTAATATGGCGAGTTCTCGAACTGTGATCGAAGGAAGCATAAAACATCGGGATGGTAGAAAGGTAAATTGACCTTCAAGCTTTTTGTTGGCTGTTTTCCCCATAAAAAGTGATATTTTTTATATACATAGACTTTTTAAGTAATTTTTACAAATTTTCTGACTCATTAAAAGTACCACGTGACGCGTAACTTTAGAATATCGTCATGCATCTAAAGAACATTTGGTATCACTTTTTTTAACGTTAAAGAAAGTTTCGATTTTTTTTAAGACCCACGACACGGTCTTTTATTTTACATTATTTGCAAAAAGTTATTTTTTTATAAGTAAATGAAAAGCATCAGGGTCATTCCTAAATGGAATTTTATTAAAGCTTTTGGTCGTTTAAAACTCGATTTATTTAAAAAGTTTCGATTATTTATTATCGATTGAAAAGGTATATAACAGCTAATCGTGGTTCCACCATATTAAGTATCGGATAATATTAAAACAATTGCCAATACTAAAACAATGTTTATTCTAATGATGGGTTCCGTCCCAAAAGAGGCTCATATTGTTTTAGTATATCATTAATATTTAAAAATTTTATGAAATTTATGTCATATTTTGTAGTTTTTTTGCAGAATACACTAGTTCTTCATTGCTGATAATTTTGTTTCTAATTTAGTAAATGTGAAATAGGAAAATAGGAGTGGTAGGTGAAATAGGAGTCCATGAAGTGATAATTTTCCTTTTAAATTAGTTACCATTTGTATATTATTTTAATAGGAATTAATAATTAATACACAATAAATAAAATAAGTAAGTTATTTGATGTCACACGTTTTACAAAGCTCCAAAAGTTGTGGCTATTGTGAAAGTCTATTGCTTCAGCCGGGCAGAGTAGGGAAATTTTTTTCGTACATACTATACCATATATACTGTATTATACATAAAATATTGTAGGCAAACTATTACATTTTCTAAAACAAACATATACATGTCTTAAACTAAACTCCTCGTTTTTAAGAAACCCTAAATATATATATACTTTAATAATGATAATCATCTTTCAGGTATATATGTAATGTTAAGGTAAAAATATTAGCTTTTGATTTTAAGTCTCCCACTTTTTTCTCTCGTTCTGATCATTTTTAATAATTTTTCAAAAACATTTCTTGCATAATTAGATTGAGTCAGTTTCCAGGCTTCTGGCTGAAACTTGAACTGACATAAAATCTCCAAATAAAGATGTACTATGCTATATACATCAGAGAACAAGGATTCTGTTTCTGTGGATTTCATTAATGGATATGCATAAATCCCGAGTTTCCCCACAAAAATCTGGGTCTGTCCACATAATTATATAAGAAACTTCCATAGTTTTATAGTTTTAGTTCAAAATATTTCATATTTAATATATAATAGGTCATTTAGATAATTGGAATTGTACTAGAAAATGATGATGGGTTATTGTGTTATTTGAGAATATAAAAATTTGTAGACAGACCAATTTTGTACTTCTAGACATTAAATAAGGGTACTTTAACAGCACAAAGTTAAAATCAAGCAAAACAAATATCCATATGTTATAAAAAATCGGATGTTAATTTTAACACAATAATCTAATAATCTTAAGTAATAAGCATATATATAGAAACATAATCGGTGCATGAATTTTTCTTGCTATTTTATATTTTTTGTTGGGAGTTTCGAACTTGCAAAATTTATGATGAGCTTATTTATGCATACATAATATTTACACGGTATAAGTTATTAGTAATTCAATGTATTAGATATGCACTTACCGTAGGGATATTTCAGTTCTGTAATGAATTATTATTGACAATAATATTTCGCGTAGCTTTAACAGAAATTTTTATTGCAAACAAATCGCGAATTGTTCATAAATCCCACCTTGAATCCTCTTTAAAAGGTTTATTCCTGAGCTTCCACATGCCCATGTATTAGAATGCTGTCAATAAAGTTCATTTTATGTGAGGAATTACGGGGGATATTTGTTAGAAGGTACCGTCTTAAACATTCATCCAACGCTTTTAATGGAGGATTTGAGATAGATTAAGTCCTGTTTGTTGCTAAGCAAAGGCTTCGTCTAGAACTGAATGCAGCTTATCCCAAAGCTAGGTATCACGGCAAATACCCGATTGACGTGAAGCAAGTTTGATTAGCTCACGTTTAAGTTCCGTTCAATATACTCCCGATTCCTTATCTGCCTAAGAAAACAGAGCGGTCTTCGGCGACCACCTTTCACAACAGCGCTTCTTGAAAACTTTCTACTACTACTATTACTGTTCCCGCTGCCTTAATCAGAAAACTGTGTAAGAATACAACTACAATTTAGAATACTTTCCTTCATCAAAGTTTGATTATTTTTGCTTACAGGGGTGGACCAGGAATTCCTTGGGAGAGGGCAGAGTTTATTTGTTTGTGTAAGTTGCGCGGCACAAGTGCAGCAATAATTATGCGGCGCCGGGACCTACAATTTTCCGAGGAATCCGAACCTTTCAAGGCCTAAGGAATAAACCTCTGGACTATGGTGAATAGTTATTCGGTTCTTTGTTTTGGCACAGTTGGGAGTCGAACACGGGATAATCTCATTCTAGGCGGACGCCTTACCATAACACTACCGCAAGCCGCTAAAAGCTAAATTAACCCTCCTGCTCCTTCTCCCCCCTGAATCCATCAGTTTGTACTTGCTCCTATTACGCATTATTATAGATAAATTACTAAAAGAGAAATTAATAATAGCGCATTCCGGAATGTTTGAACTACATATTAAAAAACAATTATTTTTAGAAATGGATTTCATTCTTAAAATAAAATTATTATAATTCGTTCAATGTGACACGACTCTGTCATTTGCTGCTGTTGTGTATTTTATGACAGTTTTTAAGGTTATAGATTTGTTGTGAACTGGCGTTTGTTAACGAATTTGGAAAAATAGTGTAACAAAAGTTTAAATTAAGTATATTTCCGCGATATGTATGCAGAAATTAATTGAGGTGATGCGCGAAATAGGCAGAGTTAAATTTGTGCATTTCCCAATTAATTGTAGAATATAGAAAATATGAGCATTCGAAAAAACAATTTTTTTTGAGCTTTTAAAAAGGAAGACGTTTTTTGGAGAATTTGATTATCAAATATAAATACCCATATAATCATATCTATACATGCAAGATAAAATTGTATTTCTTATAATTTTTTAATCAAAATTTTCGGATGACTTTTATACCTAAACTTCCTTTATCTTTACTTTAAATGCTTAATTTTAAATATATCCAGAAATTTTTCCCTACGTGAAGTAATTAAAAGCATAAAAATATAATTTAATATTCAATTTTTTTAATATTCCACTTTCCTCAGTAATTGATCCCTAGGCATCACATTCCAAGACTTTGATTAACACTGGATATTTCCTTAGCTAATTAAATAAAAGATTTTCTATTTTTTCTCACTTTTTGATCAACCAAGATCATCTATTTACAAGTAGACAATTTTCAAAATTTAAGGAACAAAAACCCACTAGAAGTAAGAATTTTTCAGTAAGTTTTAAGTCTATGCAAAAGTTTCGAGCAGCATAGCCAAATTACTTGATATATTGCGCAAACGTGAGCCAATATTCAACAAACATTAGTCTAATTCCTAACTTCCGTTTTGTAAATTTTTTCATTTCAACGTCATCTTTAAAACAGACGCTATTAGACTGATTTTCAAAATTTTTTTGACATGTAAAATTAAGCTCATTTTCTCTGAATTCCATTTCAATATAATATAAATTAATAGCTTGGATTCCATTTCAATATAATATTTAAATAATATTCCAATTTAATTCACTTTTTTCCATTGTTTAATTCTAAACGTACTGTTGGTTGAAAATATCTAGAATTTTAATATGCAATAATAATCCCTTTTATAAACGCAAGTTCGGAATTAATATTTATTCCATTTTTAAGCAACTATAAGATATCCTAGAGGTCATTACTAAATTTATGCAAAATTTGAACTTAAAATTACGGCTTAGGCAAAAAAGTTGTACTATGGAGACTGCATTTAGAATGTATTAACATATGATGCCATAAAATTAGGTTCTTAAAGCTAGAACAGGCCATCTACTTGAATTTACAATTCGTGAAAATTTGAATACTCGACAATGGAAAGTTAGAAGTCTCATTTTATTGCAATAAATAGTGACAATAAGAAATGTTTATCATAGAGGAGGCGGCTTTACATAAGCAGAAGACGCTGTGGAGGACCACAGAATCCTCTCCACAGGAAGCAATTTTTTTATCGCATCCGCAATTTTGACCTAAACTAGAACCTATTTTTGACAAATGATATTACGTAAAACAGAAATAACTATGCCGCAGGTTAGATTCAAATTAGCGGATTGTTTGGCTTTCCTGCCAATGTACTGTTTACTAAGCTACTGAGTTCATGCATGGCCTTCTTTATGTTCTTAAGTTTGTCAAGGATAGGTTTTCCTAATTAAATGGAGAAGTTTGTCAGGCGATTAAAAACAGAAAGTAACTGGTTGTCGCAGCTACGATTTTAGTTCAAATTAGAACTTTTTTTAGATTTACAAGAGTTTAAGAAAAAGAGGAAATCCCCCCGGTAGGAAAATTAACTCCAATAAATAACGTCGTAAGTTATTATTTTGTCCGACTTAAATATTCTACGTCGTTCAATTATTTCAAATTGTTGACGGCCAAGAAAATAAATAGTGTTCCATATTTTATAAGATTATATATTTTTCTTAGCTTACCTATGACGTATAGGACAATAGAAGTGTGCATTTTTTCATGACGATAAGGAAATTTGAAGCTTAAAATAAATGAGTATAATCAAACTAAATATGTATGGAAATGTGACCCTTATACATTTAATTTAAAATGTTTAATATTTAAATCAGTGTTATGATAAAATATATATAATATTTATGGAAATGCTATTTAGCACGCATATATCACAAATGCAAAATAAAAATCGCATACTTTGGGCTTTATTATTTTAATGGCGATCAATGAGAGGGAGAGAGCGTTACCTTTTCATAACGCTGTTTATTGAAGCGCAGTACAGATGACGCTAGTGCAATATTTGCAGGCCCATGCTTCCATCATTTTATTGTTCGCAGTCTTTGTGGTCTATTATACTATAATTTCGATTCCATTATTGTTCGCCAACGCTGGCCAGGTTCATGTAAGCGTTCATTTCTGCAGAAACTTGGCAGGGGTCCCTGCCAATAAGCCTTATCTTGGCATCTTGGAGAAAAAATAGAGAAAATGAAAAAAGTAGTCAATAAGGTAAAATGCGTTATTCATTTGCCAAGACCAGGTCGAGGAAAAGAGAAAAAACATCGTTAGGTTACAACAGTTTTCGTATAATATGAGAAAAATATGTGGCGCTTTATCGCCGATATAGATAAGAATTCCAAAGAAAAGCGAATTCTTTAATATACAATACACACGTATATATATATATATATATATAATACATGATAATAGCTCACAAAACTCATGAACTCCCTGTCATGTCCAGGGCCACGTTTCGCTGAATAGTTATAGTGTTTTATTTAACTCTTTCATTTGCAACGTTATAGTCCTTAAATTTAAAAAAGTGCAGTATCTGGAAAATAAAGTCATTTATAATTCAAATCTAAAAACGGATATCAATAGAAAACTAAGGATTCAAATACAAATCTTTTAAAAAATATTCTAATGTAATAATTTTGTTCGTGTAAAGTGTGAGAGTACGTGTTGTTGTGTGTTTATGAACTAGAATTAAGTATGCTGATTCAAAATCTTTAAAAAGGGTAAACGCACTTTATATAATAAGAATTTATTATTTTGTTTTTTGGAAGTTTAGTAATTTTTCTATATTCTGCATTTGAGCTTTTAAAGACCTACTTTCACGACTTAGTATTGGTTTCTTTAATATTCTTACGTATCTTATACTCAGGATATATACTATCTTATTATTTGAATTAGGGTGGGCAGAATAACATTTTTTAGAAGTTAAACTCAATAGTTTTGACTCTTCTGGGAAAAAATCGCTTTTGAGTATTTCAGTAACACTGCTCTTCGATGAGTATTTCAGTAACTGCCTTTTCGATAAACAGATACGCAGAAGAAAGAAAAATATTGTTTCAGAGGCGAGTATAAACTTATGGACTGTATATATCCTACTCTTTATACGCTAACTTTTTTGAGTAAGGAGCAATTCTCTGCGCACCTCTAACTTGTGGAACTGAAAAACAGTTAAAGTTATAAAATTCGTCAGAAGTTAAAATAATTCAGTTCACTAAGATCCTAATTTTGAAACTGATTAAAATAAATAGTAGCAAATGTGCTTATATCTGCCATTTAACCGATATAACAAAGTAATTTCTCATAACTGATACTGTTGGTTCAATTCTCTTTTTAAAGTGTCGGTTTATCCGTACCCACTTGGGATAAACTCCAAGATACTTCCCCCTTCTCTCGGTTTCGTCAATCGATAGTGGTCCAAAAATAAATAAACTATAACAAGCACCATGTAACTGAATAAAATCTTCTATATACGTATATACACGTCATCTCATTTTCAAGAAATCTCGTCTACCAGAAATTTAATCGTCAGCACCGTGCTCTTGTAATTCTATTGTAGCGAGAATTCCCTCCCCACCTCTCTCCAAAATAAAAGATGCGTGCAATATTTTAATACGTCACACCGACCAGTTCGTCACCTCACTCTAGTTTTAGCTGACTAAAATAATATTATATGAAGAACAGCTTATAAAACGGTACCTAACTGGGTACATAAATGTATA
Source organism: Dysdera silvatica (assembly GCA_006491805.2). NCBI lineage: Eukaryota > Metazoa > Arthropoda > Arachnida > Araneae > Dysderidae > Dysdera > Dysdera silvatica. The sequence goes on from QLNU02015360.1 coordinate 122,184,950, forward strand.
ATAAACTGAAATATATATGTAAAAATATAAATAAGAGTGCTGATTTTTCAGGAACCAGATGGTTGAACTCTTATATATATATATATATATATATATATATATATATATATATATATATATAGATATATATATATATATATATATATATATATATATATATATATACAAGAGAGAGAATAAGTGAAAAAATAATAGAAAAAGAGTAAGAAAGAGAATACGTTAAACCTATCAACTTCATAAGAGATTCCGAAACGTTTCGAGAACCATTGCTCTCTTTATCAAGCAGAGTCAAAATACGCTGAGTCAAATTCTGTCGAAAGTCTGCTGATGCGTGTTTGTTTGTGTTTTATGGCTTAAGGACAGCTTAAATCATACTGTGCTAAGGCCTAGGAGTTTTCCGAGAAATTCGAACCTCTGCTGATTAGAGAATCAAACACCGAAACATGAATCTGCAGCAAAAATGCATGAGCTCGATTCTGGTGGGAGTCAAACCAAGATTTCTTACATTATAAAGAAACTCTCCACCTTTAAATCACCGAACGCCTTCGAATACGTAAATCTAATACTTAATATAAAATATTCGCTAGATAATGATACTGCGTTATATTCATATGTCTGTCCTTCCAAAGATGCTATACACGTCTATTCACCTTGCTTTACAACATAATAAAAATTGGAGCATTGAGAAAGTGATCCACTATCACTTGCTAAGAATTGATTTTAAAATCTCAATTTAAAAGAATTTCTTGATCAATTACATTGCTAAGAGAGAAAAAAAGACACGTCACTTTTTGCTATACCAGTTCTTTCACATCTTTTACTCTGAGCTGTTACTTTTAAGTAAAACGAAAAAAAAAGGTTAACCTTTTTGTTTAGTTCTTAATCCGTGAACAAATCATGTTCGGGAATTGACACTACTTTAATCAAGTAGCAAAAAATCTGTTTATGTTAGAAAATGAGATAACTTTCCTTTTGTCTTTTTATTTTTGAAATTTACATTCGATCAATGAATGCAATAGGCATTTTTCTAACTGACTGCTTCTACGTTTCTTTCGCGTAATGGAAACTTACTTTCGTTATTTTGTTTTGACATTTTAGTTTCGTTAGTTTAATTTGAGTCTATGGTCAATGCTCTCGTATCTTAATGCTTCAAAAATAACATTTTTTAATTTATCAGTTGGGTGAAACTTAAAATTGATTTTTTTTTAAATCTGGCAAAACTTCATATCTTTATGGAATCGAGAAAAGGATTTTTAATTAGGAAAAATATTAAAAGATTTTATAAAATTCGAAAAGTAAGATTGATAAAATCATTAAATAATGTAAAAAAATATTGTATAATCATTAGCAATTTATGAATCTCAGAATAAATCTAGTTGTATCAAAACAGTAATTTTGTAAATTTATTTTTGTGAGCATGATCCAAATATGAGGACTACTCATTATACAGTTTGGCCACAAGTTATGAAAGGACGACCAGAAAGAGCTCTGTAGAAAGAACTATTGAATAAATCTCAACCAAATTTGGTATGCACACTCTCCTAAGTATGTGATTTACGAAAAATTTTTAGTTAAAAATTTCACCTTTTGAGTAGGATTTGGCACTGAATTTTCCTAAATTTGCATGTTATATAGGTTACGTAGCGAATTTCCGGTGAGTTAATGAGGCGAACGATCAGTCATATTTTCATTTTAATGATGTTATAAACACTCATAGTTGCCATATTTGGTTAAAGAAAACCCTATACGTTCACCAACAAATACCACTACATACACTAAAAGTAACGGTGTGTTGTGATATTTTTTACAATTGGTCCTTAATTTAAGAAAAAAACAAAAAAAACTTCTGCATCTGATCCAGCGATATGTTCTCTTCACGTCGCAAGATACGTAGATATATTTTGAAACTTTGCTGGAAAAAATTCAGCAGAGAAATGGTTTGAAGACTTGCAGAGGCCCATTTATATCAAAAAAATGTTTCCAATTTAATTGTCTTAAAAGACAGGATTTCACAACATATGGGATAACCACAGGCAGGTTGTTGCGATTCGCTGTTGAGTTTGAAGTCCAGAGAACGCAAGTTTTAGAACATGAAGATGGAAGACAAATAGAACCGTGTCTATGATTTAATTTTCAATCCCGTATCTGTAATTTTTCTGCTTTATACACATCTAAATTTAAATAAAATAATTGAACTAATTTTTACTTTAGAAATCAAAACCGCAGAAAGTATGGAAAGAAACTTCAGAAAGTATGGATACCAAATTTAGCGAAGTTTTGTCCAATGGTTTTTCCACCGTGAACCCTGAATACGTTTTCTTTAATTGCGATCACCCTGTATTTTGAACTATTTCACGCAATTATATATATATATAGTTGCTTTCTTCAATATTTTTAACAATGATTTAGATTTATTTTTAAAAAAAATCCAGTTATCATTTATAAGATGTGTTTTATATATTATATAGTTATATTTTTATCAATTATTGAAACTCTAGGGAAATTGGTGGTACAAAGTGTAAACAGTGCTGTAATATAAATTGTCCAAAAACATTAAACAGTTTATGGAAAGATAAAGAAGTATGAAAATAGAGATATAAAATGTCACTTTCAGAACTAAATATACAAAACTTCATTACACTTTGGCAAAATTATTAACGAAAGTATAAGGAAATTCAATTATGTGTTAGTAAGAAATAGATAAAAGATAATAAGAGCCTTAGGGACGTTAAAGAATACCTGTTTGTTGGGAAGAAGAAAATCATTTTAGTAAAAGAAGAGAATATGGCGCTATAACAAGAAATCGTAAAGAAATACCCAGAAGAGTGGAAGGATGTTATAGAAAAATGTTGAAGAAGTAATGAATTAAGCGAAGACATTGAAATAATCGAAGGAAAAGAACTCAAATGCTGAAAGAAGTGGCATATGTAATAAAAAGTAATAATGAAGAAATAGTTTTAGATGATGATGGTATTACATTAGATATCCTAAAAGAAGCTAGACCAAACAATCTATAGGATGCTACTACAGCATTTCAACTGTATAAAAAATAAGGACGAGCACTTAAAATATCATAGATCTATTACCCTTCTACCTGCTTTTAATAAAATCGTCATAAAAATGCCAACATATCGTTTCCCGAAAGAATTAAATATAGCTTAAACAAGAGAACAAGCTGGATTTCGAAGTGGATTCAGTACAGTGGACCATATTCAAGTATTAAGAGAATTAATTGAAAGAACACATGAATATGAACTTCCATTATGTGTGGCATTTATTGACTACGAGAAAGCATTCGACTCTTTGAAGTTAATAGATAGCGTGGATGTGTCCACTGATGTGGCTAAGAGCGTGAACAAAAATGCAAGTGATAAGTTTCGGTGGCATGAGGATGTTAGAGATATCAAAATCAGTAAGGTAATGAGGCGAAGAGGTATGATATACAAAACTTTTTAACTCAGAATCACACAAGATCTTTCAGGTAATAAACTGTGACAACAAAGACAAAAATAAATATAAGAAATATTTAAATTCACCGCGTTTTACTGATGATATTGTTATTTTTTTCCGAATCATTTAGAACTCCAAGACATGGTACAAGATCTCTCAACTAGAAGTGAAGAAGTTGGACTCAAGATGAACCTACAAAAAACTAAGATCATGTTCAGCAGTTTTACAGTAAAAGCAAAAATATAAATTGACGATCTCGAGCTAAAAGTTACTGATTCATACTTTTATCTTGGCGAACTAAAACCAGTGCAGGAAAACGTTATACAGGAATTCTACAAATGTATGTAGCAAATTTATTGGAAGTATATTCGGAAGGATTAGCAAAATACAATTTTAAGAACTTCATCTTTTATTAAAAATAGGTTAAAATATTATTTTAAATTATGCAAAAAGTAAGGGTAATTGTATACTTCCCCATACATGAGCATATCTTTAGTGATTTTTAATAAAAGCACTGAATAATTAGACATTTTGTGAATTAGAATTTTGTTAGTTTTCGCAGAAAAAATACCATCGCTTATAGAATTTTTTCAGTCTTGTTCCCTTCGCATTGGGTTAAATTTTTGTAGCTTTTTATGTTTCGTATTCTGTCATCCCCTGCTGGACTCTACCGATAAATTTGTATGGCTACCTTTTGTTTCCCCTTTTCTCATCTCTGTTCGTACTGCATCTTATTTCGTAGTAAGTAATTTGGTTCGTCATTGTCAATTTTTCTTTCAATATTTCGTTACCTAATACAAGTCCTTGGTTGAATCTGATAGGCTATTTTTACCTCTTCATCAGTAACAACTTGTTCGATTGATGATATTTTGGCTTTTTTATTATGTTATTATAGTTATACAATGAAAATATCTAAAAATTTCATTTGTATGTTTGTCTAAAGCTGTGGATGAAAGTATCTGCAAGTTCTATCCGTGAGCCTGTCTTGAGCAGTTCGTTTTTACGTTATTCTGACATGCTTGTCAGCCTGAGGACGCTTCTTTAGTCTTTAGGAGTATCTCGGTATTTAATGGTAATTGATCTTCATTTGCTGGTTCTACCAGTAAAATGACAATCTGAAATACTTAGAGATTTCTTTTAAAAAAAATTTATTTCAGAGTTTAATGATGGTTTAATTACGTAAATAAAATTGCAAAATGTAGTTAATTTAAGTTTACTAAATTAGTTGTAAACATTTTTGAGTAAGTAACTGTTACGTTTAGTGTTCCAAGATTATAAAATCTATTATCTTTTGTCTTTTTTTCAGTGGAAACCTCGATGGGCGGTTATCACCAAGTTGTCACCAGTAGCAGGTAGGAAATTCTTTTGTTTTAATCCATGATTTCATTGAGTGCTAATATTGCATATAATTTTCGAGTACCAGAAGGTATTTGCTTAATTTGGCGATCATATATAAAGTCAGTTTTATGGATAATTATTAAATTTTAAGTGGTTACTGTTGATTATGGAATATTGAGCGATAGATACTAGCAGAGATAAAAAGGGTTCGATTTAATATTGAAAAAATTTTTAATTTAGATTTTAGGGATATCTGATTTGGCTTTATTTAATTACTTAATTAATTTATTTACTCACTTAAATTATGTTTTCATCAATATTAGGAAGGAAACCTCTAGTTTTTAGATTTTCGATCTGAATTAATAGATGTAGTTGAACGTGCCAAAATTGTTTTATTTGGCGGGGATACTGACGCTGTTAGTTAATATAGTTAGCATGCTACAAATTGTAATTAATTAGCATGGAAATTTAAAGGTAAATCGGCATATTTTTTAGCAAAAACATAAAAAGACATTATTGCAATTATCTGTCACATATGCTTCATAAATAATGAACATTTAATCTAAAGCATGAAACAAATAAAGTCACTATAATTTATGTAACCAATTTGGATATAATATTTCAATTAAGGTATTTATGTTTATTTATCAAAACATGATATTGACAAAATTGCTTGTACATTCAATGTAGTTGCCTATTTTTTTTATTCGAAATGTTTCCATATTTTGTTTAACTAAAATATTTTTACGTGCAATCTGCAAAAGAAAAGTCGAAATCTCTACTGAGTCTGTCACTAACGATTTTATTGTTTTTAAATATTTTGTTTGGCTACTGCTAAGCATATTCGTATATTTTTTTCGCTGGTATTTTTTGAATGTTGACAATTTTTTTTAACCATTTTCACTTTCTATTACCAAACTTTATGAACTTTAGAAGTTTAGTGCTTTTCATTAATCTTTTAATGGGCATATATCGAAGAACGCTTGTGTAAAAGCGACAACAACGGTTTATATTTAATATACTCTCAAATGCAATGCTTTAATGTTATTCGATGTGTTAGATTCAAAAGTTTTTCTTGAATTGATATTCTTTCTAGTCCCGACGATTACATCTGGACACAGAACTATTTGTAAAGCTCAATTTTACTTAATACAAATTTTAAACCTAGAATTAGTATTTCTAATTACGGGAAACATACCATATACAGGAAACGAATAATTAATTCACTATATTTTGAGGTTATGAAAATTTTATGTTTAGAAATATGTTCTGCAGTAGAAAAATAAATTCCTTTTTTTAATATAAGAAATAAAATTAGAGGGTTGATGATTCCTGTTTTTTTTATTATTGCTGTTTTACGCACTTATTTTTGTGCTATTGCAATGAAACACGGCGCTTAAAAAATAATGAATAAATCAAACAAAGTAAAATGATAAAGATGATAAAGTAGTGACGACATACAGTTAACGAACGTATTATACGAAGCCAAAGGTTTCATAACAAATTTCTACACGTAGAAAGAGTTTTTTGATATAATGAACGGGAACCTCAAATTACGGGATTCACCAAAACTTCTATTTCTATATATATATATATATATATATATATAGAGAGAGAGAGAGAGAGAGAGGGGGAGAAATGTGATATCTGGAAGTTCGATTGCATACTATTTCAGATAAAGGCAGAGATCGTTTATATCTAGTAAAAGGTTGTTTTTTAAAAGCAAAGATGAAATCCTTGTGGTAAGCTACGCATCGTTAAAAATTGTATAGTCTCCATAAGCTTATTCATGGCGCAAGAAATTTACTAATGGATACATAAATGGCTTCATTATTAGTAATGGCGTGTTACAAGAGCTTCTTACTTTAATGATACCAGGAATATTTTAGTCGACATAGGAGGGTTCTCGAGTTTCCATAAGAAACTTGCCTAACTCTCTTCATGATTTCATTCTCTCTCTATATATACTTCCTGTCTCACGAAAGGTGATATTTAAGCGATGTTTTGAACGCATGCTTCCAACCGCTGCCTTAAAATTGGCGCAAATCGTTCAGCCTTTTGATTTCTTAGGGAGAGATATAAATGTAAATGTGAAAACGCAGCTAAAAAAGTTACCAGATGGTGATCTCTCTCCCTCAAATTGAAATTTTTCCACCAATTTATTTTCCTGATCGTTCGCTGACGCGCTTAAGTCAGAAAACCAGTCTTGAGTGCCGTATAAATCTACATTTGTTCGCATTATTCCCGCTAAACCGTAATTCAATGTTAGAAGAACCCATCTGTGCAAGTTTGACAGCTCCAGCGTGTTATTTTTAAGGAGCAATGACTTTAAAATTCAATTGAGCTATAATAAAAGTAATCGTGGGATTTGAAAACAGCTATGTTTTGCTCGGGAAAAATCGATGGTATTTTGTGTAGTTGAAGTTTTGTTAACAAACGTTTAGAATGGGGTTATATATATGGCATCGTCCTTATCATTCTCTTTGCATGAAGTAGTTTCGGCTTTTTCGGCACAAGATTGGTTTTATGCTGCAGATTTGGGAAAGTTCCAATCGTACATTACCAAAAACTAACTTGGATCAGTAACGCAGTAATTCAAAAATTATTGGGAGTGGGGGGGGGGCTCAAGTAGATTTAAAGACGATTATGTGATGCGGAACATCATATAATAGTCTTTTTTTCAAAAGAGACTTATAAAAAAGGGAAAATAATAAGTTTAGAGAAAATAATGTGCTTTGATTGCCAATGGGTGGATGGGGGAGTTTGAGCCCAAGAGCCCCCTTTCCTATATGCCTGAATTGGACGCTCATGTCATGAAAAATATGAATGAGTTTTATCTAAGGCAAAAAAGAAAAAAACATAGAAGAAGATTTGTGTGAATGAATAATTTCTTAAATGGAAAAGTAAACCAATATTCAAAATAACTAGGTGAAATATGGATAAAATATAAATTCACAAAAGCGGATATATTCTGGTGTTTTAACTATTTTTTTTCGGAATTTGTCAGTTACCCATCTTCCTTTTTTTCAACTATTACTTTAAAACCCTTTTGCGTTTTTCGGTCTCCTAACGGTTTCTGTTTTTTGGATTTTTTTTTTTGTAATTTGGCATGGAAAAAGTATGCCAAGTCCGAGATGTATCACCAAAGCCAATCTTCAATATAGTAAACCCCAGCTTAACCGAAATGGTCCGCTGAGCATTATTATTTATTATTATTATTATTGCTATTATTTTTTGAAGTAAACATCCGTTCAATATTTTTCGCAAAAACTCTCAAATTTATTTTTAGTGTATTCGATTTTAAGCAACAAACCAACATAAATACTATTCAAGAACACAATATTCTAATGTAAAAAGAACACAAAAATACAAAATGTACAAAAGAAAATTTGGGTGGTGTTAGTCTGTTCGTTTTCCCCCACTATGTCGTCTAGGACCACACGTGATCTTGCGGTGTGAAAGTGAAAATTTCGAGACTTTAATGGCGTGTTTTGACAGATAACACCTGGAGGAAAATGAGCTTCCTGATCATATTTTTGATGAAATCGACGAACATCTGAAAGACTTGCTTCGTTCAGTTATGGATTATTTCCCAGAGGTGCAAGGAGAACAATTAAAAAGTTAAAAATCCGTTTGCCATCACCAAAAAGCCATAATGCCTGACCTCCCAACAGTACGAATCTTTAATTGACTTCAGATTCTGCCCACCAAACTGCATTCGCTGAAAAATCACTTGAAGAATTCTGGTACCGTGTAGAATGTGAGTACCTAGAATTGACCCCAAAACTCAATTTCATTATTACTGCCATTTGTGACAACCTATTATGCAAATTAGGGTTTTCAGCTTATGTTGCGGACGCTACATCCATTAAATCTGCACAAAACTATACTTTTAATATTGTTACATATATATGTAACATGCGTAATTATAATTTCATAAAAATTTCTCAAAATAAAATAAAACTAAAAATTTTAAAAGGCTGTGATCTTTTTCCCCACCAGCTAATCCTTCACAAAGAGGGCAGGTATTTTATTAGCGTACTTTATCCTACCACTGTTCAAGGATCGTTCAAGTATTACTTAAATTTAAGAATATATTTTGGTTTGTTTTATACCCTTCTCCATATAAGCAAAAAAAATGCAAATACCTGACCCACCCCCGTGCTTAAGTGAGGTTTTGTTTTATTTTCTGCTTAAAATTCAATTTTTAGAGTAATTTAAAAATTGGTATAGGTTTTAATTATGAATTAATTAGTGCATTTCTGTTAAGGCAGTTGTCACTTGGTAACAAGGCCCACTGTTACCGTTGTATTATTTTGGCGACGTAAGAAATCGCAAATAATATAACTGAACTATGCTTACGTAAGTATAGTTCCCCCCCTCCGTTGTCCTAAAAATAAAAAAATAAGCAAAATTCAAAGCCCCATCCCTCCTAAGATGCTTACGTAATAGTTTAATGCCCCCTTTATACATAATGAATTGCTAAATTTTTAAGGTTTACGTGATAGAATTTGGGGCTCCGTCATATAGTTTTGGATTTAAAAGGGCTCCGTGACCAAAAAAGTTTCAGAAACGCTGGTCTAGAATACAAATGCGGCAGAGGCCAAAGAAGTGTGATTTTTGAACAGATTTTGCAACAAATCTCTGTTTAATTTAGCGTTTGCTTTATGGTTCTCCGGTACAAATTCGCTGTGTCTTTTTTAATATTCGCTAATTTTTAAACCTCAGCTTTTTCGGCTTGTGTGAAGTTTTCCCTACATGCTCAACACCCGGTGTTTGTGGCTGGATCGTAAACAAAGCGCCATGTTTCAACTCCTTTAACCATTTTTTGGAGAGAATTACCATTCCTTTCTGCCATGAAAAGGGATCTGTACATGTATCAATGTGCTTCGTCTGTGATCGTTCCTTCTTTTGACTGAATGTGAGCGCATGTGGAACGCAGCTTGCGCGTACACTTCCTTCTTTCCCAAATATCCTTCAACTACGATGCAAACTATAACCTTTCCAACGTATAAACGTTCCGTTTTATCATTCGTAATAGCATTCGTAGGTCTTCGGTCAGCAGATGAATACGAGCTTCCATATTTTCACATTTTTCATTTTTTATGCAGTAGCAATTACCTTTCTCATCGTTTTTCTCATCATCCTTTCTATCACGAAACCGAGAATACCACTTGTAACACTTGGAATCACGCAAGGCACTAGTTGCATACGCTATTTTTTCAACATTTCAAGAGTTTCTTGAGCAGTCCTACCTTCTTTAATTATAACTTAATCGTTATTCTTATGTCATAGGTTGCACTGGTACGACTCACAAAATCGTTGACAGTGAAGTCCGTTGCCGCACTAGAGTGCCTCGGTGCAACCGGTTTAAACTTGATCACATGATAGCTGAAGGGCTACTACAGAAGCCATTTTCAACGACCGATAAATATCATACGCATCACTCTCCTGAAAAATCAATTCCCAAACTTAATAGATAGAATTGTATTTTTTTTGTATTATCAATCTTCCAATAGAACCGCAAGCTTATTTGTTGGCTCAATTCATTTAGCCCGAAATCCAGGTAGTATTGTTTCGCCACAGGCAATACATGGAGAATATTGGCTATATAAGCCACAAATTTTCACCAAACAGAAAATCAGTACTATTATTAGATAGTTTAATTATATTTACTGCATGTATTAAATTATCCCATATGCCGTAATCGCATCCGGCTATTGCAAATTTGGGAAAGAAAAGGGTGGAAAATATTTCATGCAGCTAAAATATAAGATAATTTTTTCTACGAATTATTGTAGTTTCACACATTAATTTCCACACTGTGCAGTTAAATTACTGAGAAAATTATATTACGTAAAAGAAGAGTTGGGGAAAATCTTTCAAAAGGTTACTGCTGTTCTATTTTCGCTAACTGAGACTCGCTTGATGCAATGGAATCCCCGTTTCTGACGCCATTTTCGATTACTTCTTTTCGGAACGCGAAGGAATGCGCGGAATCAGACCTAATCGAATTTCTTTGGACATCTCCTGTGTCCATTCAGAAGTCATTCTCGTCTTCTATCATGTCTGATAGAGAAGCAGCCAGATATTCTCCTTGGGAATATTTTGAACTATCTCTCTTGCAATCAAGTTAGAGTCGGACATCGTTTCGTCTATTCTCGAATAGATACTTAGCTGCTGAGAATTTGGCTCTCTACTTCTTTTTTACTAACATGTTTTTGGTAGGAAATAACGTATCCTTAAAGAGTTGGTAGCTTCTGAGAAGAAGGGAAAGTTCTTGCCGTATTTATTTGGGTATTTTAGGAAATGGTGGATTTTTATATTCTGGGTATGGATAAGAAATGCATCGAAAGGCCGTGAAAATGCGCAGAAATATAAACCAAAATGCAATACATATAAATAAAATCATTACAAATTATATGATAAATTTATCTTTTAATTCCTTTCTATGTATTGTATCTTGAATTATATTCTCAAGAATTCTAATAGTTCTTTTTGCGAAGACTTTAAAGTATTTAATGAAACAACATCGAAGTATATAAAGATAAGAGAAACGCGAAACCCTGTACAAAACGGCATGAGAAATATGAAGATATTGTAATAATAATTTGAACATTAAAATTAAATCCCTTCTCATAACAGTTACTATAAAGAAATTATTATGTTACAAAATGAAGTACAGAGTATTTATAAAATATCGAATGTATTTTAGAGAGAGTAGAGTGCACAGTATGATATAAAGGAAAAGCTGAAACAGCATTATTTTTAATATCCCCAAAAGAAATATGCATTGTAATAAACATGCATACAAGAAAAGGACCACATGTGGTAGTAATCAATCACTTAGTGGTCAAATTATTGGAAGGGTTGTCCAAAGCTCGCAGGTTTCGGTCCAGATTAAATGAGTAATCGTTTTTTTTTTCTCCGGCCACTATGAGGCAAAAAATAATTAGCTGTGAAATCTTCATAAATTTAAATGTCTACTGCATAGAAATTGGATGGATAAACAGTGGGATTTCCTAGCAATGAAGAATGATTTACCATATTCATATCTTCAGAAAAATCTAAAGAAAG
>QLNU02015360.1:122203110-122216607 GCA_006491805.2 Dysdera silvatica
GATCAAAACTGGTGTGAGACGTTGTTTTCTTTTTACTTCACGTTCGTACTGTGCGTCTGAAGCATTTGTTTTTTTATAGATTACGGATTTTTTGTATTGAGTGGGCCATGAAATGGGGTTGAATTTCATCTGAGTATGAGTGTGCGAAGAAAAAACTGGTGAATCCGTGAGATGTAGTGTAGAAGATGAATTTCAGTGACGTAGTAAGAAGCGTGGTAAGGTTTTTTAGGGTTAGAGGAGGGGGGGCAGAGAAGGGATAACGAGAAGGGAAGAGGAGGAAGAGGATGCACGAAAAGCAGGCCTGTAACCAAGCCAGGGCCAGCAGGGACATGGCCCCAGTTACCCCATCCAGCTATTTATATATATATAGAACCATCCCAGGGTGCCCTGTGTCCCATATGCCCTTTGTCTTGTCCCTTCATCCTGGCTACAGGCCTAGGGGTTTGTGTCTTCATCTACTCTATAAAAAAGAACCTGTAACGGTTTTCAATGCAAAAGATGGGTTAAGACATTTATTAATACTAAATACATTATTCTGCTTAGATATTTAGTATTATTAAATATATTAATAAAATACATCAAAACATTTACGAATTTTAAGCCCCCTGTAGCCTTCTGTGTCTTTCCAACGACATGCGAGCAATTATTAGTTTGTGCTTTATATATTTCAGATATTTGCTCTTGGCACTGACATATCAACTGGCATCAGTAAACAGTTTATTGATTATAGTTTTTCTATGTGCCAGAAAAAGAATATAACCAAATGGCATTTGTTCATGGAGAAAAGCAATACAACAATCGTTTAACAGATTGCATAAATATATAGCATTCTCACGTAAAATACAGTTCTTTTAGTAGAGAACCCCTCCAAGAAACAAGAAAATCATTTTATATCCGACACGATAAACATAACATTTAAAAAAAATCATGCTTCATAAATCATGCTCCATATGCTATACTAGATCTCTCAGATCGTTTTTAAGACGGCTTTCATTTTTCATTTTGGTGCCACCAGAGGCGGATTTACGATTTTGCCACCTGTAGGCTGATTTATTTTGCTACTTATTTTCACTAAACGTAACCAGAGGCGTAACTAAGACTTTTGCCCTCTTATCAAATTATTAATTGAACACCTCTGAGGTGGAGGCGTGCGGTTTCTCAAATTCTTTTTTTCAAAATCTTTTCATAAGTATTCGCAAATTTTTAGTGTCCACTGCCCCTGAGACAGTGCCTTCAGCAACTCTCCTTTTGCCAATGCCTAATTACGCCTCTGAATATAACATCTAAAATTGGACATAAATGTAGATAAATAAAAAAAAATCTTTATAAAAAAAATGGAAAATGAACATTATAATTCTTAACAGTAAATAGAACTTTATATATTATAACAGTATAATTCACTACATTTAATAAAACAACAATTTTTCGTTCCTTCATCATGAAAACTATGATTCGTTAGTTAGCAAGAGCTACAGCTCTTTTTATTACTTCGAACGAATCACGATTTTTTTACTCAATTTCTTTGCATATTAAACTAAGTAAATTTTGTTTTTTTACAAACCTTTAGTTTTTAAACCTAGTATTGCATGGTTATATAGTACAGCTAGCATTACATTGTTGTAGCCTGTAGTACAGATAGCACTGCATTGCTAGTATTGTATATTGAATTAATTACTTATGCTGCTCAGCAGTTGTTCACTGTTTGCAATGTTATGGCAGGAGAAAAGATAAGCAAGCAGGCTATTCTGTCTGTTTTCAGTTAACCATGTGCTGCAGTGAACTGACAATGGAAGGGCCCGAGCTGGACGACGCCAATTTTAATGAGAGTGGTCTCATTTGAAAGCTTTTAAAAAAATTGTTAGACACGTATTTGAGTGTTTTTCAGTGTGGGTCTGAATATTGATGCCAGAGGCTAAAGAAGGACAAAACGAGGGGCATTTCCAAAGATTTCAAACGGCTGTATCTTGGTTAAAATTTAAAGCTAAAAATTAAGTTTTGATGCATTGTACGCATCTTTCAAATATATCGAATACTTGTTTCAGGATTTTTCGGATAAAACATTATTAAATGTTATTTTGTAATTTTGGATATCGCCTCTATTACTGCTATTTATCGAAAGACTTCTTGGCAGTTTGGTGAAATCAATGGCGATCTTTCTAGAAAGCTGGCTGTTTGCGTTTGTATTATTGAATATGCATGAAACATATAAAAGGAGGTTGAAATATAAATTTATGCATTAAGGATACAAATTAATAATGGAAGATCTTACTGCTCATGGGAAATATCGTGAATTTATTGTTTGTAATCATTTAATATCTTTTCTTGCGAAGATTAAAATCTTCGTTCAATAACTTGCATTTGTAGTGACCCAAAAACTACCTTGCGTCAGAAAAATGGGCCACCCAGGATTTTCTGAAGTGGAGGGGGGGTAGTGGCACACAGAATTTTTTCAAAGGTGTATGTATGTGTGGGGGAGGGGGGGTTAACACCGAAAAATTCTCCGAAAATTTGTTTCAACTGTTATATTAATTTAGTAAGGCAGTTGTATTCTGCACATTTTTCTTTTCAAGAGCAAAATCAAAATAATTTTTCCGTTTGGTCAGCCCAAGCCCTGGCCCTTAGATTCTGGGCACCATCGCTCCTCCCCCCCCCGTGGGTGCGTCACTGCGTTAGAGTGTACTACTTTCTTCATCATGTATCGCTCGGGGTTTTTTTGGAATAGTAAAAGGATTGCATTGTTCTCCAAAAATAATTTTCATTTTTTTTATGTTGTTATATTATAGGATGAGCATGTTGTATATGAGTAATGTATATGTGTGTTTGAACGATATGAACTACGTTTATACGTTTTATTCAGATTGATATTAAGTTACAGAAAACTTGTGTAGGAAATTATAACGTCTTGACAATTATTATGACTTTAGTTGCAAAGAACGTTAGCGAAAGTGAATATTTGTTACTTACAAAAACAAAAACAGATTTCTCAAAAATATAAAAAAAAATCGGATAATTTTTTATTCTGATCAAATAATACATGTTAAATTTTACTGCAAGAATATGCAGAAAAAATGCAATTATTAGTTACTGCGCTTGCCGCAAAATATTACTCTCTACTCTTTCAGGTGAGATAATAAGAGCAAGCCGGTTTCAACATCTTTCTGGAAATATCGCCAATGATTTCGCCGAATTGCTAATAAGTCTTTTAATGGATATCAATAATAGAGGCGATGTTCAGAATTGAAAAATTAGATTCAATAATGTTTTATCCAAAAAATCCTGAAACATGTATTCGATATATTTGAAAGATACATATAATGCGTCGAAACTTAATTTTTAGCTCTAAATTTTAACCGAGATAAAGCCGTTTGAAATCTTTGAAAATGCCCCTAATTTTGCCCTTCTTTGGCACCTGACATCTATATTAAGGCGTATGCTGAAAAACGCTCCAATATATGCCTAACAATTTTTTGAGAGCTTTCAAATGAGACCACTCCCATTAAAATTGGCGTCGTCCAGCTCGGGCCCTTCACTTGTCAGTTTATAAATAATCATTGATTTCTTATTGGGGCGTAAACGAAAAGACAACGCTTAATGTACTTCGAGAAAATGAATCTATTTCCTCCACCATTTATATCGGAAATAGCTAAAAAGAACGTAATTGCGGGAACAAATAAAACAGACATCAATTGCTAAAATACGAACAAAGGGAAAGTCACGTTTGAGCGTCTCTAATGCAGCTACGATTAAGAATTTCAAAATTCTTTTGAACTTTGAATAAATATCTATTTCTAAAATTAAAGATAACGGAATTCGAAATCAAGAATTCCACCAATTTCTTTCTTGTGAAATTCAATGGGACTGCTGCTCTTTAATTTAAATATTTAATATCTGGTTACAGACATCACATCGTGCCATGAACCGTTTGCGAGATTTATATGTGAAATTGATCATGAATCTGCTATGGTTCAAATTTACAATTAATATGGTGAAGGGAAACTCAATTTTAACGCAGTCTTAAATTTCTAAGAGATGTTAGATTACACTCGACAAGTGTAATTAAAATTTGGCATACAGCCATCATCTGTCAATCAGCTTTTTGAATTAATTAGCAAACTGACGAAGTAATTCATAATAAAGCAAGAAATATAATATATTTTTATCAAAATTCAAGTATTCAAGATTTGATTAGCACTCTGCACACAGTGCTTTTCTTAGTTTCTAAATCTAGTAGCAAATGATGCAAACCAGGCATGATTTGCTAATTTCCGTTTGGGCCGTTTATTCATTATAGCCTTAAAAGTTAATTTCCATAATGTTTGTTTGTTTTGTGGTTTTACGGCTCAAAGACTACAATGGTCATGCTGCGCCGGGACCTACTGTTTTCCGAGGAATCCGAACCTCTTAAGGCCTAGGGAACCAAACCCCGGACTACAGTGAGCAGTGCGATCTTTATGAGATCTCTGAGTAAGCGTTCTTTTTGCACTGCTGGGAGTCGAACCCGGATTAGCCGCGCAATAGGAGAACGCGTTACCACACTGCGCCACCGCAGGGCCGTTAATTCATGACTTAGCAATTACAGGAATTCATCAAAGCTCTGACATTTTTTTCTTGACGTATTTCCTTTCTTTCAACTTTCTTCTGTCATATTTTGTAATATATGTTTAACCTGCATTCTTTTCAAACTCGAATTTTTAACCACTCAAATTCAGATAATGTTTATTAAGTCATGGATAAGTTATCATGTATCTAATTTGAAACAAATCGCTAAAACTTCATCTTCATCAAAGAAGTTGTTGAAATCGATCAACATTTACCATGTATGTCGGTATAAAGACACTCATCGGCAACCAACAAAATAAAAAAGCAGTCAGATGATGAAATAAGGCAAAAAATGGTGGATGGACTGTAGATACTGTATTTCTAAATTGTGCAACATTCGAGTTACTGTAATGCTGGATAGAGTTAACGACTCGAGGTAATTTGTTCGGGAGCAGAAGGTTGGTGAAAGGCAGCTAGATATTTCACCTCGGTAGTGTAAAACTGTGATTATCTCGGGCAATTGTCGTACGTGTTTATGCAGAGATTATGCAAAGATTGTCAAAATTCCCATCCAACCGGGTAAAATATGGCTGTGAGCCATTGTCGTTCGAGAAGGGTATTGATTTTCTGTGCCTATATAACTGTTCCAGACGCCACAGTAAAGCAGATAACTATAAACTTCCAGGAAGGAATGTTTACAAACTTTTGTGCAAAGGCTTATTGGTGAATAATGGCCCGAAAAAGGTTATGGAAGCAGACGCCTTGGCTTAAATTTGGCGGGAGCCAACCGGAGTTCGGTTCCGGTATTTCATTTTTGGCGATTATTTCATTATTAGCCGGTGCTCCTACAGGGTCATGAATTGCCAAAAAAGGTCATGAATGTCATGAAAAAGTAATGAATTTATGATTAAAGTCATGAATTTTGTTGTCCAAAAAAATGGACATAAACAATTGATATGGTTTATCGACTTTTTGTTAAAATTGAGCTCTGGCAGACGCTCATATGGAGTTCGATTCTCAACCGCCAGGCCGAGGCAAGGTTTCCAGACTCTGTCATCAATTAAGCGGGGGGATTCTCCTGGAATTTATCATTTTAGTTTTCTAAGCATTTTTTTTTATGAATAAATATTTTATCGTGGAAATATTCTAAGAAGAATGGATAATAGTCGCGAATGCGTTGCAAAGCTCAGACCCAGAAAGCCTAACTAACATCTGTGCAGCAACTACCAAAGATCAAGCAGCGTATTTTTAAATATGCGAGTATCCGTGAACGATCGAGAATCCTCGGACACCGAAATCTTTTAGCATTCAAGAAAGAGTATACAGCTCATTATGACCTGTCACAAAAGTGCCTGCAAGCTAATTACAATAATGTGCGATGTATCCTCTCCTTTTAAAACTAAACGAAATAATATCTGTGTTGCAAATGCCAGTGACCAATCAGCAAGGAAGTGTACTAAAAGAGTGTGTATTAATAGAAGGAGTGTACTGATATTTTTTATGATTATGCCATAATTAATTATTCATAATTATGATAGTTTGATGTATGGATTCTAAAGAAACGAAAGATATTTACGAGTAAATTCCTCTAGACCAGGCCCTCGTCTTATAAAAAGGAAATTTACCGGGCCCTTGTCTTATAAAAAAAACTTACCTGACAGCGGCCTCATAAAGGTTGAGAAGCACTAGTGTAGATATTGATAGCTCTGCTTTTGGATATCACAGGCATATGGAGGCGGTGTAATATTCTGGGATACGTTTATGTGAAATCTCTTTCTGTTTAGTATGACCCTTTATACTAATTACGCCATCCCCAGATCAGGCTATGTTGACATGATTGATGACTATCCACACTTTGTTTATGGTTATTCTTTTTTAGGGAATAATGGCTTTTCATGAGATAGCAGCATTCAACTCCATCGGTTCAGAATGACAACGTACAGTCTGTACTAGCTTAAGGAATATTATCACATTATTAAATATTGCCACTATAGCAAAAATTAAAAAATCGTGATGACAGAAATTACTTGTTATTAATATATAGTCTAAACTTGTTAAAACAAACATTTAAAAAATTTGGGCTTTAGTGGGCGAGTGCGTATATGCCTAAGAGATCGCTACAGATGCACAGCGAAAACAAGGGTGCCATTTTGAAACATTTACGCTCAAGTTTATAAATGAAGCACTCTGTATCTCTCAAAAAATAAACTACCAAATCATTTCGGCTTTATTGGTTTTTTTTAAATTTTAATAGTAAAAGTATTGCCCGAAATTCTAGAAAATTCAGACGGGCCAAATCCCGACCAATCCAGATTTTTGAACCTTTGCTGTACTACTATTTTGCATTCAAATAAATTTTGGGTGGCTGAACATTTTTTTTTAATGTTAGAATTTTTGACATGAGCGACCAGATCTTTCTATCTTATCTTACAGATTCTTAATTGGGTCGAGATCGGGTAAGCGAGGCGGCCACTACAAACGTGTAAGCCACTGACATGCTTTATCGAACCATTCTTTAATAATTCGAGTCCAGCCATAGGATGTGTTGTTACTCTGAAAATATTTAATTCTCTTTTGAATCCACGATAATCTTCAGAGAGTGTACATTGTTTGCAACGATGTTTAAATACCAGGAGGCTTTCAAATATCTACCTAGAGGTATCAAGAGTTCTAATCGTTATCAGCAGAATATTTATCACACTTCTTTCGCCACCTGAAGAGGAAACGTGAGCTACGAAATAAGGATCAAATATTTTAAAGTCAAATGTATATTACTGTTTAGACAATTCTGGTATTTACCTTTAAAAGACTACAATATCAAAACAGGAGTTCTGAAAAAATTTACCATGTAGCACTTCTTCCCAAGTGTTTTCAAACATGTAAGTAAATCTCGACTATGTCAAAAAATTCACTACAAGGCGCCCCTTTCCACTCATCTCTCGATCGTTTTAGAAAAATAGTATTCGAATAATAAGCTCTTGACGGAAAAGAGGGGTAAGCGAAAAATGCTGGAAGGGAAAAAGGGAAAAAACCACGCACGTCCCATTACCTCCTTGATGGACAGACAATAAGTAGGGCTTTGAGGTAGTGACAGTTTTCCGATACTGAGCGAAAACAATTTTGGATCGATGTACAACAACTCTAAGGTTGAAGAGACTGTTTTTATTTATGATTTTGTCTTACAGAACCATACAATCGCATGGAATTTCGAAACTTCTCTTTTCCCTCCTTTTCTTCAGATGGGCACACACAACACTCTACAGAAGAATTGATATATTTTTCTTCCTTGTTTTAATCGTAAAATATATTTATACCTTGCCTATATCCAACAAATACAGGGTGTATACAAAATGGCGGGAAAAGAATTCACTAGACGGTTCCTTGTGAAAAAAGGAATAAAAAATGTCCAATATAATTTTTGCTTAAAATCCTTATTTAATAAGTTATTTCAAATCATAGTTAAACCAATAACAAGGCAAAGCCAACCCATTTAACATCGCTTTAATACAACG
Organism: Dysdera silvatica; assembly: GCA_006491805.2. Classification (NCBI taxonomy): domain Eukaryota; kingdom Metazoa; phylum Arthropoda; class Arachnida; order Araneae; family Dysderidae; genus Dysdera; species Dysdera silvatica. The sequence continues at coordinate 122,211,162 of QLNU02015360.1, forward strand.
ACACATGCGTTTGCGCATGTACGGCCCTTCTACGAAGAAAGATGAGAAGCTAAGATTTCACTGGTTTTTAAAAACTTGCTTAGGTCACGTGTTACTTGAAATTCAAGGAATTGAAACTCCATCCAAAAGTAGCTTGTTTACGTCATAATCAACAGCAGACACCAGATTTGGTGATTTCTCGTGCCAAATCAATCATACCACTGACGGGAAGTATACGGATCGGAATGGGCTGTTTGCCACTAGATTCAACCTTTTTTCTTCTTCCTTGTGGGGAAAATATTAAAATTAATAGTATTTTTCTCTTATTTTATAAGCAGTCGTGTCCCAGGGACATTCCGTCCTGTGCCCGTCTGGCAGGCTTGCGACGTATTTGCTATCAACAGTATAGTAAAGTGAACTCCAGACCCCTTGTCGTGTCGCCCCTTACGTGCTACTTCTCCTGCATAGCACCTGTGCATACAAGAAAAGAGTCGCCCCTACGCGCTACTTCCCCTGCGGAAAAAATACGAAAATTTAATTTTATAATTCACCTTATTTTTTTAAGCATTTTGTTTTACACCAGTCGATAGACTGTAAAATTTTGTGCATTTATGAAATTACACTATTGTGATTTGTTCAGAAGTTCTAGACGAAAAACAAAAATATGGTCGATTTTCGAGGGGCGGGTCAACCCCCTAAAAATATTTTTTAACCGATAAAAAAAAATATGTATGTAATGTTTTGGCCCCTTCTACAAATCTACCAAATCTCATTAAAATCGGAGGGGAACACATGGATTGCTTTTCTTGTAAGCGCTACTTCCCCTGCGGAAAGAAACAAAAAAAAAAGAAAATTTAATTTTATAACTCATTATATTTTTTATACAATTGTTTTACACAGGTGGATAGGCTGCAAAATTTTGTACATTTACGAAATTACACTATCATGATTTGTTCAGAAATTATAGCCGAAAAACTAAAATATGGCCGATATTCGAAGGGCGGGTTCACCCCCTAAAAATATTTTTTAGCCGATAAAAAATAATACGCATGCAATAACTCGGCTTTCTCTACAAATATATCAAATTTCCTTAAAATCGGAGGGATACACTTGGGATAGTTTCCTCGTTAGTGGGAAAGTAAATGGTCTTCTGTTTACAAAATTTTGAAAAGAACTGAAATTTCTGCCAATGTATCAAATGATGAAGTATACCCTCAAACTTTACAAAATGAAACTAGTTTTCATTCCACATTGATTATACAATCTTTAGCTTAAAGAATTATTGAAACATTTAAAAAATTTATAAAAATATATTAAAGCAAATATCAACAACTGCACAAATGAAGGCATTATTTAAGAAGTAAGGCGTAAAATTGTCAACTTAGTACCACAAACATGATTCCATATCCATGGAATAATGTAACATAAATTTTGACTTTTACCTGTTATAGTAAAGCTTGTTCTTTTCTTTTTTTAAATCTATGGAGCGGTGACTCTACTAGTTAAAGGAATGAAATGGTGATAACCTGAGAGAGAGACCTATCAATGTGGATAAAAATTATTCAACGTTTATAAAGTATCGGGAAATACAGCTGATGAAAACAACTAAAGGTGTAAATGGAGAATAATTACTTCACAAGAAAAGGAATCAGATGAGAGAGGAAGAAATTAATTCGTCTACTACTAACGTGCTGGAAACGTTCAGAGAAAAACAACGATGACTAAAGGCGCCGAAAACAGCCTTTGAAAATTTACGAAGGTTTATGAAACTGTTGGTAGACCTAGAGACCCCAGAATTCTAAGTTGACGCATCAGCCGCCATTTTGTTGTAGAATTCCGGTTTCATTTACCTTGGCGATAAAGGTTTTCCGCATTGGCGCAATGATCGCTATTTTGGCATAAAAATAATTAACAATCCGCGATTATCTGACGAATGTAAACATTGGCGCATCTTTTAGAATGTCGCCAATAAATGCAATTTGCAACCACGATCACGTGATACAATGGCAAGAAAATGACAGGTATGCGCCAGCTACCTCCTTTGGGAGCCTTAAGTAGACACTACGGAGTGCGTAGCGGTAATGCAATAATTTATCATTTTAAAAAGGTCAGGGTTTGTATCGATAGCAACGGATATTTGCCATTTTTTCGTAGTGATTTGGGGTCTGACTTCATAAGCGACAGTGGTTTGGTTCCTCGTAAAACTTGAGACCTTGGCGCAGCATGATTTAAACTGTCCTTGCGCCATAAAACACAAAGTCCGTAAATAGGAAAAGCGTTCGGAGCTCATATAGAATAGTTGCAAACGAATGATAATGGATATGTAGTTAAGAAAGGAAGGAACAGAGTAATAAAGGAAAGCAAAGGGCTAAATTTTCAAGAGAAAATGCATCTTTGTTACAAATCATATGTATGAAAATCAGGGGCGTAGTTAGAGAACTTAGTCTAGGGATAAGATTGATTCACTAGTTCAGTTTCACAATATCTGGAGCTAAAGATTTTTAAAACAGTCCGTAAAATTTTTTTTTTTTTTGTGTAGGTGGTGCTAGAACTCCCTTAGCTAGGCTCTTGATGTAAGTAATATTTAAGAACACACTCGCAATGATAGAAACAATTTTTACCTTTCAAATTGTCTCTAGGTGACGAGTTCTATACAAACACTCGCACCCAGTGATGTATTCAGGCCTTTTTTAAGGGCAAACTTTAATAAAATAAACATTTTCTGTAATTTTATGCATTAGAGACCGGTTGAAGGATGGATTTAAGCCTCCTATCCTCCGGTATCCACCAGTTCTGCTTTCAGCACCAAAACAAGGGCCGCACCTTTTAAATTTTGGAGGATTTTCAAGGGTTTCCAGATTTCAGTGCAGTGTAGTTCAGTACTTGTAGCTTACAGAATTGTGGGTACAATGTCGGTCGTTTTCATGTGCTACATGCCTTTGATTTTGTACCTAAGGTCTTGTCATTTTTGTTGTAAATGTGGCCTGTGGGGTTTTTTTTTGTGTGTGCGTGTGTTAGGGATTTCTATATCAATAACGCTCGTGGTTTTGTTTGTTTTATTGATTAGGGTTATATTCAGTCTGTTGTGTTGCGTCGTTTTTTCATTTACCATTGCCCAGTACAACTTATAAGTTTCATTATCATCATCATCATATTTAATTTCACAAGCTTGAGATATGCTATACTAATCACGAAATCTTTTTCTTTGGGTATTCTTTATTCAAGTCTATTATATCTATAAACTTCCTGACCTTAATTGTTCTTTGAATTATCTTTTAAGTACAATTCTACATACAGACTTCGAATTATCTCCTATAATTTGATAAAGGTATTGGAGCCTGTTAAATATTTTCAGATTTCTAACAGATATTTAGCAATGAACCGAATGGCATTAACGTCATGATGTAAAATTTGCCTTAACCCAGCAATTCTTTAATTTATTGTCAAAGTAAAACATTTTTGAGTGTTTAAGGAACAGTATTGCTAGCATGAAAATATCTTTTTCTTTTCTTTTTTCTTTTTAAAAAAATCATTTTCCATAAAACTTGCATCGATAGTAGTAATGCAATTATAGGAAGATGTCTGTAGGATATGAAAATTCCAGGTTCCAGGTGACTTTTATATTCCTCCTACAGACGGAAATTTGAATTTACGGCCGCTTGCATCTTAAGGAAGTATAGTTTCTTTTTTACCATATACAGATTCTTACTTCTTTACAAGATTGTAAATTCTAGACTGATTTTTTGCTAACTTTTCATAGAAATCCCCTTAGCTATTTTACATTGCTTCAAAATTATATACAATTGTATTCCCGTATAGCATGCGATTGCATATAAATCTATCACTGTACTTTAAGCCATGTCAAATTAATATATCAGTCAATGGGCTCAACAGATTTATGATTCGTAAGTAATTGCGATATAAAACTTAACATAGTTTGTAAGCAGGCATGGTCAAGAAATATCACATCCAATTGACAATCAAAAATTGTATCAGTTCGTACATTTTCGTAAATATTCAGTTTATAACTTGTTATTTAAGGAGTCATAATATTTCTTTCTACCAATAGCTACGAGGCGAGACCTAGGTATTCAGTTCCCAATGAAGTCGATTTAATATTTTTTCAAACATTATAAAAGTATGAATATGAAAACCACTATAAAATCTGGAATATATGACCGCTAATGTAGAAATACATGGAATGATAGTATGACAACGAAATTTGCTGTATGGAATGCAGTGTAGAACCGGTCGGAATGTGAAAGGCAAAAAATATATTCCTCTTGATGAAGAGAAGCGTAGCTCTCAAAACGTTGCAAAACTTTCACTGTAATTGAAAACATTACTTCTGCATTTATCGTTGCTGTTTTAATTTTCAATATTTTAATTCACTAGTTTTTATTTCTCTTTTATTTTATTTTTCATTTCCATTTCATTTTTTATCATTACTTTATTTTCTCTATACATTCTTTCTGCTAACAAAAATTTCATTTTTTTCCCGTTGTCTTTTGTATACTGAAATGGCTGAAAAATCTTATTTGCTATTGATTTTCCACTCCCTCAATCCGATAATGCTTCCTAATTACCCGAAATCCCCTCCAGCGCGTGATGCACGTTCAACAAGAATTAGCATACTTTCTGTTTTCTTAAGCCTAATCGAGGATTATCGAGAACTTCCACATCCTTAAGTTTGAAAAATGCAGCACGACATTATATTTTATTCAGATAATATATATGGTAGATCAACATTCAAATCTCAATTTTATATCTTGCGAAGGACCATCACTGAATCTCATTACGAGTTGAAGATAATGAAGAAGTACAAAGTAAGCTGGCGTTAGCTTCTATTATATAGGAAATACGCTCTCGTGAGAGAACTCTGAATTCCGAATGACGACCAATCCGAAACCAGACAGTTCTTTCAAAGAGCGAGCACATCAGACTATTTTGAAATGCCAGTTAGATCTCTGAACTGCTTAGATTTTCTCGGATATTTTACTTTTCGTTGAGGGGGATTTAACTGGGAGCAAGTTTTCAGTTTTTCGATTCTTGATCACAAAGATTGCAGCAAATCTCCAGTTGAAATTTGGTGTTGCTAGGTTGCAGTGGTTCACTAATGCTTCTCCGCTTGTTGGCTCCGATTGGGGACTTACACGAGATAACTGGATTCCACACTTAATTTTACCCTCGGCGCTCAATTATTAAAAGCAGTTTCGACCGGGGAAGAAGTTGAACCGTAAATTGGAAAACTAACGTTGTTTGGAAAAATCGTTGGTAAGCTTCATTACTATCTTAATCACGAACTTTTAGTCTTAGCATGTTCTAAAATTCTGCTTGCGAGAGGACTTAGTGTTGCAGCAAAAGTTTTATTTCGTGACCTTAAGTTTAACTTTTAACTGAACGGTTTCTCTGCAAGAAGTTTATTTATATGGCGAGTTCATCAACTTCTTGATATATCACATATTTT
>QLNU02015360.1:122221359-122241891 GCA_006491805.2 Dysdera silvatica
ATAATAATAATAATGTGATACAGACGCATGTGCCCAAGCCGAACTAAACCAGGAATGACCTCTGAAGTGAGCTAATAAAATAAAGAAAACAATTGAAAAAATAGCCAAAAGTCCTCCTTTTCGCCCTTGTCGCCTTCATTGTGTCAAACAACGCATCGTTGCTTTTATACTGTCGGAACGCAGTTTATGACACGTGTTCCAAGCTATAATTTCGTTTAAATTCCCACGATTCTTAGTTGATTTATTCAAAATTTTAGGGTCATTGCTCTAAAACACAATTTTCTTAATAGAATTGTCGAATCCACATATTTTTTATTTACTACTTGAACAGAATTTTGTTTATAAAATGTTGGGTTCCCTAAAAGTTCAGCTTAGCGTCACTAGGCCTCCAAAAGAAGTGCCTTGGCGCCGCTAGGCTGCGCTAGGCCTCGACTACGCCCTTGATCATGCCCTGTAATTAAACGGAATGTTGCTACTGCTTCACGGCGTGGCCGATCAGGAACATCTGACTTTACTAGATGTTTCCAGTCCTTTGCGGCGATTGTATTCGAAAGATCTTTATGGAACTCCAAATTCAGGGACCTCTTGATAGAAAGTTTTGCAATGTGGAAAGATGTTTCATTGGCCATCGACTGTTGCACTTTGGAGCCTTTTTTGCCAACATATCTGCCTAGTTGTTTCCATAGATTCCACAGTATCTAGGAATCCATTAGTGAATAGTATATATTCCTTTAGTTTTTGAATTTTTAAATAAATTTTGGCACTCAAAAACAACTTTTAAAATGGTAGACTTAATTGAACCGATGGACTGCATTACTGCTCTAAAGTCCGATAAGATGGCCACCTTTTTATACTCGAGTTGCAGAGCCTCCAGTTGTTTCAGGGCCACACGGATCGCAGTTTCTTCGCCGCCAAAGTCCGTTCTAAAGTTTCCCATGTGTATGTAAAAAGCGAAAAGCTCACAGTACACCCCAGCTCCAGCATTCGTAGAGTCAGTCATAAATGACCCATCAGTGTAAATTCTGAGCCATTCAGGTTCAGGGTATCTGTTGTTCACAGTCTCCAGGGCAAGGACTTGTGATGTTTCAAGAGAACTGCCTTTTTTAAAAACAATTTGTTCTACATTTAATCTGGTATTAATCATCTCCATCTCCAATGGATTCTGGGGGTCCATATACTCCTCAAATACACTGCTCAGATCAAGGTGTGTTCCTTGTTCTAAAACTTTCTGTATGAATTCAGTAACGGAGCTTAAGATTTCTAGGCACATTTTGGTAGTCCTTCCAAAAATTAATCTCCAATTCTTCCCAGTTTTCATACCAGATAATAGCTTTTTCCTTTATAATGGATCCAATTGTTTTATTTTCCGTTAGTAGAAACATTGAGTGGATAGGTGTAGTCTTTACAGCACCTATTATCATAGGTGCCGACTTGAAAAATTATTGTGAGTTCCAAAAATTTTAAATCGATTGACCCACGCCCTTTTTAAAAGGATTCAAGTATAATTTAAATTTCATTATCAGATTATCTGGTACAATAAGACACCTGAAATGTTAAAATGAAGCAAATTATAGTTAATTATAGAAAAATATTTTTTCTCTAGATAATTATTTATTTATTTCTACTTTTGTAGGCGCAACATTATTATATACAACATACAAATACTTTGTTTTAATCAATTTATCTTCTGATAAAAAAAAAAATGTAAAATTTAATTTTAGGTGATTTTATCAATTTTAAAAATGCCAAATTTATTTTCCTTCAAATTATTTCTGAATTACAATTTTGTTTTCAGTACTTTAAAGACTTTTGGGAGTGGCTTGTGGCAATGATGACAAAATTCCTTAAACGTCCTGTAAACCTTTTCTACAATTGGGAGGGGAGGGTGTTCCTCCTGAAATGCATACATCCCCTATAGATTTACGATTGTTGCCAAAATACTCAGATGTATTCCCCCCCGTCTCTCTTTAAAAAGAACTTGGCTAAAATAAAAGCTACATTCCCTACGTACTCCAGGGGTGCGTAGGAGGCAGAATAAAGTAAAAAGTAAAGAAAGGGGTGGATCCTTCAGCTGTCGAAATATAGGATGGTTTGACTTAAGGGACAACATATTTTCGCCATTATCAATATGACCGTTAAGCCCTGCGGTGGCGCAGTGTGGTAACGCGTTCTCCTAGTGCGCCGCTAATCCGGGTTCCCCCGTGCAATAAAGAACGCTTACTCAGAGATCTCATAAAGATCGCACTGCTCACTGTAGTCCGGGGTTTGGTTCCCTAGGCCTTAAGAGGTTCGGATTCCTCGGAAAACAGTAGGTCCCGGCGCAGCATGACCACTGTAGTCTTTGAGCCGTAAAACCAAAAAGAAAGAAAGAAAGACAATATGACCGTTAAAGGTTCTCGTCTCTGCATATGGAGCTACAGACTAAACTTTTGTATTTTCTGTGAACCCAGACAAAACGAAAAATTTGCTTTTATAAAAGGTGCAGTGAACAGGGTATAAATAATGAAAATATTGAAGACTTGATGACGAAAAACTTCGTGCATGTATTTCCGTACGTGTATTTTCCCCACGAGCAAAAATATTATGGGTTCGAGGAACCCACAACAAAATTATTGAGGGTTCAAAAAGTGTCTCGAACCCATGAAGTCGGCGCCACTGCCTGTTATCAATCGAAGTATTTGGTTCTGTAGGACCTCTAATTTTTGTAGCAATTGGTTGGAAATAATTATCAAGGGTTCGCAGCAATATGTAATGATAGGTAAAGTAAATGATTATAGGTGATGTTTAGAGTAGAACGTGCACAACTCCAGAGACAACCAGCAAGGCGTTTCAGAACAATCATCCTTTTGTTTGTGCGTTCAGAAATATAGTCAATATGGTGCCTCCAACTCAATTTATTATCAAACACCATTCCCAAATAGGTAAATTTATCAACATTAGTTAGTTGAAGGTGCTGATAAAATAAATTAGGTTCTATATTCTGATGAGTAAGAGAGAAGGTCTGGACTGAAGTCTTTGTTAAATTTACAGTTATTTTCTATACACCATCTGTCCAGTACTTCAAGTGCTTCATTTAAAGTCTTTTCGATTTTAGTTTTGGCCATTTTCTTGGGAGTCTGAGTCCACAAAACCAAATCATCTGCAAAGAGTAAGCATTCTGATTCCTTCAATGGACTTCAAAGACTTAATCAAGTCATCAATATATATGTTAAAGAGAGTACAACTAGATACTGAACCCTGAGGAAGACCAACTTGAAGATTATAACAGTATGTAATCCGAGACAAATAAATGCTTACTAAATCATAATGTACATATTATAAAACAAGGATTTTTTCGAAAAAAATCATGTACATAATATTTGTGTTAAGGGCACGTAAGTGCATACTATTATTTTTGTTACAAAATGCGTACGCTATAATAAAATAATGATAATGATAAAACATAATAATAGACAATAATGTGTTAATAACATACATAAAACGGCAAAATGTGTCAGAGATGAGATAAATAACTAGTAATACGGTCCCACCCCGTCTTTTTCTGGATAATAGGAATTACTGTTAGCTGCTCCAAATACATGTAAGCACATTTTTGCCCATTTTATACTCCCCCTCCACCGTGTAAGAAAAAATAAGCAAATGCCTGACCCCTCTCATGCTTACGTAAAATTTCGGTTCTCTAATTGGTTGGTACAAGTTTTTGAAATGAGAATGCAATATGTGAGATGCAAATTACAGTACTTATTTTCGTTTTCATTGTAATATTGAGTACCTACTTGTAAGTTTGTTATAATATTAAACGCTTATTTATAAATAGAGAGTAATCACAATAAATTATCGCATTTAAAAAATTTTACCACGCTGTTAATTGCTATTTTTTTGGCACAAGAAAGTATTTTGTTACATTTTTATTGTTAATATTTCTTACGTTGTAAGCAACTAGTGTAATATATAAGAAATGGATTTAATAAAATACATTTATTAAAAATAATATATTTATGATAATTTAAAAATAGTAAAGCCTAGATGGGGCTCCCGAGCTTAGGAAGGTTGAAAGCCACTGGTTTAAATAATTAAGTATTTAACTGCGATTACGCTTATTTTATATTTGATATCTTCTGCTTGCAGTGTGTCATGCATTCAAGTATTGCAGTTCTGTTAGGGCGATTTTTACTGCACAGTCACTGTAGTACATTTTTTATTATTTGTTGTGCCTTACATAAGCACGGTTCAGACCTCCCGTCCCTGTCAATAAAATAAGAAATGTCAAATCCCTCCCCCAAGGCAAAAATTCTTGCGTAATACTTGAACGTTCCTTAATCTTAACATATTTTTCCTTCCCCTTATGGTATGAGAAAGGACGGATTTTTTTTTAAAAAAATTACAAAATCATATTAATTTTTTTTTAAAAAAGAAATTTACTGACACACCTGAGTTCGTATTGAAATAGCATTTGACAAAATCAAATGTGTAAAGCAACATCTCCCATGTGGTGTCCGCTATCATTGATGCATTTCTGAAGGCGTTCTTGGAAGTTAGCTTGCATTCTTTCAAACATTGCTCTGTCGATTTGGGCAACTTCCACTTTCGAGCTTCAACTGTTGCACAACGGCCAATTTGTAAGTTCGGAATTGCAGGTCTAAATGCAAAATATGCCTTACCGAACAATTACTGAGGCCAAGTTCAGAAGAATGCTTCTAAGCAGATGGACTCGGACTGCAGAGTGCGGTCTGTCTGACGCTTTCCACATTTTCAGGGGTACGTACCCTCCGTTTCGTGTAGCCCTCGACGGTCTGTTTCTCATTAGTATACTTCGTGTACGAAGTGCTGCAATCCAACGTAGGATAGTGTTACAAGCGGGAACAGCTTGATTTCTATGGATATTGAAATGGCGCCGAAACTCACGCTGAACTGCGTGACAGACCCGTTATGCTTGACAAAACAGTCGTACGCAAAAACGCGGTGGCCTACCGTCCAAAGCTTCGTGGCTTCAACTGAAAAAAAATGCCCAGACTTCACGAACCCAACACCGCCTACCGCGCATCTCTCACTTCACTTGGTGGTGAGTTCTAGCCATTTCAAAAACGTCCGTTCCTTCTGCCTCACCCTGTATATATAGTGTTCGCTTTAACGAGGTTCGACTGTATTGTAATTTCGATGTTGTATTTGCTCTTTTGATTTTGTTTATTTTTGCTTAAAAGCTAAAGGTTTTTGAAATTTAGACAGCTAGAGTTAATAATTTTTTAATTTTTCTTATGTTACTTTATCATCTTGCTGTCTTGTGAGTTTGTTTCCATTTCAGGTAATTTTCGCATTCACTTTACTTTACTTTTCTTTTTGGTTTTACGGCTCAAAGACTACAGTGGTCATGCTGCGCCGGGACCTACTGTTTTCCGAGGAATCCGAACCTCTCAAGGCCTAGGGAACCAAACCCCGGATCACAGTGAGCAGTGTGATCTTATGAGAACTCTGGAGTGCTTAAGATTTTTGCTCATAGATTATAATTTGTATACACAATTGTTGTATTATGCGTAAGGTGTTAACATTAATAATTGGAATTATTTTTTCATGTCATTTTGAAATAGGTTGCAACGTTAGTGAGAATTATGAATACTAATTTAATATAATATAAACTATTCGATAAGTTTTAAATGTAAACGAATTTTAATAATGCTCATTTTTCAATGTTTTAGATTAATAACGATTTCCTTTTTTGATTATGTATTTTCATTTGCGCCGATATTAGAAGCTGCTTTTATTATTCATTGGCTAAGAAAATTTTATTCATGCTAATAGGAATTATAAGAATGTAATTAAATTAAATGAACTGCATAATTTGTGTTATTCAAGTAAACATAAGGGTCAGTTAGTGTATTTAGTCAAGACAGCATTCTGTTTGTTGTATTTGATTAATGGTTGATATAATCTGAATGTTAGTCCTATAAATAATCAAGCTAAAATCAATTATAGTATAAAAAGAGAAAATTATCGTGCTCTTCTAGGTCTTAATAAACTATGATTATTGTATAATAAATTCCCCCACGAAAAACTCACAAAAATCTCGCCCCGGAGGCTTTTCTGTGTTGACCATTATTTGGCAATTGTGTTATCCCTGTGAAGGGTAATAATATCTTACATACAATACATTATTATTACTCTACTAATCTCTCTGCCCTTATACATTCTCTTTTATTTTCTTTTAACAAACTATTCAAAGGTGAGAGGCCAGTGAATACGGCTTTTGCAAGAAATGTTTACTAAATAACCACCTAGTTCTCCCACCCCCATAAAATTCCTCTAGCCCAGTGTTTCCCAACGTGGGGCCCACGCCCCATAGCGGATAATTTGAATGTTAAGGGGGGCAATTTGAAAATGGACTCCACTGTACATAATGTAATAAAACTGTAATAAATGTAATAAAAATGGGACCACTGTACATAACTAATGCAATATATATAACTAATATAATGTACATAATTAATGTAATATATATATGTGATATAATTTTGTATTTAATGTGTTTTGGGGTCATAAATAACTGTCAGGGGCGCGGATCTTTTGGTTACTATAAAAATGGGTCGCGGCTTGAAAAAGGTTGGGAATCACTGCTCTAACCTATAGGTGGTCGTTTTCATATGATACTTGCCCCCGGCAATAGCGTGTGAAAGAACAAGTCATGTCAAATATCCATCAACAATTGCAAGAACTCAGAATCATAAAATTGAGAAATATGGGCTTGTATAACTCTTCAGATGTTTCCCATACATGCGCTGACGTACGTAGCTACCATGAAACGATTCTTCATGTCATGCCAAAAGGGGAGAAAGAGCATGCTTATACAATACTCGTGGCATACAATTTGACGTACAGTGCGATATTCTTGTAAAATTAGAATGACAACTTGAAATCTTCTCAAATTCTTCTGGCAAGAAAATGTGTCAAAAATTTTTACCAAAGACGATTTAATTTATGGTAGAGTTGGAGTTGTGATTCCAAAGAAGTGAATGTTTTACATTTTTTTTTTAACTTTCTTTCTTCATTTAATTATTTTTTCATGCAAGTTAAAGAAAACCCACTCTTGTATTAAATACGTAAAGTTCTTTTAATAAAATAACATAATTTCCTATCGTAATTAACAGTGATTTGTGTAACATCTTGAAAAAGTTATATTAACGAAAGTCTTTATATCATCCAGCGTTATTAAAAGTTAGAAAATTATAAAATTAATTGTTAGTCTGAAGCCAAGACAGGCTTGAATTTCATGTTCCTTAGTTTTTGTGATATAGTCAAAAAAATTTTCAATTTTTACTTATCAAGATATTTTTAAAAAAAAAATTATTTCACTCATAGTATGCTTGCTATTAATGCACACATTCTTTTAAGTATTGCTATGTTTATGCATTTTTTGTAAAAATTCAAATTATGCTAGCTTTAATTAAATTAATTAGCTTATTGTCTCAGTCATTATGCGCTGTACCTAGGTAATTTTAAATAAACTAGACGGGTACAAATTACTAAAATCATGTTAAATTAATTTAAATTTAGTCTAATGTCCCCAACTGATAATAATACATTTACTAAAGTTATTACTCGTCGATTTTGAAAAATAGCCAACTACTATTGTAATCCACTATAGAGTTGACTATGCAAAAGTTTTGAACGTAATGTATAATTCACTTTTCAGCTTTTATTTCACAAGGTTTCAACAAAAGGCAGTGAATAATTTATATAAAGGTATTGTTAATTTAAACCCCTATATTACCAATCTCTATATATATACCCAAATTTGATAGAACACAAATTACAAAAATTTAATAATGTATAAAATATAAATATTTTATTATTTTTAAAAATAAAAAATGAATTTTAGAAAATCCATATAACATAAGCAAAGATGCTAAATGATGATTATCTTACAGCTGTTTCCATTAGTTCGCCACTAGTGTTCGTCAGTAATGACGAATATGTAAAAAAATAAATACTTTTAGTTAAGGATATATCATGGCTTAAACGTTCAAAGAACATGTTTGTTAATATTTTTTTACTACATAGATAGTACGAATTCATAATACTTAAATCGAACGTACTGTTTGTGAGTAACTGCATAGTAAAAAATAATTAAATTATTGAAGAGTCTAGAATGGTATGAAAAATTTCGTAGAAAATTAAATCTGTCATTTTATAAAGTATTCTTCAGCTAGTGTGGTTTCCACAACAAAACGAGATTATGTTAAACTCTTTTCGATGTTGTTCCTGTTCACGATAGATGGCAAATATCTTCTCTCAACGACAATGTTTCGAAACCATTCATGTCTCGCTATAAAGAAGCACATCCTTCCTAAATTCAAATCTGTCGGCATAGCCTTATTATTTGTATACTGGTGATAACCCGGAATGTGGCGGAAGTGCTACGGTTAACTGAACCGGGAATGGTTTTGATGTGGCATTCCAGCAACACTGAAAAATTCTATTGCCAATTTTAGGATTTTTGAAGGCATACTCGTATGAAATAAATATGAGGACAATTTTTTTTATCCCCAAGGGATTCTAGGAATAGTGCGAATGTCCACGCTTCACTGGAAAATTGCCTTCAAATTCTCTCATCGCAATTTAGAAACGTGCCTAAGACAACCTACAAAGTATTGAGCTACCTGAAAATAATCATATTTATTTCTTCAAATTGTGTTATAAGGTAGTGCTCTAACAAAGGAAGATAATATTTATAAACTATCCAGTTTCATACCTTATATATTCATTTATTAAGCGAACCTTTATATACTTCCTCTAAGATCAAGGATTTTTTATGACCAAATCGGTTCCGCATTGTATTTAAATTCACGCAGTATTTCAAAATTATACGTAGCAAGAGAATTAACCAAAATACAAAAAAAGTGAGAGAAAGTTTAAAAAAGTACCCGTTATATATAAAATTAGAAACCAGAACATCGTAGGTGAAAGTTGAATCGTGTTTTTCTAAAGCAATTAAATGCCATTATTTTAAAGTCTGGTTTTCTGTTAGATTTCCATCATTTTAAAGTCTGGTTTGCTGTTAGATTTCCATTATTTTAAAGTCTGGTTTTCTGTTAGATTTTTGGGAATGGTCCGGGTATCCTTTAGTACAGTGAAGGCTGGCGAATTATTCAAATGGGGGTTCACCAGTGGCAGAGCTAGTACCTTTGTTCCCCGGGCAAACCAAGATTCTGGCTCCCCTCTAGCACGGCGCCCGCCCCTCTACTGGCCTCCCTACCAACCTTGCCATGCCATGGCGCCCAACCTGCCCCCTTTAGTTGCGGCCGTGAGTTTACAATACATAAAGTACAAAAAAAAATTTACAGGTCAACGAAACGTACAAATCAAAATATATTGTGTTCTTGGCATAAGATTGAACGAACTTGTAATGCAACTATATAAAACTGTCAACGACTGTTGACAGGAATATCAACCTTTTCAAGCAAACAAAACTCTAATATGGAGTTTATTAAATGTGACTGTGAGAATTCGTATTCCTTTATTTTTTAAGTAATATGTGACAAATCAGCGACACCATAACTCACCTAACTTGAATCACCACTTCGTTTTGCAAACAGGAGACAGTAAAAACAAAATAGCCTGTTTGTTAATTCACATCTGCAAATCCATAGATTTTTCTCATATAATTTGGGTTTGAATTCCCTAATTTTTTATTTTTTACCTGGATAAGGCAAACCTAGTGTTAGCTTAAGCAGTTTTATTTCTATTTTTCTTTCCAGCGGATACGTTGAAAAATGTAATTGTTTCAGCTCCGAAACACCTATTTTGTTAAATGCAATCTTAACTATTAACACGTTTGTACAAACAATAATAAAACTAACCATAATAATTAATTAAAAAAATTAAACTAACCGAATGTACCAAGTAACAAATAAAGTGACAGCCCAGGTGAAAAAAAAAAAAAACTCAGTAAAGGAAATTACATGTTGCCTCCCGCACATAAAGACTGGGCGAACCATTATGTCGTAAGCATCGAATATCCCACGCCCGCACCCTCCAATGTCTTCAGTACTGAACTGCTTTTCAAAGTCAGTGTTTCCAATCGCACGTGCAACAGACCTAACGCTCTGCTCCCTACATCCCGGTTAATAAGGTCATCAACCAAATAAAGCAATAATCAACTTATATCTAATACCTTTTGTATTTTATACTATTACGGTTTCATATTGTGTATCTGATATTTTATTTTACTTAACTTGTTATATCTTATTTTTTTTTCTTAATTTCTGGTGGGGGAGGTCCAAGTGCTCATATGCACTGATGGATGAGCCGCCACTGCTTTAGTATCAAAACATAATATTGCTACGCAAATACGTATATTTATTATTAAGCTCTTGAAACTATTGGAGTCAAAATTAAGCATAAAAATATAATGCATAGCTTTATTTCTATATACTACAATTCTATCGGTATAAGTTACACCTTATCCATTTTTTAAGCAATATAGGCTCTGCAGTGGTGCCCCTAACCCGAGTTTGACTCCCAGAGATGCCAAAATAGAACGCTTTCCTGAAAACTGCTCACTGCATTCTGGGGGGTTTGTTCCCTAGGCCTTTAGAGGTTCGAATTCCTTGGAAAATGTAGGTGCTGCATGGCCTTTGCTGCCCTTGCGCCGTAAAACAAACGAACTACCACAGACTAAACAAAAGATGTACAAGCCGAGATATTGTACGTTTATTTAGTATATGGATGTATCAAACAAATATTCCACAACGGAAATAACGCCAGCTACTCTTTGATATGTAAAATGTACATTTTATTTTTTCGTGCGCAATATTTGTGGCAATGCAAAATATAACTGATTCAAGGCAGTTTTCTATTTTAAGCCAAATTTCAATTTTGAAAATTAGCTAAATTAAATTAAAATTAAGCTAAAATTTCGATAAATTAAATTAAAATTAAGCTAAAATTTCGATAAATAAAATAGAAAGTGCGTATTCAAATTGTAAATTTACACTTTTATTAATGTAAACTTATAAAAATATGCTTTATTTTTCATTTAAAGCGTGTTAAAAATATGCTTAATGATAGTAATTCATGTGCGGCATATTCCTACTTGCAAACCTTCAATATTTAGAGAGAGAGGGAAAGAGAACTACCGCATCTAGATAAAACTTCACAAAATAAAACCTCCTGAAAAGGGTATGTAAATATTTGTTTGTTTACGGCCTTCTAAAATGGAACAAACTATTATTGCGGATGGAAATGGAATATGCGAGTTGAAAGATGAGACTCGAGATCCCAAAAGAAAAATTAACAATCAATAGGAAAAGTAAATTCATTTCTTCCACTCTTCTTTATTAAAATTTGATATCAACTCTTTCGTAAAATGCATTTAAGAAACATTATCAATGCCAAAAATTGAAATTTGCGCAATTATTATTATTGACGGCATAATTGAAATAAATAAATGAAATAGCATCCGAGTATCAGAAAACTCATATTTATGATTATGATTTTTCAAACCTGTCATTTCATTGTCACTAAAATAACAATATAAATATTAATACGATGACTCTTTGCAATCAAACGTATTCAATTTTAATCAAGACAATTTTTAAAAGTATCTTATATAACTTCTAACCTTTTCTGTAGAGCATATATATATATATATATCTTGCTTTGTTCGAATACAATAGTTTGCGAATCCAAATTTCAACTTTATGTGGAATCTTTATCCAGTATTCCATAAATGCATGTTACAATAAAGATATAGCATTTTCTTTAGGAAGGGATTTTAACATAGCGCGTCCCAAAAGTTTACTTGGACAATCTTTTTATAACAAACAGTTATTTCGACACTGGCGTAAGGTTTAAAAACACGACGTTTCGGGAGCCAACTGCTCCCTTTGTCAAGTGAAGGCAGAATGAAGAGTTCGTGAAAGTCCTAAGCTTATATACCCGCATGTTGGGAATCCCCATCTGACGCCATTTGGTGCGGAGCATTTCCAGCTGGGGAAACCCCAATCGGGGAAACCCTCGCCGGGAAAGCCCCCGCACCCGACGACGTCAGATGAACACCCCCAACTCGAGGTTTTGCTTCCAATTTGCTCGGGAGCCGGTAAATTTACCCGCGCAAATTTATCGCTCGTAACCAATGTGGTGTTAGTGGTGGAAACAGGAATGTAGAGGATGAGACTAGGAAGACATCAGTGGTTTTGCCATATGTGGCGGGTGTCTCAGAAAAGCTGTCTCGAATTCTCAGTTGTGTGAATGTTAAGACCTACTACAAACCTGTCTACACCCTGCGTGATCTATTACTTAAAGTTAAGGATCGCGTCCCTGAGGAGGAAAAATCTGGTGCTATTTACCAAATACCGTGTGGAGACTGTGACAAGGTGTATGTTGGACAGACGGGAAGATCGATACGTCTACGAGGGAAGGAGCATATGCGTGCGGTAGCTAGGGGAGACGATTCAAACCAGTTGGCTGAACATGTCTTCAGGGAGGGTCACGAACCAGATTGGCATTCGATGAAAATATTACATCAGAATGTGACGAATCTGGGGAGTAGACTTTTTCTGGAATCATGGGAAACCTACGGTTTGAGGAGTCGTGCAATAAACATCGCAAAACCTCTACCAGAACCTTACAGGATTTTTGCAAAACCTCGAGTTGGGGGTGTTCATCTGACATCGTCGGGTGCGGGGGATTTCCCGGCGAGGGTTTCCCCAGCTGGAACTGCTCCGCACCAGATGACGTCAGATGGGGATTCCCAACATGCGGGTATATAAGCTTAGGACTTTCACGAACTCTTCATTCTGCCTTCACTTGACAAAGGGAGCAGTTGGCTCCCGAAACGTCGTGTTTTTAAACCTTACGCCAGTGTCAAAATAACTGTTTGTTATGGAATCTCCTGGTGAAGCTCTGTATTGTTTCGTTAACCATTTTTTTTTTAAATATCAGATGAAGTATGCAGAGAAACGAATTCAAAGTATTTTATGCATACAGCATATCAAAAGACATATGTTGTTATATTTAAATATCATTTAACACTCGCACATATTTTGTAAAAAATGAAATTAAAAAAAAAAAACGCTGTCCCGAAAGTATATGGACAACAAATTAAAACATCGTCTTAATGCGATAAATTTCAAAATTTGCGTATTACTGTGGTTGCTTTATGACGCAATGATGTTTCTATGTAATTTTGCAGCAAATGTCTTTACTTTTGTTAGTTGAAAAATAATGCCACATATTTTATGTTTTTCTCAAGCTGAGGTGAGCAAAATATGGCGTTTAAAATCTCAGGGATTGAAAATTAGTCAAATTTTTAAACAAATGCAATGATGTAGATTTGGTATCTACCTAGTTTTGTCGAAAGGTGACAATGTGACTGCAAAAAAATAGTGCGGACGATTGAAAAACAAATGCTCTACAAGACAGGAAAATTTTAAAATCAGCTTCCAGTAAACAAAAGTCCGTACGTTAAACAACGCAGGATTTAGCTACTACTGTATCAAAATCTACTGTTCATCAA
Source organism: Dysdera silvatica (assembly GCA_006491805.2). Taxonomy (NCBI): domain Eukaryota; kingdom Metazoa; phylum Arthropoda; class Arachnida; order Araneae; family Dysderidae; genus Dysdera; species Dysdera silvatica. The sequence continues at coordinate 122,234,870 of QLNU02015360.1, forward strand.
CGTTTTATCAAGTAGAGTTTTTATTGTAAAATGCGTCATTCTCCATTGTTAAAACCATATTTCAGAGAGGTGCGTTTGCTTGGGCCAAGAAATATATGAATTGGACTGACGCAGAATGGTTGCGCGTTATTTAATGATGAAAAAAATGCAATCTAGATGGTCCAGATGGTTGGGCTTATTATTGCCAAGACATATGATGAGAATCTAGTACTTTCTTCAGCTGCCATCAAGGTGGAGCATCTATCATTGTGTGGGCGGCATTCTGTTTTAATGGTACTACTGATATTGCTTATATGAAAGGTCGACAGTGTTCCAATGATTATAAAGAAGTACTTCAAAATGATTCACTGCCTTTCGGAAAAATGTGGGGTGGTGAAAAATGGGTGTTCCAACAGGACAAAGCTTCTATCCATGTCTCTAAATCAACAAATAAGTGGTTTGTGAAAAATAATTTAAGATTATGGAGTGGCCAGCTCTCGGATCCGACTTCAACCCCACAGAAAGCCTCTGGAGATATTAGTACATAATGTATTTGCCAATGGTCGTCAATTTTGCACAGTGGAGGAGTTAAAACAGCAAACAGAACGAAGTTGGCCCTCTTTGAAGCCAGAATTTCTTCAAAAACTCGTTGAAGGTATGCTTGATCGAATTGGTAAAATTATTCAAAATAACGGATGCAAAATATGAACTGAAAAGGACAAAACGTACAATGTCCATATACTTTTGGGACAGCATTTTTTTTATTTCATTTTTCCATGAAACATGTGTGAGTGTTAAATGATATTTTAATATTGCATCATACATGTCTTTGATTTACTGTATGCATAAAATAGTTTGCATTCTTTCTCTGTGTACGTCATCCGATATTCCAAAAAAATTCGAGTTTCTCATTGACATCCCTATTTTAAATTTGAGTAATTCATTGGCAACTGTATTGTAAATGTGAGTCTCGAATTGAATATTAGTGGGCAATATGTCAATCATAAAGTTTAAATTCTCCAACACTACAACACGGAGCAACGTTGAGATAATTGTAAAATATAATCATATATATATATTATATATAGTCATATATATATATATATATATCATATATAATCATATATATATATATATACATAGTCATATATATATATATATATATCATATATAATCATATATATATATATATATCATACATAATCATATATATATCATATATATATATCATACATAATTATATATATATCATATATAATCATATCTAATCATTATATATACATAATATAATGGTAAATATTGATAATAAGTTTCCTGCAGACATTATAGATATTCCAGCACACGTAGAAATGTAGAGCTATTTATATAGAAGCATGCGAATTCCCATGAAAATGTCGATAATACATTAACCGAGACTATTTCCACTTTCCAATAACATTAGTTAATGTCAGTCTCTGGAGCTTGAAACTAATAGTTCGACCTTAGAATGCCAAGTACGTCGATGGTAATGTATCTTAGTAAATGATAAAACACTTTGAAGTTATCTATCACGACTTTGGAAGGTTTCTCCACAACGTGGGCTGACCCGATTTCTACATCTCATAAACGTGTCTCGTAGTTTAAGAAAGGGTCGGCATTTGCGTCACAGACTAAAATGTTAGAACACCAATATGTTGCAATATATATACGTTGCAAAGTATTATATTGTTTCGATAACTGGATGTATGTGGAGAAATATGTCATAGATGTTAAAATATTATACACCAAGCTATGAATAATGAAGTTCTTTAAGTATAGTAATCGGCTATTAATTAAACATGGGCTATAACTATATAAATTGATTTGATGTCATCTTAATACATTGCGCATATTTGTTTACTTCGTCTATTGCATATTTTAACAAAAAAGATTTATAATGACTTGAATGCATCTCTCCCTTTAAGATTTCATTAATCATTTCGAGATATAAATTAGATGAAGTAAGTATATATAAATTGAAATTAATATGGGTAATTTGTATCACACAAGCAGTATAAGGAAATTTTAAGGCTTTTAGTTTTTCAAAGAATGGAAACACAATAAAACCTCTTTAAACGACCACCTCCATTAAGCGTAAACCTGCTTTAACGACACATTTTTTACGAAACGGTTTTTTCCCCATAGACTCAATGGCGCTCAGCATAGACCTCCATTACTAGGTAACCTCCCTGGACGACCACTTTTTCACGGAATTTAAGGTGGTCTCTTTAGGAATGTTTTACTCTATATAATTTGTGGCAAAACAAATACAGTAAAATCTCGTTAATACGGCTTTGCACGCGCGCAAAATCAGTTACGGCAAGACGCCCTTCCCTAAACTGCAATGGAACAACCCGTCTGGTAACGGGATCGGACGTCAGGTCTGCGCGAACGGAACATAAGTACTAATTTTTTTTTTTTTATTTCATTGTAATTTCTTCCGGAATATTCATTTATAATACACTATTTTGTTTTTGTAATTTGTTCATTTACGTTGTGTACTGCATTATTATATTAGTTATTGCTGAATAGCCTGAAGTTTTAGCTACCGAAATTTACCCTCTATTTAGTGCGAATTTCAGTATATGCGGATAAAAATCGGCGTCCCATGACAATGAGTACTGAGAAGATTTCACTGTATTTAAAATATTTAGAAACTCCAGTTCACCAAGATTAATTATAAGGTGATGTTATACATAACCGCTAATTTAGTCAGATTTACTAAGAATTTGGTTGAGTCGAACTATCAATTTGTTCAAATTATAATCGAAACCTGGGTCACAAAACGTGAACCTGTTTACACATTATAAGTATTAAAACACATTAGGTAGGTAAACACTTATCTTTTTGATACAAATTACAACAAAGGGTTATTTGTGCATCGTGTAAGACGTAAGGAAATAGAGATTTTCTCACCTTTTATTAATAAATTTTCATAAAAATTTTAAAACTCACAAAACACAATTAAAGAACGATTACTTGAATTACAATGAAAATACAGTAAACCTTTTTCAACGAACACCACTCAGATACGGTTCCGTAAGAATTCGCCGGCAAAAAAATTCTTCCCAATAAGAGTCTCCTTTTACAGTCACCTCTGTTCCACGGACGAATGTTTCTGTTTCGAGGGTATCCGCTAATGAGAAGTTTTGCTGCGTCATGCATTCAACATACCGAGAACTTCCTGAAAATTGCCTGTTGCAAAAGCAGTGACCGTTACATAAATTTGTTAAATGCAGAAATGATTTCCGTTATTTAAACCATGCAACAATGTAGACATTAAAGAACGGTTAGAAAGCATAGCTCTGTGCAAAATGAATAGAGTTAATTTGTTCGTACGAATATTTTCGTAGAAATTTCCTGTTCTGATGTCTTTACTCAGTTTAAACCAGTTTCGAACAAATTACTTTACATTAAAAATAATGAATATTAATGTGGTGGGGAGAATTCAAAGCATTAGCGCTTTCTGAGACAGACTGGATATTGTTTACCACGCTTATCCCATTTTTCTGATAATGTACATTCTAAAAATTACTAGTAAGCTCGTGTTTGCGATAAATTTAAAGGAAAAAAATGTAAGTATCTAAAGAACTTTGAATATTCTTTGTTCGTCTAAAAAATATTTAAAGACGATATACACGTCCATTATAAAGAGAAACTTGAAAGCACTGACGAAAACTAAAATAGTCGATGCCAAAATTTATTGATTTTATTGTCCTTTTTTTTTCGGAAAAAATAGAAATAAGCTGGTGGCTTTCACTTTATCAAGCGTTTTTTTTATTGGTGTTTAGTTTCATCTTACAAATCTAGTTTTTATTCTTGGAGAGCAAATATAGACCGCAAAGTTTTTTTTCTTAATATCAACGAAGTACTTGGGGTGAAATTCTTTTTTTATCTCTATTCAGAGGATGCAAGCACGGTATTGGAGTGCCGGAAGCAAAGTGCTACGAAATTTCGAAAATCAAAACAGTAAAGCTTCTTTCACTATTCTCGAAATTTTGAAAACAAATCGGGGAATAAATTTCAAGATGAATATAAACCGCATACTCGGTTGACGACACTTGATGTGACAAAATTCAAAAGGTATTTTCCCAATATTTAAAAACAACTCGCTGAAATATGTGTAGATTGGTTTTCTATTCTTTTCTGTGTGTAGATACATCTTTACGTTTGCGAAGAAATGTCTGAAATATAATTTAATATAGCAAAATTGTCTATACTCTATATTTAATCTAACAAATTTACCTATACTCTATATTTTAATCTGGCAAATTTACCTATATTCTATATTTTAATCGAATAAGCATACATATACGATGTGTTTAAGTTAATAAACATCATAAAGTGGCTCGAATATAGTTTAATTAAGAGAGATAAATATGTTTATCTTCCGGACCTACAAAGATGCACGTTTTTCATTAGAGGCAATATTTTGTCTTTTATCATAAAATATCATAGAGAAACTACTCTTCTAACTAGAGTTGACATTTCGTTTTTTACAAGTAAAATGTTATACAAAAACTACTCTTGTAAATTAGAGATAAGCTTCCCTTCTAATGATTTTGTATTGTCTTTTAAAGGAGAAGTAGTGATATTTGTAGTTTAGGTCTAACGGCCTTTTTGTTTTCTGAGACTGTGGAAAATTTAACGCGATTCACCATCGATCTAAATATTTATGAAGTCAAAATTAAATTAAATGTTTTGCTGGTCATGTGGGCCTCTTTCTGTCATACAGCTCATTTGAATGTTTTGTTGAAATTCCAGTAGGTTGATTTCTATAGAAGAAAGAGTTTCTCTGCCGCTCGAAATACGTCACAACGTTTATTTATTTGATAGGCGTAGGTATCGATTGAAAAATTTATTACAATAAATAATTCAGTTAACTACCAGTCATTTTTTTTATTTTTTTAAAAACATACATATATCATATATTTTATATTTATCATTTTAAAATTATAATCATTTACTAAGACAACTTTTGAATAAGACGAAAACTATGTCACGTTATTAAATTCCACACATTTATATGCTGGTGAAAAAGTAATAATATATTAAAAGGAAAATCTCTGGGTTCTGTGTTCAACGGAATATTTCGATTATAAACATTTTAAGATTACGTTTTTCGATTTTGTCATTGTGTCGAACAATTAAGCGTATATCTCGCATTTGAATTAGCTTTGATTTAATAATGATATTTTAGCCATTAGTTGGATGTAGGAGATACCGAAAGTTAAGCAGCATCTTGTAAAATCATAAAATCTTACCTAATTTTTACTATTTTCTATGAAAAAATCATTTAATTAAGTGAATTATTTTTAAAAAAAATTCACAATTTTTTTTTCGGAAATTTCTTGAAAATTTTTTACTCAACGTCTTCTGTGATTTTTAGAGAGATGTCGTTGTCATAGTCAGGTATATATATGCGATCACACAGCGTGTGTGCAGGTAGTCGTTGTGCTGCCACCAGCTCGGCTCGTAGCTGAGCAATATACGTCTCTTCGTGAGGCGGGTTCTTTATTCCTGTTTTCTAGGTAGAAAACTAGAAGGTCGATGATGAAGAGTGAGGTAGATATCAAGAATGAAGAAACAATCTAAGACTATTTATTGAAGGTGATTAGTATATACCTTGACATCACAGACAAGGCAACTATAGGCACACCCCCTAAGTTCCAACGTATTGATGAGGCACGGAAATCGCACACATGTGTGTCCGTCCTACTCCTCTGCCTCATTCGATCTGCCCTCTCTTACCCACTGTACGCAACCAACTCTTTCTCCACTATGATATAATTGGTCAGTCTTAAGACCGTGGTCACACCTGATTGGCCGATGTGACCCTTCTCCCCGTTCCATACATGTTTCCCATAAATATTCTGTAATGTCAATCTGGACCTTGCAGACCAGAGTTATTGCAATTTTATCCGCCCACATCCGGACTGTTTCCTCTCGACCCTTTTCACAAAGAAGACCTACAAGTCTCACTTTCCCATGCTAACGCCATGTGATCATTACATATCTCCCTCCCCTTTGAAAAAAGCATTTTGGAAGGGATATAATTATTTCTTCAAAATATGCTTTCTATGGTGTCTACATAAACATGAACATACAGTGTCCTTTTAAATACATTGAATCACTATCAACATATCAATGTTTATATTTGTTTAGTGGTACGTGGACATAGCAGTATTAAAATCTTCAAGTTCTGAATGTCCATTGGTAACATATATACACATGAAAGGCATACAATAAATGCACTACGTTGACATAATCAAGACAAAAATATAGTTAATATCCGAATGCACTTAAACTTCTTAGTGTCCATTGATAACATTATATACACATAAAAGATACATAATAAGTGCAATATGTGTGACAATTATCAAGACAAATTGATGAGATTATATACTGTAATACATTTTACTACATTGATTTTAATCTCCATATAAACGGCTAAGTCAATCGGCATTTGTATTTATTACCATCTTCTCTCACGTTCACAGGCCCTGCTATGTCAGTACTAACTTTAAAAAACGATTCTACAACAATTGGAACATTTTGTAAAGGATACCTTAGTTTCCCACTTGGACGGCGTGTCTTTTGGCAATCATGGCATGATGTCACGTATTCCTGTACAACTTTCCGTATTGCCGGCCAATAAAAGTTTTCCAATATGCGGTTTTCTGTTTTCTTTATGCCCAGGTGTCCTGCCAGACCAATGTCGTGAGCATACTTCAAAATGACAGTGCGTATTCCCCTTGGAACTACGACCTGTTCGTACTTCTTCTTTTGTCTTTGGCATTCCCATATTCGCATTAGTATATTATCTTTTACTATGATTTGCTGTGGTTTTCCTTCCCTAACTTCATTTACAGAATCCCAAAGAGATTTCAATTCACTATCGCTTTTCTGTTCCCCTAGAAAACTTTCCTTATCTATAATACTGTCTAACCGCAGACTATCGGTATTGTATGTCCCCTCCTCATTAAGAAGTGTCAATTTTTCCTCTCCGTTTATTGCCTTTTTCC
>QLNU02015360.1:122249556-122260582 GCA_006491805.2 Dysdera silvatica
TACGTAAAAGTTTTGATAAAATTTCTGCGACCTCCAAATTTAGTTACGTGACCTCAGATGTGGTCGCGACCCACACATAATGAATCCCTAATTTACTCAACGTAACGACGTAATATCAGCACTTGAACAATTACGTTGTTCTTACTCTATAACAATCGATTTACGTATTGATGCTGGTCTTGGCATCAAAAGTTTGAATTTATAGCTTTCTTACATTTCTGGTCAGTGGTACTCTCAACTGTTGATAGAATTCAGAAATGTTTTCAGGCTAAAACTCTGTCTTTCAGTCAAACTATTATTCACCTAGTAACTTTAATTAATAAAATTGAAATTTGGGAAAAATGAAATGCGTACTACTGCCATTTCTTAAGCTGAAGGTATGTGTAGGGGGGAATGGGGAGTTTCAGTGAACAGACGCGTGAAAAAGAGACGCTCCATGCCAGGTGAAAGATGAAAATGCATTTGATGTAGGATTGAGTGAACAAGAAGAGATGCGGCGATGCCTTAGGCAAATTTTAAATAAAATTGGGATTGAAATCGAAGATCGGTTTTCATAATTGAGGACGTTTTCTAGGTCTTCGGTGGTCTCTTGGAATCCAGTTCAGAATTTCTGTTGTCCATCGTTGATCAGTTCTTCTTGCAATATGCCCAGCCCATCGCCATTTCAGTCCTTTTACTTTAACAATGATGTCCTCTACTCTAGTTTGCTCTCTCACCCAAGTGTTTCTTTTTCGATCTCTCCTAGTTATTCCAAGCATGCACCTCTCCATGCTCCTTTGCGTTGTCTGTAACTTTCGTATTGCTCCAACTGTTAGACTCCATGTCTCTGATCCATAAGAGAGGACTGGCAATACACACTGGTTGAAGACCTTTCTTTTTAGACACAAAGGCAATTTCCCCTTCAGGATAAAACTGTTTCTTCCAAATGCACTCCAGCCAAGTTTAATACGTCTGTTGAGTTCTTTCATAATGTTGCCATCCATTGAAATCAGCTGGCCAAGGTAAATATATGAATCAGCAATTTCTAGCTCAATGTTGTCAACTTGTATTTTTGTTTCCTCTACAAAATTATTGAACATGATCTTAGTTTTTTGTAGGTTCATCTTGAGTCCAACTTCTTTACTTCTAGTTGAGAGCTCCTGTACCATGTCTTGGAGTTCTAATGGGTTCGTTGAAAAAATAACAATGTCATCAGCAAACCGCAGATGATTTAAATATTCACCATTTATTTTTATTCCCTTGTTATTCCAATTTATCAGCTGAAAAATCATCTGTAAAGCTGAAGTAAAAAGTTTTGGAGAAATGGTATCTCCCTGCCTCACCCCTTTGCCAAGTTTGATAGTTTTGGTATCTTTATGTAACCGAAATTTTGCACTTGCATTTTTATACACACGTTTCACCATGTCAATGTACACATCCTCAATGTCTGTTGATCTTAAAGAGTTGATGACTGCTGATGTTTTAATAGAGTCAAAGGCCTTCTCATAGTCAATAAATGCAACACACAATGGAAGTTCATATTCATGTGTTCTTTCAATTAATTCTCTTAATACTTGAATATGGTCCACTGTACTGAATCCACTTCGAAATCCAGCTTGTTCTCTTGGTTGAGCTGCATCTAATTTTTTCTGCAGGCGATGTGTTAGCACTTTTGTGAAGATTTTATAAATAGCAGGTAACAAGCTAATTGGTCGGTAATTTTTCAAATCCTCTTTATCACCTTTTTTATGCAAAAGAATTACTGTTGCAGAATCCCATTGGTTTGGTATGTTACCGCTGTTAAGACATTTGGTAAAGAATTTTGCAAGTATGTCTTCTACATATTCTCCAGCTTCTTTTAGGATATCTAATGTAATACCATCATCGCCAGGGGCTCTTCCTTTCTTCATACTTTTTATTGCAAATGAAACTTCTTCTTTTAAGATTTTAGGAGCTGTTCCTTCGACTATTTCAGTGTCTTCGTTTAATCCACTGTTACTTTCATATAGTTTTTTGTAGAATTCTTCAACTCTTCTAAGTATTTCTTCCCTATTTCTTGTTACGGTGCCATCCTCTCCTTTTAATGCAATGATGTGTTTCTTCCCAACAGATAAACTTCCTTTAACAACCCTAAGGCTCTTGTTATTTTCAATGGCCTTCCTTACTAACTCACAGTTGAATTTTCTTATGTCTTCTTTCATGCTTTTGCGCAGAGTTTTACAAAGTTCTATGTACTCAATCCTGGAACTGGTATTTCGATTGTCCACCTTCATATCTCTTCGCCTTTTCATGAGCTGTTTCGTCTTCTCAGATAATTTGCTATTGTGCTTTTTACAGGTTACACCACCAATTTCCCCAGCAGTTTCAACTATTGTCTTAACAATGTTTTCATTTGCTTCTGATATATATATATATATGCGTGTGTAACCTCGATGTTGTCATAACAGACTTTAGTTTTAACAGAGATTAGTCTTGGCGAAATCAACTTCAATCTTTTTAAATCATGGTTTTAATTTTCTATTAAAATATTGAGGTATTTTTTTTATTTTATTCGTGTTGTTTTAGGGGGAAAATTGAATTAGTAAATCATTGAATTGACTTTACACTTTTCTTTTAATCCCTGGGATCATTTCAAAATAATTAAGATTTTGTGAAGCAATTTATTCGTTTTTGTTTTGTCGTTGAAGTAAATTGATTTGATGATTTTGTTTTGCAAATAAGGAAGAATAAGAAAGATACGATGCAACGCATTTAGTAAAATAGGGAATTCTGGTAACCGTCCTGTGTTAGAGTTTTAAATTAATGTAAACTTTTAACAATTATAACTTGAACTTTTCAAGTTGTTAATTTTATTGTGGATTTTCTTCGTAGAATATTTTCTTTTCCATGTGGTCAACTACTTGCTTTGGTAGTTGAAATAATAAATCAAAATATAGATTCCCGTGTGTTTATTATATGTGGTTCTGTAACAATCCAATTAATTGCCTTTATTCTTCTCATTTAATTATTGGACAATATAATGCCATAATTTATGGATTAATAACTAATATGTAGGCCTGCAAAGTTTTAGGCACAGAATAAATTATATAAATTTGCATTGAACTTCGCCGATATTGTATCTAAATAATCCTAGAACCAATAATAAATTGTGCAACTTAAAAGATTACCAAAAGTACTGAAACAAAATATCCCAACACCGTAATATTGGAATCTGCATGCCACAAATGTTTAGGCACATATGTCAGATTTATGCAAATTAACGGCGCGAAGTTCCCAAGTGATCGAAGGGGCGTTTCCCAGAGTTGTTATATAAGGCCTGAAATAATTTAGAATGCTTAGAACGATGCCGAAGTCAAAGCAATTTACGAATGACGAGATTTTGAAGATTTGGAGGCTGAAAACTAAAGGTAAATCTGTTACTCAAATTTCTGTTGCATTGAACCGTTCAAAGCGAGGCATTTATCGAGTGTTATCCCGGGGTGATCAGTATCAACCAAAATCACGATCTGGGAGGCCTCGAGTGACCAGCATTCGGGATGATAGACAAATACGAAGATTGGCTTCAAATGAAAGCCTGTCTGCAAATCAAATAAAAAACACGTTAGCAATGCGAGTGTCAAGAGAAACCATACGTAGAAGGATTGTAGAATGCAGGCATTTGAGATATGCAAAAATGCGCCGCAAGCCCTGCTTGCAATTACATCATAAACAAGCACGACTACAATGGGCAAGGCAGCACATATCATACAGTGACGAATGGCTGCAGGTGTTATTTAGTGATGAAAAAAAGTGGAACTTAGATGGTCCCGATGGCCTTTCGCACTACTGGCACGATCTTCGAAAACGCCCCTTAAGTCGGTTCAGCAGACGTCAAGGAGGAGGTTCAGTCATGGTTTGGGGAGCCTTTAGCTTCAATGGACAGACTTCTTTGGCGTTTTTGAATGGAAAACAAGATTCCAAGGCATACCAGGCAACTCTTGAAAGTCACCTATTACCTTTTGGCGAACTTTTATGTGGACGAAACTGGGTTTTCCAACAAGATAATGCGTCCATCCACACATCCAGGTCAACAAAAGAATGGATGAGCGCTAAAAATATTACAGTTCTCGATTGGCCTGCTCTTAGTCCTGACTGTAATCCCATCGAAAATGTATGGGGCATACTAACGAATGTTGTGTATGCCAATGGAAAGCAATATCCGTCCGTTTTAGAACTTAAAAAGGCTATAGAAGAAGCGTGGTTTAATTTTGAACCAGAAACCTTTCAAAATCTTGTGCTTTCAATGAACGACCGCGTATTTAATCTAATACGAAGTAATGGTGGCTACATTGATTATTAAAATTGTTCATTTCCTTATGCAAGTGCTAAAATTTATGTTTGTGCCTAAACTTTTGTGCCACATATTTTACTTATTTTAAGTTATATATTGCAGCAAGTTCGCTACTGATGTGATTTCTGTTCTCAAATTTTTAATTTGCATATTACATGTGTTCATACTTCGTAATATTAAAGTTCCTACTTCTTCAGTTTTAATAGTATTTTGTTATACTCAAATTTGTGTTGTGTCTAAACTTTTGTGCAGGCCTGTATAAGGGCATTTAAATATGCAAAATTTTATCAGTAGTTTGCAGTATCTACTTTAAAGGTGGCCATTAAAAAGTGCGGGACAGTTCCATTCTCGGTAATAGATGAAAAATTAAGTGAAGGTAAGAAATTATTACCTAAATTTGAAGAAATAATTTTGGATAGAGCGTTTCTTGAAGAGGAAATAACGTTAGGTTTTCAAAATAGAGAAGCAAGAAACAACATCTATTTACATTGCAACTCTGATGATGATAGCTCTGAAAATATTACTTCTGATAATAAAAATTCCAGTGAATATATCTCCAATAATGAAACTTGTAAAGAGACTTGCAGTTTGTAAGAAATGAAAAATATCGTAAATTTTTAGGATTCTTGTAAAAGAAAGGAACGTCAACAAATTCGAAAAAGTTATGGGAAAGCAGTAGACTATAAAGCTATATTCCGTTTTAAAAAATATATTGCCGAATTATGCACCAAAAAGAGAAATATGAATTAATTGAATGCGGAGTTTTAAAAAAATTTCATTACCTCAGAAGTAACCGTATCATGACATAGATTTAAAGACATGGGCTTACCAAAAAGTAACGGATTTTAATTTTACAAAACGTACAATTTCAATTGATTGAAGAAACTTCATAGATAAAATAAACAAATATAATGGTATTACCTCTCGCAAAGCTACAAAATGTACAACGGTAGCTAAATATGAACACAACGAAGCTCTTGAAAACAGCTCTATTAAATTTGTTTTAGCATCACGTGATGAATTTGCTCATTGCCAGAGCCGTCAAATATTTAATGCTGATCAGAGCGGATTCGAATACTTTGTACTAAATCAGAGAAAATTATCTTGCAAAGGTGAAAAAAGTACCGTAGCTTTAGTTCAGTCAACGTTTACTGTGATACATTCCTATACTATTATGCCCCTGTTATCAACGGATGGGGAATTGAAAGGCAAACTTTTGATACGTTTGCGTGAACCTAAAGGAACTTTTGGGCCAAAAGTACGACATCAAATACTTGATGCCACTAACGTTTACACAACATGTACAAAATTTGGCAAAATGACTAAAACAATTATGATAAAATGGCTTTCAAATTTCTTTAATCCAATTAAAATCCCCCCGCTTGCGTTATTTTAATTCTTGGACTGGATGGACTGATCCGTCTACGTTTAGTGATCTACCAGATAATTGCACCATACTTCATATTCCCACAGGCGCAACAGCTGTCATTCAATCTTTAAATGTTTATTGTTTTCGTCAGTACATTTTTTTTTATAAATTATTAACTGCGTCACTGTAAATGAAATTCTAATAAAATTAACTTATCGCAACGAAATAATAAAAATGCATTCATTAGTTTATAATCAAATTCAGTCCAAGGAATATAAGCCTACGTTAATCTACCCTTTGTGTGCTTGAAATTACACTGATGTTCCTATTGTGTAATTTGATAACATTTTGTCCCTATTGTTTCAAGTCGGCCACAAAGAATGTGGTTTTAATGAATGCAAAGAATTTCATTTTTTTAAAGTGTGTGCATTGAGATACAAATTTATGTTTTACGCAATTTTACATAAGTTATCATTTTCATGAGTAGTCAAAAGATATATTATTCTAAATTTATGTTATGAATTTCTTTTACGCTAGAATTCACCTAGGGAGAATATAAGACATATGCAAATGTGGCACTGCACAGCACGGAAAATTTCTAATTTCTTATTTTTGTAACAGCTGAGAAGTGAAATAAAAAATATTCTTATTGATAATTGTCTGTGAGAAATAATAAGAACAACTGACTAAGAAGAATGTAACATGGCTGGGATGAAAAGTGGGAGGCTTTGCAGTTAAGCGCAAAGCTGCGTTTTAGTGTAATTATGAAAACTTAAAAAATTCATAAAAATCAGAAATTGTATTTTATAGAAAAATTCTTTCTGTTTTGTTCATTACTCATGTTTACTCACCAAGACAAATCTTGCGACGGAATTTAGAAAATGGTATAGTAAAATGACTATGCACTATCAGATGATGAACAGCAGCGCCCCTGGTGGCGAATTGAGGAAGTTAAAAATTTTATTTCTAAAAACAATGAAGCTAGGTAAATATTTTCAATTAGGAAATTGTAGGGCATTCTTCAGTTAGTAGGAAAAGATATACAGCTCACATTCCGTATGTGCACGTACTGTCACAAAGTGAGGTGTTCCGGATGTTTCAATGCATAGCTTTCAGTTAATGCTTTCTAGAGCTTTAGAGGTTGGGTTGAAATTCTTAAAGAAAAAACACATGGTCTCTCTCCACTCCTATAAATACTTCAACTCTACTTTTAAAACAATCAGAAAGCATTAACTGAAAGTAATGCATTGAAACTCTAATTAAAGAAAATTTCCTATCTTCATTATTTTTTAAAATAAAATTTTGCTTCAAATGATCCTGGGGAACTGCTATTCTTCATCTGATAACACATCATCATTCTATCTAAACACCCAAAGATCCGTCTTTGGTTCAAAGTTATTTGCAGCATTCAGACTTTCTTAGGAACCCTGTGTATGTATGTATGTATGTATGTATGTATGTGTGTGTGTTTAAAGAGTATTTATTTAACATGCACCATAAAATATTACATGTTTTGATTTCCTCAATTAAGACATATATGTTACGTTGTTAATAAAATTTACGTCATATATATATGTATATACACATACAAAAATATATACAAGGTATGTACAAAAACAACAAAATCAATTATCAGTATCAATTATCAATATATCAGTAAGAAAGATCACAGAAGAATCAAATTTGCATGATGTCCAAACTCTTAGCGAAAGCTAAAAAGTCGCCAAAATAACGTTCCGAGACCAGTTCATTTAGTTCTAATGGACATAGTTCACCGTGGGCAACTGTTTTCTTGAGTAGGCCAATTCTAGCTGCTTCCAGAGTTGGGCAGCGTAGTATGACATGATCCACGGTTTGTTCAACAGTTCCATCACAGGAGCATGCTGACGATTCTCGAATGCCAAAACGTCGAAAGTACTGACCGAATCTTCCATGTCCTGTTAGGAGTTGCGTTAGTTGATGGGTGATTTTTAAGTGATTTGCGTTTAACCTATCTTTGACGGAAGGGAAAAATCTTTTTGTGAGGCTTCCGTTCTCAGTTTGTTGCCAATGATCCTCCCATTTGCTGGATAATGAATCTTTGATCATATTTTTTATTTCTATGACAGGGACTTTTTCATATATTAATGGTAAATCTTCTGATTGGGCTGCCAGCTTCGCCAATGCATCCACTTTTTCGTTACCTTCAGTTCCGTTGTGACTTTTTACCCATTTAAGTTTTATTTTCCAGTTTTGTAGATGCAATTTATATATGAGGTGCCGTATATTCTCCGTAATGGGAAAATGGAAATTGTAATTTTTAATAGAGTCAATAGTTATCTGAGAGTCTGTGAAAATAATGGCTGTTTTTGTGGAATCACTAAATATAGAGTCTTCCAGTTTTTCTAAGGTTTTTTCAATTGCTATTGCTTCCGCTTGGTTATTGGAACAAAGAGGGTGAAGCCTGAAACTTCGTTTAGTGACTTCGTGACTATTTTTGTAAATTATGTAAGCACATCCAACGCAGTTATTAATTTTACTTCCATCTGTAAATACTTGGAATTCATGATTGACATCATTCGTATCAAATATGTCAACCATTTTACCAGGATGCAACCAGTTGTTGATGAGGATTGGTAAATCGTGACTCTGTGTTTTTCTTGCCTCTTTCATATAGCGATAAGTTTCAGATGTTCCTTTAATTTTTAAACAGATCGGAGTAATTCCCGCCAACAAGCAGGCAGCGTCATAGGACACAGTGCGAAAACCTCTGATTATTCGAATGGCGATGCTTCTCTGAACTGACTTGAGTTTCCTTCGGTTATACAATTTGTCTAAAGCTGTGATCCATGCAGGTGCCGCATAGGTCATCAAGGGAACAATAGCACCTTCATAGATAATTTTTAATGCTGGTGATCCTATTCCCCAGGAGACCTTAGCCATTTTTGATAATGAATTAATTATTTTCAGAGCTTTATTGCAAATATCATTGACGTGGAGGTTCCAATTCAAATTATTGTCAAAATGTACACCAAGATACGTTAGATCATTTACTATTTCAAGTTTTTTGCCATCCATGAAAACCGATATAGAGTGGTTTACCCTTTTACGTGTGAAGTGAATGGCTTTTGATTTATTTTCATTGAAAATAACTTTGTTGTTGATTGACCATTCATAAATTTGGTTTAAGCAAACGTTGCCAATCATTTCTACCTCCAACCCAGTCTTCGCTGTAATTAGAAGTAGGAGATCGTCAGCAAATGCAATCACTTCTACGCCGGTAGGATAATTTAACTTCAATACAGAATCAAAGAAAATGTTCCAAAATCCTGGTCCGCAACATGATCCCTGCGGACATCCCTTAGTAACCCTTTTGCTAACAGAGATTGTTGTCGTGTCAAGAGTTGCGATTCTATCGCTAAAATAACTTTTGGCCAGCTGGAAAAGATTTTTCGGGCATTGGAAGGTACGCAGTTGCTTTAATATTGCGGGCCACCATGCTGCGTCGAAAGCTCCTTTGACGTCCAGAGAAACCATTAATACATCATTTTTATTCCGTAAGTTTGTTTGAATAAATTCTTTTACCCTATAAACAGCATCAATAGTACTTTTTTGAGCTGTGAATCCATATTGGTTCTCACTTAAGCGCTTCTCTCTGTTTAAAAAATACATAATCCTGTTAATCATTAGCTTTTCTAGTAGTTTACCGCTGAGAGGAAGCAAACTTATGGGGCGATATTTTGAGGCATCGTCGGAAGTTTCCTTGCCAGGTTTTTCAAAGTACCTAATGATGGATTGTTTCCAAATGTTCGGGAATTTGCCTCTATTTAGGCATTCATTAAAAAGTGCTTCATGAAATTTAGGGAATAATTCGATGGTTTTTCCAAGGATATCGCTACAAATTCCATCGCTGCCGGGAGATTTTTTAGGGTTCATGCCTTTCGTTATCGAAATAATTTCGCGCGAGGTAAAATTTAAATCGTTATCCGTGTCCATTTCGTTGTTCATCAATTGTCTACAGTATTTATGGTAATTTGTATCTGCCTCGTCCCCATCATTAGGTACGAAATGGTCCATAATGACGTCAACGGTATCTTTTAGGTTATTTGTATAATCGCCGTTCGAATTCTTAATTGTGTGTAAGTTTGTTTGAGGATTAATTTTGTTGGAGACTATTTTGTATAATATGTTCCATGTTTGTGCTGCTATTGTGGAGGAGCAAAATTCTCTCCAAGATTGTAATTTTGAGATATTAATTTGGTTCGAATATTGTTTTTTTCCAGTCAAAGTAATCCTTTTTTCTCGCATCTCGCAATTTAATATTATTGTAAGTTCGTTGATATTTTCTTCTCTTTGCATTTGCAATTTTACGTAGGTTAGTTAGTTCTTTTGTCCACCATCTAACGGTTTTCTGGTTACCTGTGTTATATCTATTATTATTTTTAACAATTGGCATTGATTTTCTACAAGCGTTTGTAAGTCCAAGATTAAACGTTGCCAGGATGGTTTCGATATCCTCTGCGCTTCCAAGTATGGAAGCGAGTTTGGTATCGAGAATGTCCAGGTCAACAGGGACATTTATCTGAAATTCATTAAAAAATAAATTAGAGAGTTCGCAAAAGAGATTTTTACCAAAGTTCTCCCGGTTTGCATTTTTTGTTATATATCTATAGCTTTTCGGTCCCATGTTATTTGAGGTATTTTTATGTCGAGATATTGAGATCATGAAGCTGAGAATTCTATGGTCAGAACAGCTTTCTTCATCTTCCACAACCCAGTTATTAATGAATGGCAGGAGGGAATATGATGCTACTGTCAAATCAATGTAGCTTTCCCCGTTTTGAGATTGAAAAGTCGGCTGGTTTGTATTGTCATTTATCACCCATAGTGATTTTGAAGATAGAAATGTCTCCAGTTTTCTTCCTCTGGAATTTGTTAGGGTGTCAAACCAAGATGTGGAGCGAGCATTGCTATCTAATGTAAGAAGGCAAAAGTTGTTTGACCCTAGTTGAGGAATGGAATCCAGTTTTATGAGGTTGTCTTCGATGTTTGTGTAGCAATCTAGGTAAATGCTTGCTACTAGCATTTGGAAACTATTAGTAAGAATTTTTAAGTAAACCATGTCCTCGTTTGAATGCTGAGACAAGAGAATAGTGTCAATATGTTTGTTAATGATTAGAATGGCTGCTCTGACACGATTTTGCCCTGCTTGAATGATTTTATAATTTTTTGGGAAACCGGCCACTCTGTTGTTTATGCAATATGGTTCCTGTAAGAAAGCTATATCAATTTGTTTGGAGTTGATAAGAGCGCAAAGATTGTGAGTAGCCCTAATAGACCTCTGTAGATTGATTTGGAAGCACTTGAAC
>QLNU02015360.1:122268353-122286444 GCA_006491805.2 Dysdera silvatica
TATGATTCTGCTTCAACTCCACGTTGGGAAGCAAGGCTGTGCTGCGTATCTTCCCTAACATTAAAACCATTGATCAATAGAAAGTGAGAAAGCTGAATTGGTGCTTTGCAACCTCTTTGGTTTCAGCTAGGTGATGTAAACGATGCACTCATGGACATTTACGAAAACGTTACTCTGACAGGAGGACCATCTGGTAATCTATTACAAATTAATGCAAGACCGTAGCCAGAATTTAATTTTTGGGTGGGTTAAAATTTTTTTCAGCATGTATCGATACAATCACAGCATGCAAGGCCGTAGCCAAGTCCCATTAAAAATTTAGTTTCGGGGGACCTGTCTCTAAGATCCTCCCCCCTCAAAATACGGGCATGAATTGATGCCCAGGGACTTGCTAAGAGTATTTCGGATTTTAAATTTCTTATATCTCTTGTGTTGTAAAACATTCCTTATCAACCAGCCATGATTAGTGAACTAAGTATTAGTATATTTAGTATTCCAACTCAAGGAATTTTACATAGCTTTTGTGCTACAAAGCAGCTATATAAAGGTTTCGTAGGAGATATTATTACCCTTCTCTGGGCTAATACAATTACCAAATGATCAACACACAAAGCCATCGGACATGTCTTTTTTAATAAGAAGCTCTAGTTTGAGCTGGAAACTATGGGTGTCAAAAATGTTGTCCATCAATTCTCCACGAAAAAAAATTACAAAAGCATGTCATCGAAGCTTTATATGTTGACCATTTGACAATTGTGTTAACCCTGAAAAGGGGAACAATATCTCTTACAAAACCTTGTATAAGAAGAAAAGGAGCATCAATCTTGTTCTTTGGTGGCCGAGCAGGTTATAGCACACCGGTTCGACACCGGGCCAGGGCAGTGTCTCTTTTTCTTCTATTCATAAAAATGCTCTAGTCTGAGCCAGAAAACTTTAGCTTCAAAAATATCGTCCAGCTATTTTTCATAAACAAAACCATTTCTTGAAACTGCAGAAGTGACTTGAGATTCAAGAAAATATTGGTAGATGCAACAGAACTTTTTCTAAAGAACTCGAAGCATTTTCGCCTCACTTGAGTCACAGCTTACGAAAAAAGAAAAAGTGGCTCAGAAGATGAACCTATTCAAAATATCAAACAATAGTTTAAATTTCCACCTTGCGAATTAATTCTGTCACTCGGAGATTTAGCCAGGTGAAGCAAATACCCTCTGTGTTTGATTTCTTGATAATATTAATAAGTTAAAGAATAAATTTGCCAATTATATTTTGGAAGATTACATAAATTTGGGAAAATCTTTGGATCATGAAGACAATAGAGACACTGACGCTAGAGCGACTAAATTCGCTGACATTAGGCTTGACGGTTAATTAAAGGCCAGTTCAAGAAGATTGTCTAAAAACGTAACGGCACAGGACGTTTTAACTTATATTTGTCAATATAACCCGTTGGATATCGTGTCGAATTTATTCATTACCCTACGTATTTTTTTGACTAATCCTGTAACTGTGGCCAGTGGTGAGCGCAGTTTTTCTAATTGAAATTAATAAAAACATGAATACGTTCTACAGTGAACCAAGACAGACTTGTAGGATCATCGACTCTAGCAATCGAACGAGACATAGTCCAAACTATTAATGTAAATGGATTGGTTTCTACGTTCTCTAAGCTGAAGGAAAGAAAAAAAGAAATTCAGGCTAAGCCAATATCTGGTTTTCATCATATAAATATTATAAATATATAAATACAGTGTGAAATCTAACGATACTCAAGGAACAGTTAAAAGATATTGTTACAGATAATTTATCATTATAGATGGATTTCACTGTATGATGTAAAATAAGTATATAAATTATGTAAATAATATCATATATAAATAATGCAAATAATTTAAATTAGGTAATAATATTTATTAGTTAATATATACGTAGGTAATTTTATTACCCTGATTGGTGATTACTTTTTGATATGCTAACATTACTATTTTCTATTTAAAATATGCTAATGTGTCGATTTTCTTGTGGGAGGAGGTATGGGGCACATGTCCTTTGCCTAGGCGACAAGTTAGCTAGCGGTTCTGTTTACACATAAGCCTTCATGTGCTACAGCAGAGGTTCAACCATTCAGGACCGAGGGCCACACCAATAAATTCTGAAGCGTCCGCGGGCAAGTCGTCTAAATTATTTATTAATAGCTTACTGCTACATTAATGGTATATAATATTTTCTTAATACTAATCTAAGTTGGCTGGGGCATACATACATTCAGATACATTCAGAATCACACATTCATATATACATTCAGAATCTTTTTAATATACTTGATATTTTTTATTTACGATGATTTAACAAAGTACAGTACTAGTATATAATATTACAAGCCAAATTCAGTAAGGTACTTACACTACAGCAGGAGTATATGTCATTGCAGTTTTAATGAAAAACTTGTCATTGTTTTTGCTTTACCAAAGCTTCAATATCAGGTGTAATATTCGTTGTCGCAATTCGCAAAGCGTCTTCCAAATATCGATCCGTTAAACAAGTTCTTGTCTTTGGTTTTATATGCTTCATTTGACTGAACAATTGCTCACATATATATGTGCTGCCAAAGATAGAAGACATGAACAATGCATGTTTACGTATTTCTGGATACTTTCCTTCGGACACATATTTGGAATAAAAATCAAGTATTTTTGAAACTTCTAAAAATTTGCATTTCACTGCAGAGTCACATTGAAGATCTGCAAACTCTGATTGCAAATGTGGTGAAACACTTTCGATGTCAACAAGAAAGGGCGGGGAGAACATTGCCATGGAAATTTCGTTCTCTCTGAAGTCGGAAAATCTGCTTTCGAACTCTTCTCTCAGACTTGAAATGCAGTGTACAAAATCGACTAAACCCCATGTGCTACTTTCGTTTACTAACTCAGATAATGTTCGAAAGTGAATGCAGTTTTTTTTGCAGTTGACGTCCCCACAGGCTTAGTTTGGTCTCAAAAGCTTTCACATAATTACAAAGATTATAAACAAGTTGATCTTTCCCAAGCAAACGGTGATTCAATTCATCGAGATGACCAGTAATGTCGACAAGGAATGCAAAGTCTCTTAACCACTTCTCATCATACATCTCGGGAAAGGGTTTTCCTTTGAATTCCATGAATTGTTGAACTTCGTCCTTCAAAGAAAAAGGGCGCTGAATCTTCCCGAGGCTCAGCCAGCCTACTTCTACACCGTCATACGACGCACCATACACGACGTCACCGTGTTCAGCTTCCAAATCTGTCAAAAATGTTTGAAACTGTCTATGGTTGAGACCTTTCGAGCGGATAAAATTCACCAATTTTACAAATACAGTCATCACATATTCAAAATTTGAGAATGACTTCGCACCGAAATTTTCTTGGTGGATAATGCAATGGAAAGCCATTATCTTCATATTGCTGAACTCCTTGGCGTCAGATTTTATTAAACTTGTCACTCGTCCCTTCTTTCCGGACATAGCAGGCTTACCATCTGTAGTTATGGCTGATATGTTGGTCAAGTCTAGCTCACAGTATCACAAGGTATCTTTTAAACTTGAATACAAATCTAAAGCCCGTGTCGTTCAGAGCAATTATTCTGGCTAATTCTTCTACAATCGTGAACTGTCTTTCAATTCCACGAATAAAAATGGATACTTGTGCAGTATCGGTTGAGTCTGTGGATTTATCCATCGTTACTGAATAAAATACAATTTCTTTGCACCTCGATTTGAAACTGTTGAATATGTTTGAAGCTAGATCCTCCACGCGCCTCGCTACTGTCACACCAGATAATCTAATGTCCGAAAGAACTTGAGACTGTGACGGACAAAGTACACCGACTGCGCACTGAATGCATTCTTTCACAAACTCTCCGTCAAGAAATGACTTCCCACGTTTTGCAATTTTTTCAGCCATCTTGCAGCTAACGGCAACACTATTTTCCGATTTTTTGTTAATCTTTGGGAATAGTAACTGTGCTGATAATTTAGCTTGGCTTTTCATTCATTAATTTTGTCGCCGCGAAAATGGTCCCCCAATTCAGAATACTTCCCACTGTGCTTGGTTTCATAGTGCCTCTTGACGCTATATTCTTTCATCACCGCAACGCTCTCTTTGTAAATAAGGCAAACTGCCTTATTCTTATATTCAACAAAAAAATAATGGGACGACCATCTTTCCTGAAAAAATCGCGCTTTCTCATCAATTTTCTTCTTCTTTCTAGCGCAGCTCGCCATTTTGCACCTATCCTATTCAGAGACCAAGCGCATCTGCCGATTGAAGAATTTAAACCAGTAACCAGGCATCTGGTCTTCGAACGCTCGAAATGAACATTGTCTGCTGGCAGACTTCCATTGAGCCTTATTACTCGCTTATTTTGTCTAGGTGAGAACTAAATATCTGGCGTCTGGGTTCCTCTCTTCCTTTGTCAGAGAATGCATAATTCATTGTGAAAATTAGGCTGGAACTTTCTACATTTATCCTTTTGTAATTATTTTAAAAATTATTATTTTAAAATTATTAAAAAACTTATTATTTTAAAAATATAAAAAAAAACCATTATTATTTTAAAAACTTATTAAAACGCATAATTATTTTGTAATTATTTTAAAACCTCAAAACAAGCTCGCGGACAACAAAAATTTTGTTGGTGGGCCACAGGTTGAAGACCCCTATGCTACAGTATTTTGACAACCAGTGTAAATAAAATTGGTTCTAATTCGTCTTAAAATATTACTACTTAGTTTTGAAATAAGCAAGTTAAGCTAATCGGTGCATTTGTAAATCAAACTAGATAGAACGCGCTGTGCGAGAAGGGACCTCATTTTGTTAGCATGAGCACAAATATTTATCAAATGATTCCATTAATCGTGACAGCACGTACCTTCAGCTAACAAATTTACAAGTGTTCAAGTCTGGATAATTCCCCTACTTAGTTGAAAAAATGCTCATTATTTGTCTAATATTTGTGCACTGTTTTTCCATGGGAATAATGTTAACCCCTAAAGAAACGAGCCTATATCACTGGTATTAAAAGGAGGGTAGTGATGATACCCAAAGCGTGATACAAAATATTCTATAACACAAATTTATATAATATTAAAGTAGGGGAGTATCTGTACCGCAACAAACGCTGCTTGGATAGAAGAGACTTGGATAAACTGGTGTCCAAAATTAAGGTTATATTCAATGTTATTTCAATGGGAGAGGTACATATTTTGCTCTGTAACTTTCGATGTGCTTTATTTATAAAAAAATCATTTTGCAGAAAATTAAAGAGCTATAAACACTTAACATAATTACAAAAAATCAAACTTTTTATAGATCCTATGAAGAGGAATCCACGATTGAAATCGATGCAAACATTGAAAGCCGAAAACAAAAATTGTAAAAAACTTACTTAGAATGACAATTTTTCCCATATAAACATGCAAAATTATTAGAAAATGATTGTTGATGCTTATATAAGCAAATTTTTTTATCTTAAATCTGTTTTATATGAATTTTTGTTTTCCATGTTCAATTTTTTACCATTTTTGACCGTGGGTTCTCCTGCATAGGATACCTGAAAAAAAATTTTTTTTTTTGTAATTATGTTAAGTGTTTATAGCTCTTTAATTTTCTGTAAAATGATTTTTTATAAATAAAGCACGTCGGAAGTTACAGAGCAAAATATTGTACCTCTCCCATTAAAATGACATTGAATGTAGCATTAATTTTGGACATCAGTATATTTTTTCTAACATTGCTAGATTGTCGTTATCAAATATGTTTTATCCTTTTCATATGCTTAACTATATAGCAAACCTTTTAAATATATTTCACATAATTATTTCTTAACAATGAGAGCAACTCTGGTTTAAAAATATAAAAATGCCGATGATATTTGATACTTGGATATAAATTGAAGGTTTTAAAGGTTTTATTTCAAAATCATGTCTATAAAGGTTTTCCAAAATTAGGCATTTGTACTCCCTTAACAACAATAATTAACTTGGTTTCAAATACTGCAAATTCAAAATGAAGAACATGCCTCTAACAATTTTTGGCAACACTTCGCTCGTTTACGTTTTCGAGTAAGGCTATACGGTAAATAGTTCCTAAACGGTTAATGAAGGTAAGCTTGATTGGTGACGTAACACTACGCAGTATAAATGGATTTAAGAAAAACAACATTTTAGACGTAGGAGAAAAAATATGAACACATTATTCGATGACAATGGCCGTCCGAAACGTACGTCGAATAATGTGTTAAAATTTTTTCTCTTACACCTAAAACGTTGTTCTTCTTAAATCCAATTAATGAAGGTAAAATTAATGGAAATGAAATCTATTGGATCAGTGTTAATCCATGCTTTTGTTAATTATATTCTCTAATCTTCAAGAATTGAAGGGCTTGCGGTAGAAAGGAGGCAGTGTTATTATCATCATCAATCTAGTGTTATAACTCTTTTTAATACTAAATCCTCGAATGAATTTACAACCAGTACGATTGTCGACAAGTAGAAGCTACGTTTCGAAGTAAAAAAGCCTTTGGGGATGTCTTTTTGGATGTTTGGAATAATTTGGCGCAAGAGGGCAGCTTCAAAGATTAAAATGTCGCCTTGCGTTGTACAAAATCTCTCTTTTCGTGCCAATAGTATTGAATCATGTGCTGATACATGGGCAATAAGAGAGAAAAATATTTCTAACTTGGTTCAACAAAAAAATTAGCAATTCTTTTTATTTGCAAAAAGTTAATTAAACTGGGGCTGCCCCCCATTACTGCCAACCCTTCAATTTAGTTTACTGTGTTTTTTTCAGGATATCATTTTGAAAAGTCCTTTGTCCCCAATTTTTTAGCAATAAATTTGTTTTTGGAAAAAAGCCCTTATATGTATTTTTTACAGGTAGCAGTAAGCTCTTTGCAGTTGACATGATTTTACACTTTTCTAGTCACCACTTTTCGAAATACAGATATACCGTAATCTCGTAAAGATTTCTCTTAGAAACTACTCCAAAGAGCCGTTAATGATATTAAATCAAAAGAAAGTAGTATACCAGGGTTGAAATGTTAGAAAATAGTCCTGTAATTCTTCGCAAAAGCTGTATGAAACGAAAACGAGAGTGTAGTGAAAGTAAATAATAATGAACAAAGGTTATTATCACAGAATATTTTCTTTCCTTTCAATTATTCTAGATCAGGGTTCTAATGCGTATTTATGTAAAAAAGCCTACATTTTTTAAATTGTTTTCTCCCATAGCAACATAAGATACATTGAAACACTTTTCATAAGCGTAAGTTTATAAAAATAATGCAAAATTATGAGAGCTGATTTTACAAACGTGTACGCAATGTTGTCCTGAGAATTGTTATATGGTTAGCAGTAAGTAATATAGATGGAAAAGGCGAAATTAAAATGTGGAAATAGAAACACGTATGCATTTTAGTAGTGAAGATGATCTTTGGATCCTCTCAAAAAAAAAAGGTCAAGATCGGGGCTTTAAATAAATATTATTTTTAAATATATATATATACACACACACATATATATATATATAGTAGAAAACATATTGGCCGATATCTCCATGTTCAAAACAGGACGGGTATGGCTGCCAGAATCAATTTTGTTTTACGTCCAGATCGTTGCTACTTAACCAATCACATAAATTACAATAATTATAATAATAACTGTACAATTGGAAGAGGACATTATACTAGAGATTGAAGAAACGCCCAGCACAAGCACCAGACGTATTGCACTTAGCAGAGGTGTGAGCCAAAGCACCGTATACAGAGTTTTGCATCAGGATTAATTACACCCATTTGATGTACACACACATCAATTTATGATAGAAGAGGATTATCCTCAACGTGTGCAATTTTGCCGATGGTTTCTGCAGCAGAGTGCAATGCAGCCGGATTTTCCAACACATGTCCTCTTCATGGATGAAGCCTCATTTACAAGAGAGGGCATGTTTAATGTGCACAATACTCATTTTTGGGCAAATGAGAATCCACACGCTACATGGCCAGGTGCTTTTCAGCAACGATTATCTGTAAATGTTTGGACCGGTATCGTGAACGACTTTCTGATTCGGCCATACCTTTTGCCAACTCGACTTGACGGGAGAAAATATTCCATTTTTCTGCAAAATGCCTTGCCATAAATACTTGAGGACATTACACTATCCATTCTACATAAAATGTGGTTCCAGCAAGATGGAGCCCCAGCCCATTTCAATTATTTGATGCGCAATTATTTGGATGCTGCTTTTGGACAGCGATGGATTGGCCGGGGTGAACTTGTATCTTGGATACCGCGATCCCCCGATTTATCCAGTTTGTATTTCTTCTTCTGGGGACACCTGAAAACCATCGTATACGAGACTCCAATTGACACATCAGGATCTCGTCGCCGCTGCTGCCACTGTTCGAGGCATGCATCACTTCTGGCGGTAGTCTGTTTGAACGTTTATTGTAAAAAAAGGTAAATAAAATCGTTACATCTTTTTGAGCAATTTCTAGGATGGCGCTTAAGCACGATACATTCGAAAACATACATTCTTTGACAGAAAATTTTAGTTTCAGCGTTTTATCCTTCGTATTTGGACATAATTTGTAAGGACCGCTAAAAACTAATTTCTTACTGCACACACTGCGATTTTAAGCAGCCCCGGACGGTCGCCCCCTCCCTCCCAATGCCGGACCTGCCCAAAAGTGTTTAAAGGTCGCTGAAAACTGATTTCATTGTACATGCAGTACATTTTTTTGAGGGATCTGGGATTTTACGACCTCATTGAGAATTATGCATGTTAGGTCGGCAATAAACTAATTTCTCAGTGCGCGCACTATTTCTCAGTGCGACGTCCACAGCCACTGTGACGGCTGACTGTGCCTTTTCTGAGTCACTGGTTCCAACACCGGTCTACTACCATATGGCTTCGTCCAATACACCGACCGATCTGTCTGTTCGCCTCCCTCCCAAAGTCGGACAACTGTTTGTAATGCCGTCGGGTACGTTTGTAAGACACCTTGCGTGTCAATGACTTATATCGGAGCTACCAATCCGGTTGTAAATGCCCATCATTAAGCGCACCGGCCCTTTTAAATTCTACTCGCTTCGCAGTTCATGCACGCGTTGCATGCCTCCACAATGCTCATTGATGCTGTACGTTTGATCATTTGCATAACTCGCCGAACCACATTTGCATGCCGAGTTTCGTAGTTGCGGCTCAATTCTTTCTGGGTGCATATATTTTATTGCAACAGAGTGCATTTCATTACGACTGAATATTTTATTTCGATTCTTTTCTGTTAATAATATTTTATAAAAGCAATTAAAGCCTTGAAGGTAAATTTGACACCCCCCAAACGAAATTTGACATCCTCCTCCCCCCCTGAGCAAATACCCTGGAGAACACCTTGGGTATCACCGTGTATTTAAAGGGAAAATAATATTAATATTCTAGTTGAAAATATGTAATAATAACCCTATTTTTAGCAAAAGTCAATATATTAATTTAAGAAAGATAATTATAGAATAAGTATAAAATAATTTAAGAAAGTGTATTAAATTTTGTGAAATTTACATATCTGTGATGCAAGTATATTTAGAGAAAGTTAAAAGTATATTCAATAATGGTAAAATGGAACTGTAATTAAGATATTAATTTTAACTGAAAATAAAAGAAGCATTGTTTTGTATCTCTAGATAAAATTGTGCGCCCTTAGTATTTTATTCAGATTTAAAATGCACATACGTTAAGTCTGCTTATCAACATCGACATTTAGTATTTTCAGATATTATGATTGTAAAACCAAAAAGTACTTTTAGTTTGCTATTAAGCTATAAGATAATTTTTTTTTTCGTTAACACAAAATTACAAAAACATATATCTTAGTAATTTTAAAGACTTTATGCAAAAACAGGGTATAGCATATAAATAATAAATGTTTAACTTTAAAGAACCAAAAAAAAAATAGACTTGATTCTATTCTCAATTTAAAACATGGCAAGTATATTTTATTTACCTTCACAATGAATTTAAAGGAAGATGATATTGAACTACTGAATATTTGGTATTTGGCTATTCGGTCAAATTACTATTCCTTACATCCCTAACAAATACATATAATGTAAGATGCTATTAAGCAGATGTCACTAGTTCTATTCAGCTGAATAACTGGGTTAGTTGTTCGTTCAATGATAGTTTACACTCTTCTGGTATAAACACTATAGGAGGACACATAGTATGTAGTATTTAGACATGATAAAGAGGTACAAGGGAGACATTACTAATGCTAAGGTTATTATCATCCCACTACAAAAATTTACGTAGTCCAGGGTTGGTCCCTAGGTTATAAGTCATTCGGATTCCTCGGAAGACTGTAAGTCCCGGCGCATCATGACCTTTACTGTCCTTGCGTCGTAAAACCAACACAATTATAAAAATTTACGCAATCATAAATACTGCACACATACAACCAGAGAGAAAACATACAGTTATATAAACAAATGTTTTTACCCTGTCCTATAATGTAAAATTTAAAGACGATTATATCTCTGTATTTTAAGTTAACATTAATTTTGTTTGCCCTTCGTGTTCCATTAATAAAATTTAATCCAACTCCTATTAAGTATTGCCGTATTCTGGACGATAGACGATATGATAATTGATGAATATGCGTGTTTATTGAAAATGGTAGTCATTTTGTTTAATCAGCATTACCATTGCAAAATAGAATATTTAGACCCCGAATTGACATTTGCATTTAAATTAGAAGAATTAGAATTCCATTTTCAGAACAACAACGCATTTTAAAGTAATTGATTTGCTGAGAATTTACATCAGCTTGGCTTCGATGAACTCTAGATGAGTCGAAAATGCATTATTTGGCTTAAAATTATTCCATAACTTGGATATTTTTAAGAATTATCGAAATCACCCACATGCTACATTAACTGCAATTATAAGAATGGACAGTTAAAGATAATTGAATAAATATGCTTTTAAATTCCTACTTCCTTTCTTTCAAGAAATTATGCGCTCCGGCGTGTTCATATAAATTAATAATTAATTAGCTCGCT
This sequence comes from Dysdera silvatica, assembly GCA_006491805.2. Classification (NCBI taxonomy): domain Eukaryota; kingdom Metazoa; phylum Arthropoda; class Arachnida; order Araneae; family Dysderidae; genus Dysdera; species Dysdera silvatica. The sequence continues at coordinate 122,279,443 of QLNU02015360.1, forward strand.
ACTACTTTTTTCATGCAAAAATCGATATCCCAACAAACGATTACTTTCCCACTTCTGGTATATCTGAAAAAAAAATGAGCATCTACAACTAAAACGTTCTATACCGTACTAAAGGGTAGATAATGATGCTTTTAAACTAAATAAATGCCGTAAGCTATCATTTTAAGTGAGTACATAAGCATGACCGATTAATTCACATTTCGAATGTTATATAAGATTCCAATCTACACCAAGTTTTAACTGCAAAATCAAAGATGACAGCAGTCAGATCAAAGAAAATAATTCTCTGAATCTCTTACGCTAATCATTCCAGAATACGTTATATTCAGTTAGTTTTAGGTTTGACATACACCTGAGGAAAGCACTTTGGCGAATGTTACATGTGATGCTAATTATATTTAAGTGAGTTTTTCCGCGCTATCTAAAATGCCACGTCTTGCCTATTGACTGTTCACTTACAATGCAGATACTACAGTAGTAAATTCGACTTCGTAACTAAAGTTGGCATTGTGGTAACTGGAGGTGTCAGATGGGAGGTCGTGGTAGTACGAACCCCTAGTTCGGCGATTTAAAGAAGCTAGGATCATGTAAATTTTTGCATCCAGCTTATATAAAGAGTACTAAAGAATCCGAGAAAAAACTTTAAATCTATCTTATTTAATTTTTGTTTTTAAGAAGCGTAAAATATTCGGACGGGAAATCATTTTTATAACAGTGAACTTTTGACACAGGACATGTGGAAAGCATGGAAGAAGTCATAAAAGCAAATGACAGATTCACAATGCGAACATTGATGAAAGACTGAAATGGACATTTCTGTTGCTGACACATTTTTTCCACAAAAGAGAAGCAAACTCGTTGCATATCTTGAAAATGTTCAAAATCTTTCAAAAGTCCAGACGCATACCAGCAGTGACTGATCATTGGAACAAAGATATGTGCTGTTAGGATTTAATGCAACTGACTGAGACTGAAGTTTGAGGATTCTATTTCGTGTTGTTAATGCAAAAGCATCTTCATTCCTTCCATGAACCAATGAATGATTGTGCATAGTCTTGGCCAACAATTTCAATTGTCTGTAGAAATACGTGTCCAACAGCTGACACGTTCCTGTGCATTTTTCAGGAATAATCAAGGCCGTGCACTTGGGAACATAAAAATGATTTTACTATGCTGGTAGGTGCATTGTTAGTTTTGCTAATAATGGAACGATCTTCAATGGTATTCAGCCAGTTTACATAAATTATTTGTATAGAGCTCAACTGCACATATTTACAAGAGATTGGATACGAATATTGGAAAATGCCTGAATGTTCTCTGGACTCTCGTTTTATGGATGAATTTCTCACCTTACTGGAATACCATACACATTACGTCAAGAATTATCTTATAAAATACGCCTTTTTAAAACGATTTTCAATCACATGCATGGATTCTGTTAGCATAACGGATTGATTGTAGTTTAAAGTAATTCATAGATATTTATCTTGTTGCTATATAACTAATACACTCCTTACTAGGGAAGAACAAGAGGTGTGAGCCACCGATTTCGACGAAAGTGGTATCATTCGTATGGTCTTACTATAAGGAGTGAAAATGTGAATACAACTATCCATCGTAGTACAACTTTTTACGAGATATGAACGAATTTTGGCAAGTATAAAAGTGTCGAAGAGATAGCCTAATGCTAACAGCCGATGAACAAATGTAAACATAGGATTAGAACACAGTAGGTAATATTGTAATAAGAGGAACATCAGTGAATTAGGAGAAAATGTATAAAGGCTGTGTTCTTTCCTCCCAACGCTACAAAATACTTCTAATCACTCTATGTGAAGACTTTTCATGACTACAAATACGTAGCTAAGGGTATGTCGATTATTCTTTCATTCACTGAACCATACGTGCTGAAGAAAAATTTGAACAAAGGATGGCAGCATAAAAATGCGTTATCTGGTTTATAACTAAATAATATACATTTGACACCAGGCGCCAGTATGCATTCCAAAGGGTGGTGATCGAAGTAGACATTCCCGACTCCAGGTTTGTGAAGCAATGCGGTTCACAATAAAAGAGAAGATGAAAGAAATAATTACACAGAATTTATTGGTGCAGTTAGTTAATAAGAAACGTTGTTAATAGCTGTTTCTATAGCATAAGGCTATCATCATCAGTACATACATGACGATTTCCATCAGAAGTCATGTACTTCCAACGTTTTCTTAATTTATTCTTAATCAACTTTATCCCTTAGCATTTTGTTGGAAATCAAAACTCCTTGACGTTATATTTTGCTGCTATTTTATGTGCTATGCTGCCATGCTTTCTTGAATTTTTAATACATTATACTTTATTTTACTGTCATATATATATATATATACAGGGTGGCGCGTAAGTTCGTTGACAAAAAATTAAAGTGCGCGTGATGAGAGACGCGAGCAGGGAGAAAAGGAAAATAATTTGCATATTGCTAGCGCAGATATAGCCTTTGTAAAGAACAAGTTTGGTGAGCCTAACATTAATATTACTGTTTTTATACTAGGATAGGTAAATTACGTCGGTTGATCATCCGTTCATTTCTACGTGGTAAGTGTCAGGCTGACATTTGGAGGCGTCTGAAAAAAGACGTTTCTTGTCAGTTGATATCCAAAGCTATTAAACGATGGAGGGAGACTGGTAGTGTCGCCGACAGGCCCCGCACTAGTCGACCACCCACCGTTCGGACGCCACGTCAAATCAAACTGTGAAAGCTCGAATTTGCCGAAATTGTCGATGATCACAAAGCAAACTGGTCTCCGAAATGAAAATTTCACGTAGGTCAGTTCAAAGAATTATGAAGGATGATTTGGGACTAAGACCTTTCAAACAGCGTAAAGTTCACGATTTGACGATGAAGCAACGTATGTTCAGACTCGAAAAATCGAAGACATTGCTTCTGTGGTACGCTAATGAAGATGTGGACAAGAATCATCTTTTCTGATGAAAAAATATCCATTATCCAGGAATGCACGAACGCTCAAAATGACAGGGTTTACGTATCAAGTCTCGCAGATATTCCTCAGAATGTAAGAATTGTTCAACGCTTTCAGAAGCCTGAGTCTGTGATGGTTTGATGAGCCATCTCCTCTGTGGGTACCCTTCCCCTTCGTTTTGTGGAACCCGGAGTAAAAATTAATGCTGCTTACTATCGGGACAAAATTCTTGAGGGTCGTCTGAAAAAAGATCTCAATGTATCTTCGAACAGGGGCGATGGACTTTCCAGAAAGATTCTGCACCAGCCCATGGGGCAAAAATCACTCAAGAGTGGTGCCGATTAAACATTTCTGGTTTCATTTCGTCCTCAGAAAACCCTCCTCGTCGCCTGAACACGCTGGACTACGCTATATGGGGAGGCTTTTAGAGGCAAAGGTCAATGCCATCCAACACCGTAGCATAGACTCTATGAAGAAGAACCTGCGCGACTCATGGTGTAAAATGTCGATGGACACCGTGGGTAATTCTACAGCCGCATGGCGAAGACAATTGCAGGCCGTAGTTAAAGAATGATGCGGCCGATTTGAATAAATTTTCATTGAATATTTGTGAGACCATGTCATTGCAAGTATTTGAATAAATTATTGAATTGCTTTTCATGTGTACAAATTGTGATCAGATTCGTTTGTCAACTAAATTATGCGTCACCTCGTATGCAATAATACGTTAATCGGTTAGAATTATTAGCTTATTTCCGTCTCCTGTTTTGTTACTCTTTTGTATTCGCCGCAATTCGCCCTATCTCGTAAACGGTTGTATTATGACGTGTAGTTGTAGTGACTGTTTAACTCGCCACGACAAGGCCTTTTGAATGATATCACTTTTATCAAAATTGGCGACTCGCACTTCTTACACTTTCCTAATTCGGCCACTAGCCTCTTCAACGTCGCTCCACTGTGAGCAAGTGGTACATTTGCTTTTGTAGATTCTGCGATTTCCTATACTTATGAACAGATAAGGTATGTACCTTATTAGAATACCTGTAAATTTTAAATTTTGTCGCCTACCTAATTCCATAATCTTAAAACTCACTCATTTTCAAAATCAAAGCCATTTTTACGAAAAGAACAAATGCTGAAACCTAGAGTTGTATGTGTATTTCACCCAAGGGCGGATCAAGAAAATATGTTCGTGGCGGGAGGGAGCAAATCTTGAAAACCATATAAATTTGCTGTTCTTGGGAGAGGGCGCCACTTGCGCCCTCCCGCTGGATCCACCTCAGGATAATCAAATGTAGCACTATGCTTTTAAAATAATCCATTTAAAACTTTTTTTTTTTTTTTTTTTGAGTTTCCTTTAGGATTTAATTTTGAAGTTTTGGTGAAATGCGTGTGAAGTCAGATAATTATTGCTGACACAAAACGTAACTTAATTAAATATTTTTAAAAGCCTTTTCGTTATCCGATAATTTCCAAACCGAGTGCCCAAAAAAAATTAGTTACGTTATTAACTGTAATCCCGAATAAATTTTCCAACAAGAAATATAAAAAGAATTACGAAAAAAAAAGTTTCCAGAATTTCAATCTTTACCGTTGTCGTTATTTGACGACAAGAAATTAGTTTCTGGTAATATATATATATATATTCCAGAGTCCTTTTCTGGCATCCCTTGGAGGAAAAGGACTCTGAAAAGGACTCTTGAAAAGGACTCTGGGATGTAAAGAGCAGCTTACCATCGACTCAGTTATCCTGGAACAAGCAAGAAAACAAAAGCGAAAACTCAACACCGCATACATAGACTACAAGAAGGCTTTCGACTCTGTTCCGCACTCGTGGCTCCTTGAAATACTCAGCATATACAAAGTGCATCCCTCAATCATCCGATTCCTACAGAGCAGCATGAAACAATGGAGAACCCGGTTACAGCTAAACACGCCAGACAGTAAAATAGAAACGGCCGAGATCCCCATCCGCCGCGGAATCTTTCAAGGAGACGCACTAAGCCCCCAGTGGTTCTGCTTGGCGTTAAACCCCTTGTCAAGGATGCTGAACACAAGTAAATACGGATACATGCTGAAGAAAGACAAGAGAAACCTACATAAAGTCTCCCACCTCATGTACGTAGATGACATCAAGCTATACGCGCCAACAATCACCCAACTCCGACAACTCATCAGTATAACAGAGACATTCTCCAAGGACATAGGAATGGAATTCGGCCTCGATAAGTGCAAAATACAGAAGAATAGCAAAGAAGATTTACCAGGCATCGAACTCGAAGACGGGAGACTACTGAAGACCTTGGACGAGGGCGAAACCTACCTGCGCATTCAGCAGGTGTATATAAGGAGCGATTCTCAATATGTGGTCAAAATTTCTGTTGCATTTTGACTGCGGATATCTTACGTCGACTGTAACAATGCCTCGCCGAAAGATTCGTGCTCATTACGAGCATATGTCAGAGTTTGAAAGAGGTCGTGCTATCGGATTGAAAGAGGCTGGTTGGACGAATCGAAGAATCGCTGGACATGTGGGTCGAAGCGATGCGGCGATTGGACGGTGCTGGCAAGAGTGGGTCAACAACGGCAGATGTCAGCGTCGGGACGGCAGCGGTCGACCTAGGGCCACAACAGAACGGGAAGACAGAGCGATTGTCAGAGCAGCTGTCACAGCACCGGATTCGTCGTTATCAACTATCCAACGTGTGGCCCGCACACATGTGTCCAACATGACCCTCTGCAGATGACTGAGAGAGCGGAATTTACGCTCGCGCCGACCGTTACGCCGCTTACCTCTCACGCCTTTACACCGTCAAGTCCGATTACAGTGGTGCCGGGCTCGATCAACTTGGAACTGCGCTGACTGGGGACGTATAGTCTTTAGTGACGAGTCCCGTTTCCAACTGTGTCCTGACGACAACCGCAGACGTGTCTGGAGACGTCCAGGGCAGCGTGGGGATCCTGCCCTTACTATCGCACGCCACACATGCCCACAACAGGGCGTTATGGTCTGGGGTGCCATCTCCTTTGATAGCCGGACCCCTTTGGTGGTCATTTCTGGCACACTTACAGCACAGCGGTACGTAGACGACATTCTACGACCGGTTGTGTTACCGTTCCTTTTGCGACACCCTGGACTTACGTTTCAACAAGACAATGCCCGGCCGCACACGGCACGTGTTGCTATGAATTGTCTTCAAGCTTGCCCAACACTTCCTTTGCAAGCTAGGTTTCCTGATCTCTCTCCCATAGAGCACATTTGGGACGCTATGGGAAGGCGATTGCAACCATCCCGGAATGTTGACGATTTAGCCCGACAGTTGGAGACAATTTGGCAAGAAATTCCGCAGGACACCATCCGGGATCTTTATCAGTCTATGCCACGCCGGGTGACAGCTTGCATCCAGGCCAGAGGTGGACCAACGCCTTATTGACTTCCTCCCTTTGTAACGGTCAAACTCTGCAATAAATCATTCAATTGTTCTGAAATTTTAATGATTTCTTTTTCTATGTATGTTCTTCACATCCACCAATTTTTATCGCAATCGGACAACTCCTTCTTGGTGCGTCGATTTTTTTTTGTTATAGAGTATACATTATCATCAACAACCATTATGAGTATTAACGTCGTAGAGCGTAGGTTTATTTTATGCTGTGTGGAAAACATCGGCATGTTTCAGACAGATGTCTCTTCCCTCCATCAGAAATCGATTTACGGAACTCCAAGTGCATACAGTATGTTGCTTGTAACCGAATTGTACCTGCATCTGGCTTAGGTGCGAGTGCATGTGAGTCGTCCGAAGGTGCGTAGATGACGTCCAGTGACTTCTGTGTGTGCAACTTGTCCTTTAGATTCATACTGAGGTATTTGGAATAGGTCTCGAGCTCCCGAAATATAAGTGTTTGTGCCCAGGATTATGGACATGATCACATATGATTAATCAAATATCTCCGAAAAAAGCAATATGTTTATTCACGTCGGTATTTCCAAGTTGTTGACGCTCCAAGAGGAAAACAAATTAAAAAAAAA
>QLNU02015360.1:122302799-122319642 GCA_006491805.2 Dysdera silvatica
CCACACAATGCATGCACGTTTGCATTGAAAATCTTAGCGACTACAGCGGTTATTAATGTACCACCATTTCGCATTTGAAATGGATCTTCTTGCGCATACTTTTACCGGTAACCTTGAAACTTTAATCAAATAAATATGTTACCTAGACAACTGCTTTGCCTAAATTTCATTCCTCTAAACTCATTTGTCCTTGGTGCTGGGATTTTATTTTCCGCCAGTGTATATAGAAAAAAAAACTTTTTAAATGATAAAAACACAAGACTGCAATATTAAATATAACTCCATTGTGAAACTGCGCAAGATGATGCATGACTCCAATAAAGATATGAATATTAAAAACACTTTAAGTTGAAACATGGAGAACAATGAAAAACATTGAAAAATACACAAAATAATTTTACTTACATGCTGGACGATATATGAAAATCCAAAGCGTGTTCTTGACGTTTTTGAAAATGTTTTTCCCTGTTTTTCATGTTTCAACTTAAAGTGTTTTTAATATATATAAAATAGGAATAAAGATAATGTAAACATAAATATAAATCAAAATTATGTATTTGAATATTTTGGTAACAGCAATGATCTGTAGGGCGATGTCGGGAGCAGAATGCCTTTGTGCCGTTTGACAGTGTTTTTCGGGGTTTTAGTCGAACGGTTTATTGGCGTTTCAGAAACATTGTCCTGCATATCTTATATATTGTGTCCGGCATGCGTGTATAACCGTTCCCTTGAAAAAGATTGTACATGCATGCATAGATGCAATATATTGTCATATAATTTCAATCTTCACTCTCGTCACTAGCCCGTTATTATTAATCGTAAAATTGTCTATTCATTTATACTTTCACTACACAGGAATGTATATTTTGTAATTGTGGTATGATGTACATACATTTACACCTATTAATAACCTTCATTTACTCGCTTGATTTTCTACATTTTGATTTATATTTATGTTTACATTATCTACTGTTTCCTATTTATATAATTTTATCATATTGATTGCTGCTGCTTCATGCGCGCTCTTCATTGATAAACTTGTTTGTATTTTTATTTTATTGTTTACTATTGTTTTTTATTTGTTTTCATTTCTCACCAATCTATTTGCTTGATTTTCTACATCTTCATCTATACTTACATTATCTACCATTTTCCATTTATATATTTTTATCACACTGATTGCTGCTGCTTCATGCGCGCTCTTCTTTGATAAATTTATTTATATATTTTTACATTTTTATTTTCTTAACGCCCCCTTCACCTCGTATTTAGTTTCATCTAAGTAATAGTACCATATTTCTTCTCCATTTTATTCTACTTTTGTACATATTCTTCTCTATTCTAACATTTTCCTTTAAGTCACATGCTTACCTCTTACAATAAATAACTGTTGTTATTTGCGCTTTTTTTTTTTTACTCAGTTTCACGTATATACTTGTGTGTGTTTATGTAAATAAAATATACGTACATTTCCATATGTGTGTTTATGTAAATAAATTATACGTACATTTCCATGTCGATTGTAAATATATTATTGTATGATTAATTAACTATCACTTAGGAATTTTTGTTTTAACTAAAGTTCCAAAACCTTGTTACCCATGAAGAAATTATCCAATGAAAATCGCATTCCGCATCGGTTGTCGCGCGGGTTAACAAGAACCGCGTCTGATCCTGTGCAATGGGGTGGTCAGGCGAAAAATATGTTACCTTTTGCAAAAAAGTTCTTGGACAATTTACGACCTTCCTTAATAAAAAAATATAAGACTTGTACTGATAAAAGGTGTAAAACTTGCACCTGCATTAGCGTAGAGCAAACTTGTTTTGATGAAGACTCTGACATATTCTGTAAAACCACAAATTGCGTTTACATCATAAAATGCAAGATCTGCAATATGGGTTATGTTGGGCAAACAAAAAACAGTCTGAACCTTCGCATTAACCAGCACCGTTCGGACATCAAACTGTTTAAACACAAGGACGACCTTGAACTACAACACTATCAAAAGCACGATTTTAAGAACGTTGACATAACTATTATTGGTGTTGCAGAAAACCTACAAAAGAGACTGGATATGGAGAACATGATGATGATACAATATAAAACGCTTCACCCATACGGTCTAAATAACTCCTTCAATGGTAGTATCATTTCCAACAACCTTGACAATAGGTGCATTTATAATCTTTTTCACATTGGTGCTAAAAAAACCACCAGAGGAAAACGAGGTTCGGGAAAGCAAAGAAAACTTCTCTACAATAACTTCCATATTCAAAACTATGTTTCAAACATCTTTAAAGAATACGACAAGAGCTGCAATATACATTTGGTTAAGAAAAATATCTTTGCCCTCAACAATAACAAAAAAACTGAAGTATTAAAATATTTAATCTCCCTAGATACCAACAATACTTCATGCAAACATCTCATCGTGGACTTGATTCGCTCTAAAATTGGTTCAACGAAATCTGACAAACCAATCCACAAAATTAAAGAATTTTGCGTATTGCACTTTAAGCACAGAGTCTTCGACAATATCAATTTGCGAGAAGTTTTCGAAGAATGCAAGAACCTTTTCCCTCTCAATGATCAATTAAATATCAGTTTGGCCTTCAAATATGACATACCTATGGGGAGAAGAATCTTCAATTATAAAGAATTCGGTGCCAATATTGACGACAACTCTTCCGAAACAATATGCAAATGCCTACAACCAGAATACAGCAAATTTGTGGATAAATACCACAAACACATATGTACCGGTGATCTTAATATCATCAGCAACCCCAACCTACGTTTAATAATGCTTAATGGTACTAATTTCAGACCAATGCCAAATATCAGCAAAGAGCGCTTCATTCAAAGCATCAACAGAGACATGTTAAAATTCTGCATAAAATAAGCTCTAAATATTCTTTACCTACAGAATGTTTTTCTGAATGGATTAGTAACATAGTCACACGAGCTCGAAAAAGAATTTTGGGTCTTCGATCAAACAATTACTCAAATATCAACTCTCGCACCATTCACAAAGACATCATAGAGCTCAAAAAATCCTTTATCATCACCAGTGTCGATAAAGCCAAAGGAAACTATGCTATCGTATGCAAAAAATTCTACCATGATATAATTCTAAACGAACTTAACAACTCCTCTACCTACAAGTTATCTAAAGACAACCCATCCACCATAATGAAGCGCAACATTGCATTCAATAAATTACTAAAAGTACCGCATCATAATACAGTCTTTCCATATGTGTTTGCCACTGTCAAATTCCACAAAAATCCCACTAAATTCCGTTTCGTTACTTCATGCGTTAACTGCTATAACCATAATGCCAATAGCACCTTCTTTCAACTACTAAGAAAGATATTACAAGAAATCCATAAGAACAAAGAAAACACCATTTTTGTCAAGAACAATACACCTGTCATCAACTACATTAACAACAACAACAATATTTCTGCAATCAACACATACGATTTTGAAAACCTCTTCACCAGTATTCCCCTGGACAAGTTAAAATACGTCCTCAACGAATATTATAATAATTTCTCACACCACCTGAACATTGATGAAAATCAGTGGAACAACATTGTAAACTTCTGCATTTTCAATAACTGCATTTCTGATGGCAAACACATCTACAAACAAATTTGCGGTATTCCACAAGGAAGTAACTTTTCTTCTATTTTAGCGGATCTATTCCTACACCATTATGAAAAAAATAATAGTGTTATTTTGTATAACGCATTCAGATACATAGATGACATCATAACTTTCGATAACCACAGTTTCAGTGCTAAACACCTTGATACATATCCCGAAGAGCTTATACCGAAAAAGACGTCAGAGGACAGCACCAAAGCAAACTTCCTTGATTTACATATTACCATCATTAAAGACCACGTCAATTGCACCATATTCGATAAACGTAGTTGTTTTAATTTCAAGGTGAACTTCCTCACTAAATGGAACAGCAATATCTCTATAGGTGTTCAACGAAATATTTTGATTACACATTGTGTTCGCATTTCCAAAATATGTAACAATATTAACGATACTACCAACAGTCTCATATGTTTCTTTACTTCATTAAAAACAACAATTTTCCCATAAATTTCTGCTTACGCTACCTTAAAGTTATCCTCGCTAACCTTAAACGTAGAAAAAATTTTAATATAAAGTTGCGCCATATATTTGGCTAATAATTCTTTCCCTTACATTTTTACAAACCTCTTCTCCTTTTATCTTCACTTTTCCATTTAGCTATTTTCCTCACCCTTCTTTAACTTCATTTATAGCCAAATTCTCTAACCTCCCTCTTGTTTGGCGCCAAACTGTCACCATTACTAAATGATTCTGCCAATAACACCCTCTGCCCCCCTCTCTCTCCCTTTCTTTCAAATGTCAAAACACAAGGTCATGAAGCCCAACGTACCCTTGTAAGTACATGTACATTTTATTATATATTTATGTATTTGAATATTTCTTGTTAACCTTAATGATCTGTAGGGTGATGTCGGGAATAGAACGCCTTTGAGCCGTTTGACATTGGTTTTTAGGGGTTTCGTCGAACGGTTTATTGACGTTTCAGAAACACTGTCTTGAAGATCTTATATACTGTGTCTGGCATACATGTATAACTGTTCCCTTGAAAAAGATTGTACATGCATGCCTAGGTTCAATATATTGTCATATAATTTCAATTTTTCACTTTCGTCACTAGCGCGTCATTATTAATCGTAAACTTGTCTATTCATTTATACTTTAACTACACATGAATGTATATTTTGTAACTGTGGTATGATGTACATACATTTACACCTATTAATAATTTTCATTTACTTGCTTGATTTTCTATATTTTGATTTATATTTACATTATCTACTATTTCGTATTTATATATTTTTATCCTATTGATTGCTGCTGCTTCATGCGCGCTCTTCATTGATAAACTTGTTTGTATTTTTATTTTATTGCTTACTACGGCCTTTATTTACCTTCATTTCTCACCAATCTATTTGTTTGATCTTCTACATTTTCATCCATACTTACATCATCTACCATTTTTCATATATATATATATATATATCGATTTGATTTGTACTTATAAATCTAATCGGCTTAGCGCTACGTCAAATGATCTTATTTCACGATTCATGTTCATTTTTCAGCTTTTAGCAGACATATTTTTTCTTCAAATTTTCACATACACATATTTCTGCAATCCTCTAAAACGAATCACGTAGTTGCATTCCTTGGAGCATTTCGATATAGAAAAGTCAGTTTTCAACTGCAGCTGCATCCGTCTAATGAACCCGGGCACGCTCGAGCCTGAAAACTATATGAAATATAGAGCTCGAGCCCGTTTCGGGCCCGGGCTGAGCCCGTCTCATCTCTAGTGAATATATTTATTCCACATGAGTTTTGGCAAAGTTTTTTGGAATATATAAACGCCGGTAGATGTCGCTGGTTAACCAAGGGGTTTAACCACTCACGGATGACAATGATGGATGACAAAACGATCAGAGAAATCCTATTATCTTGTAATATCCCTTTGCGCTCTTCTTTTTTTCTGTTTAGTTTTTCTTTTAGGAAACTTTCCTGATTTCTATCAAAAATTCTTTGGTAGTTTGCATTTCCTCTAATCCCAGAGCTATTTGTAAGAAACAATCTGTACTTATTTACTAAACAATTGAATATTATTTGCAAATGAATGGATTGACGTCAAGATTACTTTGCAGAATTTCCAAAAGTAAGGGGTTGAAAATGAATTTAATGCCTTATACAATTCAAACTCTAAAGACACAAATTACCTCTCACTTGTAACTTTTATTGTAGACACGTTGGACATTTTTATTTTTAAAATCTCTACGTTGTTTCTACATTTGATATATCAAGACATGGCTTTTAGGATTCCGTTTTAGAATTTCTATATTGTTTTAATTCATTTTTCCAAGATCTTTGAATTCTGCACACAAAAAAGTCCCTTTGTTTAGATTAAAGTTTCCAAATTAAAATGCACTATAAATGGATATTTTAGTTACGCTTGTATAAAGTTTATATTTTAGTTTCCAAAAGTTCTAGTTTCAAATTGAGTTAAAAAAAGGAAGTTTAAAAAAGTTTAGTTAACAAACCTAAAATTATTATGCAAAGAGTATATGAAAAACAAAATTATTGGAGATCGCTCTAGTACTGAAATTAAAGAATAATATAAGGGCACGCAGGAAAGTATAAGATAAAAGTGCGAAAATCAAGGTATGCAAATGTATTTCACATATCACATACCGGTCTTCACTGTGATATTCCGGTGTGCTCGAAACCTTTTATGTCAGTATTGATTTTTACTCGTAGATCAAATTTGATTAGTTCTTCTTGCAGAATGCGAGAAATCCCTTGCTTTTTCTACCGGAAAGAGAGCCCCGTTACTAGCATCGCTACTGCTCTCTTTCCATTTCCCAACTAAATTTCTTTTAAAATATTTCGATGCATAAAACAACGAGGAATAAAGTAATTAGAGGAGTAAAGCATTATTTTCCGATTTTTTAAAAGGCATATTTTTTATATCAGGTATAAATGCATATTACTTTGATATTGTTGTTACTCAAAGAGAATTTATCTGATATATAATTTCCAGAAATTAATCTTTAGTGAAGATATTAATTGTGCACGCTTGGTGTATTCTATGCGTTATATGGCTAGTGTGAGCAGAATATATGGATTTAGTTTCGACGTGTTTAATAGAGGATGTTTCTTCTTTAAGTTAATAAAATTTAGTGTTTTTGTGAATGGATTTACTCTTTTCCTTGATCTTATCAAGCATGAGACTAGATAATATGGGTTTGTGATATGTATGACGCAAGAATAGCCATTGTATAACCTCTGTCGCCATTAAAATTAAGCCTAGGACTATGAGTTTTAATAAAACACTACGCGTTCTATGGTACAATCGGGAGTTATTCCCGGGATTTTGGCACGGTAGAATATTGCCACACCACCGTAGGGCGGATAGGTCTGAGCTCAGTAAATGAATTTCTCAGTATTTTACTTAAAGCAAAGATACCATTTCTTCCATGCAAATAAACGACCAAAGTCAATATATTACATTAAGAGTGGTTTTTCTTTCATTATTATAAAATTATTTCGTATTTTTCAATTCAAATTTAGTATTTGAGTTCTTATGTCGTTGATTCATAGATAAAATACGTTAGAAATAGTAGGAAAAAGTAGGCAATACCCATTTTCAACGACTCTTTGCTTTAACAGTATTAGTAATAACGGATTTCTGTACGGCAAGCACTTGCCGCCCAGATGTTTTATTTACAGCATAAGATGCTTAAAAATTACAGTAATATATAGTTTGACTAACGTATCTTTTTAATTTATTAAAGTCAAACAATTCTTATCATAGCTGATGATGTGGTAACATTAGATGATAAATTACTCGCAAAGGTAAGAATGATTTCTCGGCGAACCCTTGATAAGCAGTCAAGTGCTCTTTCCCATTAAGTTACTGCCGTTGATCAAAATTCGCACTACCAGCGAATACAAAGCTTCATTCAGTATGGACAAGTTCGTAATTAATGGGGTAGCGCTTGGACTGCATTTTAAACTGATTAATCGACCCATTATTAATAAATCATTAATTGCGAACTTGTCACACCGAACATTAATTACCACATCATCGGCCAGGATGAGAATTGTTTGACTTTAATAAATATCAATGTTAGTCTCGCCTACAGGACGTTTGCTTCTTTGACTCGTCGCTTTAGTTTAAAAAGCAGTCCAAGCACTGCCTGCTTCATTGCGAACTTGCCGATAGTGAAGCTTTATATTTGCTTGCACAGGGAAGTTGGATCGGCGACTGTAGCTCAATGGGAAATAGCACTTGATTGGTTATTAAGAACTTGTGGGTTCGATCCACTAGCAGGCGCCAAAAAAAAAAAAAAATAATCATTATTTTTCTTTGCGAGCAATCTATCATCTAATACCTTTTTTTGAGTTAAGCTAGAGTTTGGTCTACCGCATATTTTTTGAATGTGTTAAGCTAGGGGTGTGGTATAACATATTTTTCGATCACAGTTGTCAAACATATAAATAAATATTCTTTCGCCCTTTTTCATTTTGAAAGCGTTTTTGTATGCTTAGTAATAATATAAAAGTAATAAATTAAAAAGGCATGTACCTTAAAATCAGCGCAACAATAGTTTGTCGTCATGTATTGACATGTCTGTCTATTCACGTAGACTTGAACATAATAACAAATATCTAATTACCGGGCTTTAATAAATATTGAACCCGTCATTGTTTTTTTTTTTTTTCTGTCTGTCCATCTGTCTGTCGACAATAAAAAGGGATCATTCACATAGTGCATTTTATACTGTATATATATTGAATTAAGTATTAGGGACGATTCACATATTGGCTATTGTATCACAGGCTGTTCACACATTAAATCATGTATTAGGGACCACTCTCATATTGCATTTTGTATATACATTGAATTTGGTATTGGGGATCGTTTACATCTCAAATTAGGCATTAATGTCATCACATCTTGCGTAATATATTAGGGGCTATTTACACATTGCGTAATGTACTTTGAGCTGTTCACATATTAAATAACGTACTAGGGACCATTCACATATTGCATTTTTTACTATTGACGGTATTTTTTATTACGTCACATGTTTGGGATCGTATGCGTTTTTAATAATGCATATTACACGCTTTACATACATACAACCACTAGGAAAAATTTGGAATCAACACCTATGGTCTATAAAATTTCATCAAAATCGATTAGGTATTCTAAAGTAAATAAATTTATTATACCGAATTGGTGTATTTCCAAAAATATACATTATTGCCGAAATTTCCTTGTAAAAGATCTATAATATATAATTTAAGTACTGCTAATTTAAATGACCTTTTTACATACAAATTTCAGAAACGATGTATAGATTTGGAAATACACCAATTCGGTTTAATAAATTTATTTTCTTTAAAATACTTATCAATTTTTGTGAAATTTTGTAGACTATAGGTGTTGATTCCAAATTTTTTTCCAGGGGTTGTACATGAGTGCACACATACATGCACTACATCACTTTCACATGTATACATGTACATATATGCATGTGAATTGCATCCATGCGCGGCTGCATGCATTACTTCACGTTTATAGGCATGCCTGCACACATACATGCATTACATCACTTTTACATACATTACATCAAGTTTATATGCATTACATCACGTTTACGTGAATGAATTCATGCACACATGCACATAGTACGCCACGTTTATATGCATCAAAATGGTATGCACGTTCTCACCTTGATTGGCGCAGAATGATAATTTTTGTCCTGCGCCAAAAAAATACAACTAACCAAGCAACGTTTATATGCACGCATATAAACGTTGCTTACATGCATTACATGCTTTACATGCATTACATCACGTCCGCATGTATTATATAATATGTACATACATGCATGCATGTAAATGTGATGTAATGTATGTTTACATGCAAATATACATGCATTACATCACATTTGCATATTTTGCATATGTATATCTTCAAGGGATACTGCATACAAGGAATACAGTTGGCTCCTTATACAGTTTGTTCCGAAAACACCGGATCAAAAGTATATAGCCGTGATCCTTTTACAAAATGAACCCTAATGGCAATTTATATGAGAGGACGGAACTGAATATCCATGGAGTTAGGACTATAAGCAAATAACGAATCATGATTGGATGAAAAAGAAAATTTACTCCCATAATGCACTTAGTTGTCCAATACACTGCATCTGGGCTGTATTATCAAGAAATTGGTATCTTATTAGCTGTGCATCTCTGGAAGGTAGAAGTTAACAATTTCGAGCCAATGAAAATTGTATTTGAAAGTTTGGCCTCTCCTCTTAAATTTCATTTCCCGAATTTCGCCATCGCCAATTCTTGGCAAGAAGTAAGTAAATTATTTACGAACAGAACCATTGTCGTATTATATTTTTTCAAGTCAAAACATTTTCCGTATTAAATTTTTTCCATGGTAAATGGAAATCCAAGACATGGGCGTACGAAGGGGGTTTGATGTGGGCCATAACCCCCGCAATTGGAAGAAAATTAACAATAGTTCTATAGTTAATTTTCTCCTTATTCCCTCTCATTAGACCCAAACTATGATGTCGAGGTAAACCTTCTCATTCGAACCAACCCCTTTTAGGAATTTTCTGCGTACGCTACTGGATCAAGGGTAATTTTTCGATACTAACTTTTATTATCAAGCTATTTATTATTTACCTGCAGGACTGTCTGGTGAAATTTTGGAAGGTAAAACATTAGCTAAAATAAAAAACCTTAGGAGCATAACAATTTATGATTTGTAGGGGGAGGGTGTTGTGGTCCAGAACGAATTCTCGTCCTCTGAGATTCAGTACGAATCACAGAGGTGGGAAGGGTGTCGATTTGTATGAAAGTGCGCAATAAAAAATTGCAGGGGGGTGCGTCCTAGTAGCGCAGTTGGTAAGGCGTCCGTATACGGATCTTGTTAACGCATGCTGGGCGGAGGGTTTGTTCCTTTTAGTACTGGGCGCCCTTGGCCGCACGGGCCCCTGTGCAATTCACCCTTCCCCCTATTGCCTGCCCTGCCCTTCGTAGCAAAAATTGAAACACTCCTTAGGTAAACTTCTTTAATCGGTGTTGCGAGTCTCGAGATATTTATTTTTCAAACTAAACTTCTTATTTTGAACCAAGAGGGCTCCCACGGATCTTGAGGCCTCCTATGTTCGTAGTGCACCACTGAGGAAAGTTGCCAGCCCTACGTAGGAGCCTTAAAATCTTTATGAAATTGCGCTAATTATAGGATCAAGTCGACAATCTCAGCAATCATAAAAAATGCCAACACGCCTGGAAACCTGTTTGAGGATGCAATGTAGCAACCCCGCGCCGGAGTTGAAATTTTCGGGGGAGACAACTTCTTGGTTTGTAAGTGCAATTGGTCATTATAGATCCCGCCTCTGCGAAATAAAAGTATGCATAACTCCGTGGATATTCATTTCCGACCCCCCATGTAAAGGGCCGTTATGGTCCATTTTGCACAAGGATCACGGCTATATACTTTTGACTCGATGTTTTTGGAACACCCTGTATATACATATATGTAACTGAGTATAAAACCAGCTAACTGTAAACATTGACATTAGTCAATTTTAAAACGTGTTTCTTATTTAGGAGCTCAACTCGGTAATACTATTTTAAGTTGAACATATTGTTAGAATGCTACAATATTTTGTTAAAGTATTTTTATTAAAGGAATATAAAATAGCCATACTGTGGCGGAGTAATGTTGCATTCGTTCATTTTTTTTTGCCCATCGTAGTCCAGGATTTGGTTCCCTAAGCAATAGGGGATCTGATTCCTCAGAAAATTGTTTTTTTTTTTATGTAACCTGGCCTTAGTTGACCTTGCGCCATAGAATAAAAAATTAAGAACATAAAAAAATAGAAACACTTCTGAAGGATTATACATCACCCAATTCGAATAAAAATACTATAGCTCAAATGCAGAAATTGTAAGAGTTTTTTTTTAAAAAAAACAGTTATTTGCGAACTGAAACATCCGTTCGAATATCAGAATCCAGAGTTTTCCTGGAAAGTTATAGTCTGAGACTTTCGCATTATTATCATGACAAAAGGCAGGAACTTGGCGAAAAAACACCGGTCACTAAGACGTGAATAGTACGCCATGTTTTCTACGGCACACAACGGCAAAAAATAGGAATGACAGATGGTTTCTGCCAACGACAATGGCACTGCTCCTCTGTTTTGCCGATAGCCACATGGTACCAGGTGCTAGTGATGCCCGCCTTATTTTCCTATCTCTGATATCTTTTAGACGGCAAAACACTCGCCTTGTTTTCTTCGGCGTTTTCGTGTTCTGGTTTACTCTTCAAACAAGGGCAAATACTGGAAGAAGGTAAAGAATAGATGTTTGGGTTAATTACGTGCTGTACAGTTTTTCCTTCCTTTGGACGATTCGTGACTCTCCTGCGACGAACTTTGACAAGCTTAAATTAAACGCAGAAAGTGGAGAAACAGAAAACCCTACTCTATGAAGGAATTTTTTATCTCTTAAAACAAAGTTCCCATTAAGTACTTTAATCAGAGCGTTTTTTTCACATTTCGTTTGTTTTTGACAATATTATGCATTGTTTCATTTTTCTTTGGCAACACAAATGATAATGGTAAATTTTGTAATAGTTTTCCCCCGCATATATCTTATTTTCCTTCTTCATTATCCTATAAGAAATATAAATAAGGCCATGGTAACAATACTTCTACTTTATTCCTTCTTATTTTACACATAGGAAGACTTTAAAAGCAATTCGGTTGGGAAATGGAAAGAGAGCAGTAGAGATGCTAGTAACGGGGCTCTCTTTCCAGTAAAAGAGCAGGATATTACTCGTATTTTGCAAAAAGAACGTAACTTTAAGAATGGTAAGTATGTTTTGCACAGAGTCTATGTTATTTGTTTGTGTCTTATGGCGCAAGGATAGCCAAGGTCTTGTTGTGCCAGGGCTTACAGTTTTCCGAGGGATTTGAACCATTCTCGACTAGGAAACCAAACCCCGGAGTACGGATCTATAGAAAAATAGTCAGGTGTTTGGTACCAGCAATATTCAAAGCCGAATTTTCCGCGAGATGGGCAAACGCGTCATCTTTACGTTATCGTACGGGTTGAATGCATGCTGTATGCATAGAGGATTAATGTTGCACGAGGCATGCTTGTACGCTGCTTCAATGGGAAAGTTAATTTGAGTTTGATCTGTAACTTCCAAAGTACTTTATTTATAAAATGTTGTTGCATGCATATTAAATTATTATTACATGATCTGCAATTGTATAATATTTTATTTTGAGTGTTAACTTTTTACTTTAAACATATTTATTGTTAAAACACTGTTTACGTTGAATCTGATTATCGCGGTTTCGATTACTGATATGTTTTCGTTGGCACAATTAACCGCCATAATTGGGGTTTCCCTGTATTATGATATTAAGCTCTCATACCAAACAATCATGAGTATGCCAGTGGTCCATGGATCATAACTGCCGCCTTTGAGCTTACCGGATTGAGTTCAATTCACAATAAGCTTGAAGTATTTGAACGTACTGCGGTTCAAAGGTCACATTAAGCCATTGGCCTCATACCACAGGAAATTTAGTGCAGTCTTAATACGTAAAATACTGAGACGTATTTTTGACCAGTACTTCGAAAAACGAACGACTTTTTCAGATCATGCTTTTATGTTGACTACCAGTGTATACCAAGATCGGATCTAAAAAATATTTTTTTTTGGAGGGGGCACAAAGCTTGAAAACCAATGTAGACACCTATTTTAAGTGTGAATTTGTTAATCTTGGCGGTCGGGGGGTGTCTTCCCAGGGAGTGTACTCCTAGATCCATCCTTGGTGCATATATTGTTCATATATAATATTTCTTTGTTTGGGAGAAGCTAATTTTTCTACTTATGATGTATGTGGAATGTTCTGTATTTAGTACAGAACCAAGGGCGGATCCAGGATGTTATTATGGAGGGCGGTTTCGGGGGGCTTACACAGGGGAAAATTTTACTTTTGGACTGTTAAATAGTTTAGGTAAATGTTGTTATATTACTAGCCTTCCTTTATACCAGGGTTGTCCAACATGTCATGTCACAATCCGGTCCGCAAACAATGTTAATCTGGCCTGTCTACAACTGTTTGAAATAAAAAAAATTCACAAACAAAAATTTTAGATTTTTTTCAGAAATATGGAAAAATTGTGGGGACAGCACAGGTGAGCCTTTATATATCGAAAGTACACAAACAAATAACTGGAAGAAACTCTAAAGGGAGGCTGTGAAGTGATAGTTTTTTCCTTTTTTTTTTAAGAAACCGCCGCTGGCCTGTATCCTGAACCGTTATTCACGATATGATATTAAAGTGGAAATTAATACAGGAATAAAATTTATATTAAAGGAATCTTGGAGAAAAATGACCGTTGGAGGTTGGAAGATGAATTAGGCTTGAGTATAGGGAATAGGATGGTGGTGAAGGTCAGCTTGCGGTCCAGACAGAAGTTATTTCAAAAAAGGTGCCAGGGAAAAAAGTTATAGAACAATAACAAGCTATATAAATGTCGAAAGTGCGTCGAAGCCATATACCGTTAGGCCGTAAAAATCGAAGAAGAAATTTAAGGCAGGCGGGACGAAGAAGGAGGCTCCGTAAGGTCGAACGGGCAAATGAAACCGCAGATCGAGTGGTCGGTGAGATAGGAGGAAAGGACGTGATTGGAAGGGAGAATTGATCAAAGCTGTTTTTGGCTAGAAATAGGTTGATGGACATGAAGGTCGTTTATGGATGAGGAGAGTAATGTGAGATTTTTTTGAAGGAGAGCCGGTCTGATCTCCGGAGAAATAAGGTTGGAAAGGATTCCGGATCGGATTTTCGAGGTGAAAGATCGAAGGATCGAGATAAAAATCGTCGATGAGAGAAAGTTGGTAGATTACGATTAAGGTTGTTTAAACGAGCGCGAGCCCTAAAGTCGCCGTTAGAAGTTGAAAAACATTTTTTCAGACCCAGCGCACGAAGTTTCGTACCTATCTATCCTTAGCTGCGAAAGCATTGGAGCAGTAGCACCTGAGTCGTTAATTTTAGGCGCATAGGAGGGAGCAGACGATTTCCTGGAGTCACCTTTGCCGGACCAATTCACGAGATGATTTTCCTGGAGCCACATTTGCCGGACCAGTTCACGAGACTATTTCCTGGAGCCACATTTTTCGGACCAGTTCACGAGACGATTCCTGGAGCCACATTTGCCAGACGAGTTCACGAGACGATTTCCTGGAGCCACATTTTGCCGGACCAGTTCACGAGACGATTTCCTGGAGCCATTTTTGCCAGACCCGTTCACGAGACCATTCCTGGAGCCACGTTTTTTCCCGGACCGGTCACGCGAGAGTTTTCACTGCGCGTAGGACGGTAGTAGATGAATGGTGGAGGAGACCCGTGTAACGTGAGTTTTATTTCTCTTTACTCTTGATATGAGGTGTACCGAGGTTCTGTAGTAAGGCTAGTCTGTAGAGTCAGGCCTCGAGGAACTATGGAAGATAAGGTTAAGGTTTTTAGGTAGTGCAGTAAACAATTTTTGTTGCATAACTATTTGCATTGCATTCAAATATTGCAACAATATTATATGTGTACATTAAGTGAAATAAATGTTTTATAGTATGTGTTTAAATTAACTGTGTCTGCTTTCATGAGTAATCACGGGCTCAGCCCATAAGCACTGTGCTGTCGTGCAATGAAGGTGAAAACCTTAGTATATTGCCATTATAGCTTCCTGCTACATTGAATATATCAGAC
The DNA here is from genome assembly GCA_006491805.2 of Dysdera silvatica. NCBI lineage: Eukaryota > Metazoa > Arthropoda > Arachnida > Araneae > Dysderidae > Dysdera > Dysdera silvatica. The sequence goes on from QLNU02015360.1 coordinate 122,318,223, forward strand.
TCAGTTTCTTATTGCCGTCCCAACGTTTATTTGTATACTATACGGATCATGGTGGTTTTTATTGCATCTTGGGAATATATTAAAGGATTGTTATTGTTTTCAAGTAGCCTTATGTCTATCTTAGCGCCTGGTTATTCACTAGCTATTTACAGGTAAAACGCCAGCTAAATAGGTATAACCCTATCTTGTTTATTGATATTGATCACATTTGTTCAGTAATTGCTTTAGTAATAAAACTTAATATTTAACATATTAGTAATAGCCGAATAAAGCATTCTCTATATTAGTATATCATTTTATACTACAGTCGTTTAATGACTAATGGGAGCTAGCATTCACGATACCTACGAGATCCGTGAAAATTCTTTAAGTGGCCCACTACACAAAAAGGTTGGACAACCCTGCTTTATACTCACCAAAATATTTAATTTACGACAATGAATTAAAGCTGGGCTTTTCTTTAATTAAACTATATGGTTTAGGGCAGATTATAGTCAAGTATGACAGAAGGATAACCTAGTAAAGGAGACATATACAATAACCAAAAACGATAATTTACAATGTAATTAATAGAACAAGTTTAAATTTAAACTACAAAAACATCGTAATTATTTTACTTTTTTTCATAACAAGCAACTTTTTAAAAAACTTGAAGTTTATAGTGCAAAGTCGAGCCATCTTGGTTTCTTTGAAAATTTGTCAATCACTTTATTTACATCAATATGAATGTCTCTGTGGGTGTGTATTAAAAGTCTCTTCTGTCATCCGCGTTCGAAGCCAAGTTTGACGGCGCTTCAAGGATAAAAAACTACGTTCTGCTGAAGTAACCCTTACTGAAAACGTAGTTTGAAAGACGAGTAGCTTGTAGATTCGTGGAAAAACGTCTGGATCGCATTTCTCCAAGGCTTGGAGACTTTGGTGTAAGATTTTAGTTTATTACAGTAGTAACAAACAATACATAAAATATTCTTCATCGTCTTTTCTCCTATTTAACACAGATGGGGGGAGGGGTGCGATCACCTCCTCCGCTCCTTGTTGGATACGCCAGTGTACAGAGCACACACGTACATTCCACATCAGCTTTCTCGGTAGCGTTAGCGATTAAACTCGTTACTAACAAGGGAACTTATCAACCTGCCGGTCGATTTAAAAATCGGGATGGTGAAGATTTTATGGAACTTTAAACCCTTGTTCTAGCCATGTAATTGTTTTTCTGTAAAACTTAAATTTCGAGAAACAATGGGAGTTCGAACTTCACGATTTGGCGACACGTTGGCGATTAAGTTGGCAATTATTCCACGGTTTGTGAATTTTCTTTCCATGATTAAAAGAACAAAAATATTTGATATTTCGTATCTCGTACCTTAATTTTTTTAACTGATGAAAGCATATTAAAGCGCCAATAAACTTAACAGAGAAA
>QLNU02015360.1:122319742-122337795 GCA_006491805.2 Dysdera silvatica
TGTTTTTCATATTTATAACCGGATTATAAATCGGACTTATATATAATATAACCGAATATTATTAACCGGATCTATTTTAAACGTGCCATAATTATAATCGCAATCGGAATCAGAATCATCGTTATCCACTTCGCCAAATTGAAAACTTGCATTTTCAAGAGGGTCCTCCTCAAAATCTAAACTAACTTTTATTCCATTGCTGTTGAATATCAACTACCCAATATTAATCAAAATATCTTTACTTTTTGGCAATTACTCTTCTGTTATTTCCGATATATGTATATTATATTTCTTAATTGTCATATCTAAAGTCGATTTCAATATTTTGATCAAATTCATTATGGATATTACCTACCAATTTGTTGAAATGTTGAAAAATATTTTTCAAATTTTATACTAATCACATCAATGTAATATACGCTGGCTTTATAGTCTGTGAAAAACAGTGACGTGTTAGATCCAACCCTTTATAATGAAAGATAACGTGCCAAAACTAGTATTTTATCCGCCAACAAGGAAGAAACGGACCAATAGCATGAATCCAAACTCGGTACGTTAAAAAAATTTGATTGTTAAAGGTATGACGTTCGTCCATAACGTGTCGCCAAATCGTGAAGTTTGAACTCCCATTGTTTCTCGAAATGTAAGTTTTACAGAAAAAGAATTAAATGGTTAGAACAAGGAGTTAAAGCTCTATAAAATCTCCACAGCCCCAATTCTTAACTCGACCGGCAGGTTGATAGGTTGGTTCCCTTGTAAGTATATCTCAAATAAAGACTTGGTTAGAACCCGGATAACACATAGGCTTTTGCAAATATATCATCACTCGAAACTTGAAACTAGCTTTCTAATTGTAAATCATCTAGTGAAGAGTTCTGAAACTTTGGTTTTGCTTGTGCATTTTACGGCGCAAGGACAGCAAGGGTCATGCTGCGCCGGGACCTACTGTTTTCCGAGGAATCCGAACCTCTTATGGCCTAGGGAACCAACCCTTTGACCACAGTGAGAAATTAGTCGATATAAGCGTACTTATTTTTGGCACAGTTGGGAGTCAAACCCGGGATAACGGCGAACGCGTCTCCACTGCAGAACCACAGAGCTAGCCCTAAAACTGAAAATTGTAAACGTAACCAAGAACTTCACTTGTCAGCCGTGCAGTGACGTATGGAAAACGCGTTCATGTTTACTATACTGAGAGAACATCCATATTTGAATCTAAATCGTATGAAACATTTGCTGATTTTATACTGATTCGTAATTCGGGGTTTGGTTTTCGCGGTGAAAGAGGTTGACATATGAGGAAAACTGCAGATTTTCGGCTCAGCTTACCCTTACCTGTCCACTCAAAATACCAACAAACTTAACTGTATTACGAAAGAAATTGCCTACAATTCAGAATCCCTCAAGATATTGTCTTCGCCTTTATGGTGTGGCCACAGTGCTTTGCTTTTTGAGAGTATAACATAATGATAATTAATGTATGAAACGAATTTTAAAACTTGTTATATTTCTGCGCTGTAGACGTGCTTTCGTTCAAATCTTTAGAACGCTAAGCAGGTATAACAAACACTACGCACACCCTCCTCTCCCAAGCTTTAACCTTGAATACATTGCGCCATAAAAATGCAACCAACCAACCAACTTTGAACGTGTAAGCACTTGAAGCCCGTCTCGTTAACAATGCCGTAACCAATGACACGGCTTGGTTTACAAAATTAGCTATATTTGGGTATTATTTTTAAAATTTTAAACATTTCCGATGTTTATGTTTGTTTATTTATATCATATTTTAAAAATAAAGCATATAATACATAATTTCCTGAAAAAAGGCATTTTGAAAATCTCTTAGCTTATAACAGATTTTAGATGGCTCTGCGTGATTTTACTTACCGCTGGTGTTTAGTATAAAAAAAATTAACTACGGAATTTTCGGATTAAGCTTGTTTGTTCGCGGTTTTACGGCGCCAGGACGGCATAGGTTCTGCTACGCCAGCACTGCATAGGTTATGCTGCGTCAGAACCAAACTCCGGACTACAATATGCTGAAAAACAGCACGCGCTCTACAATACCATTAGGAGTAAAACCCGGGTTAATGGAACGATTGACGAATGCTTCACAACTACGACATCCTGGGGCAGTGGTTCTAAACTTTCTAAAGGAATCAGAATCTTTTAGGACCAGGGAACCAACACGCGGACTACATTAAACAGTTAACTGGTAAATCTTCTGTTGTTGTTTTTTGCCATTGTTAAGAGACGAATCCGGATACTTGGGATCATAGGCGAGCGTATTACTACTATGCATGGCCTAGGGTCAACCTGGTTATATGATGAATGCTATTTTAATTCATTACATAGCATCTATCCCGTGAAACAATAGCTTTGCAAGAAGAAAAGATACTTTTACCAAATAATGAAAAGTTAAAATATCTGCAGAAATATTAGGCATTAGGCGTACATAAAATCTTTTCTCGAAATAGATTGCTGACGATATCAAGCTGGGAAAGTAGGCTCTTCAAATAAGAACCTTATACGAAAACTGACACGTTGAAAAGAACAAATTCACGTCAATTTCAAGAGCGGGTAGAACGGCCCTAACACAGCTCCAAATGGCTTCAGCTTTGATAAACTTAACTCAAACATCTGTGGCAACGAGTGAAATTGAATTTATTTTGCAGACGTTTGAGCAGGAAAGGAGCTCATACAGACTGCACCACAAATTTGGAGGCAAACTTTTCCTCCACACAAACTTGAGAAATAGACCAGGAGTAAAAGTCAACTGTTCGTTTGTCAATATTTCTTTCAAGATAAAAGATTTCTCCAGAACGAAATAGTCACCGAAATTGAAAGACTTTTTTGTTTATTTTTATTTTTCAGGGGTAATCAAATAACAGATTCGCTATTCAATAAGCTTTCTGACTGGAATCAGCGAAAGCAGGAGGATCTGGAAGATGAAATTGGGTTTTAATTTAGGCTTGTAAGGTCCCTACGGTGAGTGTTGCCCAAAATAATTGGACTTCGGTGAAGAAAAACTAGTTTGGGGAGCCCCGCGAGGACCGTTACGCAGAAAGTTTGCGTGTCCATACTTTTTTCTTATATTTTTATTTCTCATTTGGTTCTATCTTTTCCTTAGGCTTTTGGAATATCCGGATCGTTTATTTTTATCCGGAGTGAAAGTGATTTATAGGTTTAGTTAGCCCTAAGTTTTATTTTAGTTGTTGGCAAAGGTTGAAACATTTTTTTAGAACAATTTTATGACCCAGAAATATTTCTTTCCACACATATGTTTATATTATTTCACTCCGTCTATCTATATGAACATACGCACTGCTGTCTTCATTTTACGTCGTTCTGTTTTACGTCATTTCGCTTTTACGTCTTTAGAGAATTGCCACCTTGATTTTTTTTCTTTCAGCAAGCAGAGAGTCACCCACATATTATTTTCGGCATGGGTTTTTATGATTATGCTTAAATTAGTTAAAAGTTCTTGGTCCGAGATTCTTTAAAACACGATACTGTTATACATACATAATTTCATTTTAATAAAAATGATTCTTCATATTTTCATGTTTAGACTTGTCCTCATTACTCCTACTTCCTCAAAATAGTTCAGTTTAAACGTATTGATGGGATTGGTTTTACATCATATTCGGACCATCGTGTATTTTTAAGAACTCAACCTGACATGAAAACAGAGACAGCCCGTGGGGGCTCCCACAATAGAATTTCTAGTTCGTTTTGCAGGCTTTTTCTAATTGTTGCCACTTATTAACGTAAGGAAATAAAACTGAATATAGTTAATTTCTAAAATTGGCAAACTGCCAAATAGTTTCCTTTTACATAATCTTTTCTGATTGCACGAATTTTACTTTCTGCATCTGGCAACAGATTTTGTATAATTATAATTTCGTTTCATATATTTGGCAACAGTATATGTGATTGTTTTCGGAATTTTAAAAAGCAATCAGTCTTCGATTTTCCTCCGACCTGTGTACACGTCCCTTGAAGGCTCCGCCAATAAAATGGCGTTCAAAATTCTTTTAACGTTGCTTTGTAATTTAATTGTCTTTTGGCGAACTAATGTAAACATTTTAAGCTCTAATAAATATCATTTGAATTGGCTGAAATTGCCGCGTCTCTTCAAGACGTATTTATGCAACAAACAAGCACATCCGACTTTTATATCCTCACCCGTATGTCCTAAATTCTTTTTATATACGTTTTCGGTGTACTTTCTTTCTGGTCCTGCAGTGGTAACGCGTTCGCCCATGGTGCCATTAAGCTGGGTTCGAATTCATACGGCGTCAAATAAAAGAATGCTTACCTATTTTCTGCTCACCATAGTCCGGGGGTTGATTCCCTAGACTTTAAAAGGTCCCGGCGTAGCATGACCTTTTTTTTTATCCTTGCGCCGCAATGAAAACCTGTTTTCAGCATTTTAAAGTCAAACCCCACAACTTAAGCTTTGTGTTACTTTTGCAGTCCAAGACCGCATGACGGCCATAGTTTCAGGGACTGATGGCTGAACGCGATTGCTGCTTTATGTTTTCGTACATCAAAGGAATTGAATCCAATCTAGTGAATTCCATGGTCGTGGACGCAACCACTGACACAGTAGGGGGCGTTAAAACTGCTGATTTTATGCGTGTTTTGATCTTTAGAGACTGTTATTTTAATAGCCTCCAAGGCATCGTGAATGGAAGAAGTCAACGGTCGCACCCTTGCAACGGACCATCGGCGATGGTAATAAAAGTTAGTGTTTTTGTATTTTAGCAATAAACAGGTGCCGTTTGGCTCAAGCTATGGGTTTTGTATATAAACATTTCCAACGAAGTCATTTCTGCTCTTATTCAATGGGCCTTTGACAACGACGCCGCCGGAGGTCACCATGTTGAAAAAAACCACCGGCACACCGAAGTTTAAGCAGCAGTGTGTCTGGCAAGAAATTGGAAGGGCAACCTCCTGGAAACTGGTAATTTCTCTTGCCATAGTAAAAGATGCTGCGGTGGCGTTGAAGTAGAGCGGTCTTCTGCCATGCAGAAAATCCGTGTTAAATCTCCACTGTATTGTAGGGTGTTGGGATCCTTTGTACAGCTCCTTATACCAGGATCCGATTCCAGTGGTGGAATAGGATCGTCGAGTCACGGATCCCTCGTTAAAATACAAATTTCTTGAGCGAATGGTTGACAGTCCCGAGATTCAGGAAAAAATGATATTCTCTGTTATGAAAGCCCAAATAGAACCATGTCCTTCGGGGAATGTGTTGGTGAGCTTTATGGCTTAAGGGTCATGCTGCCCCGGGATCTAGAGTTTTACGAGCATTCCGAACCTCTTTTAACTTACAGAACCACTCCCGGACTACAGCAAGGAGTTGATTGGCAAGCGCGTTTTATTTGCGCCGTTGGGTATTGGACCAGGAATAACGATAGCGTGCTAGGCGAAAGCGCTTCCACTGCACCAGCACAGGGTCTGCAAGGAAAGTGTCTATTTAGGTGCCCTTAGATTTTTTTTCGGATAAGTAGAAGTATGCGCCTTCTATTATGGCCGATTCCTTGGTAGCAACCAGTTGCATGGAGTAATATGGGCTTTCGTTGGGCCCAAGAGAGGGCCCTCCAAATAAATTTTAATTTTACGTATACTGTAATACACACATATGTGATGGGCCTTCCTCGCAATAATTTTCAAAACTCCATATTGACGACAAGTAGATTATTATACCTTACTGTACAGTATGAGAATCTTCCTGTAGTAAATGAGCTAGGGTATGAGCGTCCCGAGAAATTAATTTCAATGATCCGTCGTTATCGAGAAGAACCCCGCCAATATCCAAAAGATGACATGAGTGTGAATAACAGGTTTCAAAAGAATGGGGACTGAACTGGAGGTAGCTGTCGCTAGGCAACCGGTCATTGCTGAGGAGCAATCTGGGGGAAATGGGGAATTTTAATGGAAAACTGGAATTGGGCCACGACTTTGGTTTCCCTAAGACGACGGTAGTGAGGGGAGGATATTGCTATGCTTAGAGCATCTAGCTCTCAAATCAAGGGCAGGAAAAAAACATCATCTGCTTCGAATATTTCAAAACACTCTTTTCTAATTTAGGTACTTACCTGGTTGATACTGTAATGAAGAGATTATAAATAAATTAAAAACTGGTGTAAACGGCCTCATGCGAGATTGAAGTAAATTGCGCCTTTGTGACAAAAGGAGACGATATATTAAATTATTATTATTATTATTAAGTTAATAATAATGTGCCAAATTGCTTAACTTGGATAAATGCACCTATCATTACGCTTATCATTGCTTAATAACCCGTCAGTTTCTTTGCGAAACATATGATTGTCAAATGGCCGTGAAATCAGTATAGGGATGCAAAACACAAAAAAGGAGAGAACTAATTCAAACAAACGTAACAAATTTAATTATGACTAATTACTACTCTAAAAATTCTATGCAGTTATATAAATGGCGAAAGTTTCCACATGGAAAGAAACATAAATGTCTAGCTGATATTCTTGCTATGGTGCTGTGATTTATCAATACAGGTTGTTATCAAATCAACGGCTCAGCAACAATATCTATCTAAATTGCAATATGACAATACAATAAATTACACCAATACTGAGAACGTATGCCAGATATTAAATTAAAACAATGCAAGAACAAAGCAAATGGGAAAAATAGAATAAGTTTCATAACCTAATTTTCAAATTAAACCTAAATAATGGTACACCTCGTACAAATGGGAATAAATGGATATTGACTCACGTGCGACTGTTATGATGGGGTGTTGCAGTCACGTGACCGTTGTTTTGTTGCAGGTGCATTACGCTGTGGCTCGTCGTGCACTTCAAAATCCAATTTCTGATGAGAAAACATTTACGGGGCTGCGGGGATGTTGCTGCTCCACTCCTGCCGGACTTGGCGTGTTTAATGGAGAACGTCAGGCTCTGCTGATGCGAAAAATAACGACGAACGTCCGGGATGCTGCGACGTCAGTTCATAAGGACTCGGCAAATTTTATGGACAAACGTCAGGCTTAGCTGATGCGAAAGCAACGATGAACAGCCGGGATTCTTCGGCGTCAGTTCAGTAGGACTCGGCGTATTTTACGGCCGAACGTCAGGCTTTGCTGATGCGAAAAGTAACGACAAATAATTATAGTCAGCCGGAATTCTTCACTCTGCAGTGGCAATGAATATAACTACGCAGCTGTGACGTACGATTTTGTAGCTCGTGAGCGAATCGAGAATTTTTGGAGCTTCAGTAAAATCTAATTTTCGATAGATATTTTTCCAACACTGATCACTTTCTTTTCTAATCTGCCTTTTTCACAAGCACACATTACTATTAAAAGTTGGTTTCCATTTTACTTATGTCTACAGTAGGTACTTTATTGTTGTTTTATTCAAGAACTCATCTTATAGAGTACATCTTAATGGAAAAATCGCAATGACTGCATCTGAAACATTTACTCAAAATAGGCATAACATATTGTCTCTGTATTCATTTTGTATCACTTATAGGAGTATGCCTGCCCCTCCCTGGAACGGTAATCCCACACAAAAGTCCCCACATGACTGGCATAACTTTGATGGAGAAGTCTGTCCTTATAATGATCCTCCACGAGTCGTATTTTATCCCTATTGATCAGCCCGTTTCTTCACAAGAATCCCCACAAGCAGGTTAACTCCATTAGAAGAGCCAGCCCCTCACAAATAACCTTATGAGCGACAGAGTTCCCCCGAAATGAGAGGCTCATTTAACCTTCTAACCCTGGGTTCAAACCTAGGATCACGGGACACAGAAAAACATCAAGCGCCTAAACGGTATCATCATGAATTAAAACCGGGATTTTAGAATAGTAATAACTGACGTAACTTCTGTACCACCATAGAGCCTATGCTTTGATAAAAGTGGCATTTATTAGATCAAAGCTAAAGAAACTGAAGTTTTATTCTTTTACAAGTTTCACCTCAATCATTGGCCTAAATAGGGGATTGCTAAGCCCCTCCCCTACTCCTAGAAACAGTTTAGTTCTTCCTAGAAATTGGACAATTACGATTAAATGCGAGGTGCCGAGTATTATACCGGGCACAATACTCGTTGTGTAGAGAGGGGCGGCTATTGCCTCCCTAGAATTCTATAGCCCCCTCTAGAACTTGGCATCAGCTACGACAATGCATCAAATTCTACAGCATTACTTCCATCTTAAGAAATGAGGAAGACTTTGATGCATTCTCGTAACTGGAGCCAAATTCTAGAGGGGGGGGCTATAGAATTCTAGGGGGGAATGAGATGTCTAAGGCGTCCAAGCTTATACATAAAAGCAAGGCGAATTAAGGAGATTCACAAAAGTATATTCTACATGAAACCTATTCTAGATATTCCAAATATAGTTCTTTCTATTATTTTCTGAATTATTTGTAATTTTTGCATGGTTTTCTCGGGCTCTTTCGCTTCTGACATGCAAGTGTGGTAAAACACGGATTAACTCTTTCACTGCTTATTCCCCAACTTCCACAAGCAACGCAAACATGCCAAAATTTATCCATTCCGCGATTATCATGAGAGTCGACTCAAACCGCTTTACTCATTTACATATGTCTTTTCCTCGTTTGGGCAATGCTAAAGGCTCATACATATTACTAACTCTTTTAAATTTTATTTTGTCCAGCAGCTGGAAACAGTGATACATACTTTCTTCTCCTTTGATTAAAGAATTGGCGGGAATTGCAGATTAAATTTAATCGTTTCAATTCTAATAAGATTTTTAATCATATTAGTAATCCTCTGTTACTTTGCGGATTTAATTTATTTTACTGACTTTATGGCGAATGGTGAGCTTGTATCGAACTCGTTATTAGAATAAAAATACTTTATTTTTAAGCGCCAGAGTATTTATTAAGATCAGAAAAAAAAATTCAAAAGTTAAATTTAAAAAAAATCTCAAAAAAACAAAAAGTATTTTTAGAAATTTGTCATTAAAAAACACTGCACATTTCAATACTTAAACTTTCATGAATGATAAATTAGCAATAAAAGAGTGATTTTTTTAAGCGATAGTAGTTTCAGGAGCCCCACAGTCGGAAGATTAAAAGCGTTATCGATAAATTAAGCGGATGTTCTATTTCCGGATAAAATCGTTCCTCTTAAATGCACTCCAGCCAAGGAAGATGCCAGGAATTTGTTCGGACATTACATCCAGAACCAGATTAAAGAATTTCTGCGTTCAGGGCAAAGAGATTGCCGCATTGACTCTTTGTATATCTTAGATTTAGTAAAAAATATTCTTCCCTTATGCTCTTTAGGTTCTAGTGGTCCTGTAAGAAGGTCTACTTAGGTAGGTACCCCATTAGCCCACTCGTAAATCCGGCCCTGATTATAGAAATATATTATTCGGTAATTTATAGTTCTATGTTATACTGTTTTATTTTGCTTTGTGAAGTCAGTAAACTTATAACTTCAATTCGTTGGTATTTTTAGTTTAGTTTCGTGTCCATTTTCTTTACTGCCGTAACCTAGCTCCTGTATACCGAAGCGCTGTACTTACTAAATGCGGCGAGTGTGAGTTTAACTTTTTTTTGGAAGTAGGTACAAATGATGTTATATGCAGTATTCATACTTTGAGGAGTTTTGGCCTCGGACCGGCAAAAGTATTATAGCCTTCAAATAGTTCCAGTTAGTACAGCCTTAAAATTCATTTCTTGGCCAACAGACATAACTTGGCCCGTCCAGAGACCTTAATGTTAGTTTTTTTGTCGACTATCGTACGGCTGCTATCACAAAGAACAAAAAATTGAATGATTCTGGGCTACAGTAGTCTAATATTACCTAAAGATGGTTCGTACCCGGTGTCTAATGGAGTTTGTGAATGTTCATGAATTTATAGACAGTATAGTGAGTATTTTCAAATCATCGCATATTAGTAGAAATTTACTACGTTTGGCACAGCATTACCCAATCTACTTTACGCCATATATAAATAATGAAAGGATTATACATTTTGAAGATGCATATATACAATTAAACGAATGTATATTAATTTTATCCGATAAGGGGACAGAAGATTTTAAAATTCAAAGAAAAATCATCTAAAAATAATAAGGATTTTTAATTAATTTAGCTTTATTTGCAAATGGCTTTTTAAGAAATTTAACATGGCTAAAAAATAATAAACAAGAAGAGATGCTTTCGGGGATAAAAATCATGAAGGAATCTGCTTGGACAGATTTCACACGGAAAAGTAAGGATAGGTATGGCATTTATAAGTTCCCTTACCTTGAAAATTGGGTAAATAAGGAAAGCAAACTATGTTATCGGCAAATACATAAACATGCAAAATTTAAAAAAAAAATCAGACTTTAGGAGAGTACCAGTTTTTTTTATAAAAATGAATGTTTATATTAAGTACTCGATATAAAATTCATTGTACCAGAGAATAAAAATTTATATAAGAAAAGGCAGAAGCGTGAAATACTTTTCTTTCAGATGCATCCGCCCATCAATCATTGAGGTGGGTGGGGTGGGGGTGGGGGCTCGGGCGCATGGTCGTGCTCTTATTTATAATCAATAATTTATATTTAATTAGTAAATTATACTTAATGAATCAAACAACAATGTCAATCAATCAACGTTTATTGGCGTAGTGATACCAACGCCGATGGTATGGCGTGATTAGATGGTGAAACGTTCGAAAGAAAATAAATATTTCTGCCTTCGGTGGGACCTGAACCCACGACCTTCCACTTGCCGGGCGGAGGCTCTACCCACTGAGCTACGAAGGACAATATATAATCTCTTTACGAACGTATATATATTGTTGCCAGTTATTTCGCAGAATGGTGTAGTACATGGACTACTATTTAAACCAAATTGCAAAGAGACTGGTATTAAATTGACGTTGATTGATTGACATTGTTGTTTGATTTAATCTGCGTAGTGTTCGATTTATATAAAACGGATTATACTTAATGGTTAGGAGTTCCTTTGCCTGAATGTTTCCATAGTTACTCCAAAGCTTATCCCAAAATCCCATTACTTCAATTTTCATTTATCTTAGTAATTACTTAGTTAAATAAAGTTTAAATTAAAAGTATTAAATTAATGTAATAAAGCATAAATTGAAAGTATTAATACAATAAAGTTTAAATTAAAAGTATTAAATTAAAAGTATTAAATTAAAAGTATTAAATTAAAAGTATTAAATTAAAAGTATTAAATTAAAGTATTAAATTAAAAATTTATAATTAGTAAAATAAAGTTTAAATTAAAAGTATTAAATTAATGTAATAAAGCATAAATTAAAAGTATTAATACAATAAAGTTTAAATTAAAAGTATTACATTAATATAATAAAGTTTAAATTAAAAGTATTAAATTAATATAATAAAGTTTAAATTAAAAGCATTTAATTAATATAATAAAGTAATTAAAAATTTGTAATACATAGGTCAAAGAGCTCCAGTTTGAGCCAAAAACTGTCGTCGGCGCAAGAGTTTAATATCGTAGCTTAATAAAGTAAAACTAAAGAGTAATTTTTGATCGGAATAAAAGACAAAGAACCACAGCAAAGAAATTTACATACAAAAGGCTAAACATTAGTAAAATAACAAATCGATCCCCTAGTTTTCGGACGCGTCAGCAACAGTTTTTCGTCAGAGGTAATGGCTATTTATTTGATTTTTTTAACAGTGTTTGACTTCTTGTATGCAAATTAATTTTAGATTTTTTTGTATGAAAATGTTCAATAAATTATTTTATTAAACTTGGATTAATAATCATCACTTCAGACAATTTACTCCAATTTAAAAGAGTTTTGCAAATTAATAAGAAAAATTAATTATTAAAATATATAAATATATAAAAATATAAAATTAATAAAAAGAAAAATCACTTAAATTATTAATTTAATCAATAAATTATTAATTCAATCGATTGAATTATAAATCTAATTTAATTATTGACAAAATTAATGAAATTATCTTCTCGATGATTAAATAGGATATATTAATAAGATGATACGTGATAAGAAATGAAGTTTGGTGACTGAGTTTTCTTGACAAAACTGATTTGAACTCGAAAGTTTCTGGCCATGGTCATTCCAAGAGAAAAAAAAGCACGTCCAGAGATGATAAAATTTGAATCTTTTGCATAATATTCCAAAAGCCCTATTCTTGCGCAAAGTAATGTGATACCAGGCCATTTGTTCAAAGAGAAGTTCTTTTTATAAGCTCTAAAACACCCATGTCTCACGCATTTTCCCAAAAAAGCTCACTCTTTAGCATAATTGATCCTTGTGCAAGAATAGGGGCTGCTCCCTTTCTGCTATTTTCGTAAGAAAGTTTGCTAAAAATATAAGGTACCTTATTTTCTGTTAAGGTTCATTTCTAAAATGACAAAACTATTCTAAAATTAATAATATGCAATTAATCCAATATTTTTCGAAATTTATTTATTTTCAGCCAATAAAACACAAATTGAATAAAAAAAATTTTGATGTTAAAAATACTGTTCATCAGAGGTCCTCAACATTTTAGAGGAGCAGCGTCCCATCTTTAACTTTTGTTAGCTTTCTCTGGCGTCCCCTTGACTTTCTGCGAAATTTGTATCTCCTTCTCATAATATAAATAAAAAAAATAACTATATATAATATCAACTAATCTGTGATATATAACACAATACAACGTACAATGTAACGCAATATGACATAATATGTTTATTTTAATAAATGCTTTTTTGAAACAAGATAAAAAAATTTAAGCATGTGTAAGTAATGATAACTGAATATGTTTTGTTAATCGTATTGTCAGAGAAAAATACACACATTTGGCCCATTTAAAATTTTATTCCCTCTCTCTCTCTCTCGTCCTCTCTCTGTCCGTAAGACAAAAATATTAAGAACTTTAAATAAGGCATTAATATACCTGCATGTAATATCAAAATTTCGTAATTCCCAGTGTTATTTTGCGAGTGTAAATGTTACATTTAAATTAAAGCTCCGATACCTTTGATTGTTCTAAACGTACAGCTTGAAGGTTTCTCATAATAACGTTTAGAGAAGAATATAAAAATAATATAATGATGAAGAAATAGATTATATTTTCAGGATAGAAAACAACAAAAAACGATAATAAATACAGGGCCTTTCCAATTAAAGGCTCCCTATTTAAAGGGGTGTAAAGGACACTACAATGGACGGATGTATAAGAAAATTAACACATTGATGTTTCTTGCCATGCCCTCGCGAGTGATGCCAAAAGAGTAATGTACATTTTACGGTTGCGGCTTTGTTACTCATTTTAGAAATTCTCGAATGGCAACACGCAAAATTTTTAACGGCATAATGACAGGCACCATCAGAAACCGTAAATACCGTTGGAATTTTATTTTTGGACTTGAAGAAGTTGTGTAACATTATGCAAAAGATAAATTGAGAGAAACAAAAAGTACCGTTAATAGGAAGCGTCTTTCAAAAGCTTCGAGAAATCTCCGTAACCGAGTAAACCTTTAGGAATCAGCGAAATCCATGTTTATCATTATGCATTAAAGATGTGCGAAACGGAAGTTATCAGAAGTATCATAGTATGTAAGGTAGAGAAATGTCAACTAAAGGTAGAGTGTATGTATTAATTTCGCATGCAAAACAATAATTGTTTACAACATTTGTCGATAGATGGTTGCGTGGCAAGAAACTGTGATGAGGGGCATTTGTTCTTAAATGAGCAAGTCAATACGCAGAATTGCCACATTTGGTCCGCAACAAATCCTCATATTGTCCAACAAGTCCCGTTGCATTCTCCGAAAGTGGTAGTATGGTGTGCGTTTACGCCCACTCTTCTCATTGACTCATATTTCGCTGAAGAGGAAATACTGACTGGGATCCGTATTTGTTCAATCATTGGGCAGCGGTATTATGACATGTTGGAACATTTCGTCATATTGCAGTCACAACAACAGGAGTGCCTCCATGAAACTACATTTACGCAAGATGGTGCATCACCCCACATTGCTCGTCCTGTCCATAGATCGCTGAGGAAGCACTTTACTGACGAAATAGTGATCAACCGATATTTTCAGACATCTTGGCCACCTCGATCTCTAGACCTCACATCCCCCCCCTCCCGTGACTTCTGGTTGCAGCGTTATTTGAAAGGCCGTGTATATCGTGAACGATGTCTAACTTTGTAGCATCAAAAAGACAGCAGTCGACGTCATATGCTGGGCATTCCAGTTGAAATGGTGCACTCGTCTGTGGAAACATTGTTCTTCGAATGGAAACTGTTATTGGCCAGAATGGAGGACACATTGAGCAATTGTGGCACAGTTGAAGAGATTAACGTACTGCCATAATAACAATTGTAAGTAGTGAGCGTTTTGCATATGAAATTAATGCTTACAATTTACCTGTTGTCGTCATTTCTTTACCTTACGAGCTATGACACCTCTGATAATTCTCGTTTTGTACATCTGCAGTGCGTACTAATATACATTGACATCGCTAATTCCGAAGGGTTTACTCAGATATAGCGACTTTTCGAAGCCTTTGAAAGATGTTTCCAGTTAATGGTACTTTTTTATCTCTCAATTTATCTTTTACGTGATGTTGCACAACTTTGTCAACCTTAAACCTAAAAATACAATTCTAACGGTATTTACGGTTTCTAATAGTGCCTGTTATTATACCGTTACAAAATTTGGACGTTGCTATTTGAAAATGTCGAAAATCAGTAACTATAACTATAACCGTAGAACATACATTACTTTTTTTGTCATCAATCGCGGGCGCATATCGCGAAATCTCTCTATGCTAAATTTAACATACATCCGTTTATTATAGCACCCTGTATATTCCTGTAAACAGGGAGCATTTAATTTGAAAGATCTCGTATATCGATTTATAATGTAATGCAATTTTTAGATATTGCTAAATGTATTTATATATTAGGCAAAATTATAGTTGATAGTGAATTTCATTATGCTTCACAAATTAGGCCATTTGCGATTTGTTCAATAATAAAAGCATATAACATTGGTGAGAAAGTAGAAACTTTTTAATAATATAGTCAATTATGAAATTTCACATTATAAAATTGAAACATATATGTATATACTAGTGTACATATTTTCAAATGAATTATATAAGAATTGATGTTTTCGTGTGTTAAATTGCTTAAAATGAATATACACACACTTCCAAGAGTATCATTAAATATTTTATATTTTCTGGTCCCTCTTTGCTTATGTTTAATATCTGCTGTAGAGAGAAGTTACAAATATTATTCCATGCTTGCAGAAGCACGCAATATTTAAATCGTCCCTGTAAGTTTTGTCGTTTGCTTCAGAATATCTATAGAGAGGGGGAGAGAGAGAGAGAGAGACAAATGCTATTACGAGACCAGCATTTAGCATAGAAACAGCTATTCTAAGAGTCGCTAACCTGGAATCTACCTCTTAAGGACAGTGCAGCACCTGCTGAGTTTATTTCGACCACGCAAGAAACCCCATGAAAGGGAGTTGTTCGGAATGCGGGTTAGATTTAAGTTTTTGATTTTGGAAACATCTCATAATCTTACTAAGAATATATGAAGCGTAGATGCGCTTTTATCAAATGTTTGGAAAAGATGGTGTTATGATCACCGCGAACTACGGTTCCATAACATTATCATTTCTAGATTTTTCGATGGAAATATGTAGACAAAGACGAAGTACCATTTTGACTTCCCACGAAGAGATTTGATGTCGGTGACACGCTGACTGCGGTATCGGCCATACGTAACCCGTGAGGAATACACATCCAAGATTTTGCCGCGGAACGGAACGATCATGACACAAAGAATGCTGAAAATCTGCGTCCGGCCATAAGAAAGGAGAGAGGATTTCGCAGCTGAATACATAACGAGTGACCACCCAAAAAGGGCCATTAGATGGTTCTGGAAATGGTCGGGAAGACAAAGCTTTCTCCAGACCGTTCTTGAGGACAAAGAGAGAGTCGGTACCTTGCAAGAGCCAAGAGAGGTGCTGACTCTGGTTGAGCTAGAGTTGGAGTTGGAACTTTGCCGTGAGTGCAAGCGGTCGACCTCTGAGTGTCTTGTGAGAAAGAAGCTAGCAGTTTTTTGCGCGGATGAGGATGATCCGATCGCAGATGTGGAACCGAAGCCTCCGCTGCCTTCTCATAATCCGTCGACATAAGTTTTAATGCTATAATTATCATTCTAATTATAACTATTATTTGTTGTAAGAGTGTCTGCATCTGACTACGAACGTCAGCCTTCTTCTACAATCATCCTCCCTACGCCGACAGTCTGGTGGTATGTTTCGGACTAGCCTGGACGACACACATTTCCGCAAGCCGTAAGTCCCTTTGATTGTCTTCCGTCATTTGTCATGCAAAACTAGATACTAATATATAATCAGCACGTAATGCCATGTTAAGGTAGGGTAATTTCTCGGAAGGAAGTAAGCTGGGGAGAAGGTTTAGCAGCGAGAGTCAAGGTTAAATTAGGAAATACTAGTAACTATGTGCTAGATCTAGAATAAATGTGTTTTAATTGTAAATCCGTTGTCATCTTATCTCATTGTTCACTCAAACATGCAATAATCTTCGTTCTACAGAGGATCATTACAGTCGAATTAAAAGCGAAAATATATGTATAATCATAAATGTGCAAGTAATAAAAGTAGAGTAGGGATTTTCAAACTTAAAATTTTCATGCTAAAAGTTTTCAAACTTGAAATTCTTAAACTTAAAATTTTCAAACTTAAAAATTTCGGACATACAGTAGAAAGAATCAAGGGGGGAAAAATTACAGAGACAACAGCCGAACGCCTCAATTTTCCAAGTAACCCTAAGCGTCAACAGTGACGTCGAAGACGTTATTTACTTTAGAGTGTTTCAAAACTTTAACTAAACTTACTTATTTTATGGTTTCAGCACCGGCATACGCAAGGGGGGATTTCTGGGGGTATTTTTGTATGCATTTAGCGGCCAAAATATTGGAGACACCCCTTACTTCAACATTGCCAAGTCCGTTAATGTTGAATGTTGAGATCTACAGTTTTCCGAGGAATACGGAATCATTATGGCCTAACTACCAAACTCTGAACTATAGTAAGCAGTTAGTATGCGTTTTTTGCACCTTTGGGAGTAAACTCTGGGATAATGTCAAGTTGGGTGAAAGCGTAACCACTGCGCCAGTGCCTATTGTGATATGTACTTGATTTTTGGGAAATGATGCATTTTTGCTAAATGTTGCACTGATGCTAAAAATATTCATTATGCTACAATTTAGCAGAAATGTAATATAGGTTGGGTTAAAGAATTTTATTTTGTTAAAGTATCTTTCGCTGAAATTACTCTTAAAGCTGCATACAAAATGATTTTTGATATTTAATATAATTCATGCTCACAGGGATCCATTTTAGCAGAGCGATTTCGCTGGCCAGTCCGCCCCGTGAGATAGTGCATTTTACAAACAGCACAACTAATTTCGATTTTAATGTGAAATATTGACATTACATCAGCGTTACGAATTTCTTTTTGGCTAAATATATATTTTAAACATCTACCTTTTGCTATGACCTTCTAGTATTGGCGATTTTCGTGGGTTACAAAATTTAAAGCACTAGAACAGACCTAATCAACACTTAGGTTGTGGATAAGGGATGGATTCGCGCATGCGTGTTAGTTTTCGAAGTTAAACTATTAAATAAACTGGCTAAATTATCACTCCACAACTTTTCAAGTACAAGCTTTTTATAATTCTCTTAAAGTTGACTAAAAAAGGTGTTTATAAATGTAAGATGGTTTGTGATTAGCTATATTTGAATTTTACTTAGTACAAAACGTACTGATTTTAAACATTTTCACGTTAACATTTTTGATTAGTGTTCTTCAAGGAATCACACTATGTGGTTATTTTACGCTCAACCTCGACCACCTTGAATAAAATACATTATATTTTATATATTAGGGGGAACGGAAAGTAATGTCGTTTTTTTACATGAATTTACATGTGCAGAAACGACATTACTTTCCGGTCCCCCTAATA
>QLNU02015360.1:122337895-122365233 GCA_006491805.2 Dysdera silvatica
CGTTTAAGGTTAGCGAGGATAACTTTAAGGTAGTGTAAGCAGAAATTTATGGGAAAATTGTTGTTTTTTAATAAAGTAAAGAAACATATGAGACTGTTGGTAGTATCGTTAATATTGTTACATATTTTGGAAATGCGAACACAATGTGTAATCAGAATATTTCGTTGAACACCTATAGAGATATTGCTGTTCCATTTAGTGAGGAAGTTCACCTTGAAATTAAAACAACTACGTTTATCGAATATGGTGCAACTGACGTGGTCTTTAATGATGGTAATATGTAAATCAAGGAAGTTTGCTTTGGTGTTGTCCTCTGAAGTCTTTTTCAGTATAAGTTCTTTGGGATATATATCGAGGTGTTTATTACTGAAGCTGTGGTTGTCGAAAGTTATGATATCATCTATGTATCTGAATGCGTTATACAAAATAACACTATTATTTTTTTTCATAATGGTGTAGGAATAGATCCGCTAAAATAGAAGAAAAGTTACTTCCTTGTGGAATACCGCAAATTTGTTTGTAGATGTGCTTGCCATCAGAAATGCAGTTATTGAAAATGCAGAAGTTTACAATGTTGTTCCACTGATTTTCATCAACGTTCAGGTGGTGTGAGAAATTATTATAATATTCGTTGAGGACGTATTTTAACTTGTCCAGGGGAATACTGGTGAAGAGGTTTTCAAAATCGTATGTGTTGATTGCAGAAATATTGTTGTTTTTGTTAATGTAGTTGATGACAGGTGTATTGTTCTTGACAAAAATGGTGTTTTCTTTGTTCTTATGGATTTCTTGTAATATCTTTCTTAGTAGTTGAAAGAAGGTGCTATTGGCATTATGGTTATAGCAGTTAACGCATGAAGTAACGAAACGGAATTTAGTGGAATTTTTGTGGAATTTGACAGTGGCAAACACATATGGAAAGACTATTATGATGCGGTACTTTTAGTAATTTATTGAATGCAATGTTGCGCTTCATTATGGTGGATGGGTTGTCTTTAGATAACTTGTAGGTAGAGGAGTTGTTAAGTTCGTTTAGAATTATATCATGGTAGAATTTTTTGCATACGATAGCATAGTTTCCTTTGGCTTTATCGACACTGGTGATGATAAAGGATTTTTTGAGTTCTATGATGTCTTTGTGAATGGTGTGAGAGTTGATATTTGAGTAATTGTTTGATCGAAGACTCAAAATTCTTTTTCGAGCTCGTGTGACTATGTTACTAATCCATTCAGAAAAACGTTCTGTAGGTAAAGAATATTTAGAGCTTATTTTTATGCAGAATTTTAACATGTCTCTGTTGATGCTTTGAATGAAGCGCTCTTTGCTGATATTTGGCATTGGTCTGAAATTAGTACCATTAAGCATTATTAAACGTAGGTTGGGGTTGCTGATGATATTAAGATCACCGGTACATATGTGCTTGTGGTGTTTATCCACAAATTTGCTGTATTCTGGTTGTAGGCATTTGCATATTGTTTCGGAAGAGTTGTCGTCAATATTGGCACCGAATTCTTTATAATTGAAGATTCTTCTCCCCGTAGGTATGTCATATTTGAAGGCCAAACTGATATTTAATTGATCATTGAGAGGGAAAAGGTTCTTGCATTCTTCGAAAACTTCTCGCAAATTGATATTGTCGAAGACTCTGTGCTTAAAGTGCAATACGCAAAATTCTTTAATTTTGTGGATTGGTTTGTCAGATTTCGTTGAACCAATTTTAGAGCGAATTAAGTCCACGATGAGATGTTTGCATGAAGTATTGTTGGTATCTAGGGAGATTAAATATTTTAATACTTCAGTTTTTTTGTTATTGTTGAGGGCGAAGATATTTTTCTTAACCAAATGTATATTGCAGCTCTTGTCGTATTCTTTAAAGATGTTTGAAACATAGTTTTGAATATGGAAGTTATTGTAGAGAAGTTTTCTTTGCTTTCCCGAACCTCGTTTTCCTCTGGTGTTTTTTTTAGCACCAATGTGAAAAAGATTATAAATGCACCTATTGTCAAGGTTGTTGGAAATGATACTACCATTGAAGGAGTTATTTAGACCGTATGGGTGAAGCGTTTTATATTGTATCATCATCATGTTCTCCATGTCCAGTCTCTTTTGTAGGTTTTCTGCAACACCAATAATAGTTATGTCAATGTTCTTAAAATCGTGCTTTTGATAGTGTTGTAGTTCAAGGTCGTCCTTGTGTTTAAACAGTTTGATGTCCGAACGGTGCTGGTTAATGCGAAGGTTCAGACAATTTTTTGTTTGCCCAACATAACCCATATTGCAGATCTTGCATTTTATGATGTAAACGCAATTTGTGGTTTTACAGAATATGTCAGAGTCTTCATCAAAACAAGTTTGCTCTACGCTAATGCAGGTGCAAGTTTTACACCTTTTATCAGTACAAGTCTTATATTTTTTTATTAAGGAAGGTCGTAAATTGTCCAAGAACTTTTTTGCAAAAGGTAACATATTTTTCGCCTGACCACCCCATTGCACAGGATCAGACGCGGTTCTTGTTAACCCGCGCGACAACCGATGCGGAATGCGATTTTCATTGGATAATTTCTTCATGGGTAACAAGGTTTTGGAACTTTAGTTAAAACAAAAATTCCTAAGTGATAGTTAATTAATCATACAATAATATATTTACAATCCACATGGAAATGTATGTACAATTTATTTACATAAACACACATATGGAAATGTACGTATATTTTATTTACATAAACACACACAAGTATATACGTGAAACTGAGTAAAAAAAAAAAAAAGGCGCAAATAACAACAGTTATTTATTGTAAGAGGTAAGCATGTGACTTAAAGGAAAATGTTAGAATAGAGAAGAATATGTACAAAAGTAGAATAAAATGGAGAAGAAATATGGTACTATTACTTAGATGAAACTAAATACGAGGTGAAGGGGGCGTTAAGAAAATAAAAATGTAAAAATATATAAATAAATTTATCAAAGAAGAGCGCGCATGAAGCAGCAGCAATCAGTATGATAAAAATATATAAATGGGAAAATAGTAGATAATGTAAATATAAATGAAAATGTAGAAAATCAACCAAATAGATTGGTGAGAAATGAAGGTAAATAAAGGCCGTAGTAAGCAATAAAATAAAAATACAAACAGGTTTATCAATGAAGAGCACGCATGAAGCAGATTGTACATGCATGCATGGATACAATATATTGTCATATAATTTCAATCTTCACTCTCGTCACTAGCCCGTTATTATTAATCGTAAACTTATCTATTCTTTTATACTTTCACTACACATGAATGTATATTTTGTAATTGTGGTATGATGTACATACATTTACACCTATTAATAACCTTCATTTACTCGCTTGATTTTTTACATTATCTACTATTTCCTATTTATATATATATATATAATATCGTTACAAGCAGCGACTTATGCATTGACTTCTGTTTAAAAATCTATTGGAATGATTTTAATCAACTAATGCGCTTCAGAAATCACCGTTTTAAAAAAAGCTACGTGATTTGAGTTCCTACTCAGTTTAATGTTTGGTCTCATAAATTGTTGATAACTAATTTAAATAAATTATCAGGTGTCATAAATTTTTTTATCAAGCCTTCATGAATTAAACTTATGGGATTAAATTTAATCAAATCATACTTTCGTAAAGCACTTTTATAATAGATATTATTATTTTTATTATTTCTCGTTATTTTCTTATTTTCTATTATTCTTAAGCCTACACGTTCATACTCTGCATTAAACTTACTCCTACATTCTTGCCCTAAACTCGTTAAAAAAATATAATTTCTATATATCATTGCAATGTCGTCAAGGGTGCACATTTTTTTTAGTATATATATATATACACATACACGAGGGTTGTTTGAAAACTTCTCAGCCTGACAAAGAAAATACAAGATTTTTGGGATTTTTTTTTTATTTTTCAACACAGTCAACCTTCAATGCAATATATTTAGAACAACGACTTTCTAACTTTTTAATATCGTCGATAAAATGCAATTTATCCAACTCCGCTAAATAAGCGGTTGTCTCAGCCTGAAGCTCATCATTTGAAGTGAATCTTCATCCAACGAGCCATTTCTTTATGTTTGGGAAGAGAAAACAATCGCTGGAAGCCAAATCCGGCGAATACGGCGTATGTAGAAGCACTTCAAAGTATAGGTTACAGAGTTTTGCAGCAACAACTCACGACGTGTCTGCAGGTGCAATGTCGTGGTAAAAGAGCACTTCCTTTTTGGCCAGATGTAGACATTTATTCTGAATAGCACCTTGCAATTGGCCCAGTTGTGAAGCGCAATAATCCTCTGTAATGGTCCTTTCTTTTCCCAGGTAGTCTATTAGTACTACACCATGAGAGCCCTAGAAAACAGTAGCCATGACTTTTTCCACACATGGGAACCTTTTCACTTTCTTTGGACCACTTTCACCTGATCTTATCCACAGTTTAGACTGCTACTTCATCTCTGGCGTGTAATGGTGAATCCATGTTTCATGTACTGTTATAAAATGTCGAAGAAACTCAGTGGAAGTGCGTTTAAATAAATTTAAACACTCTTGAAGTGTTCGTACGAATGTATTTTTCATCGTCTGTTAACAAACGCGGCACCCATCGATCGGGAAGCTTTTTCATACCCAAAACATCGTTTAAAATGCAGTGGACTGTTCTGTTGAGGTGTTTGTAATGTCAGCAAGCACATGTACCTTCAGTTGAGGATCACTTAATAGGACATTGTGGATTTTTTGTGACGATTTCGTCCATTGTAGCGGTTTTTGGCGTCCCAAGCGTTCATTACCTTGAATGGATGTACGACTATGTTTAAAATTCAACAACCCACTTTTTTACCTTCGCAAACGAATGAGGAGAATCTTTTAAAGTGGAATCTAACTCCTTTTTTATATTCGTCTGGGATAAAGCTTTTAAAACAAAGTACTTTTTACTAGCTTGAACTTTAATTTTTCCCATTTTCCTGAAAGTGCAAAACTCGCTGGCTTTATTCGCTCGCCACAAACAATCAACTCAACGCACGTACCTGCAATTTCGTAACAAACCATCTAACGGATCATACTTGATAAGTATCACAGTTATTTGGTCACATTGCCACTATCTATATGTCGGACCAAGAACTTTCCAAACGACCCTCGTACATATGTAGAAATTAGTATAATATTTTATATAAAATAATTTACGTCAGCACAATCTAACAGTTTTAATTAATAAGTAAGATTCAAATCTTAATCAATAATAATAATTCTGTCAACCACAGGTCTAATGCCAACTATACTGCATAGAAATCTAGAAATATCAAAACCAAAATCTGTTGATTGGCGCCAGCATTTGCACCGAGCTACAGAAGGCCACAATCTTAAACATATGCCGAACAGCCAAGAAGTTCCTAGACATAACATATAAATAATCTATAAACATAAAAGGCAGACATATATACTTGACTCTGCCCATTTCAAACCCATACCTCAAAGTGCAAGAATACATGCGAATAATAATGATCAGCCATATATGAAGCACGGCTACAGTTAAATACCGCGGGCTTTGGACATAGAAAGGCGTTGGGTGCTATTCAGCAGTAAAAAAACCAATCACTCAAAAAATTTCGACCTTTATTAAGTTGATTACAGAGAAATTATACACTTTATGATAAAAAAGAAAAACCGACGCACCCTAAAAGAATCATCCAATAACGGGAAAACTTAACATATAAATATTTCATCACCAGACGCGCCGAAGTTTAAAAAGTTAGTGTCAATTAGTTTCGGAGAGTCCCTAAGTTTATATTATCATTATTCTTATTATCACCATTATTATTATTATCATCATTATTCTCTCTCTCCTTATCACCATTATTATTATTATCATCATTATTCTCTCTCTCCTTATCATCATTATTCTCTTGCTATTATCTTCCTTTTGCACCCTCATTTTTCAGTTTTATCACTCATTGCTCAAGTGTTATCTCGATCAAGTGATCATCTAAGGATGCGCCAGCTTTTCGCACTGAGAACACCCAGAAAAATCTCTTAACAACGTCTTTGTAATTGACGTCTATTTCTGCTTAACGACGATTTTACTCCTTTCCTTGAAGGTCATTTATTTGAGAAATTAGTGTATTAGGTTACATAAGGGTTCCGGTAGTTGAAGTTCCCGCTTCTTAATAATTTTAATTGCCTTAATTATTATGTAATTAATTCAATATATCTTTTATATGCGTGTCATTAACTCCGGATAATTTAATTCACTAAGATGTGCTTTAATTTAGTTATAATCGCATATAAAATAGATTACTCATACGGTATTTTTTTAAAACTCACGTATGTTTGGTCAAAATAGCTTCGAGTCTCACCTTTTTTCTATGGAATGTCGTTTTACTGACCGAAGTACGACGACATTTTTCGTTAAATCATCAGCCAGATTAAAAATCTAATTTGCAAATAAGCCAAGATATCCAACGAAGGAAGTAATTAACGTAATCAACCAAATGATGTGCTTCACTTAACGATTTTTCTGAAACGTTAGCAGTTATGTATAATAACAAAAAGAGAAAACTGTGGTTCAATTGGAAGAAAGCTTTGCCTTATTTTGCTTAACCCTGAAGCACTATTTTCGTAAATTTATGGCAAATTTACACAAGATTGGGTGTTAAGAAATCAATTTTCATTACAACTTCCCGCTTTTTTGTACTTGTGATGTTAATGAAGCAGTTTGTGTAATGAATGCAATTAATTAATGTTATCTTACGATTATTAAGCCGAATTATGCATCCAAGCTGGTTCAATCAGAAATCTTTTGACTGTTTTCAAAGGCTAGAGATACAAATTTTTCATGCCATTCATTTATCTGTGTTATTCAATTATTCATTTTTAATAATGAATTTCTATAGGTGAATACTTAACTAGTAAATTACATTTTGTATACCTGTGGTAGATTTATAGCTCTTGAAGTGGCCACTGCAAAGTTGACTGGATTTTATAAACCGTACATATAACTCGAAATATTATGAATGTTAAACCTCCGAACTCCCATATGATTTCCATATTCATAACATATGATTGTTAAGCTATTGAAAGTCAGAAAGACCTTACTATATCATGACTTTATTTCTGGAATGGTTTTTATTCAATGAAATAAATAATAAGGTTAGATTTGATTATCGTAGGCAGTAGTGAACCAATTAATAAATAGGTATTTGCAAAGGTATTAAGGAGCACATTCTCCGCCTTAGGATAGGGATAACAAATATGCGTCAGTCCACTGTCAATTCTTATGTAACTAACTGGTAAGTAGAAGATTATAGGCACTTGAAATGCTATATTCGTGAGTAGACAGTTGTTTTAATAAAATGTTAAAACATAAATTAAACATAGAAACTGTAGGTTCATAATTTAAGTTACATATATATTGTTCTCAATATTTTTTTTAAACATCCACGTACAAATAAGCTCAAACTAGAGCTTTTTTGTTTAGAAGAAAAAGCCCCTATAGCGTTGTGGTAACCGTTATTTGGCAATTGTGTTGTCCCTCAGAAAGGTTATAATATCTTACACAAATGTTGTTTTTAGCGTTCAAAATTATATGTGTAATATACGAATGAATTCATTCAGGCATATAACATTAAGAATAAAGTTTTCATGTAAGATATATGAAACATCATTTCAGGTTCAATTATAAAATAATTTGAATTATGCTACAGTACTTTTCCATTCCGAGCACGAACTTTTCATGATAATAACGCACTCACTCAATTACTCTCACCTACAATAGAAACAGCAAAAACGGGTTCGTTTGTTTTTTTATCCCTGAGCTTTCATCTCATTAAATTTGAATTAATAGTTCTTCACAGCCATTTTCCTTTCTAAGAAAATCAACGCAATTTTCTCACCCAACTAGGTACTAATGTCTCCTACATCGTATCGCCAGGACGTGAAAGTTCTACAACTGCAGTTACAACCGAAAAACAGATGTTAGGCCTGTTTCGAAATACGTAAAATGGCCATCCATTGGTTCTAGTGTTGTTTTCCTCCCCGCATTTGCACTTTGGAGTGAATTACAGGGACACTTGTTTCGATTCCGGAGTTTGTGGCGAAGATACAATTTCGAGGGATAGAGCCTGCCGTGGAATCGCTTCTCTGAGCTGGAACAGCTTTATCCCGGCGAGTCTAAAGCCCAAGTGTTTTCTGATGTCTTTGGAAACAGTGGAAATCTAGAAATTATTTACCAAATGGATAATATATGTGCTATCTGTATTGTATTTGCTAATTACTGCATATCAATTTTGTTACATTTTAATCCCTTTTCTAGAAACGAATTTTTACAATTCAAAAAGAGTGCAGGCAGATACTATATATATAATACTAACCTTCGATTCCTTGACACTAGTTCTATAAACGCATATGGATGTGCTGAAAGAGGAGAGTATCAGCTACTGTTATGCGTATAGACTGTAAATAGTATATAGTCCGTTTCTTTTGGCATGTACAGGGTGTCTCAAAATAGACACTACATCAATTATATTTTAATCGGTTAGTCATTAAAAATTACTTTCGAAGAGAAAATTAATTACCTTTTTAATCGTTAATTGCAGAAAAATGCTTTTGAAAAGATAAAAAGTACTCGTAATATATAATAATGTTGGATATATTATTTATTTGACAAAGGCTTGTACATATATAAAATATTAACCTTTTACACGCACTCTCTGTCAAGAAATATTAAATCCAAAAAATATTTTGCTTCATCTAATTAGTCGAATAAAAATTATTTCATGTTTCTGGGTTAATTCTCTGCAGAATTATTAAAAATTAAATTTTGAGACTTACACAACTTTACCATCATTTTGGTGATCCTTTTATTGCGAAATAATTACCATTTTCGAAACCACATTTCTGAAAAGATATTATATTTACAAATTTCTTGCGTTATAAAAAATTAGATGTAAACGCGTTATAAACCATAAAAATAATATGCTTTGAAATTTTGTTTTCTGTGGGCTAAATTTTATTTTTTGTGGGTTAACATTTCTCATGTCAGTTTAGATTAAACATAGAGGGCTAATACTTTTGTTAAGTTTTGTTTTTTGTGGGTTAACATTTCTCATGTCATTTTGGATTAAACATAGATAGCTGACATTTTTTAAGCAATTTGTTCGAAGTGATCTCCATTACCTCCTGTACAGAGCTGTAGTCGTCACTCATCACCGCATCTTGTAACTTTCCAATTCTTCAGGTCATTTTTTCCATTTTCTCGTGAAATTCGAATTCATATTATGAAGTCTATGAATGCGTATTTTTTTTTTATTGTGAAAATAAAAAATGTTATTAAAGAGTGAATATCTCATAAACAGAAATATACTGAAAACGTGAAAAGAATGTGCTTTAAATTATGCCAACCTTGTGGTAAAAGAGCTTCAGATATTGCTTGTCGACAGCGCATGCGCAAGTGAAATCTGTTTGATCGGGAAACTCATAATTTAGTTAAAGTTTTATTTCATTTTTTCAAATTGGAAATACCCCTTATCACCTTGGCAATCCATGCTAAAGTTTTAAATGCACGATATTTCAGCGAATAGTCTCGCTCAGAAGGATAAAACTGTTTTTACGGATTTTAATAACTAGATATCGCAAAATATTTTTCTAATTTGAAATGTTTTCGTACAGGACCCTTATGTATACAAAGTTAAACTCCGTATTTTTATCCATCTACAACCTCTTGTGAAATAAATATTACATTCATGTAATGCTTCCACAATTTGAGCATTTTTTTCTTCAGAAGTAGTTTTCTAAGACAAACGATTAAAAATATGGTAGTCCTAACATTTGTTTTTAGTCATTCGGTATTACAACGTAGAATCCAAGATTGTTAATAGACTCAAGCACACACGAGGGCCACCCGGAAAGTAGTACTTGTTTTATAATTAAAAACAACCAACAAAGACTTTTGGGGAGAACTCTTATTTGACAACAATAGACCTGACACTACTTTTCTACATAGTCACCATATAAATTCAAACACTTTTCATGGTCAGCAATGAGTTTCTGTATTCCTGCCTCATCTCTTCACCGCCAGTTCCTTGAGAACAATAGTGACCACTTATTTCAGATCTTTATCACTGTGAAAACTTATTCCACCCAAACTGTCTTTCAATTTTGTAAAACAAAAAGTGAAAATCACAACCAGGTGGGCCGTGGAAAAATTTTTGGGAAAAACAAGTTTTCATAGTGACGAAGACTTTAATGATTCAGTTACTTCTTTCATCAAGGAACTGGCAGCAGTAGAATATGAGGGAGGAATACAAAGATTCATTAGACTACTTACTATGAAAAGTGTTTGAATTTATATTATGACTGTATAGAAAAGTAGTGTGAGGTATGTTGCTGTCAAATAAAAGTTTGATAAAAAAAAACCTGCATTATTTTCTGGACGACTCTCGTATTTTATACATTAGAATATCTATAAAATTGCAATTTATCTTTAAAAAAAAATAGGGGGGATTTGGCGCCACGGGCCTATGTAACTCTACGCCTATGATCATGTATAGTATATATATATATATATCGTTTCTTCTAAATATTTTATTGCTTTGTAATTGGGAGATATTTTTACATTTTTATAATATCTCAAGTAATTTTTAACTATTTTATTATACAATAATTTTTCTTGCTTGTTTATGCTCTGAAAACTTAAATTCCACCTACAGTAGGTTTGTTTTTGTTTTTTTACCGTGAGATACGCTAGTTAAAACCTGCATTTATTTTTCACGTGAGCGACTCGACCGCCGTCTTTTTTGGATGGATAAAATGACGTTGCAATACGCTCGTAAAAACATTACATACATCTAACAAGAAAGCTAAACGGGAGCCAGGTAACACTAAAAGGAAGGTTAATTGCCCAACTCCTTATGGAAACTATTCCACCACAGGCACTGTTGTGTAACCTTCCGCGATATATGCAAGAAAGACTCCGCCGTTTCCATCTTGGAATCGCATGCACGAACCCTTTTTTGTACAGACTCGATATATCTCCCTCGCCAGTTATACACTCAGTTAGTGCTTCGAAGGTGTAAACGATCCCCTATTTGCTTCTGGTATGCACAGCCTATGGATACCTACGGCACTTCATCAAAATAAAACTCGACTTGATTTTCTTGCACCCATAGTCGTGCGAAAAAAGTTTGTGAGTAGGACTACAGACTTACAATGGGAGGCTTACAGAGCTGCAACTGCATATATTCATATGTATATATACAAAAATTTCATCGCAATGGGAGGTGGTTAGAACCTCCATCTGCCAGTGCTGACATCTCTCAACGTTAAGAACCTCCTAACGTACCATCACAACCCTCATATCCAGTGTGTACAAATTATTGTTCCAGACTCCGTTTTTGGCCTTACACGCCATTACATTTGCGCATTCTTCTGGCTATCGTCTACTACCCCAGTTTTCTCTCTCTCTCTCTCTCTTTGTGTACTGTAATTTCTATTGTCTGTTCTAATTTTGGTTGTGTTTTTCTACGAAGCAAGGGTCATGCTGTGCGAGGACCTGAAGTTTGCTTTGAAATTCGAACTTCTTAAGAGCTAGAGAAACCAATACTTCAAATGTATCATTGCTTATCTGAAACCAGATCACTTCTCGATAAGGTCGTTCTAATTAGGGCAATTTCCGTTTAACGTCGGTTTTTTGCGGTCCCAGGGAGAGCTTCATAGAATTACAAACATTACAATTAACGTCCGTTTTTAAAAACGTTGTCTTTGAAAGTCGTTAATGGGAGAATTAACTGTAGCTCTAAAAATTCTTTACTTTATAGTATTGCGTATATTCCAATTAACGCCGCTTTAACCACGTTTTTCTTGAACGTCATTAATGGGAGAAATTATTGTAGTTCTAAAAATTCCTTATTTCATAGAACTACATCGATTCTGATTAACGTCTTTTTCTAACGACTTTTTTCTTGAAAGTCATTAATGGAATAGTTTACTGTATCTCTAAAAATCTCTTATTAAAAGATAGGAATTTTTCAAATGCGATTTTTGAGTTATTTTGCTGCTTATGTCCTAATTCTCACGAGAATGTGATATTATCGTTTTGTATTATTTATTAATAATTATTTAGGTAACTAAAGATCGTTCCTTCTACATATTAAATTGATGTTATAGCAAAGATTGTTACAGAGAAACAACAAATCGATTGCAGTCCTGTTTCTACGCAAAAAAACGGCGGTTTTAATAACGAACTCAATTAGTAAATTAGAAGAATAAACACCGCGAATAAATAAGCGTCGCTGGTCAAACTCACTAAACAAACATTTTATTCCTTTTGCATCTGTTTATTTCAGATACTCTTATTGACGTAGCAATTTCAGATATCTTTGTCTTGGAAATGGTGCAATAGCATCTGTGTTTGTTAACTCCCTCCTTGCTAGCTTTACCGTTTATTGTATATGCTTTTGTGTTTTACGTCAGCATGTTGTGGGGTCTCTCCCTTCTCTCACTGGTTTGCTTTTTTTTGGCTCAACCCAACTTGACTTGATTGATTATTAGTTATTTCTATTGTTTGTTGTCAATTATTTTATGTTTGTTTCCCTCGTTAAACATTTTATTTTTAATATTGGTTGTTCAGCAAATCATTGATCTTCTGTTCGCGATCGAACGGACGAATGAATTCTGGATTCGACAACTTTCTTTGAACTGAGCAATTTTGGTTTGATTTTGAGTTTGAATTAATTTATGTCCGGTGTGATTAAAATTGATTAGCCATTTTATTTTTATATTTGATTATTCGTTTTATTTACCAATTCGCGTCATTTCGGATGAAATTTATTAACTTGAATTCAATGAGCGCAGGAGACAAATCTTGGAGTCAGATAAGGGCTATCAGTTTCTACCTGCAGGGAACCCACAATGTTAGGAAATTGTATATTGAACCATTTTTAAAAAATATGCTCAGTCGTTAATATTTTTCCTTTTAATATTTTAAAGTTCATAAAATATCTCTTGTGCCGAACTGCAGCTGAATAAATTGTTTTTAAATTACTAAATTATAAAAATTGGCTCAATGTAAATTGAAATTGATCCAAATTGACTACCTGATAACTTTTTTCGCAAATTTGCTCGCTTCAACATCAAAGGGTATGAGAAAAGGACGAGCAAGTGAGAGAATGCTTCTTGTACGCAGTCTTGTTATTCACAAAATCTCTCTCTTGTCAATACATTATAATTTTAGTTATCTAGAAAAAACTACATTTTGAGTTTTCAAACACTTTGTTTCTCCCACATATTTAAAATTATAACGCATAGACAACAAATATAAGGAATAAGAGAGAGTATGGCAATAGCTTTCTCTCTCTCTCTCACACACAAACACACATTTAAATATTCGAACAATTTAGAAGTTTGCATTCGAATAACTACTTGAAAACACAAAACACTGGTTAAAAATGAATTAAAAGAAAACTTCCGATTTTAATGCATTTTAGAACTCCTAGAGGATGGATTGAGAGTGGTTATGTCTGTTGCGAAAAATGCATTCCAAACATTGCCCACATGTTAATTTGAGAATGACTCCACTTTGAAATTAACTTTAATTTCCTAACTCCCGATACAAATTTTATATTTCATTCATAATGACTTTGTTATTGTGATATGTATATATAATAATAATGTTTATTTGTCACAAGGGATACATATTGCATCCAGTCTTGAATTTCAATTTAAATATAATAACAAATTTCATGACGTATGGAAAAGACAATATAATTTGCATGTCCCCGTGACGGGTCTCCAATAAAAATTATAAAATTTAACCGGTTGGGGACAGTATTAATCCGCTGGCGCACGAACTCCGTTTAATAAGTATACAATTAATTTCTTTTTAAACAATCTTATATTATTAATATTGTTAAGATTATTTGGTAATTCATTCCAAAGCTTTATTCCCATATATTCAATTCCTTTCTGTACATTTCCGTTCTAATCTCTCGTAGCTTAATTTGGTTGCTTCTTCTTAAATTTCTATTGTTTTCGTGATATTGGATATCAATATTATACAAATGTTTCCTTCTATTACCCTTTCATACATTAGTTTTAGTGCACAATAATCATTGATTTTGCTAATTGGTAATATGCCATATTTTACAAATAATGATTTATAACTTAAGCTAGTATTTTGTACCATTGTTTTTATAAATTTTGTATGTAGTAATTTAATTACCTTCATGTTGTTCTTATTCAAATTTTCCTATATACAATTGCAATAAATCAGGTGACTATATAGAAAAAGATAGTATAGTCTCACAAGGGAACCACTTTTGTGGAAGCTCGCACTTTGAGACAAGACATATCACAAATGATAGGCCTTAATGTTCTCATTAAGAACATGAAATCAGTTTTATGTAAATAGCATATAAAAATTTTTAGTAATATTCAAAATCCAGAAATCGACCTTTTTAAGTGAATTTTGATATTTTTTATTCACACAGTACATGAAGATAAT
This sequence comes from Dysdera silvatica, assembly GCA_006491805.2. Taxonomy (NCBI): domain Eukaryota; kingdom Metazoa; phylum Arthropoda; class Arachnida; order Araneae; family Dysderidae; genus Dysdera; species Dysdera silvatica. Next base: position 122,352,406 of record QLNU02015360.1, read on the forward strand.
AACTTTTGATCACAATTCGAATAAAGAGGGTGATTGCATTTAAGGGATAAAATTATAAAATTACACGAAAGGTCATTCAGAGTATTTTAAAAAATTATATAAAAACTAAGCTTTTTAATACCAATATTTGGCGCGTTTGGCTATGGTTTTGAAGAATTGGCGATATCGGCATGAAGTATTTATTATTAAATTACGCTCATATTGCAACCTTCACCCACAATATTTTTAGGAAATATAATGGCATAATAAAAAGGAAAAAATCTTCTAAATTTTATGGCCGTAACATCAAAATATTTTACGTAATTTTTTAATAAAGAAAAATGTTTTAATGAAGCTGGCATTTCAAAAAATACGTAAATAATAAAAAGTAGAAAACCATTGTATCATAATGAATGTCTATTATTTTTTGCGGAGTTGACCTGGCTCTCGTAAAAATTCGATGCGGAAAGTTTGAAGGTTATAAATCAATCAAAGACTTTCAACACGATAAAATTATAGAAATGACTGAAAATATAGAAATCCGGAAGCATTTTTATAAATTATTGTAATGATACTTTTTGTAAAAGTGAAGCATAATTGGGCCTCGCAAAGGTTACACTTTACAAAAGGATGTAAATTACGTTCATTATCACTGAAAATCGTGTCAATTAAGCGAAAAGATATTTCGTCAATATGTTTTAATTGAATAATTTTATTAGGAGTGCTATTACAGTTATACTAAGGATATTGTAGAGTAGGCTGATATTGTTCAGCACGTAATTGGTTATACACCAAAAACTGAATTTTTAAAATTTCATTTTGATGTGTTACATCAATTTTGATTTTATTCAGAACAATTTTGTTTGCAATTTTTTTTTGATGAAACATTTATACTTCATGCCGATATCGCCAATTCTTCTAAATCATAGCCAAATGCACCAAATATACTATAATTTTTGCCACCCACGTATTAATTACAGCTCAAACTAGAGCTTATTAATTTTGGAGAAAAAGAGACGAATGAGCAGCTTCCTCATTCGTCTAGCGGTCCAAGACACTCCGGGCTAAACGGAGGGACCCTGGTTCGAATCCAGGATGGGGAAAGCGTCTCTTTTTCTCCAAAATTACACAAGCTCTAGTTTGAGCTGTAATTAATACGTGGGTGGCAAAAATTATAGTATAATAAATTCCCCCACGAAAACTCACAAAATTCTCGCCCCGGAGGCTTTCTTGTGTTGACCATATTTGGCAATTGTGTTATCCCTGCGGAGGGTAATAATACCTTAACAATATTAGTATTAAAAAGCTTAGTTTTTATAAATTTTTTTAAAATACTCTGAATGATCTGTCGTGTACTTTTATAATTTTATCCGTTAAATACAATTACCCTCTTTATTCGAATTGAGTTAAAAAGTTCTTATCTTCATATACAGTGCGAATAAAAAATATCAAACTTCACCTAAAAAGTGCGATTTTTGGACTTTGAATATTAATAAAAAAATTTATATGCTATTCACAAAAAACTGATTTCATATTCTTAATAAGAAATTTAGGGACTATCATTTGTGATAAGTCTTGTGTCAGAGTACGAGCTTCCACAAAAGTGGTTCTCTTGTCAGTAACACATCCTTTGGAACTGCACGTGACAATTTCTTTATAATTCTTGTTCCCGAACTGATTTTTTTTTAATTTTTGAACTTGTTATTCCAGTTTAAATTATTCGTTAATGTTACTCCTAAAAATTAGATTTCTTTGACATTCGATTCGCTTTTTCATCGATTTAATATAGCCTCCTAAATTCCAATTCCAAGCGTTCTTACATGTAGATTTTAGGGGTGCGGATTTCAACACGTCTTCCTAAATCTTTCCAAAGCACTTTTTCCTTACCCATTGATTTTTCAACTTTGTCTCCTATTTTATGAGCACTTTTCCGCATTAAAAGAAAGTTACTCAAGAATGTAGCAAATTACCAAGTCCGTGCATAACGAAACCAAACATTTGAAGATCCATAAAATGTATATATATATACCATCTTCTAAACTTACTAAATGCCTTGAATGATAGGTTATTGGAAATGGTAGACAGGCCGAAAAAATAAAGTACCTATTGCCACCTTGAATATTAGAACATTTTATCCGAACGAAAAATATTTTTCGCATTTTTAGAGATGCTGACATCAAAACTTCCCTCAAACCTGTCACAAAACTTCGCAAGCAACTTACAAAGATAAAAGATCCAATTTTATTGCGAAGCTGGAAGATTTAATACCACCCATAGATCAAATTCCATGTGAAAAGTTCAGCAGGCGTACTTGAGGAAATAATAGAATTTCTAAACTTTGAAAGAAGTGGATAAATGGAGTAGTATTATCATAAATTTTTCGCATTTATTCACAAAATGCGTTTTGCAATACACCATATCGTACGCGAATAAATTGGTGTAGCCACCCATCCTAAGTAGAAGTTGACTAGTGTACTATAAATTATGATGGTTTTCTAATTATATATATAAAGGACCTTTCTATATGTGCCTTTTATTTTCGAAGCAAGAATATAGCGTCAAGTTTGCGATAATAGCAACGTCAAAAATATTAAGTAAGACAACAAGAACATGCATCGACATATTTCGGGCAGATAAAACTATGTTTTTTTTTTTTAAATATCATCTAAAATAAACTAAACACTAGTATAAAATCGTAAACGATTGCAAATCAACCCTTAGCTTCAATCATGTGTGGCAGGTACTCAAAAAGTAGGCTACGTCATCATAACAAAGCCTCCTCTCTTCGTTTTATGTTTGAAGTTTTTCTTTCAATTTTTAATAACCTTGAAATTTTTCATTAACTTTATTCGCCAAACTTTTCATACGATAACTAACGCATCTTCCGTGTAACTAGCATTATGGTAAATTAGCAACACTGCAGTGTTTATTCTAGTCTATTCTTGGAAAGGAATGTTGTTGTCTGCCTGGAACACGTACAGATACATTTTTCTTCATCTTACTTACTCATTACAAATTTATTATTATCTCAATCCCTCGCATATTTTGCGTACCGTTACGTTAATTTTTACGTTTAATTAGATGACACTCAGATTAAAATTTTAATATAAAAGAATCGAATGGACACGATGAGTTTTTTTATTTTACAAGGATACAAGGCTGAGTAATGAAATCAGCGTATCATTGCTAATACGTCAATTGTTTGAATGTTTGTTTGAATCGTTGAATGAATTGTGTTGTTACCACTGCTTAATTAATTCTTAAATCATTTATTTAACTTGTGTTAGGATTTTTACATCTACTGTTTGAGTGCCCCATTTTTTTCATCTGTTAGACATCAATATCTCTCTTAGTTTTTTTGTGTCTGGGAATTATGACGTTAACAATTTGTTCAGCATGCTTAATAACGCGAATACAGTAATTCCTCGCAGTTTATATAATTTTTTTCATACTGTTATGAAATATATCGACTTTTTGGAGATTATATCTGAGTGGATCTACGATTTTTAAGAGTGGGATTTCTATTAAGTATAAATATTTTGTAAACACACACACCCACAGCACATAATAATAATTACTTATAAATTATCGTTGAGATTTTACTTGGAGTATGAAATTTTAACATATCTGGAAGTGCGCTGAAGGACAACTTATATGAAATTTGTATAATGGCTTATTTGGCAAATTGCATTAATGTTCTAGGCTTAAGGTTTTTTGAGGTGAAATGGCGAACGCAGTCTTGTCCAAAATGCTATGTTTCGGCCTTCGTGTTATTTGGGATGTGGATACTGTATCGAGTCATATTGTGTATATATGTTTGCTGTATATAACTTGATTAATCCTGTTCATGTTTAATTTAACGTTTTCATGTGTGTTCGAGTGTTTCCCTTTATGTTTTTTATACCATGATTGTAATATGATATGCCACGATGAAATGTAGTTGCTCACCAAAAAAAATTTTTTGCCAACCATTGTAACGGGTCCAGGCCCATACAAATAAAAGAATATTCTATTCTATTTAACTTGTATTTGTAATTTGGGTATTTATAGATTATAAATAAACTGTACATACAGAGTGGTTAGTAAAGTCCTTATACACGCAGATAACTGTCGAACGGAGAGAGCTATATGTACGAACGTGATGCATAGGTATAGTAAAGTGACTATGCGCTACAAGATGAGACTGCGTGCAGCGCCCCTAGCGGAAAAATCCAGAACTTAGAGCTGATATCTCGAAAACTATTCAAGATAGACGAAAACGGTCAATTACAAAGTTGTTAAGCACCAGCTAGTTAGTACGAAACGACTTTTTTTCACCACCTTAATAGGGCAAAAATCGTAATTTAAGAGGTTTTAAAGGTATCCGTCCAGCAACGCCATTGTTGGTCAAAATTCCAAAATTATTACGCAAAATACGATTTTATTATTGTAGCGTACACATTTGCATATCATGCGCTTTGTGACGAGATTGTGTGTGCAATGAAAATATCGCCCCTCCCTGAAGCTTCCCCTCTATGCATAACTGTACGAAGGGAAAGCTGTCACGCAGGGGCATCCTGTAGCACTTAAACTTCCTAAATCACGATTTTTGCCCTATTAAGGTGATGGAAAAAAATCGTTTCGTACTAACTAGCTGGTGCTTAACAACTTTGCAATTTACTTTTTCCCGTATCTTGAACAGTTTTCGAGATAGCAACTCTGAGTTCTGAATTTTTCAGCAAGGGGCGTTGCACGCAGCCTCATCTTGTAGCCCATAGTTATTTTACTATACCTACACATCACGTTCATACATATAGCTCTTTGTTCAACAGTTATCTGCGTGTATAAGGACTTTACTAACCACCCTGTGTGTGTGTGTACAGGGTGTCTCAGCACCAGGGTTACAAACTTCTAGGAGGGATAGGGTACACCTAGGTGGCTCGGAATCACATAGCAATGCTGGTCGCAAACCACTCACAGCGCTAGTTCTAAAACCGTCCAGCATGCACAAATAGTGACAACCAGTGCATGAGAAGCGCAAAATGCGATGTCCTAATCATCTATGCACTTGAGCAGCTGACCTGAGTTTTATCTGGCGCTTTTCACGCACTGGTTGTCACTATTTGTGCATGCTGGACGGTTTTAGAACTAGCTCTGTGAGTGGTTTGCGACCATCATTGCTATGTGATTCCGAGTCGTCTAGGTGTACCCTACCCCTCCTAGAAGTTTATATCCCTGGTGCTGAAACACCCTGCGCAGAGGCGGCTCCAGGGCCCCGTGTCGGCCCATTTATTACCGACGCATTTGTAATGTAAAAGATTTGTCATTAAATTGTAGACTCCCATTCATTATAAAACGTAAACGTAATTTATTCGAATTTCAATAACGCTAAAATGATATTTATTGTTCTTACAATTCATTTGTTATACTTTTATCAAATTAAGATTATTGTTATTAACAACGGATCAGAAGAAGACAAAACTATTCGTTTATCGTATCCCGTCAAATGGCCTTTGTACTCCCACGGTCTGTCCTCCCTCCCTTTCCTGTTTCATTAGCTATTAATAGGAAAGGCGCACCAGATATCCTTCTGGCTAGCATTCTGATAAACAGATAATTTCACAAAAATTATCCAGGTGTGCATCGCAATTTTCTCAAATGAGGCCCATCTGAAACCCCAAATAATAATAATACTTCTTGCTCATTAATTTGTAAAAACGACGCTCAGTCTGTTTTTTAAATTATTACAATGGTTTTCACGTCCTTCTGCCAAAGATATACAACAACTGAACTCTTTAAAATAAGCATAATTCAGAAATATGAAAATTTACCCTCTCTCTTGTCAACATCACCGCATTCTGGAGGAGAATCTCGTAACAAGCTTCGGCTTTATATTCTCTTCCATTTCTAACCTCAAAACTTAAAATAATTTAATATAGATCTTCTCTTACATTCCTTTAATTTTTATACTGCTCAAGCTATGTATCACTATATATAATATATCGGTTAAATAAAATTATTATATGTGAACTTTCAGTATAATCTACTGAATTTTCTAAAATTTTAGGAATTTAAAAGGGCTCTATGTTTGCTTTCAGACGTGAGTCGGAAAAAATTCCTGCACCATTATCCAACATTTAATGATTTCTTTCAGGTGCATAATTTTTAAAATATAGGACGTTGAATTTTCGTAAGGTGCCCTCGTCAGTGGATTAAATACACAGGTTAATCTATTTTGTTGAATTAACTCATGCCTCACTAAATTTTCGCCACCAGCCGTAGCTGATATTTATTCTCATTCACATGTGATTTATAGATTTGAATTTGTGCACAGAAGAAATAAAAAAAAATCTGTATTTTTTTTTCCCTTTTATTTCCCGTTTGTCCAGTTTTCTGTGAAAAATATCGACATCAATGGGAAAAGAAAAATTTAAATTGCCATTAACATGTAATTTAAAGTGCTGACCAATACCTTTCGATGTCTATTGAGTTTTCATAATTTTGTATTAGAAAAATTTTCAAAGATTTTATTATCTAACATAACGACTAGATTTCACCGGAGTTTGATCGGTAGCATTTATAAAACTAACCTGAGTATGATTTATCAAGAAAGAATATCAAAATTTAGTATGATAGATTAGCAAAATCGTCTTCAAAATTTAAGTTCCAGGTTGGCTAAAAACGTTGTTTTAAAGAGTTTATTTTTCAAATTTTCCGAAAGTAGGCCCCCGAACCCTCTTTTCTCGGGGGGCTATTCCATACCCCAGGCTCCATGGTAAGGCCCCTATCCAAAATATTTGGGCCACGCCAAATCTAAGGCCGCTACTGACCCTGTGTATATATGTGTGTGTGTGTGTGTGTGTAAATATAGATACAGGACTTTTATACGACCCGAATAATCGAAATATGAGTTATCGAAATTCTATATATCGAAATTTGTGAGCCATTTTTGTCATCATAGTCTTGTGTGCTAACCTATTTTGGGCAGAAATTTACTGTTTCACTTGTTGCCATTCCGTGAAAATGAAATAAAAGGTGCGAAAGCTAAACTCGGCGAAAGTAATATTACCCTACAGTCCAAAGAAAAATTGCCAGAGTTCTTGTTTTTTAAAAATCATTGTTCCGGAGAGAATTGGCGCACTTAAATGGGTTTGCAGGTCCGTAAATTGAGTTTTTCTTTTCACTTCGCTGAAAAAAACAATGCGTTGTTAAAATGCTCAGAAGTGGAATTTTTTAAGAACAATTGTTTTTATACATTATTTTCTCTGCTTTTGTGGAAAGAAAACAATTGATCTTTATCAGAATGCTCAAAAATAAAAGGTAAATTGTAATAAATAAATGTATAAATGCAATGTAATAATTCAACAAATAAATGAGAAAATACGAACAAAAATAATTTTCCGCGAAAGGTTTATTATTTACAAAACATCAGTATAAACGATTATATTCTTTAGAAACGTTACGATTAATCATATTAAAATATTAATATACAAACTGTCGTAATATATAGAAGTGAACAATGGTGCTGAAGGTTGGTAAAAATATAATACAAGGCTAAAAAATAAAACAAATAATTATTTGAAACATAGGTTAATAAGTACACTACTGGTCATTAAAATTGCTACACCAGGAAGGCGGCACGCCACACATGTGAAATTTGCATAAAAGATAGAACATGCTGTGATATGTAAATGATTAGATCTTCAGCGCATTCATGCAAAACAGGCGGCGGTAGCGATACCTACATTTTGTTTATAAAAGCAGAGATTTGACAGCAGTTTTCTCATACTCGAATTGCATTTGAACGTTTGTTTTTGGCCAAGAAGGTTTGTAATGCTTCGTGTAAGGAGGAGAAATGCCTACCAGCACACATCTGACTTTGATTGAAGAAAGATTGTAGCCTACCGGGATTGCGGTTTATCGTACCGCAGTATTGCTGCTCATATTGGTCGAGATCCCATGACTGTCCGCAGAGTATGGAATCGATGGGTTCAGGACAGTCATGCGGAACGTCATGCAGGATCTCAGCAGCCCCCATCACTAATAGCCGAGAAGACAGACATCTTATCCGCATGGCCACAAGGGATCGTACAGTCACATCACGAACCTTGAGTTCGGAAGTGAAATCGTTTGCAAGATAACAAATTTCTGCTTGAACTGTTCGACGACATTTGCAGCAGCATGGACTGTCAGCACGGTGACCATGGCTTCGGCTACTCTTGATGCTGCGTCACAGACAGGAATGCCTCCAATGGTGTGATCAACGACGAACCTGGACGCAGGAATTGCGTCACGTTATCTTTTCAGACGAATCCCAGTTCTGTATACAACATCATGATGGCTGCATCTGTATTTGGAGGCATCGTGGAGAACGCACATTGCCAGCTTGCATTCGACATCTTCATACTGGCCCATCACCTGGAGTGATGGTATGGGGTGCCATTGGATATATGTCTCGATCACCTCTTGTTCGCATTCCCGACACTTTGAACAGCAACCGTTACATTTCTGATATCTTAAGGCCAGTGGCTCTGCCCTGTCTTCGAAGCCTCCCTAACGCTGTGTTTCAGCAAGACAATGCACGACCGCATGTTGCCCGTAATGTCCTGACCTTCCTTGATACAGAAAATGTTTCGATTCTGGCAAGCTCGTTCTCCTGATCTCTCACCAATTGAAAACGTGTGGTCAATGGTTGCTGAGCGACTGGCACACCACCACTCACCATTCACTACTGTCGATGAACTGTAGCATAGTGTTGAAGCTGCATGGGCTGCTGTACCCATACATGCCATACAATCTCTGTTTGACTCCATGCCCATGCGGATAAATGCTGTTATTGCTGCCAGAGCTGGCTGCTCTGGGTACTGATTTCTCAGGATCTATACATCCTAATTTCCTGTAAATTTAATCACTTGCTCTTTCCACTATAATATATATGTCCAAGAAATATACTGTTATTTACATTCCTTCCTGGTGTAGCAATTTTAATTGCCAGTATCGTATGTAAAGCATTATTTAAAGCACAAATTGAAGTTAATTCCCCCTTTCATTTTTTATTTTACCGTATTAACTCCAAATGAAATTGTCTTAGTATAAACATTTTTGTGGTGAATAAGTTCTTATATTCATAATTGCAATCTCTAGCTGACCACTAGTTGCCTACTAAGGAATAAAAAAGAACAACTGTAATATAAAATAAAATGGTGACAATTACTCTTGTATTAGATAACGCAAGACCACAGCGTGCTCACTAAATGTCATATGGGTTCTACTACAGAAAAAGCATGATTTTGATTCCTCTTTATAATCAAAATTTTCATCAATTGGTTTACGTTTATTAAAAATAAGCTTGTATGTGTACGCTTATTTGTTTCTAGGAACCCTGACTGTTTGCTAGGCATCCTTCTTCTCCACGGGCTCGATTAGGATTACCCGACACGTAACCCTGCACAATTTTCCATCATTGTATAACTAATGCTTGTGCTTACCTGCGTAATGTAGCTTAAATGTGAGATTTACCTTAATAAAATTCTTGCTACAACTGTTCTGGTAAAAACCGTATGGCGTGAATGCATCTGTATCTCAATGTATCCAGTTTGAGTATGATTTTTCTGGGAAATTATGCTGCTAAATGGCCTGTAATGTGACTAGTATGCAAAATACATACTTGATGTTAGATTTTTTTGCTTACAGATTAATATATAAAGTGAAGTTGCTTATAATTCGCAATCAGGGAATAATGATTGAAACCATGTTAATCGTTTTTTTTTATTCCTTTGACTGCATTTACTTGGAATACTAAACGTGTTATGTATCTTTACTAGTTATTATTTTCTGCTGGCGAAGAATCCGTTATTGCATTTACTGATGACAAAGAATCATTATTACTTTTTCTGATGACAAAGAATTCGTTTATTTATACAAGTCGAACACTACGCAGATTAAATTAAGAAACAATTTTTATTAACATTCTTTAGGCTTAGTAATATGAACGCCGATGTTATGTCACAGTTAGATGGTGAAACGTTCGTAAAGAAAGGAATGTTTTTTGCGTCTGGTGGGGCACGGTCCCAAGACTTTCTATTATCCGGGCAGGAGCTCTTACCAACTGAGCTAAAGACAACAAACACTCAATCCCCTACGAAAAATCGTAAAAAATTGTTTTCCGAAAATACGCTTTAAATACGTTCGTAGGGAATTGATTGTTTGGTCGTCTGTAGCTCAGTTAGTGATAGCACCTTCCCGGATTGTAGAAGGTCGTGGGACCCCACCAGATGCAAAACACATTTCTTTTCCTTACGAACGTTTCACCATCTAACCACGCCATGACATCGGAGTTACTATTACTACGCCTAAAAAAATTGATAAAAATTGTTTCTTAATTTTCTTAAAGAATTCAGTATTGTATTTTTTGCCAAACCTGATAAGAACCATTAAGTGCAGGGTGGTTATAATTAAACTTGGCCTATTTAGAGCACCCTGGAGCTTGAACCGTTCAACGGATTGACACCAAAATTGATATGTAGACTATCCAAAGGATGAAGAAAAGGAATCAGCAAAAAAATTTTTACGTCAAAAATGTCCGATAAGGGACGCTTTTTAGCTCAATATGGTAAAAGCAACCCATGAAATGACTAACACGCAAGACAAATGACATTTTTAACATTTAGTAACACTTATTGCATCGAAACATTTTAAATGAACGTTGTGCGAGCAATAACTGTAAGCCGGAGCTGCAGGCCGCCAAAATCGGCATTATCGCCAGTATTGTTAATCGGGAAAGTTTCAACTTCGGATTCTTGAGACGTAAGGTCAACTTGGATAAACGATTTTGTTACAGCTCTGTTCTGTAAAAGTGGCACAACTTTATTAAAAGACGCCTTTCTTCTTCGAAAAATTTAGCGTTACGAGAATATAAAAAGTTACCTTCCTCGGGGAAATAAACTCTGAATGCTTTTCTATTATCAGAATGTTCTTCTTCGCTTGCCATTTCTCATGTTATATGGGGTCGGCGTTATGGTCCTTTAATCTTCTCTTCCACAATCTTCTATCCAATGCCTCTTCTCTACTCCATCCATACTCTTCCAGATCTTCCGTCACTTTATCCTTCCATCTCAGCCGTGGTCTTCCCCTCTTCCTCTTACCCATTACCACCCGCCTATCCATTACCTTTCCCACATATTCCTCATTTCTCCGCTCCATATGCCCAAGCCATCTTAACCTATGTTCTTGTATTTTTCTTCCTATGGGTCCAACCTTGACCGTACCTCTAATTAGGTTATTCCTTATTTTATCCCTCCTTGTAACACCATTCATCCACCTCAACATTCTCATCTCAGCCACTTCCATCTTCCTTTCATGCGCTCTTGTAATTGGCTAAGTTTCCGCCCCGTATAACATTGCAGGTCTGACCACAGTTTTGTACAATTTTCCTTTCATCCTTCCGCTTACTTTCCTATCACAGAGCACTCCACTCATCTTTCTCCAATTTAACCACCCACATTGGATTCTGTGTTGTATCTCTGTGGTCAAAACTCCATCGCAGCCTATGAACGATCCAAGATACTTAAATTTTTGTGCCGATGGTAATCCTTCATCTTGTAGACCTATGCTACTTACGCTTTCTCCATTTAGTGCCACATATTCTGTCTTTGTTTTGCTTATTCTCAAACCTCTAACACTTTCCCCCATTCCTCGGTTTTCCTTTCTACTTTTTCACAGGATGTTTCGCATAGTACAATGTCATCTGCATACAGCATACTCCATGGTGCATTACAGTTTACGTCTTTCACTAAAACATCCATTATCAGATCAAATAAGTAAGGACTGAGAGCTGAACCCTGGTGCAGTCCAACCTTTACCGGGAACCCTTCTGTCAAACCTACACTACTTCTGATGTAAGTTTCTACTCACTTCATACATTTCCTTTACATGTCTAACATACTTCTCTGATACTCCCTTTTCTCTAATACACCTCCATATCTCTTGTCTAGGTACTCTATCATATGCCTCCTCCAAATCTATGAACATCATATGTAACTCTGCTCGCATCTCTCTACATCGTTCCATGAGCTGCCTCAGTACAAATATAGCGTCCGTTGTTCCTCTGCCTGGCATAAAACCAAACTGTTCAGTGCCTATATCTGTTTTATTTTTTTTCTAATCCTCGTTTTCACAATTCTTTCCCATATCTTCAGTGAGTGGGCCATCAGCTTTATTCCCCTGTAGTTACCAAATTCTTACCTAGATTTCAACATGTAACGAAGTAATAATTAAAAAGAAATACAATTTAATGCCGTTGCTACTAAGATTTCAACATGTAACAAAGTAATAATTAAAAAAAAACTACAATTTAATGCCGTTGCAACTAAGATTTAACGTGTAACAAAGTAATAATTAAAAGGCTACATTTTTCCTATTCTATTGCAATGTCAATGCCAACTTTCTCTTGGTCTTAACAATTTCTATAAGAAAAAAAATTTATAAAGTTTAGTATACATCTATAAACTTTAAATGCAAAATTTGTTAAGAAATTTATTTTTTAATATAAAATATATTAGTCTACTTAGCTATTTAGTATTATAAGTATACTAATAAAATACATCAGAATATTAAAGAATTTTAAGCCCCACTGTAGCTTTCTGAGCACACACCCCCGTAGATAGCGTCTAGCTACGGCCCTAGCTTTTACATTAAATATAACAGCATTGTTTAAATTTCATTGCGCAAATAACAAAAGTGTTATCTTATAAAGCAACAAAAAATATGGCCTATCTTGATACCTGGGACCTCAGCTGGCAACGCTATCTTTCACAGATTGTTCTTAATGTGTCGCTTCATAAAAAAAGTGAAATATGTGAATTTATCACA
>QLNU02015360.1:122372449-122391607 GCA_006491805.2 Dysdera silvatica
TTTTAGCAAGTTACGGAGTTTGAACGGAGACGAATGATCGGCTTTCGTGAAGGAGGGTTTTCTTATCGTGCAATAGCAGCTCGTATGGGGCGTAACAGCAGCACAGTGATGCGAGTGTGGAAGCAGTGGGTTCAAGAGAACCAGACAACTCAGAAATCCGGGAGTGGACGCCGAAAGGTGACGTCAGCACGGGATGATAGACACCTGGTCCGCATGGCGGTGACGGACCGTTTTGCTTCATCTGGACAGTTGGCAGAACGTTGGTGCACTGCTACAGGTGTATCATTGTGTGCTTCATCAATTCGTCGGCGTCTACTGCACCGTGGACTGCGTGCAAGAGTTCCTTTATACAGGATCCTCCTGACGCAAAACCATCGGCGCCTGCGGCTACAATGGGCTCATGGACATAGAGACTGGCGTGCTGATTGGCAACAAGTGGTGTTTTCTGATGAATCCCGCTTTAATTTGGGGTACAGTGATGGCCGCATCCGTGTTAGACGCTATACCGGTGAACGCCACCTTCCGGAGTGCGTTATCCAACGTCATAGTGGACGAACCCCCAGCGTTATGGTCTGGGGTGCGATTGCGTATCATGGACGATCTCAGCTGCTACGAATTGTGGGTAATCTTAACAGCAACCGGTACATCAATGAAGTTCTGGAGCCCGAAGTTGTTCCCTTCCTTCAAGGCATTCCCGGAGCTGTATTTCAACAGGACAATGCCCGCCCACATATTGCCAGGAATGTTCAAGACTTCTTTTCATCACAACAGATACAGCTTCTTCCTTGGCCTGCCTATTCGCCGGATATGTCGCCGATTGAACATGTGTGGGATTTCGTTGGTCGGCGTCTCGCTCGTGATCCTCGTCCCATAGCTACTACAGATGAACTTTGGGGTTGCATACAAGCAATCTGGAATGCTCTTCCTCAGGCACACATTCAACATCTGTTGGATTGTAAGATATTATTACCCTTCACAGGGATAACACAATTGCCAAATAATGGTCAACACAGAAAAGCCTCCGGGGCGAGATTTTTGTGAGTTTTTCGTGGGGGAATTTATTATACAATAATTTTTGCCACCCACGTTTAAGTAGCTCAAACTAGAGCTTTTTTTATATTTGGAGAAAAAGAGGCGCCGTCCTCATCCTGGATTCGAACCAGGGTCCCCGCATTGAGCACGCGGTGTCTTGACCTACTAGACGAACGAGGACAAGAACAAACGCATTTTTCTCCGTATATGAGGATGTAAGATATTATTACCCTTCACAGGGATAACACAATTGCCAAATAATGGTCAACACAGAAAAGCCTCCGGGGCGAGATTTTTGTGAGTTTTGTCGTGGGGAATTTATTATACAATAATGTTTGCCACCCACGTATTAGTAGCTCAAACTAGAGATATTTTTGTTTATGAGAAAAAGAGACGCCGTCCTCATCCCGGATTCGAACCAGGGTCCCCGCGTGTAGGTCGCGGTATCTTGACCACCTAAATGAATGAGGACAAGAACAAACGCATTTTTGTTTGCTTTCTGTTTTTGTTTTTCTGTTTGATTCCATGCCACGTCGTATAGCATCACTTATTGCAGCGCGTGGTGGCTTCACCAAATACTGATTTTCGACATGTAATATTGTTTTTTTGCTTTGTAATTTTAATCGTTTATTTGTATCAACACAGGTCGTTTGTACATTAAATTTCATTCAATTCGGACGAGTCCTTCATGGTGTTGCAATTTTTACAAACATGAGTGTAGTATAGTAAAGATGAAACGACACACTGCGCAAAATATTAAATAAAATAAAACACATTAACACAGTTAAAATAAATACGATGGTTTATAGCTATTTCGGAAGCGCGTTTAGGCTTCCTTCTTCAGAACCCTAGTTACACTAATGTGACACACGTGCTAGAAAAACTATCGATGCCAAATTGCTAGTCCAAAATTAGTTCGGGTAAACCAGTTGTGGGTCCGTAGCCGCGTCTTTTGCTATGGGACGAATGAAGTTTCTCCAAATAGAGGACATGGAATTGAACGGAAGCTGATCGTTAACAGTAGAAGAGGAATGCGAAAGAATATGGAAGGCTTCAAAGAAATTGAGGTCGGCTGGTGAAGAAACTTTCTCTATTAGATGGGCCTTGTCGAAAGAAAATTTGTGGCCAGCTTCCCAGGCGTGTTTGGCCAAAGCAGATTTTTCCAGTTGTTGTTTACGCACGTAGGCTTCATGCTCTTTAAGCCGAAATCGAAGGGCCCGACGTGTTTGACCAATATAAACACGATTACACTGGCATGGAATGGAGTAAATTCCAAAATAATTGCAATCAGGAATAATATCCTTGAGTTTGGAATAACCGAGTTTATTGATTGGAGTAAAAGTGACCTTGAAATTAAATTTACGGAGGATGGAAGCAATTTTTGAAGAAATTCGTGGAACGAAAGGAATGCTGATAAAATTACAAGGAGAGGAATCAATCAAGAGTGTACTGCACAGCTTAGGTCTAGTGAGTTTCTTCAAAGCGTCGTCAATAATGGTAGGATTGTAACCACGATCTCGAGCGATGTCAAGAATATGGTTAAGTTCAATCTTGAGTAATTCTTCAGATGATGACAATTTTAGAGTACATGAGACCAAACCTGTAGAACGTGCTTATCTTCTAATTTTGTGGATGGGCGGAAGCAGCATGCGGCGTTTGGCTAACAACAAAATGTTTCCGATATACGCTGGTTTGGAACCCGGACGGCGATCTATGTACCAAAACGTCCAGGAAAGGCAATGAACCGTTGTTTTCTTCTTCCAAAGTGAATTGTATGTGAGGGTTGATAGAATTCAAGGTGGTGAGAATTGTAGAGAGATCTGAACAATCGTTTGGAAGAATAGCGAATGTGTCATCCACATATCTAATCCACAGTTTAAATGGTATGCGATTGAGAATATCCTCTTCGACATAATGCATGTAAATATCACATAAAATGGGTGAAAGAGGATTTCCCATGGCAAGACCATCAGTTTGCGAAAATAATTGATCACGGAAAGAAAAGCAAGTCTGTGTGATACAGATCTCCGTAAATTTGACTAATTCACGGATTTCAGCATCAGCAAAATGAAATTCTTTCATACGAAAGATAAGAGCTTCAAGAGCTCCCTGAACGGGAACATTTGTGAAAAGGCTTTTGACATCGAACGAGACTATTTTTAAAGAAGCGAAAGAAGAAAGGGAATTTAATTTAGAAATGAAGTCAGAAGAATTAAGGACAGTATCATGGTTGTTAACCAGGAGAGGAGAAAATCTGCGGACGAGAAATTTGGCTAGGGGATGGGTTGCAGTACCGATGTTGGAGACTATGGGCCGCAATGGAATGCCGGGTTTATGAACCTTCGGGAGGCAATACAGTCTTGCGACATTAGCAATAGAAGGAACTACGGATTTGTTAGTTTCGGGATCCAAGATGTTTGATGACCGGACTATTTTACTAACATTAGAGAGTTGATCGGAAGATGTGTTTTTCTTGAGCACTTTATAAGGACCTTCACTGATGAGGTTGTCGACTCCTTCAATGTATTTCTCTTTGTCCATAACTACTATCTGCCCGCCTTTGTCTGCTTTAGTGATAATCAAATTATCGTTCGAATACAAATCCTTGATCACACGTTGATCTGAGATCGGAATGTTAGGTTTATGTTTGAGGTTAGAGGATAAAGCTTCCGCCACCAGATGCCTCAGTACCTCTTTTTGGCCGGAGTTGATTTTGCTAAACTGTAGAGCACGCTCCACAGGAGCGATAAATCTTTTAGGATGAACAGGTTTTTAAATGCAAAAATTAGAGTTAACAAACAGCAGGTTCAGTTGTTTTTCCGAAAGATAGAACCTTAGAAAGGTTAAAAACCGCTTTCTGAACTACTGGTGGTTGGGTGGTCTGTGGAGTATCGATAAGCTTCGAAAATTTGATTGAATGTCTGGAATGAAGGTGCGCGGAAATAACCAAACATTTTTCAAAGCTTTTCTGATCAAAAGAATTAAAATTAGATACACCTGCAGACAGTTTGAGATGGAGCGGGTACAGTTCTTCTTCGATGCGAGCCAAATTTTCCCAGACTTGCTTGATACGTCGCTTGATGGTAAGCTGGATCTATTCTTCAGTTTATCTCGCTGAAATGCAATTTAAATTCTAATTTTCTTTTGAATAAGACACTGTTTTCTTGCAAACAAAGCATTTTGCGTACCATTATCAAGCAAGTCCGTAGGCCGTGGAATCAGTTTCTTAAAGAATCTACCGTTTCATGAAGATCAGTCTCCAGCCGTGCACCTGTTATAACTCCTTCTGAAGGACCCTTTCTGGGCCTTTCAGCCCGAGGAAGGAGCACATCTATACCCAGGGCCGGCGCAAGCAAATTTGCCGCCTTAAGCGAACGAATTTTTCGCCCACCCCCCCATAAGAAAATCGACACCCCAATACTTCTTACAACAATCGAAAAGTGAAAAAATATGGCATATTCCGCCCTCTCACTATGGTTCCGGTTGGAACATAATATAATAATCATAACTTGTCTCATATCGCACAAAGATATGATCAAAAGCAGCAAAAAAAAATAGTCTGAATTTTTCTAGTAAAGGACAAAATTGTAATTCTCAATGTTTTTTGTAATAAAGCACAAAGCTATCAAGATATCAGAATGAAAAATCGTCATCCAAGCCTCTAGGTGTGGCAGTGGTATTGCTCGCGCCACTGTAGTGGTAACAAGAAAATGTGATGCAGAGTTACATAAATTGATTAGGAAGAAATTCGTTAATACAAGAAGGCAAGAAATTGAGAATATGAAAAAAAAAACGGATAAGGGAGACATATATGAGAAAAAGTAAATATTGATGAAGAGAGAAGCATTCTCTCACAATCAAAAATAATCCATACAGTTCCATTTATTTATTGCCAAGTTTATCTCAATGATCTTACAGTATTACAAAAATACATCGCGATGCCGCCCTAGGCGGCCGTCTAGTTCTCCTATATTATTGCGCCGGGCCTGGTTGTACCGCATCCTATTGTCAGTCATTTTGCAGTAATAAATAAATGAATATCTTCTGTGAGGAAAAGGCTTCAAGGAGAAGAATATTTTGTCCGAAGACCTGTTGTTTTTGTTCCTATCACTCATTCATTTAAACAAAGCAGCTTGACTAAATTGAGCAGAAAAACTTATCACATAGAGCAGACAATAATAGAGATTAGTATTGTTCACGGATGAGTTCAGATACACTCTACAGCCTGATTCAGACCATGCCATCACCATGCCAGGAAAGAACACAATACAACCAGCTCAACGTTATTGATAAGGACACTCGCAAAGGGGACAGTGTCATGTTTTTTGCAGGAATCTTTTCCAATGGTCACACTAACCTCTATATGTTTGCTGGTAAATCGCCGAATTCTCCGAGATATCTGGACAAAGTCCTAGATCAGTATATGGAACTATATGCTGCCGCAGTCGATGATTCCTTTATCCTAATGGAAAATCATGCCTGTCCTGATAGAGCAACTGTAGCCTACCAGTATTTTGCAGATCATAGGATTCAGAGGACAGCCTGGACAGCTCATATACCAGACATTAATCCTATCAAGCACTTTAGGGGCCATCTAGGAAGAGAGATAGCTGCCATGTTCCTCCATCCAGGGTCGTTAAACATTCTAAAACGTAGGTTAAGATGTACATGGGCTTTGCTTCCAACTGATGTACCTAATGGCCTAATTGACAGCATGTAGGGGAGCTTCCAAGTACGTTTTCAAAATAAGTTTGCACACGCCCCATGTTGCAATTTATTTTCTTGGTTATTTTCACAAAAAAATTGTATTTTTCATCCATCATGTGATTTTATAAAAAAAATAATCTTTTTAAAGCGCAAACTCCAAAATCAATATACATTTAATAGCTCCTTGTAGTATCTACATTTCTGCCAATTTTTCAGTTTCTATCTTGCTTTTATTAAAAAATTATGACTTAAAACTTTCCTTTGAATTTTGGAGCACGGTGTATATTCTGGTGTACTACACGTTTCTGGGACTAATATAATACGAATTTGATATTAAATAATGATTTAGACTAGATTTTTTGGCTAGTGTATATACAAGTGTATCGTAGTTTGAGAGTAACGTTAAGTTGTCGATTTCATCTCAGATGATTATATAATCAGCTATAAATATAAATTTTCAAAGTATATACTTCTGATATGTGTGTTATGTCTTTTTACCATGAAGACTGCTCTCGTTAATATGTTTGTGCCTCTCTGTTGCCATAGAAACGAGCCGAAATCCATTTTTAGTGGGGTGTATAAAAAATGCTTCCACATTTCAGAACCTCCCCACACTACAGAAACTAAGCTGATGCCCGTTCTCACAGCAGCAGAGAACCACAAACATAGCGGCGAAAAAGATGCTCGTTGTAGACAGATAATATGTATGTATTGCTCATGGGATTCAGAATAAAATATCAAATTTACGTCCCAATACGTAAAGCAAACACAGCACGACATGAATGCACTTGAGTTATACTCCTCCTCTTTGTGCACATAAAGACTTACAACGTCATAAAAATTTGCATTATTAGAAATAAATTGGAAGGGCACAGCAAATTGAGCTAAATTTGGAAGACAGAAAGATGATAAAACACGATGAACAAGTATTTTCTAATTAACTTGCACGCGTGCCGAACTCTTAATAACTTAATGATTCACTCATTTTTTCATTGAAGTTGTAGGTCCAGTCGTTAAAGCAGAGAAACGGAAATTGGGCAAAAAAATTAAAGCGCCTTTTATAATGGAAATATGATGGAATTTTTCTTTTTAGAACACGAATCTTACAAATTACATTCACGTATTTTTTCTGGTAATAGAGCTCGCTTAGTCATAAAAGAACAGCCAAAAATAATAAATTCTAAAGAATTTTGTATTTTACCTTAGATAACTGGCACATTATACATGTATTAATTACTTCTTCGGAAAGTTCAAAGTAACTTATTAAAGTTTTGACTTATATATTGCATACACATTTCATTCTCTTTTAAAGAATGCGATTGTAATAATGAAATTTAAATTCCGCATCATGGACACGTATACCTGTTCTTTAATTTATTAATTCGTGTTAATGATTATAACTTTTCCGTTTATATCGCATAACTTCACATCGTGATCAGAGTTTAAATGGCGATTAATTATGGTGCATTCCTACAGCATACATTTAACCTTTATATAAATTATGTTTGTCCCCTTAGCAGTTTTATTTACTAATGTTATACCATTCTGAAGTATCAGGTGGTAATAATGATTATGGAATGCCTAACTATGTATATACTTAACGTAATTAGTATTTATATACGTTAGTAAAGAAAATTTGCGTTAATGTGAGAGTTTATATTGAAATTGAGAGTTTGAACTCTTAAAACGATGATTAGGTCTGTCCTCTTATACCAATGACGTTCCAAATTGTTAAAGTTTAAATTATCAAAAACATTTAAAGAACATCACTATTTCTTGAAAACCGAACTTTCTATGTGCACATCCTGTCGACAATGTCCTTAGGATTTCCAATTTTATTTTGTTATGGAGCAATTCTCAAATTTTTGGTAAAATAATAATTATAGTAATTAAAATAATAAATAGTGTCCAAAATTTTAACCCAAATTAATGATTTAACTTCATTCTAAAATTTATCTCCCACTCTAACATCCTCTAAGAAGCTTATTTCTGTTAACTGGAATTGCTTCTCAAAAACCGAGAGCCTCTTAAATGGTTGTCAAGTTTATTAATTATAAGATTTCGGTTGTAATAATTTTCTGTTACAAATCCAATCTAACGTGTCACAAAAAAATAATCCCAAAGCTAAGATACGGTGGAAAATTATTTTCCAGATCAATAAAGCAATTTGTTTTCGATCAACACAGCAATATTCTCCGTCATACGAAAATCTAATTAACCGAAGACATGTAATGGAATTTGAAAGTTGATACAATTTACTGTAAAACGAAAGCAAACGTTTTCTCAACAAAAGCCAAATGGTTATTTTGCTCCTGCCTAATATGCTGCAGGGAAAGTGAAACATATAAAATTTGAGAATTGCATAAAGGACATTAAAAGGGCATTTCTTGTAAAAGAAGAAATAGACATCCTATAATTTATGTCTTCTTTCCCATTGCATACTGCTTCCATTCTGAAACTCAAAAAAAACAAAAAACCTCGAAACTATTAATACAAGAAGAATATAATGTATTTTGAATAACCTCATTGCCAGCACCATTTTCAACTGTACGGTATATTTTCAACACATGTCTAATTCGTCTTCCGTTTATTTATCTTGCTGAATTGTATTTTCTCGATCTGTGTTGAAGTCAACATGTAATCAAAAATATTGGGCATTCATCGTCGATCTATTTTGCACTATATAAAGCTGGTCCTCACATTCGGATCTTTCTCATTCTACAGTGATGAATTGGAAGAGGGATTAGTAACAAGCTATGCTTTCTATACTCCTTCATACCTAACCTAACTGTTTGATCTATTGCAGAAGCACTTTAGTTCTAAGAATTCGTTGTGTGCAACTCAACGATTTCCCAAACTTTATAACCGAATAACACATTTCAGGTTGAATAACCTATTATTAGCTTTATATTTACCTTTCTTCTGCTCTCTGGGTATATATAGTAAAATCCAAAATCAATATATCAGAGAGAAAACAATTAAACATTTACTTTCCATAGCCACAAAATATAGATATTTAAAACAAAATATGTATATTAATTACAACCATGCTTAAAATACTAATGCACTTTTTAAACTTTTTATGTGTTGTTTTTAATGAAAACTTTATCACATACACACGTCCAGCAACATTCTGATTCGTCGATAGTCTGTCGCATGCAGTAATACTTGGATCAGCGAATAGAAATGACGTAAATTTGGGGTAACCTACATCGGGAGGACGTGAGTAGGGGGGGGGATATATTAAAGTATATCAGAAATCAAAGTAAGGGTGAAATAATGTACGGAGAAATCTGTAGAAAAATAATGAATACTGCTTAGATTAAAAGAAATATCAAGTTTTACCAGAAGATTCCATAAAAATGGTTAATTCGACACTTGTGTAAGGCTTAAAACAACGTTTTAGGAATCAACTGCTCTTTTTGTCAAGTGAAGGTATAATTCTGTCTTCAGTTGATAAAGGCAGCGTTTTCCCCCCCAAAACGTTGTGTTTCTAACGTTACGAAAATATCTAGTTGTTAATTTCTTAAATAGTAAAAAATCCAAAAAAACCTCATATATTTGTCAAAATTCGATCGCAACTATGCGTTATAAGTTATCATTGGTCAAAGTATACGTAGTGAAATAATGGGGACACATACAAAATAATAAAAATATATTGTGAAGTTACAGAAAAGGAGTGGTAGGGTAAAAGTTACCAAAAGTTAAAGTATTTACTTAAAATAAGTGACAGGCAAGCCGCCATTAGGAATAGAATATTCCATGAAAACCTTATGCTATCCTTGAAGCTATTATAATGCTTAAACGGTGGTAATTTCTCCATTGTTTAATAAAAATTTTACAATATAGCATCTCTTATTATTATAGTTAATCGGAACTGAACACGTTGCAGATAACGAAAAGTTCTAAAAATACAGTCGATCGTTATACAATATAGTAGGTGAAATAAAAAAATTAACGAAAATAAAATATAATATTTATTTCCAATCAAGAGTAATCTGATTTAATTAAATATGTTAAAAAATTTAAAACATCCATTTATCTTTGTAACACCAACGATCGTCTTCTAGCTGTCGTTCTTAGAACGGATTTTTAAAAACAGCAGGATTAAAGTCAATTCGTCCGTCCGTATCATCGATGTTTCAGTATTTTCCTGCATATGCAATTTTATATCCATTTAAAACATGATTTTAATAAATAACGATAATAAAAGAAGGTATGGATTATATAAGCGAATGTTTATTATTATTCTAAATAGAGCAATAAAGCAAGTAGAGGAAGCAAAAGTATAGAACTTACAAATGCTCGTGTATATATATATTGAATATTGGCAATTGAACGGCAAACACTACCCCGGGAAGAAGGAGGACGCGGACAAGCGGACCTCAAAGACTTACATGACAAGCAGATCCAGAGCATGAGGCAATACTTCCAGTTGAAGAGTCCCCGATCGCCACTCATCCAAGCCATAATACAAGCAGATGCAAATTACACGCCACTAAACCTGTGTAGTACCGAAGAGCGTGTCCTCGAAACAGCCAACGAACAGAAACTGAGAACTTGGGCCGGAAAACCATTACATGGCAGGCACTACAATGACCTGCAACAACCACACGTTGACAAAAAGGCATCAAATTCTTGGCTGGCCAAAGGCACTCTCCAGCCAGAGACAGAAGGATTCATGCTAGCCATCCAAGACCAAGTGATCGCAACAAGGAACAATCAGAAATTCATCCAGAGAAAAGACATAGAAAGCGACAAATGCAGACACTGTCATGCGGCATCGGAGACAATCCAACACGTGATGGCAGGATGCAAGATCCTTGCGCAGTCAGACTACAAACATAGACACGATCAAGTAGCGAAAATAGTCCACCAGAAATTGGCAGCGAATGCTGGCTTTCTGACAGAAAAATGCCCGTACTACAAATATGAGCCAGAGACCGTGCATGAGAACGAAACACACAAGCTTTACTGGGATAGAGCAATCATAACAGACAAGACAGTCCCACATAACCGTCCTGACATAACCCTCGTCGATAAATCGAATAAGACCACGTACTTAATCGACATAGCAGTACCCAACACCAATAACATACAGACAACCTACACAACGAAAATCACCAAGTACCAAGATCTCAGACATGAAGTACGAGATATATGGGGTATGGAAAAGATCCTCATCATCCCGTTAGTCATCTCAGCAACAGGGATAGTACCAAAAACGCTTGCGACGAATTTGGAGATACTCAACATTGACCCAAACACCTACATTGAAATACAAAAAGCCACAATCCTAAACACGTGTCACATTGTCAGGAAGTTTCTAGACATGGCACATTAAGAAGTGATGTAAAAAGAGGCTTGGGAACATGGCGCTCTGCCCGTCCCAAAGCCTGTTTCCGCCAAGAATGGGCGAGGAAAACTTTTATATATATATATATATATATGTGTGTGTGTGTGTGTGTGTGTGTAACTGCTGGGGAAATTGGTGATGTAACATGTAAAAAGCACAATAGCAAATTATCTGAGAAGACGAAACAGCTCATGAAAAGGCGAAGAGATATGAAGGTGGACAATCGAAATACCAGTTCCAGGATTGAGTACATAGAACTTTGTAAAACTCTGCGCAAAAGCATGAAAGAAGACATAAGAAAATTCAACTGTGAGCTAGTAAGGAAAGCCATTGAAAATAACAAGAGCCTTAGGGTTGTTAAAGGAAGTTTATCTGTTGGGAAGAAACACATCATTGCATTAAAAGGAGAGGATGGCACCGTAACAAGAAATAGGGAAGAAATACTTAGAAGAGTTGAAGAATTCTACAAAAAACTATACGAAAGTAACAGTGAATTAAACGAAGACATTGAAATAGTCGAAGGAACAGCTCCTAAAATCTTAAAAGAAGAAGTTTCATTTGCAATAAAAAATATGAAGAAAGGAAGAGCCCCTGGTGATGATGGTATTACATTAGATATCCTAAAAGAAGCTGGAGAATATGTAGAAGACATACTTGCAAAATTCTTTACCAAATGTCTTAACAGCGGTAACATACCAAACCAATGGGATTCTGCAACAGTAATTCTTTTGCATAAAAAAGGTGATAAAGAGGATTTGAAAAATTACCGACCAATTAGCTTGTTACCTGCTATTTATAAAATCTTCACAAAAGTGCTAACACATCGCCTGCAGAAAAAATTAGATGCAGCTCAACCAAGAGAACAAGCTGGATTTCGAAGTGGATTCAGTACAGTGGACCATATTCAAGTATTAAGAGAATTAATTGAAAGAACACATGAATATGAACTTCCATTGTGTGTTGCATTTATTGACTATGAGAAGGCCTTTGACTCTATAAAAACATCAGCAGTCATCAACTCTTTAAGATCAACAGACATTGAGGATGTGTACATTGACATGGTGAAACGTGTGTATAAAAATGCAAGTGCAAAATTTCGGTTACATAAAGATACCGAAGCTATCAAAATTGGTAAAGGTGTGAGGCAGGGAGATACCATTTCTCCAAAACTTTTTACTTCAGCTTTACAGATGATTTTTCAGCAGATAAATTGGAATAACAAGGGAATAAAAATAAATGGTGAATATTTAAATCATTTGCGGTTTGCTGATGACATTGTTATTTTTTCAACGGACCCATCAGAACTCCAAGACATGGTACAGGAGCTCTCAACTAGAAGTAAAGAAGTTGGACTCAAGATGAACCTACAAAAAACTAAGATCATGTTCAATAATTTCGTAGAGGAAACAAAAATACAAGTTGACAACATTGAGCTAGAAATTGCTGATTCATATATTTACCTTGGCCAGCTGATTTCAATGGATGGCAACATTATGAAAGAACTCAACAGACGTATTAAACTTGGCTGGAGTGCATTTGGAAGAAACAGTTTTATCCTGAAGGGGAAATTGCCTTTGTGTCTAAAAAGAAAGGTCTTCAACCAATGTGTATTGCCAGTCCTTTCTTATGGGTCAGAGACATGGAATCTGACAGTTGGAACAATACGGAAGTTACAGACAATGCAAAGGAACATGGAGAGGTGCATGCTTGGAATAACTAGGAGAGATCGAAAAAGAAACACTTGGGTGAGAGAGAGCAAACTAGAGTAGAGGACATCATTGTTAAAGTAAAAGGACTGAAATGGCGATGGGCTGGGCATATTGCAAGAAGAACTGATCAACGATGGACAACAGAAATTCTGAACTGGATTCCAAGAGACCACCGAAGACCTAGAAAACGTCCTCAAACTAGATGGGTGGATGAAATAAGAAAACAGGTTGGGGTGACGTGGAAGCGAATTGCTCAGGATAGACTTGTGTGGAAAGCATTTGGAGAGACCTTCATCCAGCAGTGGATAGATAATGGTTGAATATGATGATGATATATATATATATATACACATGTGCTTACCTCATATGTTTGTCTATGTATGCATGTATACACACATAGAGAGAGAGAGGGGATTTTCAACTAGCGTATATTATCAGCTTTCTCGCTCTGTCTTTCTTTCTTATGAATCGAAAGTATGAAGTTCTTAAAGCTAGAAACAATATATAAATTGCAAATAACCCGTAAGTATATATGGAGACATGCATTCTTGTAATAATGGGAAGAAATTTAAAAAAAGATTGTACTAGGGAGAGAACAAATGATTGTGTGTGAGGACATTATTGTTAAAGTATAAAACTCAAGCGGTAATAAACTGGGCATGTCACAAGAAGAACGCTGGACAACCTAAATTCCCAACTGGGTCCTAAAAGACCATAAGTGCTGAAGAAAATGGCGCTCAGTTAAATTATCCAAATTAAAACTCCCACTAACTACATTTTTCCTAATGAAATGAGACCTAATACTAATCCACAACCTGTCCCAAATGGCATTGCGTGCTCTACAAACTTGTATTAATCCCCATCTGCCACTATAGAACACGTCTTAACGTTATTCTCGACAAATTTCCCTCAGATTATACTAAAAGCACTAATGGTATGCTTTATTTGCTCTGCTCTCTTTACAATAGCCATTACTTGCACCGCGAATGCATATTTGGACGTGGATACAAACCATGATGATCTTTAAGTACTCCAGATTTCTAATGCCACACTATTCCCTTAGATGATTTAGATGGACAGATTTCAGATATAAAACTTGAGCAAAATCAACCAGAACTAGCATTATAAAGAGTTTGCTTAATAGAATAGTTTATATATATGAAAAAATGTTGACATTTGTTTCATAAATACTCTGTTCTTTTCTTTCATTTAAAAAATACATTTCTAAAACCTCAATTTATGCCACAGCATCATATAGATTGTATCATATGAGAACAATTGCACCATACTAAAAAAGACTATTATTATCGGATTTATTTATGACAAAAGTACTTTCGCTTCGAATCTGCTATGCGTTAAAAGTACCTTAAAATATCTTGAAGATATTTTAAAAATGCCTAACCAATATTTTAAAATTATCTTAAAGTGTTTTAAAAATATGTTAGAGTACTTAAGCTTTAAAGGAATATATATCTTTCTATGTTACATAACCTGCAAACACCAGATATAAAGATTTTCTATATAATAATAATGATAAGCTGTTAATTAATGAACTATGAAGGTTGAAACTGAAAATGTAACACTATCTTTGCATGTTAAGTAGTTATTGTTTAAGCAATCATCGAAAAGCTTTCAATAAACCTTAAAAAATAATTACTTCAAAAAAAATATTCTATAATTTAAACACAAAATTTTGTTTCTTTAAACTCGGTTACTCTGTTTAATGGTTAGTAGTATTACGTTGAAGAAATTTTTATTTTCAATAAAGAAATATACAAGCAGTCGATTAAAAATACGAGTTAAGATTGGACATTTTTTAATATGATATAACTGATCCATCCTCTGTTCTCTAACGCTATAACACCTTTCCTTTTTAAAAAAATCTAATTTGCCAAAACCCACACAAGGTAAAAAAATGCATAAACATCGCAACTCATTACTTAATTTAAAAAGCAGAGGCATCTTCATATTTCTAAAATAAGCCACAATTCGCTTTCAATAGCAGCTGCAACAATAAGATCCACTGCAGGGTGCCCCAAAATTAAAAAGATGTCAATTCCACGGTTAAGCAGTCAACCGAATTAATTAACTAACGTTCCGTTTAGTTGCTTAAAATAGCCAGATGCTAAATATGAAACGACATGCATTTTACTACAGAAATTGACGCAACCTTGTCATTGAAAAAAGTAATTAAAATAGTCAATCGAAGAGAGTTTATTGCAGAGAAAAATATATGAAGATGTTTTGTAAACACCAAAATTACCTAAATTTGTATTGTATACAAAAAAAGTTCCATATGAATTTATATACAGTCGAACCTCGTTAAGACGAACACCAAAGGGAACAAAAAATCTGTTCCTATTAACAGTAATTCGTCTTATCCGGAAAGGATAGTATGCTATACACTCTGACGGAACGTCCGAAAACTGTTCGTATTAAAAGTAATTCGTCTTAAGCGTGTTCGTCTTAACGAGGTTCAATTGTATACATAATTTGTCGTTGCTTTTCAAAAATACTACTAAGTGAAAGACTAACTAGAACAAACTAGAAAGAAACTAGAACAAACTAGAACAACGAGACAGCGCGCGAGCGCATGTGTGTGTGTTTGTGCAGTTCTTTATTCTTGCCTTCCGGCAAATCAACTAATCGTGATGTCGCTTTCAAATAGTTGAAAATGATCACAAAAAAAGTGACACAAACATAAAGAAAATTTGCCTTTGTTTGCTTAAAAATATGGTCTCTAGTTTTTATTGTAAAATGTTCAGAGGTAGCAATTTGTTTAAATTTCTTTAAAAAAAACGGGTCGCACTCTGTTTATTATGCAGGTCTCATGGCCCCAAGGAAATAGCAAGACATGCATTAATAGTGAAACGAAATTTTAAATAGATTTCTACTTCCTGAATTTACTTCTTAAATTAAGGAATAATTCATTTGGTATGTAAATGACTAGAAATATGGTATGAATATTTTATTTTTTTTGCGTATGTGTGAGAGAGAGCTGTTAAATATGTTGAACTTTGTAAATATAATTTTGTAAACAGTTTTAAGAATAGCAAGATTTGGCATTTTATATTTGCAAAAATCTATTCAAATATTTTTTTTATATCTTTTCTTCATATTCGTGATTCGTTTATCAATGCCATTTATTGTCAATAAATATAAAATAAGTGATATCAGAATGTACATTATGACGAAATGTCATTACTGCTCTTATTTAACTAATATTACCCCATGAGTTGCTAATCATATTACTATAACTTTGTCAATTAATATCACTATAACTTTGTCAATTAATATCACTATAACTTTGTCAATTAATATCACTATAACTTAGATAATTAATATTGTTTTAATTTAAGTAATTAGTACTAATGTAACTTAAATAATTATTGTTACTATAAATTAGGTAATTAATAGTGCTATGAATAAACCAGGGCTGTCCTGAAGAAAATTGTTGAGAGTATGCAGTGTTGTCTTAATTAAAGAGTATTGAAATTGCGGGGTAACTGGACTTGGTGACGTCACAGCGCCGAGCTGACTGTCATTTGACTGGTCGTCTATCGTCTATCCAAGCCCAAGGTGGCAGTTACCACTTTCATCAGTTTTTCATTCCTCTCCTGGTCGTACGCAGGATATTATTTTGAGGCTTGGGTGGGGGGGTGCGGGAGTTCCGCATTTGTTCCATTCAAGTTTATATAAAACTAACAAAAAAAAAAGGCTGAAGTTCGTTGAAAGTTGCAAAAAAACCAACAAATACAAAAACTTTCTTGAGACCTTAAAAATACGCTGCGCGTACCCGGTATTTTACAAAAAATTCTGAAAGTACGCGGCGCACACAGCGCGTACCCTTTAGGGACAGCCCTAGAATGAACCAATATTACCACAGCTAATTAAATGATGTCGTCTTGACTTAACTATTCAATATTGGCATATTTTACATTTAATACACATTTTTATTTATTAATGTTTATAAAGTTTTATTAATTTTGTGAAGTATATTCTTGCAGTATTTATATTATGCCTCAAAAGTCATCTGCCATGTGTATGTGGGTGTAGATTAAAATGCAAATATTTCAATGTGCATCCCATTCGAAAAACATTCGATAAAGTAATGTAACAATTTTTATTTCGCCCATATTTGAGAATAAATTCTGGAGACGCTGATCCTTTCATTTACTCATAACACCCTCCACGACAGAGATGGTGAACAATTGCAAACTTCCTTCGCTGTTGTCCCAGGTTCTGTCCTTAAGGAAAAAAAAGGCTGAAATGTTTTCCGCGACCCTTGCCATATTTAATCGTTTCATCCTCCCTCACCTGTACATGATCACAATACTGTCACGGTACAACTCAAAATCAAATCAGCAACGTACCTGGAGATGCAAGCTGTGGAAGCAAATGCTCCCCTGTAATATTTTTACCTTAAATGACGCCTATGGAATGGTGCACACTTTCCTTACTGAGCAATACCTTGTGGCGCTTATTTTGTTACTTTTTGCTACCTTCATAAAAAAAAAACATCTGGATAAGCGTGTGAATTTAAATGGAATCTAATGTTGTAAATAGTTTAATAGCGACACACTGCACTAATCAATAGAAATAAATGCAAAACAATTTTTATGGTGCAGTTCTATAAAATCATTAACACGATAATACTGCTGATAGCTATTTCGATAGCGTTAAACAGCTATCGTCGTCAGAGCGAAATGGCGGCTTCTGTTTATGTCCGTGCTGTTGATCGGTGTTGCCATCACGTCGGTTGGAAACTTGATTGAGCGGAGGAGTAAAGCGTATTTGTGGAGACGCCTTTAGCCGTGAGACACAAAAGATTTTTCCAAGTGGGTGAGATAGAGTTACTAAGGAGTTGATCATTAACTGAAACGTTGATGTTTGATAGAATGTGAAATACCTCAAAGAAACTGAGATCAATTGTTGAGTTGACTTTTTTATTAATACGTGCATTGGAGAATAGAAACTGATGTCCGAATTCCCATGAATGTTTTGCCAGAGCCGATTTATGGAATTCTTGCTTTCTGACATAAGCTTCGTGTTCATTTAGTCTGAGGCGCAGTGCTCTCCGTGTTTGACCGATATAAATTTGGCCACACTGGCACGGAATGGAATATATGCCGCAGCTGTCAGAATCCGGGATGGTGTCTTTAAAATGAGAAAAGCCAATTGGGAGGCTTATGTCAGAAAGCAAGAATGCCATAAATCGGCTCTGGCAAAACACTCGTGGGAATTCGGACATCAATTTCTATTCTCCAAGGCACATATTATTAAAAAAGTCAAGTCAACACTCGATCTCAGTTTCTTCGAAGCATTTCACATCCTAGCAAACATCAATATTGCAGTTAATGATCAACTCCCTAGTAACTCTATATCATCCACTTGGAAAAACCTTTTGGGTCTCACGGCTGAAGACGTCTCCACAAATACGCTTTACTCCTCCGCCCAATCAAGTTTCCAACCGACGTGATGGCAACACCGACCAACAGCACGGACATAAACAGAAGCCGCCATTCGCTCTGACGACGGTAGCTGGTTAACGCTATCGAAATAGCTATCAGCAGTGTTATCGTGTTAATGATTTTATCGAACTGCACCATAAAAATTGTTTTGCATTTAGTAAATAAATATGTTTCCTATTTTCCCAAATTTAATATTTTCTATTTTTTAAGAAATTTTACAATACAGTATTTTCTTGCAAAAAAGAAATAACAAAATATGTCAGTAGAGGGCGACAGAAAAAAAAATAACTGTGCCAGATTCTGAAATACAAAAGCACCATTAAAAAAATTAAAAAAAAAAAATCTACAATCAATATTTTAAAGTTTTAACCACAGAAATTTTTGCCCACAGAAAAAAAATGAACCACAGACATTAGTTCTTCATTAAATACTTTATAATAAAGCTTTTATTAAAATTGAGAAGGAACCCCCCCCACCCCGAGCTCACACGCCGAATCTAACGAATTTAATTCAACTTAATGTACACGCGCATTACAAACCTTAATGTGTGAAAATTAGCAGCTATGCCCTCCCACTAGAAATCGAGAAATTAAATGTTAAAATGTAGTTAAAATAGCGCCAATTGCAACCCTTTTGGCAACACGTGGCGAGGTAGCTAGTTGGTCGAAAAAGGTGAAAAGCGAACGTGAAGTCGTATTTTAAAAGTTTAGAATACGTCCAGTAATAGCCTACAGTGATTGCGTTATTTTTGTTAGATTTGAACGTATTAGATTTTGAAGTAGCTGCGAAGTTCTTTTTTTTTTTCTATTCGTTAAATTTAAGTTCTATATTCTTTTTATTTTATTTTTGAAAGTCACAGCAGAAAGCAATCTAATTCGTATAA
>QLNU02015360.1:122391707-122454382 GCA_006491805.2 Dysdera silvatica
CTTTTTAATGTATTTTTTTTATTCTGCTGAAGTAATCTTTGCCCACCCCTACAAAAAAAAATTGTTTAAATCCATGAGTGCACCTAGCTTTGTTTTACATATGGCCTCATTTGAGAAACTGCAATATCAGTGGGATAGTGACAGAGATCAATTGTATTTCAATTTTTTTGGAAAAGACAATAATAATAGTTTAGGTTCAAGGAAAATATAACGAGCTAAGTTATTAATTTGCCACCTTATGAAGCAATTATATACAATGCTAAACGAAGATGTATAAAGTTATTAAAAAATATAATTAAAAATTAAATAAGAGCCTTTCACGAAACCCTAAGCAGAAACTATGTGTTTACATAATCTATTTGCACTGTCTAATGTTCTTTTAAAAGAGTGAGGATTTTTCAAGAAAATTATGAAACTGCTAAATTTGTTCCATGCTTGAATACCATTCCCACGTAGACATGGATTTCTTTCTTGCATGGCATATTTTGATATGATTCACACTTACAGTGCTTTTTTACACGCTGGATTCACAGTTGTATTTTTTCACACGTTTTATTCACGGGACGTTTTGAATAAATTAGATAAGGACAAGACACTCATGGTTATAGGAGTATATAGGCAAGTTTTCCACACATTGGATTGTGTAAGATACATTGAGTTGATGATAACCCATAATTAGAATCTTTAACCGTGACTGCATGTTGAAAAACAGTCTGCCCAAACTGCATTAAAAACAATGACGTTATGCCAACCTATATAATTCGAATGCAGTGCGTTTAATGAATGCAGTCTGTGTAGAAGGGTTTGAACATTTTGAATTTGATGAGATGTTGAGGAACTAATGAATAATCTTGGCTTGAGGCCGAAGAGTCCGTTAACGTTACCTTATGTACCACTGACGTTGAACAAAATAATGATAAAGAAATATTTTTATTCTTTGAAAGTGTATATAATTGAAGGAGAACTGGCTATGAAGTCTAGCTGGATGATAAATTCGACTGTCATTCGTTGTCATTCTAAATAGTGCCATGATTGAACGAACTGCACGATTTCCATGTGATTTGAGAATTCTCATGGCTAGTTATAAAGAACAATTAGAAGAAAATGCAAAAACGAAACCACAATGGACACAAATCCATAAGATGGGAGATATTTCGGGCGATAAAGGGGATTTTATTCCAATAATCAAAAAAATAATTCGCTGTACTATCATAGAAAGCGACAAGAAATGACATGCCGATTTAATAAAAATGTCAACACATTTTCTTTTATGTGTTTACTAACTAAAATATTTTTAACAAATACATTATTCTATATTTTTAATTGTCTTTTATAGAGTTTGTGTTAATTTAACATATAAGTTTGTACTTTGTTGCACAAATCAGTTTTTACATGACTTTTTTACACGGCATGTACTAGCTGTGTGAAAAGAGACCTAACCTGTGTGCTAACGTACGGAATAAAGATGATAGTTTACTAAATTTTCGCCTCCCGGTTTAAAAACAGATTTGCCGTATTTTTCTCTAGTATATTTTTGAGACAAAAATGAAATAGATACGTTATATAAGCGTATAAGTGAGCCTAATGGTCGCTATTCACGCATTGTTTCGCGTGAAAATCGTATTCTGTCCTTTTCCGTGCACTTTTCTGCCTAAAGAAAAGCTTGTATCTCGGATTTCTGTGGCTTTCCAACTCAAGCTTAAATAACACAAAAGCGAAATAAAAAAAATAGCGTCTTTCTTACCACTTACTATCTCTGTTAAAAGCGAATAAATGCACACATGCTCGACTAAACTATGATATTTTCTATTAAAGAATTATTGTCTAAATAGATGCATATGTATAATTTAATCATCTGCTTCTACTTCTACGCAAAAATTTACTTTACCTGACCGAGAACTTTTAAAAAGGAAGTGAGTGTTGTGTTCTTAAGTAGTGTTTTTCAATCTTTATGAGACCGTGACCCGGTAAATTCTGTTTTTATAAGACAAAGGCTCTGTCCCAACAAACATACTGGTGTGATAAACTTTCAATTTTTTTAAAAGTTCATATATTAAACTACCATGAGTATGGATCATTAATTATGACATGATCATAAATGGTATCAGAACACGCCTTCTATTAATATACACTTTGCTGATGCACTTCCTTGCTGATTGGTCACTGGCATTTGCAACACAGATATTATTTCGTTTAGTTTTAAAAACAGAGGATGTACCAGACATTATTGTAATAGGCCTGCAGGCACTTTTTATGACCTGTCATAATGAACGGCATGCCCTTTTGTCGAATACGAACGGATTTCGATGTCTGAAAATTATCGATCATTCATGAATACTCATATAATTAAAAGTACACGGATTGGTCACTGTATTTGCTGCACAGATGTTATTCAGCCATTCTGAGTATGAGCTTTCCGACGCATTCGCGACTATTATTCTCCCCTTCAGGATATTTATTCATTAAAAATGTTTAGAAAATTAAAATGACAAAGTCCAGGAAAATCTCACGCAGCCCGATTTAATTGTCGCCAGGGCGCAGTATGGAGCCGTGGCTTGGCGGTTGAAACAACTGTTCTAAAAGGGAGTTAATTTCTATTCAAAAGTTTCTGGCTCGATTGTAGCGATTGGTTAATGTTAATCAATATTTGTTGCGTAACTCGCTGCATCATCCATAGCTAGCAAAGCGAATTCCGGGCAAAGCATTTAGAGTTA
The DNA here is from genome assembly GCA_006491805.2 of Dysdera silvatica. Taxonomy (NCBI): domain Eukaryota; kingdom Metazoa; phylum Arthropoda; class Arachnida; order Araneae; family Dysderidae; genus Dysdera; species Dysdera silvatica. The sequence goes on from QLNU02015360.1 coordinate 122,394,422, forward strand.
TTAATCTCTCGCAGCTTGCTGATCGCATAATCTCAGAATTTCGATTTATAAAGCATTTAATAAAGGTATTCCGACATATGTAAACCTGATGTTTGGCCCGCAATGCTTCCACCACGAATGTCGTAAGAGTTATTAATGTAAAATCGCCAGGAAAGCTTAAGCTGGTAATCAATGAAGATATAAGCTGAAAGGCATGCAATTTATAAGCCAAAGGATTAAAATCGAGAAAAACTTTAGAAGGTAAAATTCAATATGTAATAAATTCTAGTAAGTATCAAGAAGAGGGTAGATTTAAGAATAAATTTTACTATGCTGTTTAGAGGCGTGGAAATTCGTCTTTAACATTCAAGGGCATTTAATAATTAATCACTCGATACATAACTTAATCAGTCGGCCATAACTTAAAAGAAATGCTTTATGGTAGTGTTTGCGAATTACGCATATTTTTCTTCCAATTTTCTTGGACGGGTTATAAAAGTAACATCAGCGTTGCCATCCCTTTTACCTTAAGGCTAATACATGTGGCCAAGGTCTTCATGAATTTCACTATCATCGTCAACTTCGAACTTTTTATCTATTACTGGTTTGTTTCTTCCTTACAACTCTTTACGGTATATCGCATGTTTCCCTTCTGAAAACATGCCTCCGCCCCATTCATGTCTTCTCACCTTGACATTCTGCACAACTCTCATCATTTTCATTCCCAAACCTATGCTTTCGTTACACTTTGTGCTTTTCAGCGTTACACCAAGTGACATTTTCAATACGAACTTTTCTGCCGAATGCCCACAACTCACATCTACGTACCATACTCTAATATTTATGAGAAGTGCATGATCCAAAAATATTTTCGGAACCATAATTAGCGTAATTTTTGAAAATATGTCAACAAAATATTTCGAAGAAATGAAAAGTATAATGGTGCCTCATGTTTCATTTTTTTCTTGCTCATTACTTTTCCATTCCCACCCCCCCTTTCCAACAGTTTTACCTGCACAATGAGAAACTTTTTCTCACACGCTGACAACTTACATAATTCGAATAGTAATTTTAATTGATATAAATCTTGCTCATCAAAACCGGCCACAAGCGAAATATAATTAATTAAACTTGAATTTCCGAGGATTATAATCTTCCGCAATTAAACATCACCAATTTCTCTAGCCTGCTTTTACGCTTTTTCAGAGATAATTCAAAATATACTTACTACCTTACTCGTTGATAATTATTTAACAAATATGAAACTTGTTTCCTAGTCTTTATTCATTGCGGGTACAAAACTCTCCTCAAAGGAATCAATATGTTTTTTAAAGATCAGCCTAGTTTGTTTTAATTACCTAAATTCCAGTCTCTGATTGTTATCCAATTATACATAACGGAGAAAGTAGTTAATTAGAAGACAAGAACTTTCTGTTTTGTAATTGTCCATCAAACAGCATAATGGCAAGAAATATCCTGCTGGTTAAGCTAATAATGTTCGTTCTCCTGTTATTTATCAGCGGCCTTATTTACCAGCACTTTTTTTCTAAGAATGACAAAAAGTAAAGAAATAAACAAGGCTAAGTGGACCATTAATCAAAAACAAGGGCATCCGTAAACCCGTGTAGTGTTTTCAGGATATTAAATTTAACTCCTGTTTTAAAAGTAGCATCATTAATTAAAGCACTTCACGGATTGAAAAAAAAAAGCTGTAGTGAACATTTTTACCGCTGAATTCTTTTTATATTTATGTTATTATTATGCAGATGGGGCCTTCATTAATCATGAGGGGATTAAGAACGATAAATAGAAAAATGAAGATAAATGCCTGAAAATTACAGAGAACACCAAACCTTGGACTCATTCCGAGACCGTTAGTGATTTGTGTTGCTACCATCCCCGTTCATACGTTTTTTCCTTTTTTTCAAATTGCGAGACATCTTATAATAGAAAATATTCAGTAAATTCCTCTTTGGAGCATAAAAATTAAGAAACATTATCAACTCAAATCAAACTTTATTCAGACAGATACAATTTTTTTACGTGAGATAATAACCATTTACAGTTCTTTGTAAAGAAACGACGTAACCTCAAAACACTATTCAATCATCATGGAATTGCGTACACACAACGAGTATGTAAAGAGAAAAAATACCCAACTTTTCATTGCAAAAATACTATTTATTGGTTACAGAAGCCGTTAGCACCAATGCATGAAGATGTTCATTCAATTCACCATGCATTTACACAAATATCGAGTGCTATCCTGGAGAATTTCCTGCCACATATTCTGCAATTACACAGCACGTTCACGCACGTTGCCAAATGGCTGTAACAGATGTCCCATACACGTTTCATTTAAGGAAAGGTCTGAAGATCCAGAATGCTAAGGAAGGGTTGTGACATTATACAGGTATTCCGTGGAAACGTTCGACGTATGCGATCGGGTATTGTCTTGCTGAAAAGTGGCCCCTAAAGGACGCGGTAGTATTAGCAGCACACCACCTCACAAAATGTCGGCGACGAATTTGGCGAGCAATTAAGATAAACTTTATTTTATTTTAGGCAGAATACGAAGTGAAATATACAAATCAAAACATACAAAACGAAAAATACAAAGGAAAATATATAAAATTAAATTATGTAAAATGAGATATACAAAAAGAAAATAAAATGCAAGGAAAAAATCATGCATATCATGTACATTCTTCCCGGACATCATTGGGGCAGACTTTTACATCTGACGAAGCCCAAGCTGCCCAGGTTTTCCCAAATGGAATATTAAACGTTCTTTAGCTGCATCATCCCTCCTCCTTCACCACATAGCATCCCGCAAATTACAAATAAACAAATAATAATTTATAAAATATAAATATATGCCCAACCATCCATGATATTAACATAACAATGATTAACTTCCAAAATATATTTCTACTGTCTTGACCAAATTTATAAATATAATAATAATCACATAGATTAATCAAATATAAATATAAAAGCTTTTTAAATAAAGAAAATGAATGTATGTGTTTCAAGTAATTGGGAAGGGAATTCCACACCCGAGGACCCTGTGAGCCCAAGCTGGCCAAACCGACATTTGTTCTTGCCCAAATGTGTCGATAATGAAGTTCACTACGAGATTCATATCTGTGTCCCGGCCGATGCGGCAGCGTAATGTCAATATTAGTATTATTGCTAACGGAGTTATACATAAACAATGCAATTTCAAAATCTAGAAGTTTATCGATTGTAAGGTGCTGCTCATCTTCAAAAATAACAGGATATCATTGGATATGGTTCTCCAAGGCGGTAATCTCAGGTATGATAAACGTATGTCGCACAGCATTGACGTAGAGTGGTAAGCGTTGGCTGAGCCTCCTCCACACATAAATTTTCCGGTGATCTGATCAAAGCGAAAAGCGTAATTCATCGTTAAAACGATGCGGCCCCATTCTGACATATTCCACTCTTCGTAAGCGCGACAGCAGTGTAAGCGTTACTGTCAATGCCGATAAGTTAGTAGTCGCAATCAACATTGGAGGCCAGTCTTTGCTAGTCTTCTTGCAATAGTAAGTCATGACGACACTGCCATGTCCAAGAGATGAAGTTAAGTGAATCTGCACGGCAGATAGTGACGCTGTTGGTCTCCTTGTGTCAGTTCGCGCTACTGAATAATCCTTCCGAACAGGTATCATTCTAGACCTGTCGCTGCTTCTTATGACGAGTATGGATTTCCTGTTGGAACCACGCGTAATAACACTGTGCTATCGCTCCGATCCACATGCAGGGCGATTCGTCGCTATGACCAACCCGCTTCTTTGAGGCCACTGATGAGATCCTTGTCGACTTCGCTCGATTGTTTATACTATCGTCCGGTGGTTCTTCAAATTCTCATTTGATAATGTAAATAATTGTGTGGGATATTATTACCCTTCTTGGGGTTAATACAATTACCATGGTCAACGCACAAAGACAGCGAGGCATGTTTTTTGTTCATTTTTTTTTCATTCATCGGCAATTGGTGGATGATATTTTGACACCCACGTTTTCCAGCTCAGACTTATATATGGAAGAAAAACAAACACAGCTCTGGCCTGTCTCTCTGTCTTCTGCGCATGAAAAGCTCTAGTTTGAGCTAGAAAACGTGTGTGTCAAAAATATTATCCAACGTAACCAATACTACCACAGAAGCATGCCGAATTACTTCAGCGAACAAGCATTGCCCCCTATATGACCCTAGATACGAGTTTCCTATGCGTTCATTGGTTATGAAGTTTTACAATTTGCACACCTGGTTAAGAGATATTTACGTGTTAAGTTCATGATTTTCGGACAATTTTTCTAGGCGGATGGATTTTTCTTTTTGTCATGGAGTGATATATGTGATATATTTCTTCTATTTTTGTTCTTAAACCAGAAGAATATTATCCATGCATCAAGAATATTTTAATAATATTATATTCATAAATATTAAGGCATAAATTTGCCAAGAAATTGAAACGGTATGTTTTTGTAGGAATTTTCTTAACTTGGATAGAAATTTTATTGCAAACATTATTACCTTTTCCAATACCCAGTATCTGACAATAAAACTGTCAGATAATAAAGAATGGTCAGTCGCTCGTCGATTCTGTCGGGTAATGTATTAGGTAAGCGACAAGATCCTATTGTAGAGCACGCAGCTTTCCGTGAAAAGTAACCCTCTCGAGAAGCGGCCATGCTCCAAGCAGCTTAACTTCAGTGGGAGGATAGAAACCGTTGTTTCCAATATAGCAAAACTATGGGCTTGCAAACATTATAAATATAACGTAAACAAAGGTTATGGCATTAATTATGGTAAAATACTTGTAAATTAAAAAATAAATAAAATGAAAATAAATTTGGTTTGAAAGTTTATGGCATCATATTTTGCACTGTATTTGTTGATGCAATATAAGCAAAATATTAAAAGCCAGAGTTGAAAGTATCAAGACATTTTAAACCAGCCATTCTTAAAACCACCAAGGCATTTCAATCAACATATCGACAGCAATGTTGAAAATAAAATGAATTTTAGTTACAACAGCGGTTTACTTTGCTGTCTAATAATAGTTTTTTAATAAATATATCTCTAAATATAAAGACCAAACGTTACAAAGTGTTTAAATAATTAGACTCCGCGAATGTATTTGCTTTAAACGCTCTCTTAAACTTAATAAAAAAATAATGCGTTGAACAACACAAGAAGTACTGTTGTAGCATCTTTTAAACTCCCAGTGGTAATTATACGCATGAATAGTTCAAGTAAAAATTAAATTTTCATTTTCAAATGGAAATAATGAATAATTTTCTACGCCTACGCCCTAGATACATCTCAATATAGCGGAGATACAATGCTTTGTTTTCGAAAATTGTACTTTTAATTTTTTAAAAATTGTAAAATAGCCGAAAACCCTCTTGGGGCACTAATATTTCATATATATCTGTGATATATTAGAAAAATACTTTTTCTAAAAGAATATATATTTGCGCCAATAAAGCACTGCAAAGAGTCCATGTTTGTCTTAAGGCTATATTCCTGAAAAGTTGTTTACTTGAAGGTTTTAATGTTTAATGCGGTTGTATTTCTAAAAACATTCTGACACGAATCTTCAGAAATAATGTCAACAGTTTTGTACCTGAGTGACTATTAAAACAAAGTTAGCCATTTTTTAAGGCATACACAGTATGGGCAAAAGTATTCTAACACTTAGAATGAAAGATAAAATACTGATTTCGGCTTATCGATGTCATTGTTTCCTTTTAGCCTGTGTGCCCAAACACATATATATGTCTAAATATTCTGTTTAGTATTTTGGTACAAAGCTGAGATTCTTTCCATATTTTGAAAACAAATTAACAGGGATAACCGTAACTTTTTCTTTTTTACTGAAGGAGTGAGTTTATTTTGTTTTGTGAAATTTTCTTCCAGATTTTATGGATATAATCTCTCATATAATTTATATTGCTTTCGATTAAGATCTCATACTATTAATGCAGTATCTCATGATAGTTACAGTACAAATTTTGGGTCTGTATTGCTCTTAGTAACTGATTATTTACTTTCCAAATGGTGTGTGTGTGTGACTCAATATCAACATCAAAGGAAATCAGGAATCGATAGAGAAAATGCAACTGCAATTTTTATGGGGAAATATTTGACAATAGTCTATAAGCTACTTTCATTTGAAAGAAAACACTAATTTACGCTGATATCTCAAATTTTTCTTTAGTGTTTCTATATTATTTCTGCAAAGAATAGAAAATGTTGCTTTTGTATGTGTAAATTTTAAATAGGTGGTGTTTGACTTTCAGTTGGCGATGCTAACTTCGTTTTTCATCGTAAATTTTTTGTAACATCATATACAATAAAGGATTATTCTCGTTTTGTAATCGAACTACAAATTTTAATCGAAATTCGTGGCCTTACTCTACATTTCTGTTTGTACTTAAAGTTATATATAATTATTTTTATTTCACACAAACTTAGAAGTTTAGTCTTTTTTGTTTCAAAACGATTACATACATAAATAACAATTCCAAGCATATACCTGTATAAATTACTTTATCATATATTAAATCATCTATTAAACGATATTCGATATATAAATTTCCAAATACGTCTTGGACATAATGATGTAAGCTGAAGCTTTGAATATCACATTTAAATTTATTACAGAACCAAACGTATATATTTGCTATATGTATAATGATGTAATAAAATATTCTTGAGAATATTTTATTACATCATTATTCATCTAGCAGATCTTTGGACCAATCTCACGTGAAACAAGATTTACTAATGGTCTTGAAATCTTAAAAGTAATTGAAGACCCTTTGGTATATACCAATGTTATTAGTAACATGGAAAATTGAGTAAATGCCGGTCGCTCTTTATTTTCGTATGACATTTTATGCTTTGACAACGTACGGTCATAGGTTTGTATATCAACGTATTACCTTCAAATTTGAATAAAGTGTTTTCATTAAGTTTTAAGTCAGAGTCGTTTTGTCCCAACGAAGTAAATGCTCATAAATTAAAGAGAACATTGATTATATAGATTTAGTTTTTGCTTTATAACAGTTCGCCAAAATAAATATACGGCTTTTTAATTTCAAACTCGATATTTTCAACATGTGCCTTTTCTCTCTCTCTCAATAAGCTTGCTGGATATAATGAGTTTTATGCATATTTAACGTAAGTTCAACGTCTTTACATCTAGATAACAGTTACTTTATCAGGTCTTGAAGTTCTAAAATAATTTTAATTTAACTAAGTTTATTAATTTTATTTTAAATAAGTTTAAATTTAAAGGTATACACACTCTTTTGAAAAAAAAACGAAGCATCCCTAAAAAATTATCCGATCATCTCAAAATTTCGCATGCAAATTCCTTTAGATCAAGTGCAAATGATTAAATTTTCAAAGCCAATGAGTGTTAACTTCAATCATAGCGCGCATTTCTACTGTGCAACGAGCATCGTATAAAAGAGGTAAAAATTGCAGACGGTTTATTTTTTTTCGTTGTCGGCGTTGCAGTTCCCTGGAGACGCAACCAGTAATGACGTTGGGACGTTGTCGAAGACCTTATAGCCAATTTTACGACTTCGAACGTGGTCGCATAGTCGGGATGCTTGAAGCGGGCTGGTCCTACTGAGCAGTAAGCCACCATCGACAGAATCGCCTCTGGGATTACAGCGCCGCCTCCGGCGGCCACCCTTCCCAATGAAACCCTTGCAAAAAAGAAGAAGACAGAATCGCCTGGAGTGGTGTCGTAGCCGATCATCATAGCTGCCAGCAGATTGGTATCGCATAGTGTTCAGCGATGAATCCTTTCTTCAGTCTTGGAGCAGATGACCATCGGATCCATGTGTGTAGGCGCCAGGGCCAGCGGTCCCAACCACCCTTTGTTTAACAGAGGCATACAGCCATTACCCCTAGTGTGATGGTGTGGGGTGCTATCTCATACGACAGCAGGACGCCCTTAATCATCCTGCGTGCAACTTTAACAACTCAACGATATGTTGATGACATCCTGTGGCCGTTTACGTTACTCTTCATGACACGACAGTTTGGAGTCATTTTCCAACAAGATAATGCCAGGCCCCATACGGCTCGCATATCTGTGAGCTACCCCAGTGCTGTTGATACTCTTCCTTGAAACGTTAGGTCACCAGACCTTTCGCCAATCGAACATGTATGGGACATGGTAGGTTGACAGATTCGGGCACCACAAAATGTGGCTGATCTGAAGCAAGATATGAGGAATGCTTGGCAAAATGTGTCGTAGGATGACATTAAGAGCGTTTATCACTCCTTACCTAGACGTAAAGAAAGAAGCATGCATCGCCGCCAGTGGGAGGTAGGGATGTTACCAACTGTTGATTTGAACATTCAATGTACAATTCCTAGCCATTGATGGGTCCTACGTCTTTAAATTTTTATAATTTCTTTACCTGTGTAGTATATGATGGATGCACATTTATTTAATTTCAATAAAATAAATAATTTCTTCAAAGCACTTCTTTTTGGTACAAATATATATATATATATATATACAGAGGGCAGCTCGAGGTTGATTTTGAACCCAAGCAGCCTGGCGCGGATTGCTTTTTGGCACCCCCTTCTCCGGCGAAAACAGGAGATTTTCACAGATGAACAGTAAGCCTTATAACTTAGAAAACTGGCCAAAAGTCTCTGAAAGAATTTCTCTAAAGATGTCTCTAAAAATTTCTCTAAACCTTCCCCGTTTTAGAGAGATTTTCTACTGTCTGTTCAATTAAAAAAAATTTAACTTGACTTCAATTTGGCGCCCTCATTCAAACGGGAACCCTGGCGGTCGCCCGGGTTGAGGTCCCTTAAGCCGCCCCTGAGTTCAAAACTCATGGGGGGTGGGGAGGAATAAGTGACTTTAAAGGAGATTATGTGATGCGGTCTTAGAGAAAATAATGTGTTTTGATATCCAGTGGGAAGATTGAGCCCCCTTGTCTACGCCTCTGGCGGGCAATAAGATTTGTAAGGTTAAACCATCCTCGCGGATGTCTAAATACAGGAAAAACCCTCATTTGCGAACACTCACGAGACAGAAAATGTTGCCCATAAAAAAGAGGTATTATTGTAAAGAAATTCCTTTCAGAGACATTTTTTATCGTAAAAACAAGATGACCTTATCTAACGGCTGCTCGTTAAAAAACGTTTTAATGTAATTTTGGGAATCTGTATTGAGAATGTAAAAAATTTATACTGGAGGCTTTTAACGTTTTATTAATAATACACGGCGCAAAATTATTTAGTTTGCAACTGATAGTGGTTAATGGGAGCTAATACTATTAGCCAGAATTTATTTTGTGTTTAAACAATATATTTTCATTTTTCTCTCTGAGAAGATCTGATGATCGCAATATGTAAAGGAATTCTTACTGTACTACATAAGCGATCAAAGTTTGAGAACACTGTTGTAAAAGGTCTCGATTTTGTGGTAAACATTATAACCGCCTTTTGCAACGTAACTCTACTCAACTAATCCGGGATTTTTCAGGTCCTAATTAATCTGGATAGTGGGATTTTTGATACAATGCGATCGGCTAAATTTTCAATGTGAATGCATTTTATAATTGTGAATTTCAATCTTCATAAGATTATCGATCCCTACATAAGATCATCGATATAAAATTGTTGATATTTATACTTACTTGATTTCAGCAGTTTCCTTCCGAATTTTAATCGTTTGCTGCGGTAAGAGGAAAGAACGAAAATCATGGCATTCAGCAATCACGCGACTCAACCTCTGATGATGGTATTACTGATTAAGATCAAATCTGATTTTGATAATGGTAGAACTACTTTTCAACTCACCGAGTATACTTTACAACGTGCATCTAAAGCGGCAGAATCAACTATAACAAGGATAGTGTTGGTAAATACCCTCCTCAATCAGTCAAATAAATGGTCTCAGAAAATATGTCTGAACAGTTGATATTTGGCTTCATGCATGTGTCCCGTAGTGATGGACCAAACTGTTATTTTTGAGTAACCTGTTCCAACGTTCCTGTTCCAATCACGTAACAGGTTCCAATCAGCGGTGATTTCAATCACCGGTGACTGGAACGTATTCGTTGCTTCACAGGTTTTGGGAATTGAGGAACTTAACGATAACACATTTCAACGCTCAATCCGTAACAGAACGTCGTGCCAACTCCATAAAAATAACAAATCCTTTGGAAAAAAATACACACATATGAAGTACAAAAATAATGAGAAAAAGTAAGGCTTTAAAATATTGAATTTTAGATATTTTAAAAAATACACGATTTTAAAAATCAAAGAAAGTTTAAAAAACTAATTCTAAGTAATGAAATACAGCAAAAAATATTGACACTGCTGTAAATTAATTGGTAAAACATACTGAAAGGTTACAATGTGGAACTAATTAAACAGGATAATGATACAAAATGTGTATTCTCAGCTGATGTAGTTATACACATGTATGTATTCAGAATTTTTCATGTGTAAAGCTCAGTAATGTAAAAATATTAATACTTGTACTAATTAATATACATGGATAAAAAATCTATTCCATTAAATATGAATTGGCATTTAGGAACAATAATCTTTCGGCGTGAAGAGGCTCCAACCGATTTCTCCCATCGGTTAAAATGTTACCAGCCTTTAAGAAAATTCTTTCGCAAGGCACTCATGTTGCCATAAAGTTGAATTTCCTTTTCGCTAACTCTGATAGATTTGGGTAGATCAGAGAATGGGATCTCCACCATGACAAAGGGTCATGATTCTGCGGCAAGTTAATTTTTTTTTAATTATCGTCTAGATAGCGATTGATTTCGCTAGTTGCTATTGAAGTAGGAATACCTATATAATCACATATTAACTGAATTTAAACTTTAAGTAAATTAAATAAAAATAAATCAATTAAAACAATAATTAAATAAACTGATTAAAACAATTAGTTAATTAAAACAATATTTGGTTAATTAAAATAATATTTGGTTAACTATAATAATAATATAACCTCTTGTAATATCAGATATTAAATGGGTAATTAGTGCCTAAGCCCTTGTGTCAGCTAGACAACTATGCCGGATGTTGTGATAGCCCGTTATCTCAGCGCGTTTCCTGTGTGATGGAAACGGAGGAATATGTTCTTAGAACAGTGATTTCTCGATCACCTGTGATTTGTAACTGTTACTTCAAGTAACTCCTATCCCTAATCACCGATAATCTGAAATAACAGCTGTTATTTGAGAACAGGGATTTCAGAGGAGCATACTGTTCCTGAAACAGTGATCAGTCGGTAACAGGTGATTTTTAACAGTTACCTTAAATAACTCCCATCTCTAGTGTCCCTTACCTGCAATAATAGAAGCTGTCAATGGATATATGCAACCGAATGCGTGTTTTCTACGGTCGGGAACCTTAAAAACTCTCACACACTTGTGACATCCACAGCATCAATCCATCACACCTGCTGCCAGTGATATACATTTCCTGACCTATCTTAATACTCCTGGAGAACGAATATGATCTCGGTTGCAGTAGAGAAAGTATTGATAGTTTCTGAAGCCATAAGATACGCTGTTGACTATGGTATTAAGTTCATGATTCTAATTACCCACGTATTGCCTTTAATTTGGTCGATTATTATTTCTATACTTGCACCTTTTAGTGACATTTAGAGAAAAAGTTTGGTGGAGTGATGGCAAAGGCAGTAACCTACAGCAAACATAAGTTGGAGATTATTTTTTAGTGAGAAAAGGCAACTTCTTCATTAAGCCAAAAATTGGGACAGCCGTTCGTGAAATACATTAAATAATAGCATTGACATTGTAGAGCTGGATTTTTTATTTTAGTTAAAGCATAGCGGCGCGTTTCGTTCTGATATTATCATTCGTTAGAAATCCACAGGGGGTGAACTTCAAGTGAGTGCAGAACGTAGACATCTCTTTAGTTCCTAATTACATGCAAAAATATGAGAGTCTGCAATGCTCCTATTAGTGTTTAATTTATCTGAGGGGTGATAGCCTCCTTTGCTACCTTCAGTCTATATTCATGGAGGTAGATTATCATGACAAAGCAGTTCGTTTTGGATCTTGTTAAAATGTTTCTTGCCTTAGACTTTTCCAAAAACTTTGCGATCGCAAGAAGGAACAAGAGAAACTTGGGTTCTTTTAAACCAGGGTTATTCAGCAAGGATTCAAGGCAGTAACCAGAATTTAATTTCGGGGGGGTTCAAAATTGTTTACAAAATAGAACTGAACAAAGCTGTGTAATCTTTATCTTAAAGAAGAGATATAAACGCCTCATGAAAAATAAATGAGGAAATACCAATTTTGCCTTCAGACATAATTGTAATTTTTTGCTTGTAGTTTTGCCATCAAAATTTAATTTTTTTATGATGTAACTCTTTTAAGGAAAATAGTTTCTATATATTTTTTTCTTTAAAGTATTCACAAATTATTGGTCCACGAAACTAGATTTTGTTGTTAGAATATTAATAATTATGCAGGGTTTGAGAGCTTTTTTCTCCCTTTTTCGCAAGATTGATATGTAAATACATATACCGTAGGCGTAGGCAGAAAGTTCATAAGGGGGTTATAGGCTCAATGGGAAGGGTTACAGAGCTACAACTCACATATTCCTATGTTAAATATACAAAATTTCATTGCATCATTACAATCGGGGGTTACAACCCCCATCAACACCCCCTGCGTACGCCAGTGACATGTACGTATTTTTACGTTCTTATTACAAATTTAGTTTCGGATGGATGGGTCCCTAAGACCCTCTTGGATACGGGCATGACGTGATTCCGCACAACCCTAGGGATCTACGAAATATTGTTAGGAGTTTCCCGAGAAATCGTGATCAGCTACAAAAAACAATGGTCACAAGAGGCATAAAGAATCGCTCACTGGTCAAATCAAGGAATGTTAATGCCGTTCTCTTACAAATGAGAAGAATCGCTGACAGGTTTAGGCATAGGTTGGTTTTGCACACTTTTACTCTCCGATCGTTTTTAGCATACGAGTTGTTGATACAGGTTGAGTAGCCCTTTTCTGAAATGCCAGGATCATTGTGTTTCGAATTTTGGATTTTAAAGTATTGACATATAGACAGGGGTGGCTCGAGGTGGCTTTTGAACCCGGGAAACATGGCACTGATTGCTTTTTTGGCGCCTCTCCTCTGGCGAAAACAGGAGATTTTCACAGATGCACAATAAGCCATATAACATATAAAAGTGGCCAAAAATCTCTAAAAGAATTTCTCTAAAGATGTCTCTAAAAATTTTCCTAAACTTTTTCATTTTTTTTAGAGAGGTTTTCTACTGTTGGGTCAATTAAAAAAAATTTGAACTTGACTTCAGTTTGGCGCCCTCATCCAAACGGGAACCCGGATGGCCGCCCGCGTTGCCCGGCCCTTAAGCCGCCCCTGTATATATGTATGCATACTTAGAGTATTCTTATACAGATTTACAAATACACCCTTTTACCCACATTACTCTCAACTAGTACATTACGCCCTTAACCACTCTATTCTTCTTTTCATTTACTTTTTTATAAGGACATTTCTTCGGTCAGTTTAAATTCAACTGAGAGCTTTGATTGCCCATCGTTAATTTTTGTAATGTGGATAATATTAAGGAATTTGAAGACAAAATCGCAAATTTAAATATTATTTTTTAGTTTTTATCTAAAATCTAAAATTTTCTTCGACGACAAATGAAGATCAAAAAGATGATTATGTGGCAACAACAAAAGACATAAATATTAAGTATTTTTACGAAACAAATAAAAAGGGAATATTTTTTCATGATGTTAGATAATTATACATACAAACGCTTTTGATTACCTTTCAAAAACATTTACAAAAAATAGATTTTAGATAGAATTTATTTAGAATGGTGAAATACGAGTAGTTCAGTTGAGACTCTTTTCAATTAGTTTTTGTTCCCATTATCGTGTATGAATTTTACAAAAATAACAATCAATTGAGCCACTGGAAAAGTGTCTTAAAATGCTATGAATATTGCGGAATAATAAAAAGGCCTTTCGAGCTCGGAACAATAGTAATAACTATGCATACAACCAGAGGTACCAATTATAAGGGGGCCCCCCAAGCCCCTTCACCCCCAAAAAATAATTGTGGGACAGACCTAAAATTGATGGATGATAAAAAAAAAATGAGGAATAAAATTGAAAATGGTGGACATAACCTATAAAATAAATTAATTATTTTTACATTATTGTTTATAGTTTTCCTGTTTCTGGTTGACCCAAGTATACGCGGGTTCTTTCATTTAGCCAGTATGCAACAAACATTTTAAATTTAGAAAAGCAGGTTTGTTTAATGCAAGAAATTTGCAAAAGAGGGGGCATTTTTCAATTTTCCTTATTCATCTATAAAAAAGACAACTGAAAATCATTAACCAATTCAGTTTTTCTGCAGTTACAGCAACTCCATTCAGTCAGGTCTTAGTAGAATCTAATGAACATATGAAGAAGAATTGGACTTGACTAAGTACAGTAGAAATTATCTATGCGGGCACAGACAAGAAACTCTTGTTCCATGTTGACCGCTAATCTCCAAATCGAAGAAAACACTTGGAAAACAAAAAAAAAAGGGGGCTTCTGTATATACGCAGCCGACCCTTTCTACACAGGCCATTGTGTTGACTGACCACCCCTTGTATTCCGATCACCTGCCCCAAGCAACCACCGCCTTTCGTAACGACGTTTTTAACCTAAAAATATCAAACACATTTTGAGAAATAAATGTAGTTTCAATCTATCGAACAGTACAGTTATAAGGTAGTTTTTGTTTGAACAACAAGTGAGACATCGTGAAGAGGTATTTTATTAAACAATGTACTACAATTTTTATATAAGCATACTGCAGGAAATGGTACGGGTGTTTATGTATTCGACTTACCTCGATGGGTAGGTTTTTCCTTGTTCACAGTTGGATATATTCTATGTCATGTGATTATATACTTTTACTTTCACCACTCTAGCAGAGTGAACCTTACCTCTTTCATACATCTATTTACTCTTTTTTACACGTTTTGTCGATCACTTATTACAGTTTTTTACAGGGGCTTAACGGAAACTGCTTTAGAGGCTTAAATTCCGTTAGTTCGAATAACTAGTCTGAATTTATCGAAATCATCCTTGTTGAGATATTCAGAAGCGAAAACGGCAAATTTAAATTAAAACATCGTTACGCCCTAGTTTTGTGTTTGTTTGGGTGTTTTATGGCGCAAGAGCATCTGGGCTATACTGCGCCAAACATGGTGCACTAGTTTCATTAGAGTGCAATGTTGTTCACATAACTGTAATGGGGTTATATAGAAATGTGTGTAGAGACGTACTTTTTCTTTCCCCTAGTTACGTCCACCGCCTTCTGGCTCGCTGAGTTTGATTTCGACTCTTAAATAAACTTTATTGGATACAGTTGTATCATGTGGTGATGCCAGTCGCCTATCATGATGCCCCCACACCAAACAACTGACAAATATCCGTCTTCATGTGACAGTCTAAACTGTCATACACCGAAAGGGTTAAATAGATAAAAAATGGCGGGCGTTGGGGTAGGGAACGTTTAACTCCTCATTTGTACGCTGTAAGGTTATTGTGTATTCCTATCTTAATTTCTTAAAATGCTTTGACACCTTCTTCTCTAATGTTAATGATTTGTAGTTTTTCGTTTCTTTCTCTTCTATTTTGAACATTATAAATCAGTTTATACTGTGTATGCATATCGTAAAGTGCTGAGAAAAATTAATACAATAAAATGGTGAATATACTCGAAAGCAATAAAAATATTATTGTACAATCTGAAATTTTCTTTTGATATACAGTAGATAATCTGTTATTCTGTTTTAAAAACATTCTTATTTAACAAATTATCTTTCTTTTTAGAAACAGGTGGAAGAAAGACGCCCTTGACAGTCGGGAAAATCCGAAATGATAGCTAAAGGAAACGCCTTTTGTTGGACTGCTATTTAATTAACAGCAAATTGCACAGTATAAGAAATTTTCTTCTTTAGCAATTTGGAAATTATTTTCTAATTAGCAAAAGTCTTTAAGAATTAAGTTATTTCAAATAAAAAAATATTTTTAGTAAAATCGGTAACTAAAGGGTTTGCAAATACTACTGTATTTTGCGAGGATGTTGAAAAAGCATTGAGCAAATTTAAAATGTAGCGAAAATGTTAAACAGACGAATAAATTCGATATTTCAAATTTATTTTAATTTATTTTATGAGAGAAGGGTTGTTTACTAAGCTGTTTTGCTGATACTTCTATTTTAATAATACTCAAAAGCAAGGGAGTTTTTTTGGTACGAAGTGATTGAATTTCTGGTTTTGTTTCAAATTTGTTAATGTTTATATAAATATGTGCATCACGGAACTACAGTATATTGTGTAGTAGAAATAATATTAGCATATGCTAGACTAATTAAAAGCAATACGAAACGAATAATGCTTAAACCTCACACGTTCTTTAATAAATTTATAAATTTCATCATTTTGAAAAATCAATGAATCGAAATAAATAAGAAAATAAAACGCGCACTATCGAACAGCGGCTTTCAATAAAAACTGATTCAGACCTTATAATAAATAATTTGAACAGCGTCTATCCACTTTTCTTAAATGCTCTACAAACTTCCCTAAGAAAGTGCATTTTCTAGTGTAGGCTCTTTAAATAGGTGCAAGTGGACAAAAATGCAGTTTTAGGTAATTAAAACTTAAACAGTCTTATGGCGCTTCACAGTCGAGAGATTTGTAAGGTTGGAGAATCCCCATCAAGAATGCGTAGATGCTCGAGTCCATGTCGCATGACAACAACATTTACCGAAGTCGTTGTTGGGCCTGGAGATTCTGCTCAAGCTGACGTCACCGTTAAAGAACTAGAATCGCCGAAGTCACCAAAATCTCCAAAACTGTCGCCTAAGAATACACCCTCATCATCGTCTGCATCAACACCAACAGCTCCCGATGCTCCAGGCAAGAAAGTTTCCTCACGCTTACTAATGCAGAAAGGCGATCGGGAAGAATCCGTGGTGAGTAAAGGTTCAAAATCACCAAAACATGCCGCGTGGAAGACATCGAAGTTTTTTAGTCGAAGCATGGCATCGGGAGAATTGCTGAAGAGTTTTAAAAAAATGTCTACTACTACATCTCCTGCACATACTGGAGCAACGGAAGATGTAACTCAGACACCTGACGCAAATAAGAATTCAGAATCCAAGTCATTCAAAAACCGATTCAGCTCTTTACGAAGGAAAAGTGGCAGCGATACGGATAAGGTACCAGTTGTCGATGAAGAAACATTGAAACATGGAAGCAGTGACGTCAAAGGGATAATCTGTAAGAAAGAAGATATTATCTCTCTCATACACGAAGTTTCAAAAGAGCGCAGAGTATCCTCTCCTGGAGAATTAACAATCCCACCTTGTTTGCCAACTCAGGCTGTTCCAGTGCTTAAATCACCATCCTTGAAGATCCCACCTGGCTCCCCATTGAATCGTCCGAATTTTCGAAGCTCAAGATCGAGCTCTTTAGATCCGACGATGATTCCAAATGAAAGATTATTGTATCGGCCACAAGCCAAGCTGCCTATGATAAGGACCGTAGTTCATCCTCCGTCAATGGCATCAGGTCATCGAGTCTCCGATGATATTTATATTCAGAAGAAATCCTTTCTAGAGGTCGTCCCAGATACAAAAAGAAGGTTGTCAGGTCCTTTGATTGAAATCAAAGAAAATAAAATTTTGGAAACCAATGGTAATAACGAGGACGAAACGGAAGGAGCTTCGAGTGAAGACCCAGCCGTTCAGTGGGACGAGGGAAATTTTGTTGATCCGAATTTGCTAGGTGGCGCTATTGAGGCATTTTTAAAAGGCATGGGTTCTGCCCCAGGTCCCAGTACCAACGAAAAACGAGTTTCTTTCAAGAAAAGCTAAAAACTTTTTTATTTTTGCAATCCAGCAAATAATAGATCATTAAAAATAGTGAAAAGAATATCACATATCCTAATTTATCAGCTAAAGCATAATTTAAAATATTTATTCAATAGGTTTAAGTTAAAAAAATTTAACCAAATTCAGATTAGAAATGTCATTGCTTATATATTTTGTCCTCTTAAAAGAATATTTTCATAATCTAACCTTAAAAAAACGTTAAAATTTTCAATTGGCTAACGCAAATATACAATCTGATTTCGAAAGCATCTGTAATTGAAAAAAAGTAAGTTTTAAACAGAAAAGCCTTGGTGTTTTCTATTTATCTTTAGAAGCATGGCATGGACTAATAATTCTGGGGTTTCAGCGTTTTGAAATCTCACATAGAAATGTTTGTCACAAGTTCTTTTCTTCCATTTATTCTATGGATATTCACGCTACATCCCATAAATTTTAAAAATGTATGTGCATGCGTTCAGGTTCTCCCAACTTCCCAGAAATACACGTCAATCATCAAAGGCAGTATAAATGTAAAGAAAAACACTAAGTTTTCTTAGATCAAATATTTGTGTTTGTTGAGCCGTTTTTAATAAACAAAATCTTGATAGAAAAACAAACAATATTCAACAGATGAATAATAGCTGGTGGTCTACAAAATGTTATATTTATTATATTTAAATATATACACGAAACCGCCATACAAAAACTAACATTATATTCTTATATATGGCACATAATCTAAATAAATTTAACCAGATCTAATATCTGTATTCTAATCTAATAGCTATCAAACAACGAATTTGAAAATTATAAAACCTTCAGTAAGTACCAATAAATTTAGCATCCAGCTAAAACCTGAACAATACATCAATATCTTAAAAGATCCATTAATCAATCTAAACTTGTTCATTTACCATTATAACTTAAAAATTGCCGCATTCCTGTCTAAAGAAAGACAATTTTCAAACGCATATTAATCACTCCCACTCCTTTCTACTGGAAACGAAAGGCCTGAAGGGGGTAAAGGCAGTTACTTTTTGATATCTGTTATATGTTGATATCATTTCGTTTTAAATGATGTATTTATTTTGTACTCCCGTAATATTCAATTCTGGTATTTCAAAATTTTAATTTAGTCAGCATTGGAAGCGACAATTAATAACAGGCATACTCTCGATACTAGTAAAATCGAAAATACAGTATATTTGAGAATAAATTTGAAGCTTCCGCACTGAATAGTGATAAAATACTACTCCCCGCCTTTCTGTAACTACGATTCTCTATAACACAACCTTACAGGGGCGGGCTGGGTCCTCTCAAAGGGAGCATACCTGGGATTATCGGAGGGCGCTAGTCCTATAGCCCATGAGGGCGCACCGGCCCGGTCCGCCCCTGTAACCTTACAAAGACAACAGCAAATATATATGTGTATACCATCCGAAATGAAAAAAATGGCCATTAATTGAATCTTAATGTTTCTCACGTCTTCCGTTGTCGTCATCTGAAAAACATACCCTTGCGTTGCGTTCATTCTAAGTGCTGGAAGAGGGATTATGCTTTCTTAAGCAAACGGGCATGGATTCCTTATTTTCTTTACTGTGGTGTAATTATGTCATTGTGTTGAACTCTTGATATTGTATGCCTCAAGATAGCTCTTGTGAACTATGTCATTCGATGTTGTTCCTCAGCTTTTATCATAAGTGTCAATCATATCGCAGAGTCAAATTTCCAATCAAATGCTATATGTAATCATCTATTTTCGAAAATTTACATACACGAGATTGTAGCCAGTTTGTACCAATATTGAATAGATATTTTTGAGTATATATTGTAATACACGTGGTGTAGAAGATTATAGAAGTATATAATGATATTTGTTCGCAGATGAAGCATTTTTTGTTATTCCCGCTGCTTAATTTTACATGAGATAACATCATGTTTTATCGTATTGTTCGGTTTCCGTGTTTTGTAACAAAGTATTTTATGTTTCTAAGGAAGGAAAACATCGATGGTGTCTACTCGTAGCAGTAGATTTTCTTATGAAACGTAAATGCCTCAAAAAAGAATCGTTTTATATATATACTCTCTTTGAATGTTATCTAAGCGTAAATGTCATTTACACGTTGGCAATTAGTTATAAATGTTTTATATTTATGTAACGCACAGTTCATGTATACTAATAGAAAAAATGGCAGTATCTCTCTCAGTGCCAACATGAATTCAATTGTAGCGTACAATTAAAAACCGTCATGATGCGTTTAATGCCGAATTCATACAGCGAATCAACTTTATATGTCATAAGTATTAATGTAATGATTTCATGTAATATTACGCATGCTTAAGGACGAATTTTACCAATTTGTTCCCTTGATTTTTTAAGTATATATGTATTGTTATTGTTCAGCTCCTTTTTTTCAATTATGTCAGCCTAGTAACCTCATAACTTCAGATGTCAAATACGTATATATTTCATCAGTGTTTTTAAAAGGTTTAACTCTGTTCGATTAGCTTAACCGCATTGCGGATATAAAATACACATACTTTTCTGATATTGAAGTCTGATAAAAAAGATTATTTTAAATTTCTCTAATTAAAGAAAGTGTTTATGTTATTGATGTAGGACTGCACGAGTTCCTCATCTAATTAAGTGATTAATTTAGCCCTCGCTACAAAGCCATTGTATATAATATCTGTTGAAAGAAATAACCATCATCGTGGATAATTATTCAATTTAAGGGTCATGTTTTGGTCCATTGTGAACCCTTAAGAAGGCATGAAAACTATATATGTTTATCTGTGGTAATAATGTTTTACTTATACTCTCGCCTATGCAGCTTCTACAAAACGCAAGCATGGTCTTTTGAGTCCTCTATATTCTCTGCTGGCTAAACGAAATCAGTTGCAAAAATATGCTATCCGCCTTGTACTCTATACGTCGTATGGTGTCATAAAAGTGTATTGTCTTCCTAAACTATGGTAATATTCAACTGGCTAGAAGGTACAAACGGGACAGAAAGCTGCCTCATCGTGATAAACTGACATTCCCGTATGTTTACGTTATTGTGTTTAAAAGGTGAATTATCTTCTAACAATGAAACCTCACCCCACCCCGGAACTCACACGCTGAATCTAACGAACTGAATTCAGCTTAACGTACCCACCATAAAAACCTTAATGTGTGAAAACTAGCTGCCATCTTCCCCTTAGAAATCGAGAAATTAAATATTAAAAAGTAGTTAAAATAGCACCAATTGCAACACTTTTGACAATATGTGGCGAGATAGCATGTTGGTCGGAAAAGGTGAAAAGCGAACTCGAGGATGTATTTTAAAAGTTTAAAATACGTTCAGTAATACAGTGTTAGTGTTAACTTGTTAGATTTAAACGTATTAGATTTTGAAATTTATTTTTTTTTCTATTCATTAAACTGGAGTTCTACATTTTTGTTTTATTTCTGAAAGTCGTAGCAGAAAACACTTTAATTTTTATAATCACATTGCAAGTTGCAATTCAATTTGTGCATAAGAGAAGCATTTATTTTTATTTAGAAAATTCTGTCACAAAGTATCGCTTGCATTCTTTTTATCGGTGTGTAGATAACTTGGAACAGAGTATAAATATATGTGATGTTGTTTGTATGCTTTTTGAGGAATTTTCTTCGAAAAATAAGACATTGTCCCTATACATAGAAGGAGAAGAAACAAATCCCAAAAATCAAATTGTCGAGGTTTTGCAAAATTATGGGAAAGTAATTGCAACAGGTTTGGTTGTAAACGAAGAAATATTTATATTTAATAATATATTTCATACCAGCACCCATACTGTCAGGAATACAGCGAATCGCTGTTGTAGATAAACCGTGACAGTACTTACACTAAAAATGCCTATTACACATATCTTTTAAAAATTTATTTATGAAAGAAATTAAAAAGTGCCAAATGGCGATAAAGTCTCTCTTTTGTCAACCCAAACTCATTTTTTATTAATTATTTTTAGCGTTAATCTGAAGAGATAGATGCTAATTTTCACATATTAGGTTTCTTATGGTGTTTACTTATGACTGAATTAAATTCATTAGATTTGGCGTGTGAGCTCCGCGACGTTTCCTAGTAAGTAACCCGCTGTGGTATTAGCTATAAGCTACAACACCAATGCAAAGGAGATGTACAGAAGACGTGGAGCAATGCACACTTTTAGCTTTCTTTAATTTGCATGCTGTACACAAAGTTTTAAGTAATTTGACCAAGAAATAAAATGTTCTGTATTTCCTTAGATTTTTCTTTCGATGTAACCGATCTGTGATCAAATAAATGTAATTACCTGAAAAAGCATTGCTTGCTTCTATTAAATGAATATAAGTATTGGAACATTACTACCCATCATATACACATCTTTACGTCAGCACTATGTCCTTGAAGGCTCAAATACAGGAAATTTCTTTAGAATTTGCACTTAAATTCCAGTTTAAAATGTTTGTTTGTTTTGTGGTTTTACGGCTCAAGGTCTACAGTGGTCATGCTGCGCCGGGACCTACTGTTTTCCGAGGAATCCGAACCTCTGGACCTACAATTTTCCGAGGAATCAGAACCTCTCGGACCTGCAGTTTTCCGAGGAATCCGAACCTCTTAAGGCATAGGGAACCAAACCCCGGACTACAGTGAGCAGTGCAACCAATTAATAATGAAAACCAATTATGGGAATAAAATGCATTTGCAAAGTACCAAAAAATATATAATTGGTGATCATTAGGGTGCTTCCATCCATAACGTTAAAATCTCAACTTAGTATTTGATCTTTCTCCAGGGTGCCATTTGGGGATGCCACATATAAGAAGTGTATATGCATTTTTTTTTTTTTAAATTGAACAATATTTAGGACTTGCTCACTTTAACTGAAATTCACTTTTTATGCAAAAGTGTGCGCTATGAGCATTCACGGTTATAATTTGATTCTTTTTATTGTTACAATGATGAAAATATTCACGTACAATTTTATAAAATTATTAACTGAATTTTATTAATTAAGTTTGTGTGATTACTTAGCTAATTAGTTGATCTACTGAATAATTGATGATTAGTTGTCATTTCTGAGCACAGAGGGCGCCACCTTTTGTAATGCATTTTGGAACATTATAGAAGCTTATAGAAGAGAACATTATAGAACAGTGAGAACATTATAGAACATTAAGAACATTATAGAACATTAAGAACATTATAGAAGCGTTGCAAGGTTAAAAAGGTTTTAAAATGAGAAGCTTTACAGAAAGAGCAGTCTTTAAGGAATTAATAAGAAATAAGGGTTGAATTGTTAATGTTCTATTTGATTTTTTTTTTTTTTTTAATGATTGAGATAGACCACGCTGTGCAAATCTCTTGCTTACACTTTTATGTTTTGATTTTTATGCTCGTAATTTTGGATGTTGTGAGTGTGATACTTTGATAATTTTGAATATAATTATCTTTGAATTTCACTGATTTAATTCTATTCATTGAATTGTAACTTGGTAGAGAAATGTTAAATTCAGCCTGCCGTCATCATATCTGAGAGATCATGATTGAAAAAGTCTTCAGTCTGTGTGATGTTTCGAAATCTCCAAATATGGAATTTTTAACCATATTGAGAATTTTTATCAACAAATAGACCAGTGTTTATTTTCGACAGCTGTGGACAATGAGAACCTGGCAACATTGATCGCACCATGGAAAGATAGTTTCATTGACTTCGCAGTAGCAGAGTTGAGGAAATTTCAGTCACGAGATGATTATCTCTAACTTCTTAAATTGTCAATTATCTTCTAAGGTGCTGATTCATCCCATGGGACAAACTTTCGATATTCATGAGCAGTTCACTATGCCCGCTGAATGGCTAGGGCTATTTACTCAATTAAGATGAGACCCTTTCGTAATCAGAATAAACCACTACAACAGAGATCACCAGGAACGCTAAGGTTCCGTGGCCCTTTGCATTATGAACACATATGGAATCACTTAAAGGATATATGCTTTTTTGTAACAGCACTTTATATGCAATACTGATTCCAGAGTCCATCTTCTACTGCATCACCAAGAACTGGTCTCGGATTGCTCTGTGAACTGCCCCAGCATCCAAACAAAGATGTAGTTAAGGTAGCTACCACAGCATTTGGTCATCATCTTTGGTATTTATATGAAATTTTGGTTAGCTTTGGATTTTTTGATGATCATGTTTCAATGGAAGAAAAAAAAGTTAATGATAGATACTCTCTCAAAAAGAGAAGGGTTAAATATTCCTTCTAAACGAATAAAACCATTCCAGGATCTAGAAACGAAGGGACTGCATAATTTTGTCGCAACTTTGACGGTGAGATTTTTCAAAATTCCTTGGTCTGTCTGAAGGATTTTACAGAGTGATCCTAGTAAATGGAGATTTCAGGAGGAATACCGAAATAATCAATCTCTTGTCAAATCTATAAAAGTGGTCAACAACCTTGCAGGGCAAGGGGTTGCACTTACATAATAATTCAGCAGTTCTTTTCTTCCCCCATAGTGAAGAACAGAAACAGTACTTATTGCAGGTTGTTAAGCAGTACAGGAAGCAATTTTCTGCACTGACCAAGGCTGACGTTATAAAGCCATCCAGACACGCGGACAATAAACTAGATTAGGCATTAAGGTATTTAATGTAACTGATAAATAATTCTGATTTCGAACTACATTGCTAAACCATCACAATGCACTGCCAGTCTACAATATATTGTACTGTATTATGTGTGAATATTAAAAGTATTTTGACTAAATAGGGGTGACAAATTTTTGTAATATAATGTTCATAATGTTAGAAAATATCAAAACCTGTGAGTTGGACAAGTCCTAAATATTAATCTATTAACCGAAAATTTTTGCTGGGACCTTTCAGCACTTGATATCATCCAACAAAGGGCAGGAGGATAAATTTCCACCAATTTAATTTTTGGAAGCTTCCTAGTGATCATATATATATAATTAATGTGAAAAATACTCATGAATTTCATTCAGTTGAAAACCGTAATATTACGTTTTTAAAAAAAAAAAATTGTCGAGAATAATCTTATCTATCGAAATCAGTTTCATCTGGAAGTTAAAAATCCTCAATATTAAATTTATTTATAAATTAAAGCATATTTCTTGCTTTATTTAAAAACGACGTGTTTTGAAAATAAAATAGGCCCAGAAAAAAAAAAGCGGTTCAGCAAAGGTTTAAAAAGCGTATAGAGTTTTTGCATTGCTAGTGGAGTTCAAAGAGTGCTGTGCAGCCACCAGATTTTGTAAATGGTCAACAATTTGAAAGGAAAATTAAAATAACCAAATAAAAGCTAATATGTTTATTCATATTTCCTTTCAGTAAAAATTACTTTTTTTATAAAAAAATACTCTAAACAGTAAATAAAATATTTATTTATTTGTAGTACAATTATGTCATAACTTAAATGCAAGGCCCTGCGCAAGCAAATATGCGAACGACGTATGCGCCCCCTTCCCGTAAAAAAATTTAAACCCCAATGCATCTTACAACAATTAAAATGTGAAAAAATAGGACAAATTGTCACCTCTCACTGTAGTTCCGGTTATAACGAAGTATGATAATCACAGCTTATCTCATAACATACAAATAAATGATCAGAGGAACAAAAAATAGCCTGGTGTTTTGCTGTTGAAGGAGGAAATTATAATTCTCAATACTTGTAATAATGCACAAAGATATCAAAAAGAAAAGAGCATCATCCAAGCTTCTAGTACCACAGCAGTACTGCTCGCAACTCTGAAAGGTGTAGCGGTAAGGGAAAAACATCAGAGTTATGTAAATTGGTTAGAGGAAAATTAGTTAATGTAAAAAAGCAAGAAGTTGAGAGTATGGAAAAAACTGGATAAGAGGGGAGTGTATAAAGAAGGGTAAATATTGGTGACGGCATTCAATCGAAAATAATCTATTAGGTTCCATTTATTTATTTATTGTCAAGTTTATCTCAATCATCCTACAATATTAAGTACCTTAAAAAATCTGTCGTGGTGCTGCCCTAGGCAGCCGCCTAGCTCGCCTATATGGTCGCACCGGGCCTGCTTATGTGAGTCAGATGTGAAAAAGCTTAGCGCACGAGGCCGCTGGTCGGGTATAGTACATTCACGAAAAATTGCCCGACAGTACCTTTAAAATTCACGGGAGCTGACGTCACAAACGGCCTAGCCGATTACAGCAGAGGGGAGGACGTCATTTCAGAACTGGTTTTTGGCGCAGACAAACGTTCGCTAAAAACCAGTTCTGAAATGACACCCTCCCCTCTGCTGGAATCGGCTAGGCCGTTTGTGACGTCAGCTCCCGTGAATTCTAATGGTACCATCGGACAACTTTTTGTGAACGAACTATACGTTATTTCCCTCCCCACCTTGACTTTTAGGTCACAATATACGCGTGCCATACAACATTTTATCCAACATCTCTTTATATTGTAATTATTTTAATACAAAACATTATTCATTGCTAATTTGATATGACGCTTTGTGCAGGTGGAGTGGCATATACATATATGACTTACAATTTATCTCACTATATGATCTTTGGGAATTTTCCCTGGCCGATAAAGTCCGACAACTCAATAAGTGTGGCACTTTAAGTCATGCGTATATCTAATTTCCATACTTAAATTGTTATACCTGCAGAAGGCCTTAGGTTAAGGCGCGTGTACAGGGCTGTATTATCTGTACGTATAGGGACTAAGAATGAAAGCAGAGGCCCAAATGCCGAAATCGTATCTTTTATAGAGCAGAAAAGTCTTCAGCTGCTATGATGAATGATTATCCAATTGTAGGTATGCAGGTATAGATACAGTAGCGCTCATAAGTATTTTGATAAACAGTTTTTGTTCAATTATTTTATTTACTCTATATTTTATTATGAATTAAAATAAACTAATAGTAAATGAATATATATTTAAAAATGTATAAAACAGCATTTACTTCAAAGATAATAAAATAACCCTTTTAAAGCCAAAATCTTTGATTAGTACTTAAATCAAGTATGCTCTGCCTGCTACTTCTGCCTTCCCACTCTTTCCTTTTAGTTTTCAGTTCTTCCCCCTCCTCTGCTCTCCCTGCTCTTCCTTTTCCATTTTTCTTTTGTCTGCCTTTCCCTTTAAAAGTCCTTTAAAACTGCACCCGCAACGGTCAACTCAAAATTCATTTACATTTTTCTACTATTTTTGTTTCTCCTACTTCTTCTCTCGGTACAGGCTACAAGGAAAAACATTCTTACTCTGCAGCCCACAAAGATTCCACCTTTGGACTTCAACCTTCACTTGTAACGTCTTCGAGTCAAGACTCTGCTCATAAACTCTGTAAATGTGATACACCTGCGAATGTAAATCTCTTAATAACAATGCGGATTTGTACGCGCGAATCGATATCGTTATTGTTTCTTGTTGAATACGAGAAATCCCTTGCTTTGTCTTCCGGAAAGAGAGCCCCGTTACTAGCATCGCTACTGCTCTCTTTCCATTTCCCAAGCAAATCGTTTGTATGGTCTCCTGATGTACATAATAATAAGGAATAAAGTATTACTTACTTACTTACTAACAGAAATTAGACTTGATCGAAATCTCTTGGATCATAAGTATTTTAACAAACGTTATTTTTATAGTTCAGTCTTGTTTTGACTGATAACTTAAAAGTAAAAAACGCATTGTTTCGATTAAATGTACAATGCGTTCTTGGGGAATAATTTTCCACTCACGGCACAGTGCATCGAAAAAGGTATCCTTATTTGTGTAGTTTTGGCGTCTGACACGTTTGTCTAGTTCTGACCACATGTGCTCGATTGGGTTTAAATCTGGGCTTTGACTAGGCCAAGCAAACACTTACACTTTCTTCTGCTTCATACATTGCTTTTGACATGTTGAGATGTGTGTTTTGGGTCATTGTTATGTTGGGAAATCCAACGAGCGTGAATTTTCCTCCAGGTATGGGGTAGCATATGATTTTTAAGTATATCACAATATTTGAAGCGATCCATGTTTCCATTAACACAAACTAGAGGTCCTACCACGTGGCGGGAGAAACAACCCCATACCATAACCTTCCTCCACCATGCTTTTTGGTTGGAACTTGATATTTAACGGCGTTCCTTTTATTTGGAGGGCGCCGAATGTACTCAATTCCATCAAATGAGAAAAGATTAAACTTGATTTCATCACTCCAGAGGACAGACGACCAGTTCTTAGTAGTCCAGTTTCGATATTTTTGGGCAAAGCTAAGTCGAGCCTTTCTATTCTTTTTAGATATAAGAGGCTTCTTGCTTGACCGGCGACCATCTAAATTTACTTCATTTAGACGTCTTTTTATGGTGGAAACGTGCACTTTTATTTTATAATTTTCCTGTAAATCATCTTTTATGTCTACAGTAGTTAGACGGGGATTAGCTACAGATTTTCTTCCGATCATTTTATCAGTTCTGCCGGACGTTTTCCGTGGCCATCCGGACCTAGAATTATTACATACAGTTCCCCTGTTATTGAAAACTTTATTCCACACACTTACAATTTGTCTGGATAGATTGAAATCACGAGCTACTCTTTCCTGAAACCAACCTTTTCTTAAAGCTGAAATTACAGCTTTTTTTAAGTCTTCAGAGTAGTCCTCCTCTTTTGGCATGCCGTCACAATCTCGAATGACTATGGATGTATATATACTTTTTGCAAAATATAACACATTATTTAGTTAAGTATATCTACGAAAACAAATTACTAATTAGCATGTCAAAACACTTTTGAACATCGAATTTTCTTAGTTGAATTCTAAGAAAAGACAATCACTTAAGCAGCGCTAGTTCGTCGTTATTGTAGAATAAACAACTCTGAAGTGAATCACAATCAAGGTCGGCCTTATGGGGGGGGGCCGGGGGAGTTCCCCCAATCGGAAAAATTAAGCTCCGAGTTGGGAAAATCCTTCTAAACTTGGAAAAAAATGGGATGAATAATTAATTGATTGGATGGTTGGAAATTCATTCAATTTCAATTGCCAACTTGGCGAAAATTTAGATTTTCTGGGGGGGAGAGAAAGGTAGAACAATTTTTATTAACTCTTCAACGATTAGACAGATGGAAAATTTTCGTTCGACAGTCGGAAAAAAATCAAATCGAGAGTTACTTGGAGAAAAAGGACGACTTTTTTTCTTTTGTTTGTCGGAAAAATTTGCGATTATAACTGCTCATTGTGTTAACAGTTATTTTCGTTTCCACGTCTGTGGTATATTGTCCAGTCCAGATTGTGGAGTCTCCCCCAATCGGGAAAATAATGATCCAAGTTGGGAAATTCCGGTTAAACTCGAAAAAACATGGGATGAAATATTCATTGATTGGGTAGTTGGAAATTCACGCAATTTCAATTGCCAACTTGGCAAAAATCTAGATTTTCTCAGGAGAAAAAGGTGGAATAATTTTTTATTAACTCTTCACCAATTAGACAGTTGGAAAAATGTTTTGACATTGAAAAAATCGAGAATTACTTGGAGAAAAGGACCGACTTTTTTGCTTTCGTTGGTCGGAAAAATTTGCGATCGTAACTGCCCATTTTGTTAACAGTTATTTCCGTTTACACGTCTGTAGTATACTGTCCAGCCCAGTGCCGACCTTATGAGGGATGGAGGAAGTCTCCCCCAGTCGGAAAAATAAAGTTAAAAGTTGGGGAAATTCCGACTAAATTGGAAAAAATGGATGAATAATTAATTGGGTAGTTGGAAATTCATGCAATTTCAATTGCCAACTTGGCAAAAATTTAGATTTCCTCGGAGGAAAAAGATGAAATAATTTTTTTTAACTCTTCACTTTTAAACAATTGGAAAACTTTTTGACGCTAGAAAAATCGAGAGCTATTTGGAGAAAAGATTGACTTTTTTGCTTTTGTTGGTCGAAAAATTTTGTGATTATAACTGCCCATTTTGTTAGCAGTTATTTCCATTTCCACGTCTGTGGTATATTGTCCAGCCCAGGGTCGGTCTTATGGGGTGGACGGGGGAGTCTCCGCCAATAGGAAAAATCAAATTCCGAGTAGGGGAAAAATCAAGTTCCAAGTTAGGAAATTCCGGTTAAACTCGAAAGAAAAGGCAGAATAAGTAATTCTTTGGGTAATTGGAAATTTATGTAATTTCAACTGCGAGTTTAGCAAAAATTTAAATTTTCTCGGTTTGCGCCCGCCGGTTTGGGATCTCGGCCGTTTCTATTTTACTGTCTGGCGTGTTTAGCTGTAACCGGGTTCTCCATTGTTTCATGCTGCTCTGTAGGAATCGGATGATTGAGGGATGCACTTTGTATATGCTGAGTATTTCAAGGAGCCACGAGTGCGGAACAGAGTCGAAAGCCTTCTTGTAGTCTATGTATGCGGTGTTGAGTTTTCGCTTTTGTTTTCTTGCTTGTTCCAGGATAACTGAGTCGATGGTAAGCTGCTCTTTACATCCCAGAGTCCCTTTCTGGCATCCCTTTTGTTCTTCCGTCATTAAGTTGTTGCTTTCGCTGTGCCGGCTTATTTTTTCAGAGATGCACCCCGTGAGTATCTTGTACAGGGTGTTAAGGCACGTAATGGGTCGGTATTTCGCTGGGTTACTGGTATCCTGGTCCTTCGGTAGGAGGTAAGTTATTCCCTTGCAGAGGAATTCAGGCATTTTGCTGGGGTCTTCAATTATCGCCGTAAGTTCCTTGGCTAATGGGCCATGGGCGCTGGTAAATTTCTTGTACCAGAAGTTGTGTATGCCGTCAATACCGGGTGCTTTCCAGTTGTGCGTACGTTGGATTACCTGCTGGAGTTCCTCTATCGTGATGCCCGTGTACTCCATCTCCTCTATTCCTCTCGTAGCCTCCATTTCTTGCTGAATCCAGGGGGCGCTTTTGTGCTGTACTTCATTGGACCATAGTGTCTTCCAGAAGGTCTCTATTTCTGCTGGCTTTGGGGCTTCGTACTTGTCTTTGTTCGCTGGGGTCTCTCGAAGCTTCCTGTAGAAGGCCTTCTGGTTTGCTTGGAATTGCATGTTCTGTTGTTTTCTGTTGGTATAGTCTTTGTATCTTCGGAGTCTTCTGGCGTATACACCCAGTTTTTGTTTGAGGGTATCCAGATATTCGCTGATGTGTTTATTGGGCTCTTCGTGTCTTGTATGAATCCTATTTCTCTTAAGGGCCATCTTCACTTTCCTCACTAATTTCTTACTCCTATTTCCCTGCATGTACTGGGTTATTCGCCCTATGCTGCTGCGGAGCTCTTCTATTCTTTTTTGCAGTCTCACTTGCCATGGTGGTTGGGCTTTGTTTCCTCTGTTACTTCGGCCTTCGTTCCTTACTTCGTACCCATTGGCGCGTGATGCCGCTACTGCTGCACAGTATATGGCGGTGTGTATTTCCTGTAGGGAGTTGTGGTTCTGTAGGTGTAGTGGTAGAGTATGTTCATTGAGGATCTTGGTTGCTTTGCAGAGTTTCCAAGATGCCGGTTGGCGTGGTATTCTTGGCCTTGTTGTGGCATCCGAGCCTTCATATTCCGCCAGGGCACATTGGAAACCTTCTTCCATTTTCTCCACGTCCCTCCTCTCTTCTTCTATGCTTGGTTGGGGCGGTTCTCTTACGCTAGTTGGTGCTTCTGCGTTGACCTCACTGGTTGGAGTGTTTGCTAGGTTAATTAATATATATATATAAACGCTTTGGGTAGTTGGGAAATTTTGTGCTCCCCCCTCCACAACGGAGGTATGCTCGTGCCGTCCCTGATCACAACATATCATTATGCAAGTGAATGATTTAATATAGATGGCGCTGGTAAACAAAAACTGTTTGTCAAAATACTTATGAGCGCTACTATATATACGAAAGTTTTGGGCTCCAAATCAAGGTTAAAATAAATCTTAAATTTAGGTAACACCAGACTCTTCTAAGGCCCCTAGGGCTGGGCCTACTTAGCTTATATGTAAACCTGGCACGAAGCGCTCTTTATAGGATATAATACTCCCTACCTCTTTCCATCTCCTTCAAAAGCAGATAAAAAGCGTTTTAATGCTTTTCAATAATTGGAGCTAAAGATCCATTAATAAATTTAATAGAAAGTCTTAATTTTTCAATTAGGAAAAACACCGATATCTGCAAACAACAGAACACTTTAAGTAATTTGTAATTTGTCTACTAAGAATGAATATTGAAATTCACTTGGAACGAATTTTAAAAAAATTTACACATAGCGCATATTTATAGAACATAGACTTTCGTTTTAATCATAACAGTAAAATTTTTTAACTTTAAAATTCCATTGAAATTGCTATACTCCTAGTTTTCTTTTACAACATTCGCTAAAGAGAATCAAAAACAAGTTATCTGTATTTTCAAGAAACGTAATTTTAATAATATTTTACGATTAATAAGCCACAGTTAATTACTAATAAATTACCAAAAAATAGAGCTATTTATTAATAAAATATGACATTTTTCAGCATTATTTTTGAATTCCTTGCAGGGAACGTAACGGTTTTCCATATCTTAAAGAGCTCTGTATTTTAATTATACTGGTCGCTCTAAATCAAAAATAATGGTTTCTGCAGAAAACTTAAATAATTAAAGGCTCGTTACGCTGTTCGTTTAATCGAAAAAATTAATTACCAAGAGAAGAAAATTAGCACTAGGTCTGTTTAGGTGGCTACTAATGATGATGGAGATGGAGACTCGCATTTCTTAATTATGTCTGCGATTTTGGGGTCTCGCAATTCCTCGAGGGCTGAAGCTCTTTTATCTTTCTTGCTTGTACCTTTATATCAAATCAATGGAAATAAGGAAGGCAATAACAGGAAAGTGGAAGAAAGGCAAATTGTGTTGATAATGTGATTGACACTGTCATTTCTACGGAGGCTAAATCAAATTACACAGCAAGAAATATCGCATGTCGGGAGAGAGCCTGAATACACTAACATAAAGACCGTAATTTACGAGACGTAGTAAGAAAAGTTCGATACTAAAGACTCGATATATTTCTCATGTCCATTCCAGTACTTACTTCTACCAACACTGTTCAACGAGGAAATGCAAACAATACTAGAGGCTCAATTTGACCTTAGAATAACAACTCACTTGCAAAGGTCCAAATTTGCTAACCGAAATACAGCCTAATAATCATAAAATTATGTATTTGTTAAGACTCTGTATTTTTCCCATCATCCTCTTCTAATTGAAAATACTTGTCGCGCAATACAAATTCCCACGTATATTATATTATTATAATCATACGATAATCATGCGCTGTAATATTATATTCATACTATATGATTATTGATAAGGAAACCATAAGAACATTGTCAGCAAATAGAAAATACGTTCAAAAAATGCCTAGAAAATCAAATTGGAAAATAATGACAGGTTGTAATCGCTGTAAGTAAATCACGTTGCGTCGTGTAATTGCATCGTACATTTATTTTTTTAAGCGTGACGACGCCAATGCGTATCTTCACATTGTGGGCACGGATACACGGCAGTATCTCTGAATGGACGATCTCTCCTGATGGCCACATCTTACTGAAATAATAAATATTCTATGGTACGTCCGCTTCGCCTCCTATTTGCAATGATAATTTGCTTAATAATATGTACAGAGTACTTTAATAATTAATAATGTATTTTACGAATAGTGAACCTGAAAAACGTGGCAGAATAAGGTGATGATTACGATGGTATCCTCGAACCCACTGAGCTGGTGGTTTGATCACCGGAAAACCCGGTTCTCTGTGTGAAAGTAGCTCGGTTTGGGAGTCGTACGAAGCCGTTGGTTTCATCCCAGATACTCCATAGATAAATTTGGAGACATGAAACCTATATAAATAAAAAATGACACTAAGAACATATAAAAAGTAAGCCTGTGGCACTGAAGAGAAAAAACGAATTTGGATCCTTGAAAATCCAGTATTTCTGTAGATGGTTTAATAAATGAAATGCACACTGTGATAGAAATAATAGTTTTAGATTAGACACAAGCCTCGCTTTATTAATTTCCTATTAATTTCGTTATTTATATATATATATATATATATATATAAGTATACAGGGTGTCCCAGAAAAGACGTGGATCACCCTTTATATCTTAGCTTCTGGGCTTCTAGAAAGCTAAAATAAAATTTGAAGTGATTTCAATTTAAATGTTTTTGAAATCGCTGCCTTTTGAAACCATAGATATGAGGTTTTTACTTTAAAAAGGCAGGTAAAACACGGAAATTTCAAAATTTTCTTCTTAGTTTAGACAATACGCCGATAATTTTTATACTGTTGGAAAACTTATTTAATTACCCTTCGAGCTGTTCTCAAATGAGCTTCTTATGTTAAGTTGAACTTAAGATATTACGAGCTGCATCTGTCAAACTACCCTGTTGGAGGGCTTTTTCAGCCAGGAAATACTTTGCAATTCATTGTTTTGAAAGATTCGACTCGTATCATACGTTCTACTTAACATAAACAGCTCGTTTTCATATCGTTAGAAAGGTAATTAAATAAGCAGCTTTCTCAGGGATTTGAGTTTGTGTCGCTTGAAAAATTAAGTCCGGAATACAAATTGGTAGGAAAAAAAACCGGGGCACTCGTAACAGCGGAAGCCAAACCAAGGTTTTCTTCGAAGTGGAGAAACACAATTCGTCTACATTTTCTCTATGGTTATTTCCTCACGAAACAGAAACATTAAAAGAATTCTGTTCGACATATGCTTTATTGTGTATAAAGTAATCACAACAAATTAACATAGTTGGAAAGTTATAATAAGTTAATACTTATTTCGGTGGCCACTTGCCACTATCATCAGAACCGAACTGACTCTGTTTACACACGACGTCGGTCGACATTTCATCGCCTCTATCACAAATGCATTGGATGGGAGATATAAGAAATACGTGCATCTGTGGCGGCGCACCTTGTTGTAGAGCGAAGAAAGTTTCTCCAAACAGATGAAATAGTATTGACAAGTAGCTGGTCATTGACTGTGATATCAGCATTGAAAAGGATGTGAAACGCCTCGAAAATATTAAAATCTAAAGTTGAACAAAATTTTTTCGTTTAGTTGCGCCTTGGAAAATAAGAATTTGTGGTCAACTTCCCATGAACGCTTAGCCAAAGCGGATTTACGGAATTTCCATTTCCACACATATGCTCCATGCTTTTCTAATCTCACACGAAGGGTTCTGCGTGTTTGACTAATATATCCTCTGTCACGTTGGCACGGAACGAAGTATATTCCCCAATGTAAGATATTATTACCCTTCTCAGGGATCACACAATTGCCAAATAATGGTTAACACACAAAGCCACCGGAAAGTTTTTTGTGAGTTTTCGTGGGGGAATTTATATACTTAATAATTTTCGACACCCAAGTAGAAAGAAGCTCAAACTAGAGCTGTTTTTTGTTTAGGAGAAAAAGAGACGCCGTTCTCATCCTGGATTCGAACTAGAATCCCTCCGTTTTGCCCGGAGTGTCTTGACCGCTAGACGAAAGAGGGCAGGCACAACGCTCTCTTTCTCAGTATATAAGGGTGTCGAAAATTATTCATTAATTTATTATAAACTCTTATTTGATTAATAATGAATTTCTCGGAGCCCATATCAATTGATCAAAAATTAGTGTAGATCAAAAACGGAAAGTATAAACTTAAACCAATATTTTACACTTGAAATCATCTTGGTAATCCAAACGCGAAGAAAAAAATACATGTTTACCTCTAAAACTTACAAATTTAATACTCAACAATAGCGTAAGTTTATATATATATAAATCAAAGAAACTAAACCATTTATTCAAAAAACCCGTTTAATTGCATATTAGTAAGTTAGTATACTGATAGTGAAAAACATCAAAGTATATACAGGTATCAAGAGATATTAACTGATTTAGAAAAAATAATATCGTTGTGTGTACAGGGTGAATTTAATCCTCCGCACCTCCGATACATTTTTGAAATCCTTATGTTATTATAAGCCCATTTGCAAATCATTGTTGGATCGGAAAATGGAATTTTATATTTTTTTGTTTTTTTAATTTTTTCGAGCGGACTATGTTTGTTGATTCAGCCAATCATGGGTTAGGGGAGGCCAACCTTCTTTTTAAGATTACATGCCCACTTGGCGAGATATTCGACTTGTTGAGCCAAATTAGTATAAGATGTATTACGGCAGTATTTCGTTCCAAGAAAATAAGTTTAATTATTGGTTTTATGACTATTCAACACAGAATAGACTGAACGGAATGATTTCATATTTTGGCTAGAAACTGATTACGCATATAATAAATTGGACAGAATTGTAATTGTAATCTATAGCATTCGCCAAGAAAGCTCGCCAAACTCTTAAATGCAATTTTCAAAAAAAAAAAAAAAAACTAGTTTGGCTGACATTATTTCACGAAAACATTCACGTGCGGAATTCGAAATAAAAATGAATGCTTCTCTTATGCACAAACTGAATTGCAACTTGCAATGTGATTATAAAAATTAAAGTAATTTGTTTTCTGCTATGACTTTCAGAAATAAAATAAAAAGAATATAGAACTTCAATTTAACAAATAGAGAAAAAAATAACTTTACAGCTACTTCAAAATCTAATACGTTTAAATTTAACAAGTTAACGCCAGCTCTGTATTACTGATGGGGCGGGTTTACTTGTGAGTTTTCCTGACTTTTTCAGTCTGTAATGTAAATACGAGCCAATCTCCTAAAAATTCCTCCAATGAGGCAATCCTCTCTATCTCTCCAAGGGAGGCCGGCCGGTACCTACACGCTTCCCCCTACTTCCCAAGTCCTGTAATGACTTGAGAAATTCAAGAAAAGTTGAATATCATATTCAAATTTAGCCTTCTTATAAAGACCGAAGTATAGGAGGGGGCAACATAGGGTGAAGTCCAGGCCCCCACCACACGTAGTTAATAGGCAACGTATTTTTGTACGAGAAAAAGAGGAATCTTGACTTTGTGCCAGTGGAACTCGTAACGTGTCTTATGTTCAGTGTATCTATTGGATAAAGTGAAAGAAAATACAATGTTTCAGTAACGTACGCAAACATTTTATAAGGGGTTATGGATGTACTAAGAGGTGGGGAGAGTTTCGACAATCAAAAGGTCAATGGAGTTATGACCCCCCCCCCGGGATGATATTTCAAATAGTCATGTTACAACTACCAAACTTTCAGGGTCGAACATTAATTGAAGCCATTCTCCCCCCACACACACACACAACCAAGCA
The DNA here is from genome assembly GCA_006491805.2 of Dysdera silvatica. Lineage (NCBI taxonomy): Eukaryota > Metazoa > Arthropoda > Arachnida > Araneae > Dysderidae > Dysdera > Dysdera silvatica. Next base: position 122,431,629 of record QLNU02015360.1, read on the forward strand.
GTTTTTAAACACAAAAAGGTAAAAATATTACTACTGATAGGTTGTACAAAAAGTGCTCACGAACTTGATTTACAACTTTGTAATAATTTTACAAAAGTCTCTGATTGGAGCATAGCTTGACTACCCTCTACCCACAAAAAATAAATAAATAAATAAATAAATAAAAAATAACAGATGCGCTTCGTAACCATTGATTAGTTGTAATATCATCAATCAGATAATAACAATTATTAACGCTGTATTAGGGTAAAAGGTCACTAAATTAAAAATTTACAGGATGGTGCATAAGCATTACCAGAAAGTGGAAGGGGGTGAGGTTTATTTCAACCCATAATATTAACCATGTTAAAAAAAAAAAGAAAATCGGGTTAAAATCTAGGCGATGGAGGTCAAATCCTCGCGACCCCCCACCCTCTCACCGTTAGGATAGGCAAATGGGACGATGTCTAAATGTTCTCTAGTGCATAATTTTTAAAAACTGAGGTTTTTTATATTTATTTATTAATTAGGGAGAGATTTAAAAAATAGCGATGGGCCGCCAATTCTAATAAACTGATCATTCTCGCGCGTAAGAATATTGTAAATTTTACTTCACAGTAATATATATTGTCAAAATTAGTAAATACCTTTAAAATAGTCATCCAGATAATTGTCTTTCGTCTCAAAAAAACTTACTTAAACGTTTTTGATTACTTAGTCAAACACTCTTAAGAGATTACCACAGAGATATAGTGCAGATATCCTACTTTATAACAATCTTGGTCTATAATTCGTTGCCATTCCATCCAAGACAAAAAAGAATTCAGATTATTGAATACTGTCAAACAATTTTTTATTTATTTAAATTTGAAAAGCTTTTATGAAAAATCAACAAAATGTCAAAATTTATTTCTATAATTATAATTATTGATTAGACGTAGATGTATAATGTAATTGGGAATGAAAGAAAAATCAGTAGTTTGTATGTTGGCGCCATCTATGGTATATTGAAATAAAAGTTTTCACCCAATTCGCTAAACAACGGAACTTTGTGAAATTAGCTGCAAAATCACAAGCAAACAAGATCGTTAATGTTATTTTGTAAGTTTTGCTGTGTGTTGGTAATTCTTTTAATACTAAATAACTGATTAATGATTATATTTCTTAATATATTTAGTGATAAGTTAGAGTTAAAATTCTGTATTCTAATAATGTGAGAATCATAATCATTTACTTTATTATGAATATTTGTTACTACATTAGAACCAATAATTTTGATATTAACATCCAATAAGTTTTCCTGTGTATCATCAGGGTTAGTACGAATTAATTTTATGTTACTTGTATAAGAGTTAAAATTAATTTCAGTATGTTCTAATATTTTGAAATAAATTATATCATCTATATATCTTTTAAAGATATATTTATCACTATTATAATGTTCTCTTCCAAAATGATGCAGATGAATGTTTGCTAAGTAACAACCACAGATTTTATATATATTATTAAATTACGTATTTATATATTATAATGAATAATTACATTTTCAAATATCATGTATGTTAATATTTAATAGCATTTGAAGTTGTCTTTATATATTATTAAATTACTTATATATATATCATCATCATCATATTCAACCATTATCTATCCACTGCTGGATGAAGGTCTCTCCAAATGCTTTCCACACAAGTCTATCCTGGGCCATTCGTTTCCACGTCACCCCAACCTCTTTTCTTATTTCATCCACCCATCTAGTTTGAGGACGTTTTCTAGGTCTTCGGTGGTCTCTTGGAATCCAGTTCAGAATTTCTGTTGTCCATCGTTGATCAGTTCTTCTTGCAATATGCCCAGCCCATCGCCATTTCAGCCCTTTTACTTTAACAGTTCGTTGATGCACAATACCGACTTTGAAAGACAAAGTTCTGTTAGTGAAGCTTTTCTACCACAATGACGAGAACACATCTGCTGCAATAAAAGCATTCCGCCGGCAGAAGAACCCACACCGAGGACCAATGACACGCGCGCTTTACGTGACATGATGAAAAAATTCGAAACAACCGGACAGCTTGGAATTTTACCAGGTAGAGGATGAAAACCTGTAGGCTCTGCAAGCGTGGAACTTTGGCTACGGCGATCGTGGAAGCAACTAGCCAAGACCAGCATGGTGTTGTGAGTGTACCAGCTATTTCTCGTGCTGTTGATATGCCCTATTCCACCGTTTGGCGATGAATTGTGGGTTATTATCCTTACAAAATCCATAGTCTTCACCAGCTGTATGACCGGGACGCTGAAGTTCGGCAAACATTTGCACTGCAGTTCCTTACACGAATGGCAGTCGATGCCGCTTGGCCATGAAACATTCTGTGGACGGATGAGGCGCACTATTAACTGAATGGAAAAGTGAATACGCACAACTGCTGAATTTGGGCAACAGAAAACCCACGCACAATCAATCAAGTGCTCTTGCATTCTACAAAAATTACGGTATGGTGCGGTTTCACTTCAACGTTCATCATTGGGCCTTATTTTTTTAGGAGATGACTCCAACAGGGTTTAAAACCTGTTCCGTCAATGGACAACGCTATCGGGACATGTTGACAACTTTTATGATCCCAGAACTTCAGTAACGTCACCGCGTCCAGGACACTATTTTTATGCAGGACGGTGCACCTCCCCATATTCATCGTGGCATTCAATAGGTGTTACGGCAAACTTTCACCGCTGCACGGATGATCAGCCGTTGTTTTCCAACAAGTTGACCGCCTCGCTAACCCAATCTCACACCATGTGACTTTTGGTTATGGGGATTCTTAAAGGATCATGTCTACCGAGAACAACCCGCAACCCTGTCACATCTGAAAGACTGTATTCGTCTCCATGTTCGTGGACTTCATGCGGACTCACTGCGTTCAGCTGTAAAACACACTGTTTTGTGATTGGACAATGTTGTGCAGAGCCATGGCGAACATATAGAACAACTATAGAACGCTTTGACGCACTGCAGTGCCGTCTATCAGTGAACTTTTGTACTAAATATATTTTTTAATAAATCTCGAGCGCATGATCTGAAGTGTCTGCTGTCCAAATTTCATGTCTCTATGACCCATACAACGCCTTACACAGCCCCTGAGTTGGGGAGTTTAATTTCGACAACCCTGTACCCTGTGTATATATATATATGTGTGTGTGTGTGTGTGTGTGTGTGTGTGTGCTAATACACCAGAAACCATGGCCCCTAGTCTCCAGGTGCTGGAGTGCTCCTGATCAAGGCAGCGGTCAGTGTGGCATGAAAGCAGGGGGTGCTAAGAATCACTGGAATGGCCCAGGCTGCCGTTTGTTATTGACCTTGGCTACGTTTAATGGACGATCCCTTGCTTCTGAAGCAAAACTTCAGGAATTGGAAGAAGAACTTGACAAGATCAAATGGGACATTGTAGGACTCAGTGAAGTTAGAAGAAAAGGTGAAGAGTTGGTGGAACTTAAAAGTGGACATTTGTTTTATTATAGAGGAACGGAAACTGGAAGAACAAGTGGTGTTGGCTTCTTAATCAACAAAAGAATTAAAGACTACCTTCTTGAAGTCGAAAGCACGTCAGATCGAGCAGCGAGGCTCGTTGTTCAACTAACCCAGCGATACCAACTTCAGATAGTACAGGTATATGCACCAACATCAAGCCATACCGACGAAGAGGTTGAAGAATTTTATGAAGAAATCAAAGAGTTACACACCAAAGGGAAACAACATATCAAGCTCATCATGGGGGATTTCAATGCAAGAATTGGACAACAGGAACAAGGAGAGACATCGGTTGGTAAATACGGATATGGGGAAAGGAATGAACGTGGCGATCAACTCATCGAATTTGCAGAAGCTGAAAATCTTAGCATCATGAATTCATTTTTTAAGAAGAAACCGCAAAGAAAATGGACATGGAAACACCCAAATGGGGGAACTAGTGAAATTGACTATATCCTGGCAAACAAGAAATCAATTATTGAAGATTGCAGTGTACTGAACAGATTTAATACTGGAAGTGATCATCGAATGGTGAGATGTAAAGTGCACTTAAATACTAAACTAGAAAGGCAGAAGCTCATTAGGAAACAAGTATGTAAGAGGGTGGATTTAAAGAAATTAAAAGAAAATACCGAGGCATTCAAGTTGGAATTAAAAAATCGCTTTTCTGCACTGGAAGGACTTATTGAAGAAGTTGACATCTCAGAAGCAAATGAAAACATTGTTAAGACAATAGTTGAAACTGCTGGGGAAATTGGTGGTGTAACCTGTAAAAAGCAGAATAGCAAATTATCTGAGAAGACGAAACAACTCATGAAAAGGCGAAGACTTATGAAGGTGGACAATCAAAATACCAGTCGCAAGATCGAGTATGTAGAACTTTGCAAAACTTTGCGCAAAAACATGAAAGAAGATATAAGAAAATTCAATTGTGAGTTAGTAAGGAAGGCCATTGAAAGCAACAAGAGCCTTAGGGTTGTTAAAGGGAGTTTGTCTATTGGGAAGAAACACATCATTGCATTAAAAGGAGAGGATGGCACTGTAACAAGAAATAGGGAAGAAATACTTAGAAGAGTTGAAGAATTCTACAGAAAGCTGTATGAGGGAAACAGTGGATTAAACGAAGACTCTGAGATAGTCGAAGGAACAGCTCCTAAAATCTTAAAAGAAGAAGTAGCATTTGCAATAAAAAGTATGAAGAAAGGAAGATCCCCTGGCGATGATGGCATTACATTAGATATCTTAAAAGAAGCTGGAGAACATGTAGAAGACATACTCGCAAAATTCTTTACCAAATGCCTCAACAGTGGTAACATACCAAACCAATGGGATTCTGCAACAGTAATTCTTTTGCATAAAAAAGGTGATAAAGAGGATTTAAAAAATTACCGACCAATTAGCTTGTTACCTGCTATTTATAAAATCTTCACAAAAGTGCTAACACATCGCCTGCAGAAAAAATTAGATGCAGCTCAACCAAGAGAACAAGCTGGATTTCGAAGTGGATTCAGTACAGTGGACCATATTCAAGTATTAAGAGAATTAATTGAAAGAACACATGAATATGAACTTCCATTGTGTGTGGCATTTATTGACTATGAGAAGGCCTTTGACTCTATTAAAACATCAGCAGTCATCAACTCTTTAAGATCAACAGACATTGAGGATGTGTACATTGACATGGTGAAACGTGTGTATAAAAATGCAAGTGCAAAATTTCGGTTACATAAAGATACCAAAACTATCAAACTTGGCAAAGGGGTGAGGCAGGGAGATACCATTTCTCCAAAACTTTTTACTTCAGCTTTACAGATGATTTTTCAGCTGATAAATTGGAATAACAAGGGAATAAAAATAAATGGTGAATATTTAAATCATTTGCGGTTTGCTGATGACATTGTTATTTTTTCAACGAACCCATCAGAACTCCAAGACATGGTACAGGAGCTCTCAACTAGAAGTAAAGAAGTTGGACTCAAGATGAACCTACAAAAAACTAAGATCATGTTCAATAATTTCGTAGAGGAAACAAAAATACAAGTTGACAACATTGAGCTAGAAATTGCTGATTCATATATTTACCTTGGCCAGCTGATTTCAATGGATGGCAACATTATGAAAGAACTCAACAGACGTATTAAACTTGGCTGGAGTGCATTTGGAAGAAACAGTTTTATCCTGAAGGGGAAATTGCCTTTGTGTCTAAAAAGAAAAGTCTTCAACCAGTGTGTATTGCCAGTCCTCTCTTATGGATCAGAGACATGGAGTCTAACAGTTGGAGCAATACGAAAGTTACAGACAACGCAAAGGAGCATGGAGAGGTGCATGCTTGGAATAACTAGGAGAGATCGAAAAAGAAACACTTGGGTGAGAGAGCAAACTAGAGTAGAGGACATCATTGTTAAAGTAAAAGGGCTGAAATGGCGATGGGCTGGGCATATTGCAAGAAGAACTGATCAACGATGGACAACAGAAATTCTGAACTGGATTCCAAGAGACCACCGAAGACCTAGAAAACGTCCTCAAACTAGATGGGTGGATGAAATAAGAAAACAGGTTGGGGTGACGTGGAAGCGAATTGCTCAGGATAGACTTGTGTGGAAAGCATTTGGAGAGACCTTCATCCAGCAGTGGATAGATAATGGTTGAATATGATGATGATGATGATATGTGTGTGTGTGTGTGTGTGTGTGTGTGTGTGTGTGTTGATCAGTTCTTCTTGCAATATGCCCAGCCCATCGCCATTTCAGCCCTTTTACTTTAACAATGATGTCCTCTACTCTAGTTTGCTCTCTCACCCAAGTGTTTCTTTTTCGATCTCTCCTAGTTATTCCAAGCATGCACCTCTCCATGCTCCTTTGCGTTGTCTGTAACTTTCGTATTGCTCCAACTGTTAGACTCCATGTCTCTGATCCATAAGAGAGGACTGGCAATACACACTGGTTGAAGACCTTTCTTTTTAGACACAAAGGCAATTTCCCCTTCAGGATAAAACTGTTTCTTCCAAATGCACTCCAGCCAAGTTTAATACGTCTGTTGAGTTCTTTCATAATGTTGCCATCCATTGAAATCAGCTGGCCAAGGTAAATATATGAATCAGCAATTTCTAGCTCAGTGTTGTCAACTTGTATTTTTGTTTCCTCTACAAAATTATTGAACATGATCTTAGTTTTTTGTAGGTTCATCTTGAGTCCAACTTCTTCACTTCTAGTTGAGAGCTCTTGTACCATGTCTTGGAGTTCTAATGGGTCCGTTGAAAAAATAACAATGTCATCAGCAAACCGCAGATGATTTAAATATTCACCATTTATTTTTATTCCCTTGTTATTCCAATTTATACACGCATTTCACCATGTCAATGTACACATCCTCAACATCTGTTGATCTTAAAGAGTTGATGACTGCTGATGTTTTAATAGAGTCAAAGGCCTTCTCATAGTCAATAAATGCCACACACAATGGAAGTTCATATTCATGTGTTCTTTCAATTAATTATCTTAATACTTGAATATGTTCTGCTTTACTGTATCCACTTCGAAATCCAGCTTGTTCTCTTAGTTGAGCTGCATCTAATTTTTTCTGCAGACGATGTGTTAGAACTTTTGTGAAGATTTTATAAATAGCAGGTAACAAGCTAATTGGTCGGTAATTTTTTAAATCCTCTTTATCACCTTTTTTATGCAAAAGAATTACTGTTGCAGAATCCCATTGGTTTGGTATGTTACCGCTGTTAAGACATTTGGTAAAGAATTTTGCAAGTATGTCTTCTACATATTCTCCAGCTTCTTTTAGGATATCTAATGTAATACCATCATCACCAGGGGCTCTTCCTTTCTTCATGCTTTTTATTGCAAATGAAACTTCTTCTTTTAAGATTTTAGGAGCTGTTCCTTCGACTATTTCAGTGTCTTTGTTTCCTTCGAATATTTTTCTGTAAAATTCTTCAACTCTTCTAAGTATTTCTTCCTTTTTTTACGAGGCCATCCTCTCCTTTTAATGCAATGATGTGTTTCTTCCCAACAGATAAACTTCCTTTAACAACCCTAAGGCTCTTGTTATTTTCAATGGCTTTCCTTACTAGCTCACAGTTGAATTTTCTTATGTCTTCTTTCATGCTTTTGCGCAGAGTTTTACAAAGTTCTATGTACTCAATCCTGGAACTGGTATTTCGATTGTCCACCTTCATATCTCTTCGCCTTTTCATGAGCTGTTTCGTCTTCTCAGATAATTTGCTATTGTGCTTTTTACAGGTTACACCACCAATTTCCCCAGCAGTTTCAACTATTGTCTTAACAATGTTTTCATTTGCTTCTGAGATATCACTTTCATCAATAAGTCCTTCCAGTGCAGAAAAGCGATTTTTTAATTCCAACTTGAATGCCTCGGTATTTACTTTCAGTTTCATTAGATCCACCCTCTTACTTACTTGTTTCCTAATGAGCTTCTGTCTTTCTAATTTAGTATTTAAGTGCACTTTACATCTCACCATTCGATGATCACTTCCAGTATTAAATCTGTTCAGTACACTGCAATCTTCAATAATTGATTTCTTGTTTGCCAGGATATAGTCAATTTCACTGGTTCCTCCATTGGGGTGTTTCCATGTTCATTTTCTTTGTAGTTTCTTCTTAAAAAATTGTATGCAAAAGGGTTGCTGGTATCTAACTGGAAGGAGACCCACACGCTGAACGTATGTGACGATGTGTGGAACCGGCCGGGTTGGGCTTTCTATTTATGTGGCAAATTAATATTTGCTGCACGGATAGAAAGGCGGAAGGGGAGGGCTAATTCACCAACCCGTCTAGCCAGCGTGGTGAAATTATGGCTAATTCCTCCATTATGTTGACACACCAGAAACCATGGCCCCTAGTCTCCAGGTGCTGGAGTGCTCCTGATCAAGGCAGCGGTCAGCGTGGCATGAAAGCGGGAGATGCTAAATATATATATATATGTGTGTGTGTGTGTGTGTGTGTGTGTGTGTGTGTGTGTGTGTGTTATGCTTCCTGTTACACAGAACATTTGGCCTAAAAAGAATTTCCTGCTTTCAAAGCCCCGTTTATATCCACCTATAAATTAAAAAAAATCAACAAAATTTATTCTTTACTATTCAGCTGAATGGCTGTCAACTTCAGAAATACTAAAAACGCAAATAAACTCACTTTGAGCGATTTACTGTCGCGAACAGCCAGCCCTGTTCTAATTTCGCTGGCTCCTCCGGCAGACAGGAAAATCGAATCATACGGGTATTTTTCAACGAAAACACGATTCAGTCTTTAAGCGATTCTGTTTTTCGCACTTTCAATTTGCACGTCGGAAGAGCGAAGTAAATAAGTTTTGAAAACGAATTTCTTAATTTACAGAAAGCTTTCATAAAGGGTTTACACGTCTACAAAACTCCTCATAAGCCCGTAGGCTAAAATCGTCAACGATTCGAAAAGGGAATTTTAAATTTTGTGGAATTTTCTGAACAAAAAAATAATAAAAAATGTTTTCGTCCATTTGGTCAACGTCTGAAAAAAACTCAATTGGATTTTGGAAACTTCTGAAAAACAAAAGGTACGTTTTTCGCAGAAAAAACGTCAACTTTACTTTAGTAGCGTCGTCAACGACAACCACCATCGATGCTTTCGACCAGATGAATATTTTCAAGTTTCTTTCGTCCATATCTGCCCTTGGAAATTCGTCTGCGCATGACATCAACCTGATTTCTTATTTCATCTATCCATCTTCTCTGATATTATTTCCTTGATCACTGATTATCTCTTGTATATCCAGTGGAAAATATCACGCATTCATTAGTGATCATTCTTCGCAAATGCCAGATCATTGCCATTTAAAATTTATGCTTTAGCAACGATGTCTTTAGTTAGCATTTTTTTCTCTTACTCGGATATTTCTTTTTAGATGTGTCCTAGCAATTCCAAGCATGCACTTCTCCATTATTCCTTTGACTAGCTTTTGTTTCGATTTCTTAATATCTTCATTTTGTTAAACTCTGTGCTTTTGTAAGAGAAAAATAATAGTACCTAAACTGAGATTGAAGTAGTGAAATATATATGAGCTAATACCGGCAACTAAAAAAACTCTAACAACATATTCTGTTTTAGAATGCCGGAGGAAGACCCAAAATTTAAGATCTCAAGTTGACGAGAAGATGTAAGTTCAAGTAAAATCTTCCAAGGAGCTTTTTACTCGATAATTGCAAGCACACAGACGCCTTTACGAACATACATTCTTATATTAGTTACCAGTGCGTAAACAAAAAGTCGCATACAAAAATTATATACTGAACAAAATATACATTAAAAATTCAATGACCAGCTGTATATGAGAAATTTTCTTAAAAATGGAAATAAATTTCCTTTATACCCAAGTAGTGAAGCAACAACAAAGAAATGTAAGTTGTTTCATGATTTATCATGAACACCAGAAAAACATGTAATGTCAACTACCCAGACTACCAGACGATTAGTTAACTATATAAGATGATTTCCCATATTGATACCAGATAAGTTGTTGAAGGAACATGCGATTAAAAAAATAAAATATATAAGCAAATTGTAGTATGATTGTGACATGTAGTACCTTCTAATGTAATATACATGAATACACTACACTTAAGCATATATTAATTTAGACAAAGTTAAAGTTGTAAAGTAATATCACACAAGGTAGTAAAACCAAGTAAATTTAAGTAGTAGAAACATCTCAGAATAAAAATTGAAATTGTAGTAGTAAAAGGTGAAGAGGAGTAAAAGATTAAACAATACCAAGAATTTTGTTCTTCATCAGGGACCGCACAAAATCCCTGTTATTGGTTTGCTTTTTCTGACTACAATAATTGAGATTTGTGATCAATACTGAATGAACCAATATTGATCAAAAATTAGTTAAAAATAGTATAAACCCAGAATATAATTAGTTTAACAATATTTTAGTAATTTAGAAGGGTCTCTTTATTAATACTGAGAACAATCTCAATTGTTGTAAGTGGCCCAAAAGCAAACTTACAACAAGTAGATGGAGGTATTGAAAGTGATTAAAGTGTAAAGGTTCAATTAACATGAATAGAAAAGATGATAAAGTGAGAAAACTCATTACTTATACCAAAAATTGTAACAAAAAGTTTTACATGAATATGTCACACTCAAGATAAACACTTAATTAACAAATTTTTTTGCACTCGTAATAGACATACATATGCGCATATGCATAAACGCACGCACACACACACGCACGCACACACACACACGCACACACGTACACACACAATATATAAGATATTTATTTCTTAAAAAAAACACATTTGTCCTTCCCTCATTTTATTTATTTTATTTAGTTATTTATTTATTACGTTCACATCACGCTAAAATGGTAAAAATATTGTCCAAGAAACGTACGAAAGGTATCAATCAGTAATGTGGGTAATAATTATTATGGAAAAAATATTCTACTTTTTCTATCCCTCAGTCGCATTCAACTGATATTATTTTTAAACGATTAAAATTACTATATTATTCCATATAATATTCCATAAGCAATAAAAATAATATTGCACAGACAAATATAATATTTCATAAAATTGAATTAAATATAAATAATTATTACCAAAACAGATATAGAAATTAAATTTACTAATATATTATTTTGTACGCATATTATAGATTTGTTTTCCGAATTTAATACTAGAAAAATCTATTTTGTATATTTATATATAATTTCAATTATATCTGTATATTTCATCAAAATATTATAACAAAGAAAATATTGTCGTATACGTATTACTTCGTATTTGCAGTTTTTTAACACAAGTAACCTTTATGCAGATGGATTTATTTTATTTTAATTTATATTTATCACAGGCTGTTTTAATCCGAATAATATGTATATAAGCAAAGCACATTACAAAACCAAAATATCATACTTGGAAATACAGAAATCATGTTTACATTTTCATGATTTTTAAATAATTTCTAATTAGTTATTGTTTTATAAATTTGCTTGCGAATAATCAAAAATATCTTTTCACATCAACCCCAGCAAAGAATTCTCTATAGAATGGTAAATGTGTGTGTGTTGCTTTTCGAAGCAAGTTAAACTTCAAGTGGTGAGTTAAGAGGGTGCAGAAATTTCTCAAACACGAAAATAATTTTCACCTTTAGTTATACGTCCCGAATTAGTTTTCTCACACTACTGTTTGTTTAACTGTGCATGTACTGGAAACGCGTGTTTCGTGTTAAAACGTAAACTCCTGGGAACAAGATGTTTAATTCATCACCGAAATGGATGATTGTTGTCCTAAAAATTGCAGCCCAAGATTTCCCCGGAGATGTTCTTGTTTATTTTAAACAGAAAGACCACGTCGTCTAAACTTTCATTTCAACCTGCAAGTTTTCATACTTTCAGAAAATGCTTCGATTAAAAGGAACAACTGTTATTTATCTAAGAAACTACCTTCATGGAGCACAACATAATCAGCGTTAGAAGTTCAGTATTAATGTTGCTACGTGAAATATAAGTGGAACTCTAATTACACGAACTCTCTCTCTCACGAATCTCACGAAAGAAATACAAAGAAGATAAAGTATTGATTTTTTGAGTCGTTCATTTATTCAAAAGAAATCATGGTCAGGAAATGAAGATTATCCTTCATTATTATAATGAACTTGGACTACCGTTTATACATTTCTCATACTTCTTTTCCCTTCATACGTCGTTCACCTAATGTTTTGAATTATGCTCATACACTTACTTAATTTCCGATTATACGTCTTTACGTTTATACGTCGTTTGAGTAGCTCTCTTGAGAGAAGTAAAGCGGTGTTCTACTCTATTATATTTCGTATTAACTGCAACGAAATGGAAACTCAATATCACGAGTTAATCCTCAAAGAACAAATGTATGTACCCAAATATTTCAAAATTTTTCAACTGCAATTACAAATATAATTGGCTCTCATTCATCAAAGCTGATGAGGACGAGAGCTTGTCGGATATTTGAGGAAGGTTAGAAAATTCGGGGGTGTTTTTCAATCATAAGCAATGTTTATATAAATCGAACACTACGCAGATTAAATTAAGAAACAATTTTTATCAACGTTTTTTAGGCGTAGTAATAGTAACGCCGATGTTATGGCATGGTTAAATGTTGAAAAAAGAATTGTTTCTTAATTTAATATGCGTAGCGTTTGACTTGTATAAACATATCTGCTGCAACGGGCTTTTCTATGAATACCAATCTCTTCGCAGCTTAGTTTAAAAATTGGTCCATGTACTGCCCATTCCGAGAAATAACCGGTTTCGAAAAGTACGCTTTAAATACGTTCGTAGGGAGATTGAGTGTTTGTCGTCTGTGGCTCAGTTGGTAAGAGCACTTGCCCTGATAGCAGAAGGTCGTGGGATCGTGCTTTATCAGACGCAGAAAAGGCATTTATTTTCTTTGCGAAGGTTTCACCATCTAACCATTATATAGCATCGGCGTTACACTTACTATGCCTCAAAAATGGTGATAAGAATGATTTCTTAATTTAAAACAAATATAAAACTAGGGGAGACCGCGTCTAGTTGATACAGGGTTAAGTTGATACAGCAGTAATATTTTCTTAACGCGCAGGCGCAAAAGAGCGGGGTAAAGGTTAAAGAAGTGAGGGTTCAACACTTAGTTAGCACACATGTGCGGGGGGAAGTGGCAGTGATTGTTATAGTTTTGTGAGTAAAAGCTAGTTTTAAATCAGTAAGAGTAAATTTTTAGGTTCTTGTTTGAGTGTCACAGAGGAATTCACAGCTGCACTGTTTTTCAAATAAAGTTATCATGGTGTTACTTAGTTAACAGGTAAGAACTTTTGTTGAAAGAAATAGTTGTAACTGTAACCAGTTTATTATAGTTTTGAGGTTAGTATAATGGCGTCGTTTTGGTCAAGTTGATACGATTCATTTGGGTCGGGTTGATACGGTGATCATATCAACTTAACCCACAAGAGTTGTAAAATTTGTTCCGTTTTTTTTTCCAAAAATGCCGAGGAAGTACAAGAAAAAAACTAAAAGGGGGAGAAATACCCCTTTAAACGTTCATGAGAGCTTATGTCGAAATTGAAACTGGCAGAATGTCTCTTAGGAAAGCTGCAAATACGCTCTCTATAGATAAAATGACTTTTCTAACAAGGGAACCTCGCAAAATGTCAGAGCTCGATTTTTCTGAATTTCGGTTTATAGGCCAATATGACCGAGTAGATGAAAGATCCAAAATCAAATTTGGCCCAATAGACTTTGGGGTTGAGCTACAGCCCTCTGAAAATAGAACTCACCCTACGATGATGCTTCGTTGCATGACAGGTGAAAACAGTGTTTTGGCGTGCTGGGTAAGCATTAAACGCCAAACATTATCGTAGGAAAAAAATAATACATATGAATAAAATATAGCACATATTTATAATAGTCATTTTAGTTGTACCTGAAATAATTATACATTGTGTTTTCTGGTGTAAAAGTAAAAAATATTTGAAGATTTTGCCTTACTTTTGCATAACTGACAAATTTTGAGATCATTTTTGGCGAAGAACTCGAAAAAGCTGCCTGGTACGTAAACCAGTCTTGAATAAATAAGACGCGATCCTTCAATTTTCAAATCAGTAGCAATCATCACTTGCCTGTAACTTCATTATTTTTGACATTTTTAATTTTTTTGTTGGAAAGCGTGGAATTTCAAGCCTTATTTGTCACCATGTCTTCCTTTTCCACCATATCAACATACTTGTTTCGCGTTGTTTGTGAAAAATACACAAAGCAAGCCGATTTTGTATCAGATTATAAGATGGATATTGAGAAAGAAATATTTACATTTGCCAAAACTTTGATAAGTGGGTTAATATACGAAATGAATGACGGGAATACACTTGAAATTAATTAATCTTTAAATGAAATGAAGTGTGATGCAATGCAGGGCAATGAAATGAATGATGAGGAATGGGATGAACAAACTAATTTGCCGTCACGCGTAACTTACACATTAGAAGACATGAAAAGAATTTCCATGGAGTGGGTCAGGAAAACTACGTTCCTTGAAAAGCATACAGCATCGCTTTAAAGACAACACGCTTTCACGTCGACAAATTTATCGCTTTCGGGATTATGTTGCTTCCCAGGGTACAAGATGTGAAAAACTGTTACGGATGAAAGACGAAGTATTTGAGAAGTTTAAAAATGCCCGGGAACATGTTTTATTAACAGTTCACGATGCCGATTTAAAGTTATGGTTTCTGAACATTGCAATGAGAGAAAATCTCACAAACTTTAGCGCAAGTGATGCTTTTCTATTAAAATTTTAATAAAAGAGCGTGGCATAACAAGTAGAAGAGTCACCAAATTCCTTACGCAAGAACGTAATATGCACACAACGGCTTTATAAGCTAGAGCTATAGAATTCGTCCACATGTTTATAGAATCAATAAGCAAATATTCTTTTGATGAGGTTTTAAACGGTGTCCTGGACATTTCGCCGAAAAAGAAGGCGGGGTTATAAGAGCACTTTGAAGGCGTGGTTATAATTGAAGGTGAGCCCAGCCCATCCATTTTCAATATCATAGACAAACATGGCTGGTGTGAACTTCGTGAAATCGAGTCGTGAGGAGAACTTGCTGTGTGTAAATCACTGCTTTATTTATTCTTCATTTGTAAAGTCATAATAACAATATACTGTGTAACTACAGCGATAATACAGACAATATATACTAAAAGTACATCATATTAGACTCTACAATGAAAGGTCTCAAGAAAATATCAGCAAGAATATAACATGCATGGGACCTTAAGATTACAATCTGATTCCAAAGATGACACACAACTAATTGTAAATCACTCAATCTTTCATTATGGTTTTTTTTTTCCATTTTTTTTAGTTTCCATTACCCTGTATCAAATATTTTCTTAGACTTTTTTAAATGTTTCTTTACTTTTCAATTTTTTGAATTCCTCTGGTAGTCCATTCCAAAGTTTTGGTTCAAATTGGTAATCATAGTATTTATAGTTTTCGAGAATCAGGTAAGTAATATAAATAAATTATAAAATTAATGTGGGTATATTTTTATAATAACTTAAAAACTAAATAAAATCATCGATTGTTAAATAGATTATCGATAAAAACGTAGTTGATAATTATGTGGGAGGAGTAATACGCAACACCTCCCCTGACTTAGTTTAGGCACACCCTTTTCTTCCCGCCCACCGATGACGCCCCCTTTTTTTAAGAAATACATTCGGCGAAACAATTATTACCACAATTTCTGCTCACCCATCAGGAACCAAAGGGTGTATTCGATCCACGGGTACAGGAAAAGTTATTTAATCTCCTAATGTTATTCTGGAATGTTCCAAAAGTGGCAAATCCTCTACCGAAATACATGAGATGTTCCTCAGCGAAGTACTCAAACCAGGCATAACATCAAAAGTTCTATTAATTATGGATTCGTGGACAGGTCAAATGGACGAAAATATAGTTGATGATAAATTTAGTCAAGCCAGTCTTTCAGAGCAATCGAAATTGATGATTATACCACCTGGAGGGATAGCACTCATACAGTCATACGACGTATATTTTTTTCTTCAATGGAAATATTTCGCTAAACGCTTAACACGATTTTGCCTTTTGCATTATTATGAGCATATAATCTTATCAGAACGTCATAACATCACAAAACTGCATTCACTCATTCACAATCAGCTGTCTTCCCCAAAATTCCGTAATATGATAATCTATGCTTGGTGGAAATCAACGTACCCGATACCAAAGCCTGAAAAATTCTTCAATGTGCAAGAAATTTGTTTTAATTTCACGGACCAAGTGTGTCACGAAATGGACTGCGATGGTAGTTCATTCATTTGTTGCAATCATTGCTCAAAGTTATTATGCTTTCTCATTTTTTTATTGATTTTCATTTCCATTAAAAGCGTTTTAGGTTCATAACAACCAAGAGCGCAGTTATAACTCTGGTAACCCCAGCAGTTAGGTAACTCAAAATTTTTTTTTTCATATCTACATAAATTCATTTTCATACATAAATACTCCATGTTCATAATTCAAATCAGTTTCATATGTAAATACTCCATATTCATAATTCAAATCAGTTTCATATGTCAATATTGCAGCGGTAAATAATTTTAATTGATTTTGGAAAGTGCCTCTAAAATTATTTGCAAAGGAACCTCAGCTTTTCCGATGCGCCAGGACTTCACTTCTACAAGACGTAGAAAGCTAAACTTCTAACATGAATAAAAGTAACTCACAGTAAAATTTTGGCGCTTAATGCTTGCCCAGCACGCCAAAACACTGTTTTCACCTGTCATGCAGCGAAGCATCATTGTAGGGTGAGCTCTATTTTCAGTGGGCCGTAGCTCGACCCCCAGGTCGATTGGGCCAAATTTGATTTTGGATCTTTTATTTACTCGGTCATATTGGCCTATAAACCGAAATTCAGAAAAATCGAGCTCTGACAGTTCGCGAGGTTCCGTTGTAAGATATAAAAAGAAAAGAATCAACAAAACACAGATACGAATGTAGATGTTAAAATGGGATATTGAAACCATCAGCAGATTTTAAATAATAATCTCGAGAAATAACTCAACATGTACATTATAATGTGCTCAAAAGTTTATTACGGATTGACTGCCAAGAATATCAGAGAAATTGATTATGTGTTGGCACTAGCAAATCATATCAACCTGCCTTACACTTGGTATAATTAAAAATTGACTTCTTCAGAATGGTTAAATAAATTTTCAAAAAGGCATCCCAATCTTTCTTTGCAAGAGCCAGAAGCGACAAGTCTAGGACATTCAGCCTGTTATAATGGGCACATTGTTTCTTCCTTTTTTGAAAACCTAAAAACTGTTTTGGAACAGTACAAATTTCAAAGTAAAGATGTGTGGAAAGCATGAAACTGGAGTGCAAACTGTTTAATTACCAGGCAACATTGTTGCTCAAAAAGGATCTCGCCAAGTTGGTAAAGCTACTTCTGTTGAGCGAGGACAAACTGTTACAATTGCGACAGCAGTCAGTGCGATTGGAAACTTCATTCCGCCTCTTTTCATTTTTCCTAGGGTGTTCTATAAACATCATTTTGTAAAGGATGGGCCACCAGGTTGTATTGGGACGGCGCATCCATGTGGTTGGATGACTGAACCATTGTTTCTAACGTTCATGAAACACTTTCATTGCCATGTAAAGTCATAAATTTCTGCAAGAACAACGGGGTTGTTTTGCTATCGTTTCCTCCCCATACATCACATCGTCTCCAGCCCCTTGACAAATCGGTATATGGGCCATTCAAGAGGTATTATTTTTCAGCTGCGGATAATTAGTTGATAAACAACCCTGGAAAAACTATAACTATATATGATAACTCTAGTTTTGTAAAGAGCTACTTCCCCAATTCTATGACTCCGAACAACATCGTGGCAGGGTTTCAGGCTACTGGAATTATGCCTTATAATCCAGCTATTTTCACGGATGAGGATTTTTTGTCCAGCTTCGTAACTGACCGTGTAATTGACCTTAACAGCTCCGCAAGTAAACTATCAACAAACGTTGAACCTGGACCATCTATATTAGGAGAAGTTAAACTCACTGACAATGAGTCAACAGGCAATGCATCATTAGTTTCTGCTAGCTGTCAAATTCCTTCACCAATTATCAAGCCAGAACAAATTCGACCTCAGCCAAAAGCTGGTGAACGTAAGAAAAGCGAGAAAGGCAGGTAATCTTTGAAATCATCTATCCTTACGGACAGTCCAGTAAGGAAAGGAATTTAAGACGAAACAAGAGAGAGTTGAAGAAATCTATTAAACAAGAAAAAGCAAAAAAGAAATTATTTAAATTACTTGGCTGTGAAAGGAAAATGGCAGTAATAAACCCAGTAAGCAAGGGAAAAAGAAAAAAACGAAGTCATTGAAATCTTAAAAAAGAACACAAAGACTCTGGATCGGATTCTGATGAAAATGGAGATTCATTTTGTTTGGTGTGTTTAAAAACTTATTCTACATGCAAACCGGGACAAGACTGGATTCAATGCATTTTCTGTAAAATGTGGGCATACATAGATTGCGGAGAAGACAGCCCTCCTTACACGTGTATAAATTGCCAATCACATTTATGTTTGTCTTCAGAGTCTGACTGATTAGTCAGACCCAAAACATGTTTGGTTTATTCTGTACAGAAATGAATATTCTCATATCTCTTGCGTATCAACTTGACTCAAGCTGGGTTAAGTTGATACGCTTTGAATTTTTTTCTAAAACTTTTTTTTTGTCTCATAGTATTACTTCAATAGTTAAAATAAAGCCATTAATTTATAAAGGAATAGTCATAGTACAGTAAGAAATTTTACTTGAGCCCATGATTTTAAAAACAAAAAATTGAAAAATCAAAATGTGAGAAATATATCAACTATACCCGGTCTCCCCTATGGTTAGTTTAAAACTCTATCGTTTCTCTTTCATCATTTTCAATTATTTCTCTCAAAGAGACAGCTCCTAAAATCTTAAAAGAGGAAGTAGCATTTGCAATAAAAAATATGGTATAGGGAATATCCCCTGGCAATGACAGCATTACATTAGATATGCTAAAAGAAGTTAGAGAACATGTAGAAAATATACTTGCAAATTTCTTTACCAAATGTCTTAATAGCAGTAACATACCAAAACAGTGGGATTCTACAAAAGTAATTATTTTGCATTAAAAAGATGATAAAGAGTATTTGAAAAATTACCGACGAATTAACTTATAACCTACTATTTATAAAATCTTCACAAAAGTAATAACACATTGTTCGCAGAAAAAATAGAATGCGACTCAGCCAGGGGAAAAAGATGAATTTCGAAATGGATTCAGTACCGTGGACCGTATTCAAGTATTAAGAGAACTAATTGAAAGAACAAATGAATAGGAACTTCCATTGTGTATGGCATTTATTGGCTATGAGAAGGCCAGAAGCGGCTTAAGGGATGGGCGACCCGGGCGGTCCTATTTAGATGAGGGCGCCAAACTGAAGTCAAGTTCGATTTTTTTTTAATTGACCCAACAGTAGAAAATCTCTCTAAAGGAAACGTTTAGAGATATCTTTAGAGAAATTGTTCCAAACTTTTGGCTACTTTTATAAAGTATATGGTTCACTGTAAATCTGTGAAAAATATCCTGTTTTTGCCGGAGGTGGGCGCCAAAAAACAACCCGTGCCAGGCCGCCCGGGTTCAAAATCAAACTAGAGCCGCACCTGGAGAAGACCTTTAGGGCTCTATTAAACCATCAGCAGTCATCAACTCTTTAAAATCAACAGACATCGTATACTGACATGATTTAAAACGTGTGTGGAAAAATGCAAGTGCAAAATTACGGTTACATAAAGATATCAAAACTATCAAAATTAATAAAGGTGTGAGGCAGGGAAGTACCATTTCTCCAAAACTTTTTACTTCAGCTTTACAGACGATTTTTCAGCTGATAAATTGGAATAACAAGGGAATAAAAATAAATGGTGAATATTTAAATCATCTACGGTTTGCTGATGACATAGTTATTTTTTCAATTAACCCATCAGAACTCCAACACATGGTACAGGAGCTTTCAACTAGAAGCAGATATGTTGGTTTTAAAATGAACCTACAAAAAACTAAAATCATGTTCAATAATTTCGTAGTGAAAACAAAAATACAAGTTGATGATTTTGAAATAGAAAAATTACTGATTCATATATTTACCTTGGCCAACTGATTTCAATGGAAGGCATCATTATGAAAGAACTCAACAGACGTATTAAACTTAGTTGGAGTGCATTTGGAAGAAACAGTTTTATCATGAGGGGAATATTGCGTTTGTGTCTAAAAAGAAAGATCTTCAACCAGTGTGTATTGCCAGTCCTCTCTTATGGATCACAGACATGGAGTTCAACAATTGAATCAATAC
This sequence comes from Dysdera silvatica, assembly GCA_006491805.2. Classification (NCBI taxonomy): domain Eukaryota; kingdom Metazoa; phylum Arthropoda; class Arachnida; order Araneae; family Dysderidae; genus Dysdera; species Dysdera silvatica. The sequence continues at coordinate 122,452,077 of QLNU02015360.1, forward strand.
GGAAGTTACAGACAACGCAAAGGAGCATGGTGCACGCGCGGAATAACTAAGAGGGATCGAAAGAGGAATACTTGGGTGAGAGAGCGAAGCGAACATGTGTAGAGGACATCATTGTTAAAATAAAAGGGCTGAAATGACGATGGGCTGGGAATATCGCAAAAAAAAGAAGAAAAAAAACTAATCAACGATGGACAACTGAAATTCTTAACTGGATTCCAAGAGATTAACGAAGACCTGGAAAAGGTCCTCAAACTAGATGGGTGGGTGAAATAAGAAAACAGGTTGAGGTTATATGGAAGCGAATTGCTCAGGATAGACTTGTAAATGGTAATCATATAACAAATACCGAATTAAATTTAAAGAATACGAACACTATCATAATCAATAATATGAAAAATTGGTTTTGTCTAAAACAGTGTGTTTAAAAAATGGTATTGATATTGTGAAGATGGAGGAAAATGGAAAAAAAGGTGAATATAAAATTCATTAATAATAAGTGTAATTATGTAAATAATGTTATTGATGCTCTGTATGTAAAGGATTGTAAAAATGATATAACAATTGAAGTCAGTCAAAATTATGAAGATGATTTTTTGAGTGAGGGATTAAATAATGTAAAACACAGAATTGTTAAGAATATTGAAAACTTTGAAATTCATTATAACATAGACAAAAGAGATGGAAATGCAAATGTATATGTTTTTGATGATATAACAGATAACAATGTGTGAGATATAAATGGTACAAATCATATGAAAAATATAAGTATAGAGAAAAATTTGTGTGAAGTTAACAAGGTAGTATGGATATTGATAGTAATGCAAATTGCAGGTTAAAGATTAAAAAAAGCTAAAATTATGAAAAGAGGGGAACCTGGAAAATATAGTGATTTTAATAAATTAAAAATTATGCATATAAATGCGAGGAGCATAAACAACAAAATGGGTGAAATAGAAATGCTGATGGAAAATAATGAATATCAAATAGACATAACGGGAATAAGTGAAACATGGTCTACAGAAAATGATCACATGGAAATCTATGGATGGTATGGTTATCATCTGATGAGAAATAAAAAAAAGGGAGGAGGGGTATCGGTATATATAAGGAATATTCACGAGGATTTTGAAAAAATGGACTGAATTATCACACATGTGATGATTGGGAAATAATAGGCGTAAAAAGAGGTAAACTTAGGACAGAAATTGTATATAGAGATCCAAGAAGAAATGTTCACAAGCTACTAGATTGGCTATACTTAAAAATTGAAGAAGTACAAAGTAAAAATATAATTATAGTAGGTAGCCTAAATATTGATGTAAGTAAAGAATCTAGTAATAAAAATTATTTGATAAATGCAATGATAATAATGGGATTAAAAAACATAATTAGTGACTATACAAGAATAACCGATAATTCGGCTACAATGATTGATTTATGTTTTACGAACATATGGGGAATTCATTCAAATGTTTTGGACTACCAAATAAGTGATCACAAAGCTATACTCATCGAAGTTCAAGAAAAAAATAAACTCAGGATAAACAATAAAATTAAAATCAGAGATTTTAGTTCAAAAAATCTTGAAAGGTTTAAAGAGAAATTGAGTGCTATAGACCAGAATGTAGAATTTAGCGATTTTAATATATATATATAATGTATTTATAAACAAAATTAAGGAAATATATGATAGGAATTTTAAATGGAAATTCATAAAAGGCAAAATAAACAAAAAAAGGTCGGATAAATAATAAATTAAAAATTTTCATAACGAAAAGTAATTGTATCTTCAACAGGCTTATAAGAACTGAAAGGTTAATATACTGGTGTAGATTTAAAAAATTAAGGAATGATATAGTGAGAAAAATCGGTCTCTATAAAAAAGATTTATGGAAAAACATTTGTCAAACACTGACAATAGAAACAAATGGAAATTTTAATAAATTGCTGGGAGGGGTGAATAAAAATAAAGAAATTGATGTGAAGTGAATAATCGACAATAACATGAAAGTAATTTCCAATAGTGAAATTACAAATTTTGTTAACAAGTTTTTGTGGAAATTGCAGAGAATACAGCAGATAAAATGTCAATATGAATAATGAATATATGTGTCATAACATTGGTAAATCAATTTATGTAAGTCAAATAAGTCACTCAGAGTTATTAAGTGAATTAAGCAAGATTAATAATAAAAAAGGTGCAGGATATGATGACATACACCCTAGGATAATCAAGGAATGTGCTGATTTATTGGCTAAACCACTATTGGTGATATTTAATGAAATAATTGATACAGAAGTAATTC
>QLNU02015360.1:122486194-122501792 GCA_006491805.2 Dysdera silvatica
AAAGTGTTATATCTCCACCGCAGAAATTTCAATTTAATAGTAAAATATAATATAAAGAAAGTTACGTTAATAAATTTTCCCAGAACATACAAGCTTTATTTGCAGATGCTCAAACAACGATCGATAATTCTTTGCTTCATATGGCAAAATATTTCGAAAGAAAATAAATATGTCTGCGTCCGCCGAAGGCAGAAATATTTATTTTCTTTCGAACGTTTCACCATCTAATCACGCCATACCATCGGCGTTGGTATCACTACGCCAATAAACGTTGATTTATATTGTTGTTTAATTCAATTGTTACTATCTTTTGAATTGGTTTTATTAGCTTTAAATCAACTACGTTTAATTTTAATTTGTATGAATTATAAATTTTTAACTTGAGAGCCTTCAGAGCCCTTGTAATCCAAAGATAAATTCGAATGTTTCCGTGGACTTGGGGGAAAATTTATTTTTGCTGTTGAAAAAATTGCAAATATTTTTCAATCAAAAATCGTTTTCTTTCAATTTTTTGATGACTATTCTAGACAAAAGTTGGACTTTATAAAGTTCATCCGTGGGCGTGATTAAAGAATTGGTTGAAATATAGCTGAATACTACTAAGCTAATCAAAGTTTCGTTTAAGGTTCTTTTTTCATATGAAAAGTACGTTCAATATCTGTTATAAATTGGAAACGATAACTGATGTAAAAAGAACTTTTATTTTAGTTTGGAAAAAGTATGAAATACAGGTTCTTTAATTATGAGACGAGGTAGACAAGCAATTTCATACAAATTTTCAAGTGAGTCATCAGTGATGATAATCGTGATGATTATGATGTTTATGATGATGGGGGTGGTGATTGTGATGCTCATAATGATGGTGATCATGATAATCACTATAATGGTGTTGGTGATCGTGATGATGCTGATATTCATGATGGTGATGATGATAATCATGATGGTCATGGTGACCACGATAGTGGTGCTCAGGACCGACATAGATCGACTTTGGCATTCCTTGTAGACTGGCACTCAAAGCCAAAGCACAAAGGGAGACCAGGAATAAAACGCTGGTGTTCTGAAAATAAACACATATATCACATATAAAACAATGCGCCACAAATGAAACCACGTTTCAAAATAGGATAGATAATGTAAAGAAAGAACAGTATTGATCAATAAATCGAAGATTAAAAATGATTTTCATATTGCCAAGAGTAAAAAATCTTGTCGAACCATACTTTTATAATACGGAACTTCCGTTGAATCGTGACAACAGGGCAGTTTATTGAATTAGAATTGAATTATATAGATAAAAAATGAAAGTTTATCCTCGATCAAGACTTCATAAAATCATAACTGTTAACTAATTCATAAAATCAACGTCAATACTAATTTTTACTTCTCAATGCTGCATGGATAGGAATGGAGAAAAGGAGTTTAACTGAATTTTGAAACCACGATACACGTATGAACGACTATTCATCATCCAGAATTCTAACGTGCAGTCAGTGTGGCATACGATTATTCAACCGCTACATCAAGAAAGTACAAAAGCACTCTAACCCATGCTACTCTCAGCAAAGCCTTTTGATCGTTTTTGTATCAGTAACTGAAATTTTTATCTTCCTTATAGATAAATTCAGGAACGTTTCAACATCGTTTTCTGTTATATTTTTATATAAAATAAACGAATTAGATAAATAAATAAAATGTGTGCTTCCACATATAATTAATACTATAATTTCTTACGACATGGCTAATCGGATAAATAAAAAAACTTTTAAAATAGTTGTTCTTACCATGAGTACGCCAAGTCGTTTTACCAACACGATTTCTTCGAATCGAGCTTTGAAATTAAGGAAATTTTTTGGACTTAATGGTAAATATTGCTAATTTCTATGAACTATACTTAGAATACGTACAAAAGTGTTTTATGTCAAAAATTTGAAAACAATCGCATGAAAAAATAACGATAGAAATATAATTTAAACAGATAATAAGAATCAACCTTATCTCAAAGTTAACTAAACTTTGAAGATCGAAAGATTTAAAAACAGTCAGGATAAATAATAACACATTTATTTACCACTTTGTTAGAAGAGTGAGAAAATACTCCGTTAAGCAGTAATCCAGAAGGGCTTTTCCAAAAGCTGTAGTAAACAAGCTCGTTTGCAAATCTAAATTCGGGACGAAATCTTTTGACTTATACGTATAGTAAATAAAAAAGTAGGCCATTTAAACTAATCACATCACGGATCAATAGCTTATAAGTAAAAAACTGTCTGTTCATATAAGTAAATTAAATCTTTTTTTAACTGTTCTATAAAAATAGATCCGGACTTCAATCGCGTTCAAAATGTGCGGCCGTGTGTACGATTATATTTCGATAAATTTTAGTTACAGCTCTGAAAACACTTCAAAAGCGAAGTTTAATTTCTTCAAATGACTTTGTTAACCTAATTTTTCTAAACACAGCATGTGAAACGGCGTAATATATTTTTCTCAAGTTAGAATTCATACATTAAAATTTGTATTAGTAAATGTATTTTTGAAAGTTTGAAAATTGTGTACTAATTGCTGTTTCAGCGTTTTGCTTTATTGCTGTAAGATGCTACTGGTATATATATATTTTTTTTAGTAGCTATGTTTGAAAATTGTTCTTTATTACAATCAAGGAAAAGTAAAGGTAACCATTTTGAAACTAACCTTTTTAAAATGCACAATATAATTTAATACTTTTTATAGTTAAATTAACACACACACACACACATCATTTACGTTTTTCTTTTTGATATATTTAAATACCTTTTAATAACTAATACAGTCAATTAATTTTATAGAAGTAGTTCTATTAAATTTATTAAATGAAGGACTTCCATCCTCTAATTTACAATTAATAACTTGTGCATAATTTTCCCCAACGCAACTTATTAATATTTATGCTATAAATTATGAATTTATAAAAAATGCAGATACACAGACAATACTGTAAATATTATTACCGTTTTAATTCAAATTAATTTTAAAGCAATTGAATGTTTCTTAATAAAATTATATAAAAATCTTATATAATTAAATATATAATTTTAATTTAATATGTAATTTAATATATAATTTAATATATAATTTTAATTTAATATATAATTTTAAATATTTAATTTTAATTTAATATATAATTTTAATTTAATATTAATTTTAATTTAATATTAATTTTAATTTAATGTATAATTTTAATTTAATATATAATTTAATATATAATTTAATTTATATAATTTTAATTTAACGTATAATTTTAATTTAATACATAACGAGCATTACGGCATTAACACTTTTGATCGTTATATCCAAGTTACCATTAAAATTAGATTAAAAACGAAGAAAAACAAACAGAACAGCGAAGACGAATATCACACATCATTTACGTATCAATCGATCAATTATATCAATCAGTTATATACAAAAAATTTCTTATTCTTCTAAACCCACTAAGATGAAATCTTTGCGAAAAAAGAGAAAATCAATTTTTTTTGGAATCAATATTAAAAAAATTGCAAATTAAGAGGTAAATTTACTGCACTGTTTTTCGCTATAAAAAGTTTCCTCTCGTAATAAAGGATTTTTTTTCGCGTATATTTTGATTGTAACCAAGCAAATAGTGTATTATATTTCCGAGTTCGCACTATAATCGGGTTCATTTGTGAGCCAGATTTTTGGGACCAACATTAGGAGGAACTCTTAAATAAATAATATCATGTCTGTGAAGGGCACAAAATCGTGGGACCCAAGGATAGGGCCAAGTTCAATTAAAAGTAAACACGACACTGAAGACACTACGTTGATTTCCAAGAGGTAAAGTAATATTATGAAATAGATAACTATTTCAGAACAAGTAAAAACGGACACCAGCCCAACGGCAATGAAGAGACTGGTTATAAGGTCCGATTGGCAACGATTTTGAAGTAGCTTTCAATTTTCACCGGGCCGGGCCCTTCAAAAAAAGCGGGCCTTAGACATTTGGCTTGTTTGTCTATGTGATAATCCGGCCCTGTTTCGACCTATACTTGGTAGGACACCAAGATGTTCTGTGGCATCAAATTTATTAAAAACATTTGCAAGAAAAAAACTTCAAAACAGAAGAAAAAAATCAGAAGCACGTTTTCAGGAAGTAAAAAATGACCTCATTATACTATACAATATTTCATTTTAGCTTTATATCCGGGGTTTCGGAAAATTTTATGATTTATAACATGGGCAAGATAATGTTATTTCCATGGGGCTTTCAAGCAGGATTTCAAAATTTTGACTTAATAACAGAGCTGTCGTTATAAACGGTTTCGACTGTATACTAAAACTTATGTACTGTATGCTCACCGCATATATCCAATTAATATGCACACATATCTGTTGCTAAAAAAAATTAGTAGGCACTACTGCCATAATTAAATTAAAGGAAGGAGAATTGAAATAAAATTTTAAACACGTGCTTAAAAATATACATAAAATATGTAATGCAAAAAAATTTTGGAATAAACATAAATTCCAATAAAATTTTGGAATGAATATAAATTCCAATGAAATTTTGGAATAAATATAATTTCAAATAAAACTTTAGAATAAAGATAAATTCCAATTATATTTTGGAATACGTTCCAATAAAAGTTTGGGGAATTATATTAGAATCAATTTAAAGTTCTTTAACGTTTACAAAAAGCGAATTTAATAATAAAATTGGCAAAATAAAATTATTGAGAATTTATAAAACGGATGCGAACCAATCGAACTAGTAAGGAAAAACTGATGAAGTTAAAATTTGAACAAAGCCTGAATAGTTAAGAAATTCATTATCCGCTACTCAAAGAGAGTTTTCGCTAATATTTTTGTCATTAACTATACAGGCTTATTTTCATAATTTGTGATGGTGCTTTCACTCATCAATTAGGAAATAGTTGGGAACATTCGGAGAAATGCGTTTTTCAACTTTAAACGACAATATTTCCTTAATATATTATACAGTTACGAAAACCATTTCAGCGTAAAAAATTTTCAAAAAGAAAACATTCTTCTTCAGGATATCATATATTTTTTACTTTCGCTTCTGAACCGTTTAACTCGGTTTATTTTTCACTTTTTGTGCTACATCATTTTACTTTCAAGCGAAGAAATTTGCATATTACCTGAGTAATCGAGAGCGTTTCAAATGATAAAATATTGCTTAAATTTGAACTTCGTCTCTCGACAATTCCACACGTGAAAATATCTAAAATAGAGCTATTATGTGCACCGGAATATTTTAAGACACTCCTCGAGACTTTAATACGTCAATAACAAAATAGTTTATGGACCTGAATATGCTTGGATAATGTGGCATGAAAGAAGCCTTAAAACGCAACAAAGAGAAACTGCAAATACCTGACAATGTGGGAGAAATTCGACTTTAAAATTTAACGGTATAAAATCAACCCAAAGTTTTAAAGAAAACTAGGTGGTTTAAGAAAATAAATAAATATTACTTAAGTAATATATTTTCGCTTAAAATTTTCCATAGTTTAAAGTTTGATTAGCAAAATATATGAAATTACCTTAATAATAAAATCATCATTTCAGGCATATATATATATATATAAGAAAAATATTCTCCTTCTAATATTTTCCAAATTTTTCTTTTCATATGACATAATAAAAGTATGCTAACTACCTCAAGTTATGGTTGTTTGTATATAGCTTGTCTTCAATTTTTTAAGGGTCCACAATAATATAAAACTATACAAAAGTGATGACGAAATACCTCCTTTTAACAATTTTTTTCGTAATGGTGCAGAAGTATATTGTAATACTAAAAACGGTATAGAAAAATCTGTCTATGACGATATTTTCCGCGGTCCAGAAAACTATAAATTATTTCAGGTTCAACTTTGTCTATGACGATTCCTTTTCCCAGTCGTTAGAATATTATTATGCACAGGTTTCACTGTATTTGAATTTGTTTCAGTTTCATTGCGTACATTTTTTTTTAAATTTTTTTGGGACGCAAAATCAATTCTACTAATTGATTGTCATCATCATTGTCTTCTTCTTAGCCATATTTTTATTTGGAATCAGCGATATGACATCAACGTTTCCATTATTTTCGTTCTAAAGCATCGCTGGGTGTTAAAGCAAGGCCAACCACATCCTTTCGAGCCTTCGCTTCTGTTATTAGATGTAGTCTTCCAATTCCTATTTTGTTGTAAGATATTATTACCCTTCTCAGGGATAACACAATTGCCAAATAATGGTCAACACACAAAGCCACCGGGGCACAAAATTCTCGCCCTGGAAAAAAAAATATTTATTGGTGTAGCACTATACGATTTATTGTCAAACTATTTGTTAAGCATTAGTCATTTGAATTGGCAAATCCGAGACAATTGCTACTCTCTGTTAATGGGCGGGAAAATTCTCCTTAGCTCTTACCTGTTTTATCCTTAGTTTCCTCTTGTGAGAAACGCCGTGAAGGTTGAAGTTCAAACGTATTTTGTCCGTACAAGGATTTTAGTCCAATGAAATGAACCATAAAAACAGTGTATCTGAAGATGACCACTAAGGAAGAGCTTGAAATATATTATTGTAAATCAGTTTCTGCCGGAAAAATTTTATCTGACCGTAAAAGGGGAAGTGATCTTATCTGAAGAGTGTCGTTAAGAGGGGTTCCACTGTATATGCAAAACACATTTCCAATAATATATTTCATAATTTGAGAGCAACGGCGGGGATGATAGAGGAGATCAGAGAAAGAGAACTTGGATAATGAAAACATGTTTTGGGAAGAAACCCATCTACTACAAAAGGTAAGAAAGAGAGTAAACCAACAATATAGGAATAGGAGGATCAAGGCTAGTTATAGAGGCGAAGACCCTTAAATACATAGAAGGCCTTGGTTTAGTACCTAGTGATATCATATCGCTCGCCCCAAATTGGGAAATTGCAAGGAGGAAGGTGGTTCACGATTTTAGTGGGATTTTTAATACCATTTTCCCTAATTCCACTGCTTTGCCTTAAAAAATAATGTTCAGTAAAAGTACTCTTGTGCTGTAAATCGTCATAAGCAACTTTTAAAATTAGTTCATTAAAAAATACGAATCTGAGAAGATAACCACAGTCAAACCCAGTTACAGGTCCTAGGGTTTCGGCATCTGCAAATTTCTCAGGAATTTAAAGCCTTGAAAAATCGGAGTATGTTTTTTTTTCTTGTTCAGAAACTTAGTTGGCAAATAATATTTTTTGTCCGTCAACTCCTACAGTTTCATACCTTTGAACCTTTTCTTCTTGTAATACAAATAACATGCGTGAACTCCTAAGGTGCATTGCGTTTGAAAAATTAAAGCTACTCCTAAAATAACACGGAAAACAAAAAAAATGAAAACATAGAAGAGTTTTTTATGTGGTTGAAAGATGAACAAAAGGAGCAAAAAAATACCAAAAACGAGCAAATTGGAAGAAATTAAAGTGGACGACACATCAAAGCTATCGAAAATAAAAAATTCACTTATTACGCTTGAATTCCTTGAACAAAAAATGAAAACTGAATTTGTTAAACTCGCTATCAATAGCCATCTCAAAACGTGAAACGCCTGAGATTTAGTCTCTATTTTCTCATCCCTCTCTATTTCCTTTTCTATCTTAAAAAATTGCAAGTTTAAATAAAAATACATTCCCAAGAAATCTTCTTTCTTCCGCTCAGAGCTTAGCAGAGGCTTTTGCATTTGTTAAACAAATACGTGGCTCAACAGAATTGGAGTAACAAACACACTTAAGGCATAAAACATTGTAGATTCTTGAATTCACTTGAATTCTAATTTATTTTTTCTGTCAATGTCTTACATGCTTGTTGCATGGCGAATTCACATGGATGGAAAATTATTAACCACCCATCTAAAACATAGTAGGGGGTTTGGGGGGGGGGACTATTTTGGTCAATTTTAACAGTTACAACGCAAAACGCTATGAAGTGCTAAGTGTATTATGTTTTTTGTGCAGTCTTAGATCTGTTCCGTTGAAGTCAGTAAAAGGTGTGATGGGTACTTTAATAAAGTTAGACGAAGTTAAATATACTGAAGTCGTGATAATTGCTTCTGAGAATTAAGAATTGGGTTGGTCTAATTATGAAGATCATATCAATTTCATATAAAATGTCTGTCTGTACTTTTAAAATCTTAGATTTATAGATTTATCACTGTCTTGAAACTGATTAAAAACTATTCATAGAAATTGGTACAAGTCATATCGTTTCCAAAAAGTAGGTGCATTATTTTCTTTTCATATATTTACTTCAGTGCTGCAGAAGATACCCGCTGATAACCATCAACGCAGAAACTATATACTAAAATATTTATTTAATTGGAGAATCGTATTTATGATTTTTGTCATTTTAAAATAGTCGTAATCGTCAACTAAAACTTTCCCTTCTTCGATACAAAAATTCCGTATATTTCATCAATATATTTCTCCAACATACGGTATATGGAATATATACTAAATAGTATTGGAAAGTATAGAAAATGCTTTTGTTTGAGGCTTGATTTCATCTATTTATTAGCACATGTAGTGTTCTCTGTCGCCATTCAACCAGTACTCAAAAATAAAGGATAACCAGAAAAATCATGCTTGGTTTATAATGTATGGAAAGAAATGTAATTAGATTTAGTTAATAAGTCAACAAATGTTAACAAACTTCTTCGAAAGCTAACTAAGTTCAGAGAACGGTATGGGAAATCGATGTGAAAGCCCTACACCTGCCAGAGGGGATCATATACCGAATTAAAGATTCAGAGAACTTTACGCGGAACACTTTACTTTGTGCTTCTCTCCTTCTCCCAGCCACATAATTCATGTATGTTTTATAAAGAAATAGTTGCATTCGATTTGGAATTTCTGAAATCGATTAATAATGAACCGTTTTTATTGGCCTTTAAAATTTTTAAGACAGTTATTTCTGGTATTTCCTTAGCAGCACATACTCGTTTTAGTAGAATATCCCAGAAATTGACTACCAGTGAAGAAACTGATCGTCGCTGGAATCTGCTATCAAAAATAAAACTAATTGTTGCTTCACATTTTCTGTATCAATATATTAACAGAAAACAAAAAAAAAGAAAGAAAAATGTGTTTACATGTTTTATATTGTATGCATGCAATAGAGGATTTAGTGGTCCTGGTGGGTTCGGCTGATCGCAACGTACGCAACATACAATATTAATGAGCGTTTTCAGTATGCGAACGTAAGTATTTTAATTTACGTAAAAGTAAGCTGCTTGTAAAACAAAGAAAATAGAACTGAGAGAGAGATGTGGAAATACAAAAAAGTTTGGCATACTTTATATTTAATAGGCGCGTTCTTGAATTCAAATAGCTTCAGTCGCATTACAGAAATTTACAAGTATTGAATAAACACTGAATAATGTGTATTAATTAACCTTCAAAATTAATTAAAAAGCAAATAGCATTGTAACATTTAATATCACATTTATAAAGCAATTTTTAAATGTGACAAATACTTGAAATCGTAATTTCTTTTATTCCCAAATTTTGTAAAGGCAACTATGTCAAATATCCTCTGCTCAGTTACGATGTATTTACTTTCAAAGAAATTATAGCGTACCATAATACTAAAGGGTATAAATAATAACCAAAAATTGGGGGGAAGAGAAAATGGTACATTGGATGAATCATTGAACGATTATGCTCATGTGCTCTTGATGCACAGCATGGTTTAGCAAGCCATGCTGTACATCAAGAGCCCATGAGCATGATGGTGCAGAGCATGATTTAACAAGCCACTCCGTAAAAAATCCGTAAAAAAGAAGTTACCACTACTCATCCGTCATCCCTGAAAAAGGGTTTGCTAGTATGCTCGTGAGAATCAGCAACTGTTCTTTAGCCCATTCATTAACCACATGCACGCTCATAGGATGTCGTTCAAATTCACATCATTACACAACGGCTACTAAAAAGCAAAGGAAACAAAACCCTCGTGACTGTCCTTTGCCAAAGATCGCAAATTTGTTTACTACTAGGTTCGGGTGGTTTGTTTTTTTTTTACTAAGATCTTCTTTATTGTTGATCTTGCTAGTAGAAACTTCTAGAAATTCTGACTTCATTTAGCATTAATCTGCTAAAGCATTATCAAACCTTGGTGCAGAACAGATAGCCACAGTATTATCTCTGAATAACGCTTTCTAACTAATCTTTCCATTTAAAGGCCATATTTCGAGATCCCGGCAAATACGCCATAGAAAATAATGTAATTAATATATCTCAATAATGTCCTTTTAGTTAACCAAGTTTTCCGTTTAAGGGCCGTTGTTTGTGGTCCCGACAAGTGCTTCATAGTGTTGATGTATTTCTGATGGACGACCCCATTTTTTTCCCGACGTTTAGCTTTGTTCTACTTTTCTCACCAAGATATTTTAGTAACGAATTAAGAAGTTTGGATCAAATTTATGATGGAGAAGTAAAATGGAAACTGGTTGATTCAGATGAAAATACATTGGATTATGAAAGAGAAGTCGAACTAATCCCCTCCCTCACTAGTTTCGAAAAAGTCAGTGATACTCCAAATGTCCATCGCAGGTATGTTACCTCATCTGACATAGTAATCAATTTGTTTCGGCTTCTTGAAAAAATAGAAGAAAATATTCCGTAAAAGCTATCAAAATCAAGAAAATCGACTCTTTAGATTTTTTTTTTTTTTCTAAATAGGAAAAAAATGGTCTGTAATCATCACTTCATTACTAGAATGTCCTGTATTATTATTGTGCTGTATGAAATACCGAAATTGCGAACTTTTATTTTAATCACTAGTTTTGCTGTGGCAAATGAAAACATTCACCATAAATTAAAAGTAGAATATGCACTAACTGCGATGCACCTGAAGAACTACCGTCGAAAGTCGAATTTCGTATCGCGTTCTTGGTCCTAAATCTAAAGTCGTAAGTAACATCTCATATCCTTTGGGGCAGGAATTGTGAATTGCGAGAGTTCAAACACTCATCGTCATCCTCAGCTTCACAAAGAATTTTGCTTGAATCTTTCTTCGTCATTTTCCTCTAATCGTGAGAGTGGGAATTGGGTTGGAAGCCCCCCCCACACACACACACAAGTGGAATGGCCTGGGGTCTCTCTTCATCTAAATCCAACACTGTCCTCGTTTATAGCTAAAATAATTTTGTATCAGAATTTCTTTTTATTATAAGTAATGTGTGTGAATCTGCTGTTGGTTAACTTACTGTTCAACTGAGAAATCAATCGATGTATTTTAACAGAACACATTGAGTTTAATATTAGCAAATTGGAATTGCCGTCGTCAGTTATAAAGTGCGGAGGGAAATTTGTGATTTATTTTCTTAGTCTCAGTACTAAATTGAACACTAAACTTGCTTTAAAAAATAAACAAAGGCGTTAACTGATTATCAAACTCCGATGAATGAAAAAAAAAAACAAACGCGATTTTCATCAAAGCTATTTTTTAAAGAAGTTTAAAAGCAATTTCCGGATTTCAAGATCTAAATTTGGAGCTTTTGATCAAATTCGATCCTCCAAATGAAGCCTGGAGTCTGGACTAAGCTTTATACAGCTTATTTAATGAAATACTATTTCATTAAGAATGAGCTTAGTTCAATAAGCTACACTATTTTGAAATATTTTACAATTCATTTCATGCGTACGTTTTTTCTCCTCCTTGCAGAAGCACTCATTAAATCGCTAAAAGTACCAAAACATAAAAAGTCCAAAAGCAAGACTGATATAGGTTAAGCGCACTTTTTTTTTCGCCAATGTGATTTAAATTTAAAAAGAGCATTTAAAACAATTTAAAATTTACAAGGCTTTGGTAAATAAAAAATATATTTCTTCCCATTTATATATTGTAAAGAGCCCCGATTATCAAAGGTAGTTTGTATTCCAATAATTAAACACTTCGATGTGAATATCGGGCAGTGGCGTAGCAACTTAAAACTTATGGGGGACTCAAGAAGCTTTAAAAAGGTCCAAGCGATTCGGCGTGGTGGTGGTTTGTGCAAGGAGATTATTGGGAAGGGTGGCCGCCGAAGGTGGCAGCGCTGTATTCCCAGACAGGCTTTTGTCAGATGTTATGATGACCAGTGGACCGAGAAGGGACACCTGGGGGGTGGGCATTGCGGAGGATTGTCGATCAAAGCAGGTGTACAGAGATGCACAGCTCACATGGTTGTCGTCATTTAACGTCGACCAGAGGCCATCCACGATCAGTCCACCCCGAGGAGTGGCCGAAATAGATGTATAGCGCGGAAGAAAACCCCGGGCCAGCCGGAACTCCAACAGGAGACCACCGGACACCGTTGAGTGGGTGCGGTGCCGCGAGCGGCAGAGAACAGGAGAAAATCATTCCCCGCAACCAGGGCGCACGAGACCAGAACAATCCGGACAGGCATCACATGCCAAAGTATCATCCACTGTTTGCGAAAGCTGGCCCCCAAGCGATCGCAGCGGACGAAGACAATGACGAACGCCCGTCATGGACAGAAGTACAAGCCCGGCCCTAGCGACGAAGTCCGAATTACGAGGGAGGGCGGAGTCCGGTCCCAGAATAGCAGAAGCAGACATCGATCCACCACCGCCCGGCGGCCAAAATGAATGTCCCAAACACTTCGTCTTAAGCGAGCTGGAACCGACACCGGCCAGTCCGGACCACAGTGAAAAGACATCCTCACGCCACCAGAGCTGAGAACGAAGCGATTCGGCGTTAAAGATAACAATGTGTTATGTTATCCAATGGGGGGCTTGATCTTCCTCAGATCCTCCTTTTTCTATGATATCGGGTGAAATAAATAATAAATAATTTAATAGGAGCACAAAAATGTATCTATTTCTTATCAAACTCATGGACAATTAATTAAATCTATTACTATTCTTTAAAACGCCAATATTTAAATAATATTGAAACATGGATACTATCTTTTTGTGACCATTTTCTGGCTACCTTTCTTTCTTTCCTTAGCCGTTTTCGTGCAAAAAAAACAACAATATTCTATTGACACACAAATAAGTTATCCATGAATTCCAGTGGTTTGAACAACTAAGTTAGCTAAATTGATTTAGCTAAATTTTAGTTAGTTAGGTAGTTAACTAAATTTTTTTTACCGGCATAAGATAGAAAAGGTCATTTTGCTCTGAGACCTACAGTTTTCCGAGACCTCCAAACCTCTTAACGCCTAGGGAACCAACCCCAAGACTGCAGTTAGCAATTGGTCTATATAAGAGAGTTATATATTTTTACTTTTCTTTTTTTAGCACCGGCAGTCGAATCTGGAGTAACAGCACGCTAAGAGGACACGTTAGCACTGCGCCACTGCTGGGCTCTAACTGAAGCGAGTTCTGTTCCTAGTAAACTTAGCTATTTGAATGTATTATTGCCCACAAATGATGTCAAGTCACCTGTCCCATCTAGTTGGACGCAACGCGCCATCTTGGTTCCTAAATGCAGTATAAAAATGTATACGCAGTCGAACATCTTATTAACGTGAACAACGCCAATTTGAATTACTTTTAACATGAAATGTGTCCCAAATCCCAGTCAAATAGTATAGTGACGGTAACACAGCTCTATCCCCTTTCCAGATATAACGAAACTACTTTTTTACGTGAAAAAATTTTGTCACTATATATGTTCATATTAACCTGTTAACCGGGGAATAAAATTTTGTGAAACTCGTTTCACACTGGGACCTTTTTTTTTGGGGGGGAGACATTTTGGTAGTCTTCCGGGCATGACGAAAAATGTCGTCATACCCAGTTAACAGGTTAACGAAGTTCGATTGCATATCATTTATCCAAGCAAGAATATACTCGTATAATGGAACATTTTATGTTTTCTCAATTGATATTTTTAGAGACACACATAGCAAATTTAATTTCGTATGAAGACCTAAAAATGCAACTGAATATTTACTAGCGTTAAGTTTATTTTCGGCGCATCCCTGATTAAAAAACAAGCCCTTTTTTCCACTAAACTTAGAAGAAGAATAAAGGTTCCATGTAATAGTATTATCTTTACGGTGATGTTTACATCACCATAAAGACCCTGCTATACATCACCGCAAAGCTACTGCTATACATCACCGTAAAGATACTGCTATGCATCACCGTAGAGATACTGCTACACATCACCGTAAAGATACTGCTATACATCACAGTAAAAATACTACTACAATACTATAACGAAGAATTCTGTTTATTTTTGTCCTACCTAATTTCATCAGTTTAAAAGGTTCGCAAATTTACTCAGTTTTTGGTAAGAATATTTAAAGCATGATTGTTTATACATTATGGCATTAATTATGTTGTTTGTATCTTATTTGCGCTAATCAGAGACGCCACTTTGAAGGAAATATCGAGGACCCAGGTAATCGCCAGTCTTATCTACTTTTATAGACTTGGTTTAGTCTTAATTGGGTGGGGTCTTTGCGTTCGCTCCTTCCAACCTCATAATTTTACTGAAAGAATGCTCACTTAAATAGACAGCAATTAAAAGAAATTCATTAAGTTTAATTGTTTCATAATTTATACAAATCAAACACTACGCAGATTAAATTAAGAAACAATTTATATTAACATTCTTTAGGCTTAGTAATATGAACGCCGATGTTATGTCACAGTTAAATGGTGAAACGTTCGTAAAGAAAAGAAATGTGTTTTGCATCTGGTGGGGTCCCACGACCTTCTACAATCCGGGAAGGTGCTATCACTAACTGAGCTACAGACGACCAAACAATCAATTCCCTACGAACGTTACGTACTGCCCCATTCCACGAAATAATCGGTTTCGAAAAATACGCTTTAATACGTTCGTAGGGAATTGATTGTTTGCTTGTCTGTAGCTCAGTTGATAAGAGCACCTACCGGGATTGTAGAAGGTCGTGGGATCGTGCCCCACCAGACGCAGAAAACATTTCTTTACGAACGTTTCACCATCTAACCATGCCATAACATCGGCGTTACTATCTATAGATAGATAGATGGCCATTTTCCATCCCCTGGAGGATGGAGCTCTCTCTCTTTCAACAACAAGCACGTAATACGGTGAAAGAAATGCAGAGGAATTGATATTAAGCGCATCACATTGGCCAGACGTGTTGGCAAGCTGGACCTACAGTTTGACGAAGGTTCCGAACTTCGGTCACCACAGCCGAAATCCTACTCTAAGAGCGGGTACAGACATACAACAGAATATCGTAAGAGAACATCGTCGCGTGCTATCTCGTGGTACGAAACGATGTTACGTGGTAGAATATCTCCGCGTATCACCAGCGTAGGGCATCAGTGCGTCCCATCGTATCTAGTCTACACCGACTAAACGTTGTTGCTCGCAAACCGGTCCAAATATACGAACGTAGGCGCGTAACATTCTTTTAATGTGACGGCAAAGGGCCGACAAGTGATGGGACGCTGAAATGATACGATGCTCTGTTGCGGAATGCGGTCCAGACTGGATATACTAAGGTGTTCTGTTACGGGGTTTTGTTGCACGTCTAAGGCAGGGCTCGTTATGTCACCCTCCCCCCCCCTACAGAATAACTATTGCCGCGAGTGCTGCTTCGAA
>QLNU02015360.1:122501892-122515962 GCA_006491805.2 Dysdera silvatica
GTTTGACGTCGTCATAAGGTCTTATGTAATAGTTTATTATATGTTTTACATAACAATTTTACGTGCATATTTAAATGTGCCTTTCGTACATAGACACAGGCTTATAACTTCAAACATGTCCCTACTTGAAATGTGGTTGCAAACTTACATTCTTAGCGTTTTTCTCGAGGAATGTCATCAAATATTCACTACGTCCTAAACAAAGTTTACAATCGACACTATAGCGAAGACTTTGAAGTTGGATGCATTGTTAATTAAAATTAAATGTACTGCTCGCTTAGTGTTTTGTTTGGAAATTAATATTCATATATATAGCACACATTTTATGCTCCCATTTATAATGATATATCGCAAAAGCTAATTACTATTTTCTCTGAAATCCTGTTAATTTCTGTTAGTTTACTGCCCACGACGCTAGACGTTTATAAATGAATTCTCAGGAGATCAATTACATACCGTCTATGTCATCCAATAGTTCATTTTCATTACGAGAAAAAGATAATTATCTTGTCACTAATGGTTTTTAAAAGATGTGATTACCCGTATGAAAATGGCCATTGGGAAACACATTACGTCTACATCTTCACTAAAAGCGAACAAGGTACAATTGACGGAACAATACAGAGTTTCACCAGGAGATTCCATAACAAACAGTTATTTCGACACTGGCGTAAGGTTTAAAAATTAAACGCTTCGGGAGCTAATTATCTAATAGATGATTTTCGTAGTGGACATTGGTTAAATATTAATGGTACTTGTATATCCACACAACAAGCCAAATATAGTAAGTATTAACTATAATTTGAGAAAACCTTTCATCTATATAACAAAATTTCTTCTGCTTATTACCATCCAGCATATTAAATTTCTTATTCAAAAATGATCGGGCCTCTTTATTTATATTTCCTTTATAATCATATGCTGATTTTTCCCTATAAAATGAATATTTCAATTTCTCATACCGTGTAAATGCAAATAAAGTTTCATAATGAGCATTGCATATATACATACATTTAAAACTATTTATAAAACCCCATATCCTTCTAAAAAATCTCGTTATTATGTTTTAAGATATTTGTTAACAGAATTAAACACCCCTTTACACTCGCATATGATACAGGAGACGTTACAATTACTACATAATGATTTATATATAATTTTATATATTACTTACATACTTTTATATTACTCTGCATAATATTTCTATATAATGGCTAATAAACACTATATTCCACACAATACATTTCACAGCAGTGCATAAATATGTATATATGTATTAATATCTGGAAGAGTACCTCCTTTATATGATCGGTAATTTGACATGTTCTATATACGTATCTACATTTACAACATATATATATATATATATATGGCCTGCAAAAGGGTTGCTGGTATCTAACTGGAAGGAGACCCACACGCTGAACGTATGTGACGATGTGTGGAACCGGCCAGGCCAGTAACCTAGTGTCCTACCCCGCCTTCAAGTGGTGCAGGCTGAGCTTTCTATTTATGTGGCAAATTAATATTTGCTACACGGATAGAAAGGCGGAAGGGGAGGGCTAATTCACCAACCCGTCTAGCCAGCGTGGTGAAATTATGGCTAATTCCTCCATTATGTTGACACACCAGAAACCATGGCCCCTAGTCTCCAGGTGCTGGAGTGCTCCTGATCAAGGCAGCGGTCAGTGTGGCATGAAAGCAGGGGGTGCTAAGAATCACTGGAATGGCCCAGGCTGCCGTTTGTTATTGACCTTGGCTACGTTTAATGGACGATCCCTTGCTTCTGAAGCAAAACTTCAGGAATTGGAAGAGGAACTAGACAAGATCAAATGGGACATTGTAGGACTCAGTGAAATTAGAAGAAAAGTTTGTTTGTTTGTTTTTTGGTTTTACGGCTCAAAGACTACAGTGGTCATGCTGCGCCGGGACCTACTGTTTTCCGAGGAATCCGAACCTCTTAAGGCCTAGGGAACCAAACCCCGGACTACAGTGAGCAGTGCGATCTTTATGAGATCTCTGAGTAAGCGTTCTTTTTGCACTGCTGGGAGTCGAACCCGGATTAGCCGCGCAATAGGAGAACGCGTTACCACACTGCGCCACCGCAGGGCGAAAACTAAAGTAAAACACGATCGAGGGGAAACCTCGAGTTACTTTGGTTCTATAGTGTTTTAAAATATTTATTATGAAATATGAAAATGCCAACAGAATAAAATACATATATTTCAGACTCCAAGGGAGCAGGGACGTTATTTTTGTGTGAAACAATTTGTATTTTTTCATGAGCCGTCGGGCTGCATATGGCCCGCGGGCCGCGGGTTTAAGACCCCTGTCTTAACCGTTAGTCGTGGAAAAATCTTCTGAGTTGAAAAGTGCTCAAATTATATAAGGACGTTGATTATGTTATTTATTTTACAAGGGGTTATATATGCATAAAAGCCGAGACGTAAAACACTATTAAATACTATTTGCTCCACGTGGTGTCTTCCTTTTCGGCTTTGGTATATTGGCAATTCTTTTAGTTACCATTATTAATAATTATTATTACTATTCAAATATTCCCTGAAAATGACACCCCATTATGTTTTTTCATTGTTATTTTATCTTATTTAATGGGTTGGTTAATATAATTTTTTGCTATTTTAATTATTTCTAACGTCTTCGTTATTTTTTTGCTTTAATTTTTACTCCACTCCTATTTCTCTATATTTGCCTGATTTCTCTTTTATTTTTCCCTAAATATTTTTTTAATATATTGCTGTATAACTATATGCACCTATATCTCTCGTCAATGCATTCACTTGCAGCTGATGCGCATTATGCGTTGACGCATATAGCTTTATTATTACTTTTAAATAATTCGGTTTCCCTTATTTTTCTTTATTTTTTGTGTGTGTGTGTGTGCGTGTGCGTGAAAATGCTTTTTTCCAAAGGAACCTTCTATTGCTGGAGGGGGTACAATCACCCATAATTTGAAAATTCACTGACTATGTGTATATATACATATATTCAGGGTCACCGCGAAGCTGTTCGGCACTTGCCTGCAAAGTAGATATGAGGGCACTCACCCCACATCGCGTCCACCACTAGAAAAGTCGAAATCGTCGAACGCTATATGGGACACATTTTAATGCAATATGAAATTATTAGAATAAATATATAAAAAATATCTTATTGAATTACAGCTTTATTTCCAAAATTATCTTGCTTGCTTCCATATTTATAAAATTATAAATAATACTCATTGCATCACTTTTAGCACATGCGTCATCGTTTATTGATACTAATGCAAGATTTACAAGTCACGGTGTTGAAGAGCTAGCTCTTAAATATATCTTATAATTAATTTTAGTTTTAAAAATAAAAGTTTATACTATTTGTTGTAGTTATAGGAATGGTCAACAATATTCTAAAAGCATTTATTAATTTGGAAATTATGAACTATTGGATATAATAAACTGAAAGAGAAGAAACTTAATTGGATTTTCAAGTTTAAATTTACCTTTGCTGAAAATTTCTACAAAAGCAGCTTTCTCATCATAGAGTTCTATACCATTTGCATCATTTTGTCGTCACATCTCAAAAAGCTTTCTAAATCATATTTTTTTTTTCGCAAACTTGGATAATGAATATTTGAAAAATTATGCAAGAAATCAAAATGATTCCTATTCTTTTTCATTTTTTCAAAATGTTTATCTAAAGATCATCTGGTCAGTATCTAAGATCGTGCAAAAAAAAAAAACCACCCAACAACTAATGTTCTGGCATTTGTGTCGATTCGTCGGGATGTCCATTGGTCATACTGGAATTGACGAACTTTTTTCCTTTTGCGAACTTCAAGTGATAATCTAAGTTCTAGTTCTCCCTTCACATCTTCACTTAGTTTCTTACTACTTCGAGAACATTTTTATAATTTAATTCCGTTCGATATTCTTGTATAGGGATTTTTAAGTCACTAATGGATTAAAATGATTGAGAAGACAACAAATTTACACATTTTCCGTTTTCGAAGGGTATATTTAAACGTTTACACCTGTTCCAATAGCCCTAGGCTATTTTCATCAGAACGATTTATCTGATGAAAATATCCTAGTGCTATTGAAACAGCTGTAAACGTTTAAATATACTATTCAACTGTGTAAATTTGTTGTCTTGTCAATCATTTTATTAGTGCGCAGGGCCGTCGTTCAATTAAATCACACAGATGGATTGTAAGACAAATGAAATACTCACATTTATCTCTTGCGATTGTTTGCTGATAGGGAATAAATCCTATTAAGTATGTCATGCCAAAATATCATGATGTAAATAAAAATGCAATCTCTTATTTTAATATTAAATGTTTTTGCTTTCTGTTATGTTCCTTTATAGAAATTTTTTGCTTCCTGTTGTGTTTCTTTATTGAAATTTTTTGCTTCCTGTCGTGTTTTTTTATTGAAATTTTTTGCTCCTTGTATTTTTTTATTTAATTTTTATGGTCCCTAATTTCATGGAGCGTGTCCTAAAAATTTCCCCACTAATATCGTAGGCGCCGAATTGCTTCCACTTTATTTGCTCTTCAAATGTCAGAAGGTTGCTTTAATGTTAAACTCGAGATATTCTTAAAAGAGTTTTCCACTGTTTTGGAAAAGATGATAATTAAAATTATAATTCTTGTACAATACAAAAAATACCGTACTGTATCTCCATTGACTTTGGCTGTATCATTTATTATTACATTTGGAGTATGAGCTGCACATGGGACGCAAAATACACGAGGAGAGAAATAGAATATACCTATTCAACTCAAGTACAATTTATGATGATACATCTGTTGCCTAATATTCAGTTTGTTGCATTGATGTATTTGAATTAAAAACAATTTTATTTGATCATTAGGTTAGAAATGGAAGTGAGCAGGAAGCAATATCTTTTCCTATAAGGCCTTCCTCCAAATGAGTAATATATGACCGTAATTTATGGAAAAAACGCTGCACCCAGCATAAACGCCGCACCCGTGATATTGAGCCTGAATCAGAAATTTGACATCGTAAACGCCGCAGATGGCGTAATCGCCGCACTGGCAGTAAGGAGCTTAACTACGCGGGAAAAATCGTAGAAGCCGCACCGACATATCGTAAATGAGGTTAGCCAGTCATTTAAAATAGATACAGTTTAAAAAGTGTTTGTAAATTTTAAAACTTTTACACATTGGCGTAATTATCCTGAGAAGCTAGACTTTTTTCAGTGGGTGCTTAGCTACCACTAGACAAAAAACTTCCAATACTTTATACATGTTAAATTTTTGTTTCTAGAGCGAGCTAAACCTTTTCTAGAGGAGGATAAGCCTCCCTAGATCCCTCCCTAGTTGCGCTAAATATGCATTTTCGCTCCGTTTCAATATCCTTCGTGTATAACACCGTATTACTTAGGGGCGAAGGAAACCGGAAAATAAAAAAAAAAATAATCGTAAACGCCACACCCCTGAAATTTTTACTTTTAAACTCATAAAGGCCGCGGCGATTCTTCCATAAATTACGGTACATAATTCATATATTTTTTCAGTTGGGTTGTATGTGTGTGTTTGTGTTCATTTATATTTCACACTGTTTTACAAATTTCAAAATGAGCAGTATATTGGTTTTAATTTTATTAGACTTTATGGGCGGTCACAGCCTCTCAGATTAGGCGGGGCCAAAGTAATTTTGGCACCCCTTACATCGTGACTTAGCTCCCATACACACACTGTATTTAGAGTTTTTTTCTTCAACTGTTTATACCGAAAAAAGAACACCGCACCCATGGCTCTGGTGGCAATGGACAGCACATCTTTTTCTTGGTTTTAACTGGAAGGTTGCTGGGTTGACTGCAACCTGGGGTAGTGCTCTCTTGTTGAAAAATTTGGTTCAGTGGAACTCAAAATTTTGATGATGTCCAAACAGTGGCGTAAAGGCACTTTTTGGGGCCCCCTTGTATGAAAATTAATTTTTATGTACATATATGAAAATAGATAATTTTAAAAAATAACCTTGCCTCCACATTTATTTGTACCAAACCAACAATATGTTTTCGGATTTTCAGAGGGAGGGAGATGAGGAAAGGCAAACGCATATTTTATTGAAAAATATGTTTAGTTCGTCCACTGCTGATATTATTTTTAGAAAGAGCTGTCACAAGCA
The DNA here is from genome assembly GCA_006491805.2 of Dysdera silvatica. Classification (NCBI taxonomy): domain Eukaryota; kingdom Metazoa; phylum Arthropoda; class Arachnida; order Araneae; family Dysderidae; genus Dysdera; species Dysdera silvatica. The sequence continues at coordinate 122,508,048 of QLNU02015360.1, forward strand.
TTATTCTATTGGCACTGGCACTTTTGCCTTACTATTTATTTTTGTTGGTTACTGTAAAAATCTTTTTTTTTTTCCTTACAGTTTTTTTCAGCAAACTCCTCTACTAAAGAATCTATGTCTATTTCCCTATCCCGATTAACTTCAATGCTTATGACACTTAACGCGGATAGTCGTTTTTGTGTCTTTGAACTTTGAATATAGTTTTTTATTAATTTGAGTTTCGAAAACGATCGCTCTACACTCGCCAATGTTACGGAAAGAGTTAAAAAATTTTCAGTGCAGTTGAAACATCTGGAATACTGAGTATAGAATGTATTTTTAATAATCAAAAGCTCAACTAAGTCTTAAATAAATCCGTTTTGCATTTTTAATATATCTGTTTTAAGAACATTTCTCATTAAAAGTAATTTTTGGGGAAATTCGGAGGAAATGTCAGCAGAGAGTTCTTTAGCAAGATATTTTGCAGAACTCTGCAATTCATCGTCATTTTTTTAACAAAATTTAAAGGATACAAGCACTCAAATTTAAGTAAAGTGCCTTTCATGCTAGTGAACGGGTTATAGATTTGAGAAACAATAATATCTACGTTTGTATAAAGTACGTTAATTTTAAAAGATTGCTCCGGATCATTAAGACTCCAGTCTTTACTTAATTCACCAAAACATATTTTAGTACGAATTTGTCTTTTTTTTTTGAAAACTGGCAGTCGATGCCCCAACAGGAAGCTATGGTTTTGGCGGTTTCTTTTGCTTTATAGAAACAAGTCCGATAATCTTTTAATTTTTTTGCAGCTTCACCTAACATTTCGGCTGCTTTAATTAGGTTTTCGCCTGGTGATTGAAGAACTTTAGATACTAAATTTGTTGTTTCTAATATTTTTGCTTGAATTACGGTGTGTAAGAGAAATTCATATGTTTGCATATATTTTTTTATGCCAATAGCTTCGCTCCTTATTTCTTTTTTTTTTGGCGTTATTATGGGGTAAATTAAAGCTTTCATAATATTAGCGTATCGAAAGCGAATAGCAAAAAGAGCATCGTGCCTCGATGACCATCGAGTTGGACGTAATTTCTTCAAAGTTGAAATCTGTTGCTTAACATTCTCTATGTTTTCCGCAAATTTCTGTCTTTTAATGCTCTAGCTAAAGAAATTATATAATCTTTGAACATAATTATAAAATAAATTAATTTTTGGTATGTTAATAGCATCGTTCAACACTAACAAGGAAAGCAACCCATGTGTTCCCCTCCTATTTTAATGAAATTTGGTGTATTTGTAGAGGAAGCCAAATTATTGGATACGTATTTTTTTATCGGCAAAAGACATGTTTGGGGGGTGAACCCGCCCCTCGAAAATCGGCCATATTCTTGTTTTTCAGCTATAACCTTCGAATAAATCATGATAGCGTAATTTTTTAAATGTACAAAATTTCACACCCTATCCAGTGGTGCAAAAAAAAAAATTGTATAAAAATATAATGAGTTATAAAATTAAATTTTCGTTTTTTGCTTTTTTTTCCGCACGGGAAGTAGCGTTTACAAGAAAAGCAATCCATGTGTACCCTTCCTATTTTAATTAAATTTTGTGGACTTGTAGAAGGTGTAAAAACATTGGATACGTATTTTTTTTATCGGTTAAAAATTATTTTTAGGGGGTGAACCCGCCCCTCGAAAATCGGCCATATTTTTGTTTTTCGGCTATAACTTCTGAACAAATCATGATAGCGTAATTTCGTAAATGTACAAAATTTCACAGCCTATCCACTGGTGTAAAAAAATCGTTTAAGAAATATGATGAATTATAAAATTCAATTTTCATATTTTTCCGCGGAAAGTAGAGCGTAGGGGCAACACTTTTCTTGTATGCACAGCTTCTACCATAGGCGGTCTTACAGGTGGGGCTGGCGGGGCTTTAGCTCCGCCTAATTATCATGGAAGGGCGCCGCAGGCGTTCCTCAAAGATGTTCACAAGAAATCATATCTTCACAAGTTTTTTACATTTGTAAAAAAATTTGAAACGTGTCACTGTAAAAATGAAATAAAATGAAAAAAAATTAATTGTAAACAGAATAATACAAATTATTTTTGACACAGTGACGTACTGATAACCTTGCAAGGATGGGGGGGGCTTTTTATTCGTTTATTTTCCAAAATTTGTAAGTAAAATAATATTGTGTTTTAGTTAATAAGGATTTCTTTTAATCTTTAGGTAAAATATAAAATAAAATAAACGGTTTCCAACTGTGGCAAACTTATTACGCGTATTTACTTTAGCTGATTTTATTGCCTTTAAAATTGAACTCAACATCCGAAAATTATGAAGTCTGGACGAGTTTTGAAGCTATAGTATACGCTTTGCATCAGAACCTTACTTCGTGAAACGGTGACTAATAGACATGTGTTCTGTTTAAAATATTGGAATGCATCGCTGGTAAATTTCTTATAGAAGACACAACACCAGTGGCGTAGGCAGAAGGTTCATAATGGGGAGATTAGCTTAATGTTTGGGGTTCAGAGCTACAACTCATATATTCCTATGTTAAATATACAAAATTTCATTGCAACGGGGTTACATTACAACCCCCCAAAACACGCCCCTGGCTACGCCTATGCACCACACAAGAAACGATAAAAGGTTTTGAAATGTAGCAACAAGCGTTTCGGTATAATGTGTTGCGTATAAATTTCCTTTGATTCATGCCAAACGTCGCCTTATCGCCTTCCTTTCTATCTCCTTTACTGATATTTAGCGTTTACTGTAGTAGTTTTTTACTGATATTATAATCGATTCTGTAAATGTTTTTGTAAATCCCTTAACATAACCCATTCCTCCTTTCTCGTTTTTTTGAATGCACGTGAAAAAGCTATGTGTTCTTTTACAAACTGCACTCTGAAAAGTTCTTCTCAACAGAAAAATAAACTTTTCATAGATCACATGAAAACCTTCACATTCCTTTGAGGACATGAGAAAATCTTTTCAGATCACACACAGAGTTAGAAGCTAGTGGATACGGGATAGCCTTGAAATGTTATTTGTGCTGCCGCTAATTTTTATAAAAGTGTAAAAAAAAGTTGTGTCTATACCCTAGCGTAAGAAATATTAATTTATTATTATACGGATTGAGAAGAGACAAACATTTTTATTCTGCAGATTCAAGTTATTTTCATAGACTGAAAATCCACTGTGCAATCGTTATAAATATGTCGTCCTCAAGGAAAAAAATCGTACATCAGTGGGGCCGAAAAAAAAAGAAAAAAAAGGAAAGAGAGAGAAAAGATATCGCTCAAAAATTGCTAAAAGCATTTTTTTTTACTTTTCAACAGAAACTCCAGAAAACCAAGTTGCTATGACAATCAATGTGCATAGAGCAGCAAATAATTCAAGAGTGTTCTGAAACTACAGATAAAAACCTTGCAACTGAAACAAATATTTCAAAAGTATCAGTTGAAAAAGAAAGTATGAAAGTAAGTAAGTGTGAATTGTAGCTCTGTAACCCCCCTTACGAACTTTCTGCGTACGCCTATGCTTTTACCTCTCATCCTCAACGGGAATGTCTCGTTTTTGAAAGCGTTCCATCATTGTTTCATATAATACATATTCCCAAAAATAATCAAGACATTTCCAGAATGGTTTTAATGCTTATTATAAAAAATTTTCCAAGGTTACACAATTCAATAATTTTTACTAAACATTTTATTATCACCAACTTATTGGGGCGTCCTTTTCGCTTGGCTGGCGCAGAATGTCCCTCGTCGTCCTTGCGCCATTAAAATCCAACCAATCAACCAACCATCCTTGTTTGGCGCCTGCCCTCGCCGTGGGCCTCGAGGGCCTACTGGCCTGGGTCCTGTATATATTAGTGTGATTAGTATTTAAATATATTCCATTAGTTTTTTTTTTTTAAATTCAAATGGTTAGTTCAAGAATTTTGTTTTCAAATTTCAAAAAGACTTTTTTGTAGCCTATTTTATTCTCTTTTACTACGTTATCAATGTATTTAAAATGATTTGCGCGATTTTTAGTTCGATTTCCCCCACAGATTATTAATTAATCTATTCATTTTTACAATCGTTTAAACCAATTTGTACGAAATACGTAACAAAAATCGAAAAATTGGTTTTTATAATGTGTACAAATCCCCAAAATAGCTTAAATAGTGGCGCCATCTATATGTATCCCAAGTAAATATCAAACAACAAGTAAATATAAATATATAAATATAAATACCAAGTAAATATGTTTCTTATTAAAGTATGGAGGTAGGAAACACATAGACAGCGCAACGACAAGAAATTGATGCTTATGGAATTGGCCTAGGATTGAGAAGCCTAGCCTCCTTATCATTTCCCAGTGCTGCACACCAAGTCCCAATTTCATGCCTTCCTAATTTTCTCTCTATGTACTGAGCAAAGCAAATTTTGGATGCAATTATCTTCGTTTCTATTTACTACACAGTCGAAAGCAGCGCAGCATTTTGTAGCATTTCTTCTATTGAAAATTTTTGTTTCTTCGAAATTTTTTCAAAAAGTGCTTTGTTTTGGAGAAAAACGAAAAAATATTAATGTACAGTATTATCGTCTATAAAAAATCTCCCTTAGAAAATTATTTTACGAGTTTTAATTATTTTATCTGAGTCTCAGATTATTCTGATATAAGAAAATAAATTAAAGAATAAAATTAGTGCATTAGATTTCAAGCAAAACTATTTTTTTATTAAATATAGAATTCCTTTCTCTGTCTAATAAAGTGGGCTCACTGAGTTACGAAATACTCCATTTTGAAGGGATGCGCTGAAGTGGTGGCGCCCTCTCCATGCACCAAAGTTTCATATTTATATACATTAAAACTTTCGCAAGCGTTGGAAAAAAATTCTTTCACATTCCTGCAATGGCGGATTACGAGAGTGCGGATTGTGCGGCCGCACAGGGCCTCGCAAACCAGCGGCCTCCAAATGACTAGAGTATGTCACTCCCGATTAGCTAAAAAAAAAGAAATTGTATTTGTAAAAATTTGTACTTGAAAATAAAATATATTATAGTCATTTTCGTAGTCACATTTCCCCCATGCTGATGCATTGCAACGCAAAATAATATAGATATAACCATGTTCTTTGGTACGGGAATAAATGGAAGGCACTGCCTCGTACCTCTCATCAACCATATGTGATAAATTCACTCATGGCAGATAAAGTGCGAAATAGCATAGTAAGGGTAATACGGAAAGGTAAATCTTTCTCCCTCGGTATTGATTCATCTCCAGATGTATCTCACTACGATGAACTTTATTTTACGTTGAGGTACGTAAATGCCGGCAGCCATCCGGAAGAACGTTACTTAGAATTCCTTCACAGCTACTCCCATACTAGTGAATATTTAACAAATGCATTTGAAGTGCAAAAAAATTTTTTTTTTTTGCAAAATGAAGTGAAAAAACAAAATACGTTTTATTTGCAAAATGAAGTACAAAACAAAATGTATTTGAAGTGCTTGAAAAAAAGTATGGAATAAATGTCTGACTACCGTAGACAAACGTACGATAATGCCTCAAACACGTCTAGAAAATACAATGACGTGAAGGCTAGAATACCACAGTGCAATAAATTTTCAAATTACATAACTTGTGCTGCTGCTCACTCACTACATCTAATGGGGAGATTAGCCGCCGATTTGTGCAGAGTAGCTGCAGAATTTTTTTTAGATTAGTGCAGCTCTTATATAATTTTTTCTCTACTTCCACGCATCGATGGGAAAAATTGACTCATTAAATGAACATAGAAGGAAGGCAGTTAACTGTGAACAAATTATGCGAAACCAGATCATGTTGTTAAGGTGAAGCAATATTAGTGCTGCATTTAATTTATGATGCGATTCTAGAACGTTTGTTTAAAATCTCAACTGATACCGAAGGAGGAAACGAAACATGTAAGCAGGCAAGTTAACTGTACAGAAAAAACAAAACAAAAACCCCTCTGTGTACCAGAAAACCAGTTCACATACATCATGTGGAATGTGATTTTTGAACGTTTCAGTGCAACAACACAACACTTACAATAGGTCTCAATGGAGCTAAACAAGTCAGTTAATTTTTTTCAATCACATTTTATGGCAAATCTAAGAGAACAATTCAGTGAGATAGAAGGCAGAGCGCTAAATGCACCTTCGTATAAATTGTATCTGACTGAAAGCAAAAGAAAAAAGATCTGCAAGATTTTCCCAAATGAAACGAAGAGCACTGATGAAGAAGACACAGAGTTGCTATAACAAGGAAGCACCCGCTTTAGAATTGGGACGTTCAACGTTATAACTGGATTGCTAACAACAGCCCCACAGAATCGAACTGCCCAGTATAGTTCGTTCGCGGAAAATTGACCAGTGGTATCGTTAGAATCACGGGAGCTGACGTCACAAACGGGTTGGTTCATTGCAGTAGAGGGAAGGGCGTCATTTCATAACTGGTTTTTCGCGCACGTTTGTCTGCGCGAAAAACCAGTTATGAAAGACGCTCTTCCGTCTACTGCAAAAAACCCACCCGTTCGTGACCTCAGCTCCCGTGAATTCTAACTGTACCACTGGCCAATTTTCTGCACATCGTTCTCAAGAAGAAGTTTGGCTTCCTAACGAAAAAGTGCAGATTTGAATGATATCAGAAATAGTGCAAAGACATTTTTATGTCACTATAACGAGGATATCGACGATACGTTTCCAGAAGAATTCATGCACTTCGTACATTTGATAAAAGAGAACATAAATAATCCTACTATTGCAAATTTATATCAGCTACTAAAAAACAATGACCTTGTTTCCACATTACTGAATGTGGACATTGCATTTAGGATATACGTAACACTTCAAGTGTTAAATGCAGAAGGGGAAAGATCGTTTCCCAAAATGGAACGCATTGAGAGCGAAGCACGCTCAAAAATGGCAGACGAAAAGTTAAACTCCTTTTCTTTGCTTTCTATTGAAAGCGATTTTACGAGACAGTTGGATTTCAATGACAAAATGGAGGAGTTCGCGGTTTCAAACTCTGGAAAAAATCCATTTTAATGAAGTTTTCTTTTGAAAATAATATAGTTATGAATACGTTCCCGTTATGAACAGAGGAATTATATTAATTGCAAATAAAAATAAATGATTCTTCTTATAAATTCCTTTTTATATACACACCTACATCTAAAAGTTATGACATCACAACAGCACAAAGCAAAGCCCTAAGATGGAACCGCGCACGCGACCTTGTTTTCACCCCCATCACTTAAAACACATAGCTATGAACCTGGCTTTGCTTCTTTCGTTGGTCTTGTCCATACTGGAGTATGACATTTCCCAAATAATTTAATAAGTTCCCAAATCCACCGCTAGCGCCATCCCTCTCCCACACGAAAAACGTGGATTTAGCTACGAGGAAAATAGTTAGATTGCTTTTTTTCCGGTCTGAGAATGAAAGCAGAGTCATCCCGTCACGTGATATTTTAGCTAGAAAAGAGCGAAACCGGTAATTGTAACCGGATGTTGGAACCAGATCTCTAAGCGCGGGGGATCAGGATGTGTTGGCGATGAAATGTCTGAAGCGACGAAAACATATTGGGAATTGGTTTCAACTTGTTCTGAACCGTAGTTTCTTGTCAGGAACGGAACATCACGTTGTTTTGACTGGTCTTGGGTTAGAATCGTTAATGATAGGATGCAATTTAAAATAAGGATTTGAATATGATTGAAAATGCAAACTTACAGTTATTTTAAAAAAATCGCGATAAAATACAGTAACTATAAATTTTAGACACTCGTCTATAAAATCGTCTTAGAGAGATGCTCGTCTTAAACAGGTAAGCGGCGAAACATGTCGTCAATCAAGCAATTCACATAGGGAAACAACGAAAATCTTAAACCACGATAAAGACGGTTGTCCGAAAGAT
>QLNU02015360.1:122516062-122526623 GCA_006491805.2 Dysdera silvatica
GCAGCCTTTAATACATCAATTGTCGTTGGTTTCTTCTTGCTTACATTTTTCTAGTGTGAGCCAAATATATCCTGGCGGAGTGATGTCAGGACTATTGGCAGGACAGTCTAACAGTGTAATACCCTTTCTGCATAGTGAGCTTTGATGATTTTGGCCCAATGACATGATGCGTTGCCATATTGGTAAGTGTAGTCATCATCACCAAAGTGTTCTTCTGTAGTTTTCGTCACAAAATGGTTCAAAATATCCAAATGTGTATCAGCATTTACATTTTCTTTCAGGATAGCCATCTCACCTACACCTTTCGCTGTTATTGAGCCCCAAATCATGATGATTTTTGGAAATTTTTTCGTACCTCGAAGACAATTTTGATGAAATTTTTTATTACTCTGTCTGTAAATGTGTACAGGTATAAAGTAACTGTGTATGGAGATGATTCCGTATGGAAATAACTGTGTCCACAGTTATCTCCATACCCGAGACAAATCCTCAACTCATCTGTGAACATGATTCCAATCACTTATGGACTAATTCTTGTTTTTTCGCCCATGTAAGACAAACCCTCTTCTGCGTGTCTGTTGCATATACGGTTTCGTTTGATTTTATGAAACCTGTAACCTTTTTATTTCAATCTCCTACTTGCGGTTTTATCAAAAACATCTGCCCCCATATTCTTCTAAGATGAATTAATCTCTCTTGCTGAAGAAAATCTTCATCTTTTGACAATCTTTATCAAATTTCTATCATCTCACTCAATCGTTTTTCTTAGCCGCCCACTTCCACCTTGGTTTCTGACACCTTCAGTCGTTTAAATTTTGCTATAATTTTAGAAACAGTTTCTTTGGAACAACTAAGGCTAACAGACAGTTATTTTGACACAAAATATGACGTTTCGGGAGCCAACTGCTCCCTTTGTCAAGTGAAGGCAGAATGAAGAGTTCGTGAAAGTCCTAAGCTTATATACCCGCATGTTGGGAATCCCCATCTGACGTCATCTAGTGCGGAGCAGTTTCAGCTGGGGAAACCCTCGCCGGGAAAGCCCCCACACTCCACGACGTCAGATGAACACCCCCAACTCGAGGTTTTGCAAAAATCCTGTAAGGTTCTGGTAGAGGTTTTGCGATGTTTATTGCACGACTCCTCAAACCGTAGGTTTCCCATGATTCCAGAAAAAGTCTACTCCCCAGATTCGTCACATTTTGATGTAATATTTTCATCGAATGCCAATCTGGTTCGTGACCCTCCCTGAAGACATGTTCAGCCAACTGGTTTGAATTGTCTCCCCTAGCTACCGCACGCATATGCTCTTTCCCTCGTAGACGTATCGATCTTCCCGTCTGTCCAACATACACCTTGTCACAGTCTCCACACGGTAGTTGGTAAATAGCACCAGATTTTTCCTCCTCAGGGACGTGATCCTTAACTTTAAGTAATAGATCACGCAGGGTGTAGACAGGTTTGTAGTAGGTCTTAACATTCACACAACTGAGAATTCGAGACAGTTTTTCTGAGACACCCGCCACATATGGCAAAACCACTGATGTCTTCCTGGTCTCATCTTCTACATTCCTGTTTCCACCACTAACACCACATTAGTTACGAGCGATAAATTTAGTCGGGTAACCGTTCTTTTTCAACACGATTTTTTCGTTGCATCATAATTCAACACTATGAAGGTAATCATTACAACAATATATAAAGGCTCGTCGGTGCAAGGAACAGCTTGAACCCTCATATTCAATTTACGTTATAGGAAGAAGATAGAGGTTCATTACCCTTCTTAGATGTTCGGATAAATAGAGATGTGGATGGGCGACTGTTGACTACGGTGTTTAGGAAACCAACACATACTGATAGGTATCTTGACTTTCGTTCTCATCACCCGGCATCACACAAAGCATCTGTCATTAGAGCCTTGCACCGACGAGCCTTTACACATTGTTGTAATGATGACCTTCGCAATGTTGAATTACGACGCAACAAAAGCGTGTTGAAAAAGAAAGGTTACCCGACTAAATTTATCGCTCGTAACCAATGTGGTGTTTGTTAGTGGTGGAAACAGGAATGTAGAGGATGAGACTAGGAAGACATCAGTGGTTTTGCCATATGTGGCGGGTGTCTCAGAAAAGCTGTCTCGAATTCTCGGTCGTGTGAATGTTAAGACCTACTACAAACCTGTCTACACCCTGCGTGATCTATTACTTAAAGTTAAGGATCGCGTCCCTGAGGAGGAAAAATCTGGTGCTATTTACCAAATACCGTGTGGAGACTGTGACAAGGTGTATGTTGGACAGACGGGAAGATCGATACGTCTACGAGGGAAGGAGCATATGCGTGCGGTAGCTAGGGGAGACGATTCAAGCCAGTTGGCTGAACATGTCTTCAGGGAGGGTCACGAACCAGATTGGCATTCGATGAAAGTATTACATCAGAATGTGACGAATCTGGGAAATAGACTTTTTCTGGAATCATGGGAAACCTACGGTTTGAGGAGTCGTGCAATAAACATCGCAAAACCTCTACCAGAACCTTACAGGATTTTTGCAAAACCTCGAGTTGGGGGTGTTCATCTGACATCGTCGGGTGCGGGGGCTTTCCCGGCGAGGGTTTCCCCGATTGGGGTTTCCCCAGCTGGAAATGCTCCGCACCAAATGGCGTCAGATGGGGATTCCCAACATGCGGGTATATAAGCTTAGGACTTTCACGAACTCTTCATTCTGCCTTCACTTGACAAAGGGAGCAGTTGGCTCCCGAAACGTCGTGTTTTTAAACCTTACGCCAGTGTCGAAATAACTGTTTGTTATGGAATCTCCTGGTGAAACTCTGTTTAACCGTTAAAAACATAATGGGGTGTCATTCGGGAATATTCGAATAGTAATAATAATTATTAATAATGGTAACTAAAGAATTGCCAATATACCAAAGCCGAAAGGAGAACTACGTGGAGCAAATAGTATTTTAATAGTCATCATGGGGGATTTCAATGCAAGAATTGGACAACAGGAACAAGGAGAGACATCGGTTGGTAAATACGGATATGGGGAAAGGAATGAACGTGGCGATCAACTCATCGAATTTGCAGAAGCTGAAAATCTTAGCATCATGAATTCATTTTTTAAGAAGAAACCGCAAAGAAAATGGACATGGAAACACCCAAATGGGGGAACTAGTGAAATTGACTATATCCTGGCAAACAAGAAATCAATTATTGAAGATTGCAGTGTACTGAACAGATTTAATACTGGAAGTGATCATCGAATGGTGAGATGTAAAGTGCACTTAAATACTAAATTAGAACGACAGAAGCTCATTAGGAAACAAGTAAGTAAGAGGGTGGATTTAAAGAAATTAAAAGAAAATACCGAGGCATTCAAGTTGGAATTAAAAAATCGCTTTTCTGCACTGGAAGGACTTATTGAAGAAGTTGACATCTCAGAAGCAAATGAAAACATTGTTAAGACAATAGTTGAAACTGCTGGGGAAATTGGTGGTGTAACCTGTAAAAAGCACAATAGCAAATTATCTGAGAAGACGAAACAGCTCATGAAAAGGCGAAGAGATATGAAGGTGGACAATCAAAATACCAGTTCCAGGATTGAGTACATAGAACTTTGTAAAACTCTGCGCAAAAACATGAAAGAAGATATAAGAAAATTCAATTGTGAGTTAGTAAGGAAGGCCATTGAAAGCAACAAGAGCCTTAGGGTTGTTAAAGGGAGTTTGTCTATTGGGAAGAAACACATCATTGCATTAAAAGGAGAGGATGGCACCGTAACAAGAAATAGGGAAGAAATACTTAGAAGAGTTGAAGAATTCTACAGAAAGCTGTATGAGGGAAACAGTGGATTAAACGAAGACTCTGAGATAGTCGAAGGAACAGCTCCTAAAATCTTAAAAGAAGAAGTAGCATTTGCAATAAAAAGTATGAAGAAAGGAAGATCCCCTGGCGATGATGGCATTACATTAGATATCTTAAAAGAAGCTGGAGAACATGTAGAAGACATACTCGCAAAATTCTTTACCAAATGCCTCAACAGTGGTAACATACCAAACCAATGGGATTCTGCAACAGTAATTCTTTTGCATAAAAAAGGTGATAAAGAGGATTTAAAAAATTACCGACCAATTAGCTTGTTACCTGCTATTTATAAAATCTTCACAAAAGTGCTAACACATCGCCTGCAGAAAAAATTAGATGCAGCTCAACCAAGAGAACAAGCTGGATTTCGAAGTGGATTCAGTACAGTGGACCATATTCAAGTATTAAGAGAATTAATTGAAAGAACACATGAATATGAACTTCCATTGTGTGTGGCATTTATTGACTATGAGAAGGCCTTTGACTCTATTAAAACATCAGCAGTCATCAACTCTTTAAGATCAGCAGACATCGAGGATGTGTACATTGACATGGTGAAATGTGTGTATAAAAATGCAAGTGCAAAATTTCGGTTACATAAAGATACCAAAACTATTAAAATTGGTAAAGGTGTGAGGCAGGGAGATACCATTTCTCCAAAACTTTTTACTTCAGCTTTACAGATGATTTTTCAGCAGATAAATTGGAATAACAGGGGAATAAAAATAAATGGTGAATATTTAAATCATTTGCGGTTTGCTGATGACATTGTTATTTTTTCAACGAACCCATCAGAACTCCAAGACATGGTACAGGAGCTCTCAACTAGAAGTAAAGAAGTTGGACTCAAGATGAACCTACAAAAAACTAAGATCATGTTCAATAATTTCGTAGAGGAAACAAAAATACAAGTTGACAACATTGAGCTAGAAATTGCTGATTCATATATTTACCTTGGCCAGCTGATTTCAATGGATGGCAACATTATGAAAGAACTCAACAGACGTATTAAACTTGGCTGGAGTGCATTTGGAAGAAACAGTTTTATCCTGAAGGGGAAATTGCCTTTGTGTCTAAAAAGAAAGGTCTTCAACCAGTGTGTATTGCCAGTCCTCTCTTATGGATCAGAGACATGGAGTCTAACAGTTGGAGCAATACGAAAGTTACAGACAACACAAAGGAGCATGGAGAGGTGCATGCTTGGAATAACTAGGAGATCGAAAAAGAAACACTTGGGTGAGAGAGCAAACTAGAGTAGAGGACATCATTGTTAAAGTAAAAGGACTGAAATGGCGATGGGCTGGGCATATTGCAAGAAGAACTGATCAACGATGGACAACAGAAATTCTGAACTGGATTCCAAGAGACCACCGAAGACCTAGAAAACGTCCTCAAACTAGATGGGTGGATGAAATAAGAAAAGAGGTTGGGGTGACGTGGAAACGAATGGCCCAGGATAGACTTGTGTGGAAAGCATTTGGAGAGACCTTCATCCAGCAGTGGATAGATAATGGTTGAATATGATGATGATATATATATATGCATGCAATTATTAAAATATTAGTTTGAATAACTATGTAAAAAATAACCTCCACACATAAAGTATTAAGAGTAAGATATTCGTGATTACTTCCAAAAGTACAGTATTCCTTCCAGGGGTGGACACTTACTTTCATTTGGGGGGTCAAGGACAGAATTTGCCATGGTCTTGGAATAACACCCTTCATTTATCATGAAAGTTGGAATTTTTTACAGTGAAAAAATATATTTTGGGGGTCATGACCCCTGTGACCCCCCTCCCGTGTCCACGCTTGATTGCTTCTTCGTAAGGAAGAAAAGTGGCAGCCATACGACTTCTGCTGAAGGGCCGCAGTGTCCTAAATCCACTACCGTTTCCAGCCATTATCTATGACGAGATCGACGGCTTAACATGGCAACCAGATTGCTTTACATTTACATGCGGCTTGCTAAAAAATAATGAGCAACTACCATATACATTACAATTTTTTTGAATATTTTTATATTAATGTTCAAGTACCGAGTTTCCTATCCATAGGCTCAATGGTGAACTGGATCTTGCTCGCGAAAACCGGTTATTTAAATATCTTTAACCCTTTACACTCGAGAGGTGACTCTCACTCGCCACATGATTCGATACCGCAACTCGAGGGGTGACTCTCGCTCACCATAGGATTCAATGCCGCAACTCGAGAGATAACTCTCGTTCACCACATAATTCGATGCCGCAACTCGAGAAGCGACTACACCTTGGTTTGAAGCGGAAACTCGATGCGCTGGAGATATCAGATTGTGGTCGGATTTGAAGCGACCCTGGATTGGCTCTCGAAGGTCGACCTTCAGAGATCAATTCGAATTTGACAGTCGTGGCAAAAGGATTAGCAGGAATTAGGAAGGATTGCAAAGTTTGCTCTTGACGAAATAAGTCCGGCAAACGACATCAAACAACGTATTATTGCGATACTTGTCCCGACAAACCAGGCATGCATCTTGGCATTTGTTTTGTAAAATATCACACTAAGCAACAGTACAGAGATTAATATTTAAGAAATTATCTTCTTAGACCTGTAAAGATAGATAAAATGTTAAAATATAAAAGTTTTATACATTAATTTGTCAGTGTAATCGTTTTAAGTTAGAGGTAAGAAATTCACCAAGAACATCGAGAAACGTCTCGAGTTGCTGGTTCGCCCGACTGAAAAAAGCTGCGAGTGAAAAGGGTTAAAACTGCAATCTCGTAATTAACTTTTTTACTGGGCTCCAAACTTTCCATTAGATATTTTATTGATATTCTTTAACAATCATCGACTAAAGGTATCGGTGATCTTACATTTTTCTATATGCTTTAGAAAACAACTTTAACAATGCATCGTAAGGAGGGCATGCCAGGTTACATTCAAAAATAACTGATAACATCAAGGTGGAAAATTTCACAGCAAACTGAAAATTTGAATTGCATCATAAAGGGAATTATAACGCGATTATGACTTTTTTCCGAGAATTGGAGTCGATTCTAAATGTGAGCACGCAGCAAAATAATCAAACATTTACACTAGCCTATAAGTTTGTATAACAGACATCTGAATTACTAAGAAATTATAAAACAATTGCGCTGTTCAAACAGAAATCATACGCTTCAGCGAAATTAGACTTACAGAGAACCAGAAGGAAAATTTTTTCCGAGAAAAATAAAAAATGTCCGAAAACACCATCAAAATTGGTAACAGCTGCAGATGCACATGCTCCTGAGAAATGGGAATTATTTCTCTATTCAAAAAAATTATAATAGTAATAAAAATTCCATATAAATGACATTTAGGAACACAACTTAGACGCGTAAAGAATAGAGTAAAAAGTAAACGTAACAATTAACATATACCGTGAAACCCCCTCTTAAAGGACACCTCTCAGATACGGTCACCCCGTTTTTACAGTCAGATAAAAATTCCCCGGCAGAAACTGATTTACAATAATGTATTTCAAACCCTTGCTTAGCGGTCACCCTCAGATAGGGATACGGATACAGTTTTCATGATTCATTCCATTAGACTGGAACCAGAGCTGGGCAGTATCGAAAATACATGTATTTGAAATACGTATTTTCGATACATTTGTATTTTGTATCGAAAATACAAATTTCTATGTATTTTGTATCGAAAATACAGATTTCATCGTATTTTGTATTTTAAAATACATTTAAGTTTGAAAATACATAAGAACTTTATTTGCACCAACACTTTACATAAGACAATGCACTGAAAAGTTGGAAAATTTTTTACTCACTTGCAGCTTCCGTAAATATATGCAATATTAGTCTCATATACCCATCCAAAATTTAAATTGAGATGGTTACCATCTAATTTACCCAACTCAGAAACGAAAAGAATTCGGAAGCTATTAAATGAAACTGCCCAACAATTTAACAAGCCATATAATAGCGTTCCTGCTTCACAACTTGTACCTACAAAAGAGGAGTAGTCCATTTTCAATGATGACCAACTTCCTCACTGTCAGAAAAGGTGAATAAAGACTAACTTGAGATACTGTCATTTTTAACAGACAGTTCTACACAGTTAGGAATTTTGAGAACATATCCCACAGTGAGGGGAAATGTTCATTCATTACAATGCAAATTTGCCGCCTAGCGCATCGGTGGAACAACTTTTTTTTTCCCCCACTCTTGTAAATGCTCCAAAAAGGAATACATTATCGGATACCAGTTCTGAGTAATTGGTTTTAGTGAAAGCCAATAAAATTTTCTCTTAATAAAATTACCTTCTGTTTTTCATAATCATTCTGCATAGTTTTAGTTATCCTTTAATTCAGGGATCTTCAACCTTTTTCAATCCAAGGGCCAATTTTGCTTATTCTTGTAGGCCCATGGGCCGCACTACTGTATCAGCAATATTAAGGCTGAACAAAAGCGAATCCAGGGCGGGTGCCATCTGTACCCCTCCCCCCCCATCTCGGATCAGTCTTCGTTGCCTTTTTTTTAAGGTCTTTATATTGGTTTTACGTACACACTCAAAAATATTTTTTGAATCTGCCTCAAGGACTGAGTATATATATTACAATGTAAAATATGTATGGAAGCGAAAAACATTTGAAGTATTTTTAGCTCTTAATATATAAGGCGAAAGCAGACCTTTTAGTGTGATTTTTGGCACTGCTTATTTTTAACAAACCTGTCAATATCAGGTCTTATTTTTGATATTACTATATTTTTTATATTTGGAGAAAAAGACGTCTTTTTCTCCAACTATAAATAAAAAGCTCTAGTTTGAGCTACATAAACGTGGGTGGCAAAAATTATTGTATAATAAATTCCCCCACGAAAAACTCACAAAAATCTCGCCCCGGAGGCTTTTCTGTGTTGACCATTATTTGGCAATTGTGTTATCCCTGTGAAGGGTAATAATATCTTACATCCTCATATACGGAGAAAAATGCGTTTGTTCTTGTCCTCATTCGTCTAGTAGGTCAAGACAATTTCCTGGTTAACTAGATAGGATTGGCACCTCTTCTTTTCTCCAATATAAAAATCTCTAGTTTGAGTTACTTAAACGTGGATGGCAAAAATTATTGTATAATATGTATATATATAACCCCGTCAGGTACGCCTATACTTTAACATTGGTGGAGCCCAATGTTTCGGGTGGCCTCATGATCGTCGGGATATTTGGTGCGTTTTTTAATCCACTCCAGAATTTGGCGATTTTTTTATCCATGATTATTATATATATATTTATATTATTATACATGTTATTATCCATGATTCCTTTTTTACCATAGTTTTTTATATAATCTAAAACTTTCAGATTATTTTGTATGATGAAGGAAGAATGTTGATTTTCAATGTCTTTAATAATGCTTTTTAGTATATTCTGAAATTCGTTTGAAGCTGATCTATTGTAAGCATTATGACTGCAGGTAATAAACCTGAAGCCGACAGGATTTTTATGGAACTTAACAGTGAGGTATAGCTAAGGGAAATTGAAATCCTGCAGTTTTATATTGAGTTTTTTATGAAAGGCGATGATCTTCTTCTTGAAAATATTGATTGAGGTAGGAAGAATTTTAAAAGTATCATTAGTAGTATATTCCTGGAGAATAATTTTTTTATAGAATTTCTTGTACATAATACAGAAGTTGTTACCCGCTTTGTCCACTGTGGTAATGACAAATTTGTTTTTTTATTCTTTGATTCTCTTGTTAGTTTTATTACAAATATCTTTGTAGTTGAAGTGTTTCGATCTTCCAATAGAATTTCGGAAATCGTAATATAAAACTACAGGACTTCACCCCTTACCAGTCCTCACCAACACACACACACACACACACACACACACACACACAGCGGCATACAGGGTGGTCCTAAACTATATGTCAAAAATGTAAAGGCAGGTAGAGGGGACCTAAATAAGCAGATTTCGTATAGGATTGTGTGTGCGGTAATGCCGCCTTGAGCCGGTAGAGAGCGCTGATGACTGCGGCGTATAAAAGCGCTTCGCTAGCTGGATTCATCATTTCCCGCACGGATCTCGAGCAGCATGCATCGTTTCACCAATGCGGAGCTGGCCGACATGCATTTCATGTATGGGGCTGCACAAGGAAATGGATTAGCTGCTCAAAGGATGTACAGGGAGCGATTCCCGGATAGGAATCAGCCGGATCGTCGATGTTCCTCCAGCTGTTCGCAGACGAATGTGGTTCCAGCACGATGGAGCCCCAGCTCACTTCAGTCGAAACGTCAGGAATCACCTGGACGCTGTCTACGGCCAGCATTTTATAGGACGGGGCGGTCCAGGTCCCTGGCCACCGCGTCCTCCTGATTTAACCTGCTTGGATTTTTTGTTTTGGGGGTCATATTAAAAGCCTGGTGTACGAGAGTCCCGTCACATCTGAAGAAGATCTTGTTGCCCGCTTGTCTGTTGCTGCTGGACATGTGATCGACATGCCTGACGTCTTTTCTAATGTACGCCGATCCATGCGCCGTCGCTGTGAATCTTGTATCGCTGTTGGTGGCCGCTCTTTCGGGCACCTCTTGTAAACTATTAATAAATTTTTGTTTTCTTTTGTCTTTACTTGTCTTTTCAGTTTCCTGTGATTCATACTGCTTTACAAGCTAGCGCTTTAATGTGTCATTACCGCACACACATTCCTATACGAAATCTGCTTATTTAG
>QLNU02015360.1:122526721-122538250 GCA_006491805.2 Dysdera silvatica
AATAGTCCACCAGAAATTGGCAGCGAATGCTGGCTTTCTGACAGAAAAATGCCCGTACTACAAATATGAGCCAGAGACCGTGCATGAGAACGAAACACACAAGCTTTACTGGGATAGAGCAATCATAACAGACAAGACAGTCCCACATAACCGTCCTGACATAACCCTCGTCGATAAATCGAATAAGACCACGTACTTAATCGACATAGCAGTACCCAACACCAATAACATACAGACAACCTACACAACGAAAATCACCAAGTACCAAGATCTCAGACATGAAGTACGAGATATATGGGGTATGGAAAAGATCCTCATCATCCCGTTAGTCATCTCAGCAACAGGGATAGTACCAAAAACGCTTGCGACGAATTTGGAGATACTCAACATTGACCCAAACACCTACATTGAAATACAAAAAGCCACAATCCTAAACACGTGTCACATTGTCAGGAAGTTTCTAGACATGGCACATTAAGAAGTGATGTAAAAAGAGGCTTGGGAACATGGCGCTCTGCCCGTCCCAAAGCCTGTTTCCGCCAAGAATGGGCGAGGAAAACTTTTATATATATATATATATATGTAAAATGAAGGAATCAATAAATTTAGACAGATCATAGCTGTTATATAAAATAATATATACAGATAATAGCTTACATAAAGTATAAACATTTATTCAGTCGAGTCATTAAATAGGCGTAAAAAACAGAAATAATTTTCGATCACAATATAACATATTAATGTCACTGAAATATCATATACGGGTGTAAAGTCAATTTTTAGAGGTCGTCTTATATTCTGTTTCGATTAAGATATTTCCCAAATTTTCAATTTAATTTCGGTAATTCCTTCCCTCAGTTGTTCGAAACAATCGGAATAATTCTGAGTATTATTGACGGTATGTCGCAATGAAAAGATCGCTTGTTAATCCATTGTTGGAAAAATATAGAAAGGGGATATCGAGATGACGAAATTATGTTTTTTAATGACTCACACGAGTCAGGTTTCGGTTACTGCGTGTGTATCAGAATTCGTAACGAGATGTGCACTGCACTTACACTTTGATTGACAACACATACACTATTTTTCTTTTCAAATTTTTACATTCTATTTAGGTTTATTTTCCCCTTTTCATTTCACTTTCAGCGTCATGTTGGGTAACGTATGTATCCCGAATCGGAAACTTGATTACATGTTACAACGTTCAGACGCATTGGGCATGGTGGAAAAAAATAAAATTATAATGTAGATTTCTGTACCAAAAACCGTAAAATAAGATTATTGTTAATAATATCCGCCAGAGGGCGTTTGGAAGGTAGAACACGTGAAAGTTGCACTCCTAAAAAAATGTATGCAAGTGCTGACGTTGAGCATAATCGTGTTTGAATTAGTGTTAATGTAAATTGTTGAACCGAGATATTGAGATAAGTGGCAAAAAAAAGACATCATATTTAATATATATTGTTGAAAAATTGAGAATCTTCCAAGACATTTCCGTTGACTGCTTCGCGGTATTAACGTGTGCTTGGTGATTATGCAAATTTGGGATTACTTTGATTTTGTTGTAGTGCATTTGCCGGATTATTGATGTACACGAAATTATTGAGTAGACAAACGGCAAGTGAATTTATTATGTACAGTTGACTAATGGTACGAAACATTGCTGTATAAAACTAAATTAATAAACTGTTAAGGTAATACAGTGAAACACGAATTGTAACATTTGTGACTTACTTTGCACAACTAGTTAATGTAAATCTAGATGTGTTTACTCAGTAATAATAAAGAGTTGAGATTATAAGAATTAAATATGAGATCTGAGGATATTAATATAAAAATAATTCCGATAAAATCTGTTGGATTTTGATATAATTGAGACTATATATAAAAATGATTAGGAAATGATTAGGAAAAAGGAAGAAGAGTGGAGAGGATGATGATGATGTGACACCAGATAAGAGTGATAGGGGGAGGAGATTGAAAATGGAGGGCGATGGAAATGAAAGCATAGAAATACCAAGTCCAATAGACCTGGACAAAGGAGAAATGGGAATATGTGGAATAATAAGGGAATTGAGAGAGATAAAGAAAGGTATGAGGGAATGTGAAAACAGACAGACTCAAAAAGATACGGAATTACATAAAAGGATAGAGGAAATGAAAAATAAGTATGAGGAAATGAGATTTACATTTATGGGTATGTCCAGGATATTTGTAAGAGTTTTGGAAGAAAACAGTAGATTAAGAAAACAGTAGATTAGGAAAAGAGTTAAGAGAGTGGAGAAATGAAAGTGTAAATAAAGGAAAAGAGAGATAGAATAAACGAAGAATTAAGAGAAAGAGTACAATCATTAGAGGATGAGATGGGTGGGATCCTGGGCCGAAGAGAGGGTAGGGAAGCAGGGGCTGCAGCCCGGGGGCCCGGGTGAAGTATAGAGGCCCGCGCCAGCAAGGATCTATGCTGGGGGGGGGCGGTCCTTCCCCCAAAATATTTTTGATACGATATCCTTGCTTTTTTATTTAAAAATGAAAAAGATAATAGCGTGCCCTCGAGAATTTTCCCGGCTACGGATTTACGTGCCAGTACATATATGTCGGAATACATTCTAAGGAATACTCCTTATAATATATTTATGCTAAACTATAGCGTCTAGAAAACTTAGTGCATCGTTCAGCGGTTAGAATCGTGTACAAAAAGCCATGTCTCAAGCCGACGATTCCATTCAAATAATGTTCGTAAATATGACTACGGTGCAAGTGAAAAGGGGTCGTCCATTAGTAATATAATAATAATAATAATAGTAGCTTACGTTAGTTTCTTTTTTCAGCAGTGATCTTGTAAAATAATTAAGTAATAAGTAAGTACAAAAAAAAAGCGTTCTTATTTCCTACTTTTTGTTCATTTGGGGGGTTAAACCTCCATCCCCAAAAGGGAAAAATATCTATGTTACTGCCTAGGAAAGGAGTGGTGAGGGTGAATAAAAGCGAGTCTAGGGACCGCGCTGGCTCTCGGCGTCCCTGATAGGATTATAAACGGCCAAATCGAGATTGAACAATGCAATAGGAGGAACAGTGTGGAAATTACTGGACTTACATATAAGGATAATGAATGCTGTGAAGATTTGGTCTTAAAGTTATGTAAAAAATTAGATATGAATATAAATTTGGAACAAATAAAGACATCCCACAAAACAAGCATGGGACTGAACAAAAATAATAAAATTTTGGCGAGATTCTTAAACAGAAAAACAAAAACGAATTGATGCTAAAGAAGAAAAAAATTAAAATAAGATGAAATTATCGATAATGGAACTGATGAAAATGATAACAAGATTATTTATATTAATGAACATCTTTGCCTCTTCAAGAGAAGATCATTTACAGAGGTATGGAAAAAAAAGAATACGATTGGAAATATCTCTGGATAACAAATGGCAAAAAAATAAGAAAAAAATGATAACGGTGATGTTATAGTAATTAATAATTACTCTGATATAGAAAACTGCAGTAACAATCTATAAATGAAAAGAATAGAAATATTTTTGAGAGTGGTTTTGGGGTTGATACTGATGGTATTACTAATTTGTGATTTAAAAATATCGGTGATAAAAACATTGTTGATTTTATTGACTTGGAGTCAAATAATAAAAGTAATTATGTAATGTTGTTAAATAGTGTTAATAATATTGATAATGCATTTGTTAGTAATTTTGATAATGACTTCGTTAATAATTTCGATTTGATGTTAAATACTACTAATGAATATTCCCATGATAATGACATTAACCGTAGAATAGATAAAATTAACGAGACACAAAGAAGTATGGAAAATTATGTAAATAATTTGTGTAATTCAATTAATAGCAATCAAAATAATGAGGGTGCAATGGAGGATTTAATTAATGTGGATGAAAATATTGGATTTGATACTGTTTACAAAATTATAGATATTCATGGAATGAAAGGTGAATTAATTGATGGTGGTTTAACTAAAGGTCTGTTAAATTGTGAGATGGATACAGAATACAATAACGTGAACACAAATATACAGTCTGGAGACTGTATAAGTGATATAGATAATTGGAGTGATGATATTGATGATGCTATTATACAGATGTTAGAAAATACAAAGTGTAATAAATGTAATAATGATAATGATGAATCAAATAATGCAAGCAATATATACATGTGAAATGTGTAAAAATTTAATAAGTGTAAAAAATGCAATAAGTGTCAGAAATGTAATATGTATAAAATATGTAATATATGTAAAGAATGCTTTAATAGGGATGGAGTAAATAATATAAATAACATTTATAATAGTGGGAATATTGAGTGCCTAAATGATAAAGATTTACTAAGAATATTACACATCAATGCCAGGAGTATAAATAACAAAGTGGATGAAATAGAGTTACTAATGGATAACAAATATTACAAAATAGATTTATTAGCAATTACAGAAACTTGGTCAAAAGAACATGATCATATGGTTTTTCCAGATTCGTATGGGTATCATGTACTGCAAAAACCTTAATTTACATTAATGACAAACATGAAAATTTTGAAAAATTTTTCAATTTTTCAAAATTGGAACGAAATTAGTCAATTAACTGAGGATTGGGAAATAATAGGAGTAAAAAGAGGGAAACTAAGAATAAGAGTCATATACAGAAAACCTGGTAGTAATGTAAATAGTTTAACTAATTGGTTATACGAGAAATGGGAGAAATTGCAAAATGGAAACATTTTATTAATTGGAGATTTAAATATATTGACAAAGAATCAAGTATAAAAAACAATTTACTACATACAATGAAAATAATGGGACTAAAAAATGTAATAAAAGATTCCACGAGTGAATAACTACAAATTCATCTACAATAATTGATGTGTGTTTTACAAATATTAGAGAATATAAATCTAGTGTCTTAGATTATCAAATAAGTGATCATAGGGCTATTATATTAGGAATACATGAATAGGCGTAGGGTTTTCAAAATTATTGGGGGCTTCGGGCCTAGGAATAGATTCTTTCTGTGTGTGTATATATATATATATATATATATCATCATCATCATCATATTCAACCATTATCTATCCACTGCTGGATGAAGGTCTCTCCAAATGCTTTCCACACAAGTCTATCCTGAGCAATTCGCTTCCAAGTCACCCCAACCTGTTTTCTTATTTCATCTACCCATCTAGTTTGAGGACGTTTTCTAGGTCTTCGGTGGTCTCTTGGAATCCAGTTCAGAATTTCTGTTGTCCATCGTTGATCAGTTCTTCTTGCAATATGCCCAGCCCATCGCCATTTCAGCCCTTTTACTTTAACAATGATGTCCTCTACTCTAGTTTGCTCTCTCACCCAAGTGTTCCTTTTTCGATCTTTCCTAGTTATTCCAAGCATGCACCTCTCCATGCTCCTTTGCGTTGTCTGTAACTTTCGTATTGCTCTAACTGTTAGACTCCATGTCTTTGATCCATAAGAAAGGACTGGCAATACACACTGGTTGAAGACCTTGCTTTTTAGACACAAAGGTAATTTTCCCTTCAGGATAAAACTATTTCTTCCAAATGCACTCCAGCCAAGTTTAATATGTCTGTTGAGTTCTTCTATAATGTTGCCATCCATTGAAATCAGCTGGCCAAGGTAAATATATGAATCAGCAATTTCTAGCTCCACGTTGTCAACTTGTATATTTGTTTTCTCAACGAAATTATTGAACATGATCTTAGTTAATAGAGCTAATTCACCAACCCGTCTAGCCAGCGTGGTGAAATGATGGCTAATTCCTCCAATATGCTAATACACCAAAAACCATGGCCCCTAGTCTCCAGGTGCTGGAGTGCTCCTGATCAAGGCAGCGGTCAGCGTGGCATGAAAGCAGGGGGTGCTAAGAATCACTGGAATGGCCCAGGCTGCCGTTTGTTATTGACCTTGGCAACGTATAATGGACGATCCCTTGCTTCTGAAGCAAAACTTCAGGAATTGGAAGAAGAACTTGACAAGATCAAATGGGACATTGTAGGACTCAGTGAAGTTAGAAGAAAAGGTGAAGAGTTGGTGGAACTTAAAAGTGGACATTTGTTTTATTATAGAGGAACGGAAACTGGAAGAACAAGTGGTGTTGGCTTCTTAATCAACAAAAGAATTAAAGACTACCTTCTTGAAGTCGAAAGCACGTCAGATCGAGCAGCGAGGCTCGTTGTTCAACTAACCCAGCGATACCAACTTCAAATAGTACAGGTATATGCACCAACATCAAGCCATACCGACGAAGAGGTTGAAGAATTTTATGAAGAAATCAAAGAGTTACACACCAAAGGGAAACAACATATCAAGCTCATCATGGGGGATTTCAATGCAAGAATTGGACAACAGGAACAAGGAGAGACATCGGTTGGTACACTGAAAATAGACAATGAAATAGTCGAAAGAACAACTCCTAAAATCTTAAAAGAAGAAGTTTCATTTGCAATAAAAAATATGAAGAAAGGAAGAGCCCCTGGTGATGATGGTATTACATTAGATATCCTAAAAGAAGCTGGAGAATATGTAGAAGACATACTTGCAAAATTCTTTACCAAATGTCTTAACAGCGGTAACATACCAAACCAATGGGATTCTGCAACAGTAATTCTTTTGCATAAAAAAGGTGATAAAGAGGATTTGAAAAATTACCGACCAATTAGCTTGTTACCTGCTATTTATAAAATCTTCACAAAAGTTCTAACACATCGCCTGCAGAAAAAATTAGATGCAGCTCAACCAAGAGAACAAGCTGGATTTCGAAGTGGATTCAGTACAGTGGACCATATTCAAGTATTAAGAGAATTAATTGAAAGAACACATGAATATGAACTTCCATTGTGTGTTGCATTTATTGACTATGAGAAGGCCTTTGACTCTATTAAAACATCAGCAGTCATCAACTCTTTAAGATCAACAGACATTGAGGATGTGTACATTGACATATTGAAACGTGTGTATAAAAATGCAAGTGCAAAATTTCGGTTACATAAAGATACCAAAACTATCAAACTTGGCAAAGGGGTGAGGCAGGGAGATACCATTTCTCCAAAACTTTTTACTTCTGCTTTACAGATGATTTTTCAGCTGATAAATTGGAATAACAAGGGAATAAAAATAAATGGTGAATATTTAAATCATCTGCGGTTTGCTGATGACATTGTTATTTTTTCAACGAACCCATCAGAACTCCAAGACATGGTACAGGAGCTCCCAACTAGAAGTAGAGAAGTTGGAATCAATATAAACTTGAAAAAAACTAAAATCATGTTCAACAATTTCGTAAACAAAACAAAAATACAAGTTGACAACATTGAGCTAGAAATTGCTGATTCATATATTTACCTTGGACAACTGATTTCAATGGATGGCAACATTATGAAAGAACTCAACAGACGTATTAAACTTGGCTGGAGTGCATTTGGAAGAAACAGTTTTATCCTGAAGGGGAAATTGCCTTTGTGTCTAAAAAGAAAGGTCTTCAACCAGTGTGTATTGCCAGTCCTCTCTTATGGATCAGAGACATGGAGTCTAACAGTTGGAGCAATACGAAAGTTACAGACAACGCAAAGGAGCATGGAGAGGTGCATGCTTGGAATAACTAGGAGAGATCGAAAAAGAAACACTTGGGTGAGAGAGCAAACTAGAGTAGAGGACATCATTGTTAAAGTAAAAGGGCTGAAATGGCGATGGGCTGGGCATATTGCAAGAAGAACTGATCAACGATGGACAACGCAAATTCTCAACTGGATTCCAAGAGACCACCGAAGACCTAGAAAACGTCCTCAAACTAGATGGGTGGATGAAATAAGAAAACAGGTTGGGGTGACGTGGAAGCGAATTGCTCAGGATAGACTTGTGTGGAAAGCATTTGGAGAGACCTTCATCCAGCAGTGGATAGATAATGGTTGAATATGATGATGATGATATATAACAAAACGTTGAATCATTTAAGGACATAAATATATATGTTACTTACGCGTTCTTATCAATTTCACGAATATCAAAAGCATGAAAATTAATATTATAATACGATACCATTTATTAAATGCAATTCGTCAAATATAAAAAAATTACACTATAACTGATAAGTGTACCACAAAAGAGTTAAAATATAACTTTTCGCGTTTTTGCATTTGCAAAATCATTAAGGATACATTTTAAATCCGTTTTACTGGCGTATTTATGTTCAATGATCCACATTGCAAGATTGTACAACCTACTTGGACCTATAGCATTTCTTTTGTAATCCTTTATTATGCGCAATTTATTAAATGATCTTTCCGCAGCGGCAGATGGTACGGGCAGGGTAAAAAATAACATAAATAAAGAACAAATGTTTGAGAAGTTACTTTCTGGGGCACTATATTTTAAAATTAATGGATAAAAGAAAACTCTATAGACATGTCAGCTGATAAATCTTGTTTAATAAGTGTAATTATGTTAGAGAATTGAATCGTCAGTTTGGGAGACAGGACAGCTAAATACTTTTTTTATGAAATTTTTACTTTGAACTAATATATCAACGTTTGATATATAATTTTAATGACATTTTAATCGCTGAAAATTTCTTTAAGATATATGTATACATTAGAAAAAAGATTATTTTATTTTGTTTCTTAAATTCTTGGTTTTTAAAATCTACATTTTTTTCTGAATTTTTATTTATTTTTTATTTATTTCCTTATATGTAAATCACGCCCACATTTTTATATCTATTTCTTCACAACAACTTGAATTGTTGCATTAATGAGCTTTATTTTTTAAATTTATGAAATTAATTTATAAGTTTACTGTATAATAAAAAAGTTTCACACAATAAAAAGGTATTACCAATGGATAGATTCTATTCTTCAATATATAAATTAGGTATGTAAACTTTAATCATTTTTCTCCAACAAAATAAACTCTAGTTTGAGCTATATCTTCACGTGGGTGGCAAAAATTATAGTATAATCTAATAACCATATTTACAAAATTATAAAAGTATTATTATTATTGTTATTATTATTCATCTTTATTCATATCAATGTACAACATATTACAATACGTGATTCATGAAACTTTGAATTTGATTAACGTATTACATTTAACTTAATACAAAATTATCTAAAAATAAAAATTAGGAAGCAATTGTACAAAGATATTGGAGACACCGGAAAAAGACCAGTTTAACTGATCTGACTAGTCCAGTGCCCCCCCATAAACATAAAATACCTGTTAACATCAGCACCATGCTATTTATTAATTAAGTAAATGTGTAATTTCAATAAATAAAAAACAGCAAAAAGAGAAATGGCTGAACATCGGTAAGGGGCAGAAAAATTCGAGGAAAAAATAATTTCTCGAACCATGCGCTTAAATTCTGAAAGGGAATGAATGTAAGGGAGGTTATGACCGATATAATTCCAAATTTTTGGACCAATATAGTTCAAAGAGGTTCCACCAATATTGGTACGAGTGTGTGGTATTCTAAACATAGGTATTGATCCAAGATCATATTGTGGAGTAAATGGAACAAAATATATCGAGTCCCCAAGAAAATTAAAAATAATTCGTTTGAACATTAAGATCTGCATTAAATAGCAATATAGTGAAGTTACTGGAATGATATTAAAAGATGAGTAAAATGTCAAAGGATCAGATCGATTAAATCGATTTGGAAAGAAAATTGTAAAAAATCTATTTTGAAGTCGTGATAATCTAACTGTGTTTGTACTCGTAGAAAGACCAAAGATCAAAAACCCAAAATTGAATAATGAGGCCACTAACGAATGATAGAGCGTCAGAACAATCCTAGGTGGAAGAGAAGTCCTAAATCGCGTCATCATTCCAATGGTCCTTGAGACCTTTAGGCAAACATTATCGTATTGGCGGTTCCAAAGCAGTTCTGCTGTGAAAGTTATACCCAAGAATTTTACCTCATCACAAAATTTTATTACAATACCATCATAAATAATAGGTAGAATTGGAAAAAATGTCACGTTTTGATCGTGTGAAAACCACAGTTGATGATTTATGTGTATTGATCGTAAGTTTATTAGCTAGAAACCATTCAGTCATATCATAGAGCGCAGTGTTAGCAATAACAATTAGATCCTCCAAACAGTCACCAACAAAAAAAATAGAAGTGTCATCTGCAAATAAAATTGTAGAAGGAATACATGAAAGGGATAGTAAATCATTAATGTAAATTAAGAATAGTGTGGGACCCAAAGGAGAACCCTGAGGAATACCAATATTGACCAAGGAAAGTTCAGAGGCACCACCAGTCATTGCAACAAACTGTCTTCGATTTTGAAGGAAAGATGAAAAGAGAGAATGAGTAACACCACGAATACCAATATATTTAAGTTTTTCAAGTAAAATATCATGAGAAACGGAATCAAAAGCTTTAGTTATATCTAAGAAGATTCCAATAGTAAACAGGCGATTATCAAGTGCAGAGGAAATAATATTATGGGCATGTAAAGTGCAGTCTCAACAGAAATCCCAGTACGAAACCCAAATTGATTAGGATGTAGAATATTAAAATGTTCAAGAAATTTAATTAGTCTAGTATTAAGTAATGACTCAAAAACTTTGGCAAAAACAGATAAAATTGAGATCGCCCTATAGTTCCCGGGATCGTTTCGATCCCATTTTTTTATAAATCATTGTAATACGAGTAATTTTCAGTAAGTCTGGAACAATACCTTGTTCAAAACAATTATTAAATAAAATTAAAATAGGATCAACCAGGAGATCCGCAGCCGCCGCAATAGCTCGAGGAGATATTCCGTCAAATCCAGGCAAATGTCTAACATTCAAAGAGGCGTTCATTAAAAGTACGTTATAATCTATACATTTTTTTTCTTGTGATTTACGAAATGGTAAATATTATTTCAAAAATTGTGTCGAATTTGTTCATTATTTGATACTTTTCTCTAAACAAATGACTTTTTGCATTAGTTTTGGAATAGCATTTTCATTCTAAAAACCCATCTGGAAGAAAAGTATCATTCCGGTATATCACATTTCGAAGATGAGAATATTTAATTTCTATTTTAAATTATACTAAAATCTAAGTAGAATCAGTCAGAAAATTTGAAATCGGCTATTAATTAATTAATTACTTCATTCGCAAAGCCTTACTTTTTGCACTTTTTTTGTAATTAAAAATATATCTAAGGCAAAAAAAAAAAAAGAATATATTGTTAAATAAAAAGAAAAAGTTCCCGAACGCATATATACGTCTTAATTTATTTTTTTTAAACTATTTTCACTTTTCATCCTCTTTTAAAGCTAAAAGTTTCGTCAATTTAATTTTGAATCAGTGTCACTTTCAATCCACTTTTAGAAAAAAAATTTTTTAAAAATTCCATTACAGTCGAACCTCATTAATGCGAACACCCTTAGCATGAACTACTTTTCAGACGAAATATTTCCCGAATTCCATTAATGAACAACTTGTTAATAATACGATCCTTGGTACCTTTTCCAGAAAACGCAAACTA
>QLNU02015360.1:122549667-122565792 GCA_006491805.2 Dysdera silvatica
TTGTACGCATCTGGGATGTACGCAAATGAGCTATAACCGTAGTTTCTATCTTTTGAGTTTTTATCTAAAAAGACTTTTGTGTGTGTTATATGTGATGAAGTTGGATTTCGAATACGTTTCTAGAGTACCTCGAAGGGAATTTCTTGTTTTAGTTTCGGTTTGAAGTTCACAGTACGTTGAGAAAGTGCGCCGTTTCTCGCATTTATTTGCCTAGTAGCTGTTGAGCCTGCTTCATCCGTCCGTTGAATACAATTGTGCATTCTCTGTTGTTTCATTTTTATTGGATTTTATATTTTACGTGACATACTAAATAATGCGAAATTTGATTTTATATTTCCGGCAAATACTGAAGGCGAATTAATTAATTAATTAATTAATTACCTACGCAAAAGCCTGAACTGCAAAACTTTGGCTATCGGATAGCGAGAAATCGAGAAGAAAAAATAGTCTAAAGAGGAAATCCAGTAAATATATGAAAAAACAAATGACAGAAAAACATCCTTCATAAATATTGATGTTCATATCATAATGTAATCTTTAAAACGTTTACTACTTAATAATAATTGAGAACATCAGCATCGGCAATCGGTAAAAAATAGGCGTCAGTCCATCGGCTAAAGTTTGCCATCGGTCTATCCCTAGGGAGAAACATTGGACATCCCTGCTAGAATTAAAGCATGGCTATTTGCACGATAGCCCAATAATTCGCCACTACGCCACCTCACAGCTTTATTATAGAGCGATGCAATAATTATAGACACTATTCCTTTCCGATATACGCGAATGCAGGTGTGCATACAATTATAAAATGAACTACTCCTCAAACCCGTCTTTAAAATGCATTAAATATGAAAATTGAACCGTTTTTATGGAAAATTTGATAAACGCAGGTGCAGGGTTTAGACAGGTTAATGTACGATCCAGACGGTAAACAACTTATCCACAAAAATTAAAATTATCGGCTATAGATTGCCTTCTCACTTTCTTTATTTCAGCTATCAGAAAATTGAAAAATCCACTCTCGGTATCAAATCAGAAGTTAATTATGAAATAAAGGGGTCATTGTGAGAGGTTTGTGACTTTGCCATGAAGAAAAACAAAATGCCTCGTTTACAGGAAAAGTCGTGACCCTTCAATATTCAAATTGAGAACTTCTTTAAAAAAATTCTTTAAAACAGATATGTCAGTAGATAGTAAGCTCTAGTTTTTTTAATTAAAAATCGCTCTCTGGAGCGAATCTTATAGAGATTAAAAAAAAATAAATGAGCTGTGCAGATTAAATCAAAACATCATTTACTGATCGCATTCCTATTTTAATCATTTTCAAGAAAATATAGGTCGTGGTCCAATTTTGAGATAATTGAAATTTTGTGGCTGATTTCTGCCCGGCGAAATTTCTGCCCGTTAACACGTTATACATGCCACATCTGATGTTATATTTTAGAACAGTTTGTGTTTTTATAGCGCGAGAATAGTAAAGGTCAGTTTGTACCGGGAGTCTTCCACTGAATCCGAACCTTTTAGTGACTAGGGAATTAACCACCGGACTACGGTGAGAAATTAGTCGGGGTAAGCGTTCTTTTTGGTATCACTGGGAGTCGAACCCAAATTAGTGGCATAGAGTTAGACTAGTGTGGATATCATTACGCGTTTAAATAAGCCTATAGTGAAACTGACAT
Source organism: Dysdera silvatica (assembly GCA_006491805.2). Taxonomy (NCBI): domain Eukaryota; kingdom Metazoa; phylum Arthropoda; class Arachnida; order Araneae; family Dysderidae; genus Dysdera; species Dysdera silvatica. The sequence continues at coordinate 122,551,347 of QLNU02015360.1, forward strand.
TAGAATACTGATGTCTCTTTCATAGGAAACTTTGTTTAAATTTAAGGTAAAACTAATAATTTGATGCACTTGAATTTCACATAAGGTTTGGTACCTATGGAAACTAGTTTTGTTGATATGAAATTATATCTCATTTTCTCAGGCTAAATCTTAGACGCAGACCATCATTTTCTTATCGTTTTACATAATTTTCATCACAAATCAGTTACAGATATTCTAATGCTGTATAGCAATCTTTTGTCAGTTCGCACTGAGTTTCAATTAAATAGACTCAAGGAAAATCATACAGCCGGCAACAAATGGTAAATTCAGTAAAAACTGCTTTAAAGGTAATCAATGTGCGTGTGAAAAAAGTAATACACTATAACATGGCAAATAGAACGATGAGAAATTTAGACGTTAAAAGAGCTTTTTATATAAGCAGTAACAATTTTCATACATTAGTAAGCTAGATGTTAAATTTAGTCTTACTTCAATCTCTAATCCGTATTTGATAAAAATTGAATGCTATTTAAAAATAAAAAAACATAGGTTAAGGTCAACATGCTTGGCTTCGTTAAGAGTATTCAAATTGAAACTCAATGCTGTATGAAGCTTGTAAAAAATACATTAATGGCCGGGCCAATATCCTCTCATTTAATTGAAGTTTTGGAATTCAAAACAGGAAGCAATTTTGATTCTCTGAAATGGCAGCACGTAGTCACGTGATTTAAAGCTACTAAAGGCGGCGTTAGGATTATCGAGGCCGTAGTGGTGGCGAATCTTTTCATATTGGAGGGCCGCATTAAGTTCGTTATAGTCGAAGAAGGCCGCATTAAGTTCGTTATAGTCGAAGAAGGCCGCATTCAAGAAAGTTCACTTACACATACAGGGCTGTAGCAATTTAAAAATTACGGGGGGGGGGCTCAAGCAGTTTTCAACGGTTCATATGATTTGTCGTTAAACTGCACAATGTATTTTGCTACCCAAGGGAGGATTGAGCCTCCTTTCCTATGTCACTGATTAGATATATATCAGAACCCCGATTATCTAACCTCCGTTTATCCGAAATAGCCAATTGTACTTATTATTATTTTAGTAGATACTCGCTCAGTGCTTTCAGTAAAAACGTTCATATTCACTTTCTAATGTACTCTGACCTTAAGAGGGAGACCGATATAAATGGTAGATATTGGGCATATAAAAATAGCCCTTATAGCTTGCTCATGCTTTAATTGTGGCGATTAAGTTAGGAGGATCATTTCGTTGATACTTTTTTTATCTTTTGTATTTTAAATATGTTAAGATAATAATAATAAAGTAAATAAATAAAAAATAAGATGGACAAAATTATATTAATAAAAATAAAAGGATTTGGTTTTCAAAATCTAGATTCTTTCATCCAAAAGGCCTCATGCGGCAAATTCCCCACCCTTGCCATAAACAACACCTCTTACGTAAAGCTGTTTGTATCTGAAAAATTTAAATAAACGTTTTCATGGAGAGAAAAAAGCAAAATGATAAAAAAAAGCAAATGAAATACGTTTAAATCCTAATTATAATATATGCGACCAAGCTTGAGGTTTCTCAATTTAATAATAAATTGATTTATACTCACAAACAACAGTCGAGTGGATAAGAATCATAACTGATGTCTAAAATATCCGAAATTGAGTTAGCGGAGATTTCTAAAGAAAGTCTGTGTAAAATCAAATTACGGATTCGAATTTCGTTCAAACGCAAGATTACATGGAAAGATTGGGCCTGACATAAGAATTTTATATAGTGAAATGTAAAATAGAAGAGCTAAATTTTTTTATTTATTTATCAATTTTTTAAAGATTTCTAAGAACTAGATTACTGGAACACGTGTGAGTTTTGACTAACTTTCTTAATTACTGAAATCATGATATTCGATTTTATTAAACCTTATCAGTTATCAGTAATTAAACTTCTTAGCGCAAATTTATCGTTTGTTGATGTTTTTTAAATCCAAAGACGGTGCAATGGTTCGTATAGAACAGGGTTGTACAACATAAGGCCGGCCGACAACTGTTTGAAAAAAAAAAAAATTACAGGATTTCGAAACAAAAATTTTATGTCCTACCCTCCCTCCAGAAATAAGGAAAAATCGGCAGAAATAGCATGGGCAACCATAATAAATTACTGTGGAATTTTATTTTTAATATCGTATAATTTGGTCCATTGCTTTTTTTTTCACTAAACTCGCTGAAACTGATGGCCCGCGAGATCCGTGAAAATTTTTCAAGTGGCCAGCTGCTCAAAAAGGTTGGATAACCCTGATCTAGAATGTGATCACTATCTTAAAGGGACTTCCGAATCACCTTACGTAAGCCATTACTCGGAATGAAGTGAGAGTGGCGTAAATAGGGAGAAGAGAAAGAACTCAATTAATCATCACACCACCATGTGCAAAATCTTCTTCCTTTCGGCCTTTTCGCAATTTGACTACCAGGTTTATTATTTGCGGACCATAAATTTTATTTCATTTCCTGTTGCATGAACGTAGATTTTTTTAAAGTAATTTTCAGTAGAAAAATGTCAAACTATTTGAAATTGTGTTTCTGGTATATATTTTGTTTTCAACGAATATATTTAAAAAGTATATAAAATAAATTCTCTCATTAACTGTGTTCTAATTAACGATTATTTCCGTTTAACGGCGGTACTTTGCAGTCTACACAAATGCTTTATAGAATTAATATACTTTCGATTATAACGACTCCTTCTTTTTTTATCGACGTCTGGATTTCATCTTCCCCATTTCTTATCGCGGACCATTTTCTTATCGCTGAATGCAAGTATCTCAATTGGCTGTCCTAACTGATAAGGTTTCATTTCTATATAAAGACAAGGGGTTCAACAGTGTTTTTTGTTTAAGTTTAGCTTTACCTATTGAACAATGGCTTCCAAAAGAAAACGTAGCGCCCTTCAAGATGAGGTAAAGATTATTAAGGAATGGAAAAACTAATATGGAAAAACTAATGTAGTTAGCTAAACAATTGCAGCTGCCCGAGCCTACTCTTGAAGGCATTTCAGAAAATCACGAAAAGATGTTAAGAGACTGTACAAAGGTGCGAATCATCACCCAATAAACGGATGAAAATTCATTGTTTTAAGACAGAAGCAGGGGCGGAGTGAGCCCGCCGGCCTTCTGGCCGATGCGCCCTTATAGGCGATAGGACTCGCTCCATCCGATAACCCAAGGTATGAGCCCTTTGAGAGGACCTAATCCGCTCCTGAACAGAAGAATTTGTCAAATCGGTTCTACAATGGTTTAACGAAACAAGAGCATCTAACAATCCACTTTCTGCTACATTACTAAAAGAAAAAGCCTAATATCTAGCAACTAAATTTGGAATTGAAAATTTTCAAACCTCTTGCAGATTGGACATCAAGTTTATAGAAAGACGTGGGCTTAGAGTCTAAAAAACGTGCATATGGAGAAAAAGTAAGATGTAATTTAAATAACAGACGAAAAATAAAAGCATTTCTAAACGGGCTAATATATTTATCAAATATATGGACAGTCCTAAGCCCAAGTGCGAAATGGAATCGATTAAAATATTAGTCCTTACTGAACGCATTATTCCGATTAACGTCTTTCTCCGTTAAATGACGTATTTCCTGGATCCGTTTAACATCTTTCATGGGAGAAGTCACTAAATTTGAAAATGTTATGCTGTTTTGCTTGCAAAGTTTAGAGAATTTGATGCGACTAATTATTCATTTTAATTATGTCTATGGAAAAAAGTATCGCATGAATAAACATTTATAAGCATTTAAAATATTTCTTTTCTTTTCTTTCTTTCTTTTTGGTTTTACGGCTCAAAGACTACAGTGGTCATGCTGCGCCGGGACCTACTGTTTTCCGAGGAATCCGAACCTCTTAAGGCCTAGGGAACCAAACCCCGGACTACAGTGAGCAGTGCGATCTTTATGAGATCTCTGAGTAAGCGTTCTTTTTGCACTGCTGGGAGTCGAACCCGGATTAGCCGCGCAATAGGAGAACGCGTTACCACACTGCGCCACCGCAGGGCCCATTTAAAATATTAAAACAAGTCCACGAAGTCGCAAGGCCCAATGTTTCCCAAATTTTTTTCGCTCACGGACCAATTTGATCGCGTTCGAATCAGAAAGGGAAGTTTGGGGACTTTTTCCGAGAGTAGGAGACTGAAAAATATTTTTTCTAAAACTAAGGTTGGCAACTCTATTTAATAATGTTAAGCCTTACCATCAACTACCAGTCGCGAGCTAAATAATTTAATTCGGTGCATCGTAATGAATTATTAAAGGCATCTGATATCAGGATTTTACGTCCCAATAGAGAGAAATTTCTTAAATTAATGAAACACCCGCCAGGATATCAATTTGATAAATTTCATTGCCTGCATCGAATTATTAATCGTCACGAACGGTTCCTTTTTCAAGCCATGATGCCAAATATATTATTATATTGCAAATTCACAGTCCAGGTTGTATTTAACTAGTTTCATCTGTTTAGTTATCGTATTTTCTAAGAACCTTAGATAAACGGGGATCAAGGGCGGATCTAGATAGGGGCGGAGGGGGAGATCGCCCCCCCCCCGTCAAGATTAAATAGAAAAAAAATAAAGACGATGAAGGATATTTGCGTTGTTTGTTGCGGTGTAATAAACAAATGTCTTACATTGGCGTTCAAAGTCTCCAAGTCTTGAACAAATGCTATCAGACGTTTTTCCACGAATCTACAAGTTTCTCGCCCTTCAAACTACGTTTTCAGTAAGTCTTGCTTCAGCATAACGTAGTTTTTTATCGTTGAAGCGCCTTCAAACTTGGCTTCGAACGCGGATGACAGAAGAGACTTTTAATACACACCCACAGAGACATTCATATTGATGTAAATAAAGTGATTGACAAATTTTCAAAGAAACCAAGATGGCTCGACTTTGCACTATAAACTTCAAGTTTTTTAAAAAGTCGCTTATTATAAAAATAGTAAAATAATTACGATGTTTTTGTAGTTTAAATTTAAACTTGTTCTATTAATTACATTGTAAATTATCGTTTTTGGTTATTGTATATGTCTCCTTTACTAGGTTATCCTTCTGTCATACTTGACTATAGTATGCCTTAAACCATATAGTTTAATTAAAGAAAAGACCATCTTTAATTCATTGTCTTAAATTAAATATTTTGGTGAGTATAAAGGAAGGCTAGTAATATAACAACATATCCCTGAAATTGAGGGGCCCCCAAAACCGCCACCCCCCGTAATGACATCCTGGATCCGCCTTTGCAAGAGGTATCTGCGTATAATATGATCTGTCCCTATAAGTGCGGCATTTTGGTAGCATTTGTTATTGATCTTCGATGTGTTGAGGTGGTGCTCTAAATTTTGGGGAATAGCACCTTATGCACCCACAACAATCTGAACAACTGAAGCTTTCCTCTTTCAAAGTCTCTTCATCTCTACTTGCAAATCCTTGTATTTATCGATCTTCTCAATCTTCTTTTCGTTTACCTGTCTGTCACCAGGCGCTGCAAATATAATTATTATTATTGTTATATACATATGCACAGTTTATCTAGAATTTGACGACTGGGTATATTCTTTAATATCTGGTTCTTTCCAAGGGCCTGAGACATCAAAGTCATTATTAGTAAAGGTATTTTTTTGCTTGTTTTGAAATTTTCTGAAGAGCCAACGGAAAACTTAATAACTAACCTAGTGGACCAAACTTCGAGAAATATCGCCCGAGACAGGCGCGTAACTCGCCTTATTCTAAGGCGAGTTAGGCATACACACGATGACGTTCGAAATCTTTTGTATTTAAAAACTGAACGTTATTTAAAAAATAAATGATCGTAGAGTGAAATAATATGCTAGTAAGAAAAAATATTTCGAAGAAAATTTTGCACCTGTCGATTTCATAGTAAAAGTGAAATAAATAGCGAGGGTGGGTGGGGTGGTGGTTTTCAAACGTAATTCCATGTCAATGGTTAATAATTATTAAACATCGGGTTGGTTGTTTTAAAACAATGGAAGATTCACAAGTATTTTTTCTCATTGATGTGGAAATCTTTCCAAGTGAAGCAATATGTTTTGCGAAATGAATAAGCGTTTACATACAAGATTTTATAATAAACTAGATGTTTTGGAAGTTTGCACCTGCTTCAATCAGCATTTGGCCAAAACAAATGAAAATTTAATTAAATATATTCGTTTTTCACATACAGCCAATGTATATGTGTGAGTGATTACCTTTCTTTTTAGAATTTTTTTCAAAGTTTTATCCTTGTATATTTATATATCAAGCCTGCGCTATGAAACACCAGGGACGGGGTCGATGGCTAAACGGGACAGCCGAACCCCCACACATTTGCCCGCAATCATGCTTACTTGGAGCCGAATTCAGCCCGAAGGCGTTGGTTATAGCCACTAAACAATTGGGGCCCCTTGAATTTTGAAAATAACATTTATTTAACAACTGCTTCATTCATTAACAGTGCATTTATGTAAAAAAATTGGCCAAAAAAGACGTTAAAATTATTAAGAAAATGACAAAAATAAATCATAGAATTAGGTACATGACATTTGAAGTAAATTTATCGCTGGATAAAACGTAAGGGATTGAATATTAGAATCGGGAGAGAAAAAAATCAATTTTTTCAGCAATTAGTACCATCAATTACGAATTCCTTATATAACATTCAGGATACGATAATTAGGGACCACCAAAATGAGGCGAACTGCACTCGCCAGCCGCTAGGAAACCAAATTGAAATCTACTATGAAAAGATTATTTCCTACTCGCCGACTACAAAAATTTAGTCGCTGATGACGATCGGAGGGCCCAAATCTTAAACCTCAACATACTATAACTCAAAAAGTTCGAACTATTATTTTGCCTAGTGTATGGAAATGCAACGCATAAAACTTGCGTTTGAAAGTGACACTCACAAATAATATTAGACCTGAAATTGACATTTGGATATTTTGCCTATTGCCCCATATGACAAATGCGTCGTAAAGAAAAAGAAGTCAGCAAAGTAATTTATCTTTATCAAGAAATTTTAATACGTACACGTTTGTTTTTGTTTTTTTCCAAAATAGAAATTGACAATTTCTGAATGCAATTTCTTGTAATTATCTGTTTTATTATATATTATATAATTATTTTTTGTATTATATTGTGTGATTATTTTTTGTATTACATTGTGTAATTATTTTTTGTATTACATTGTGTATGCATACTGTGAATATATTAATTCAAGTCCCTTTGTCAAGCGCAGGCAGAATGCCTTCACTTGATAAGGGGAATAACTAGTTGGCTCTCGAAACATCGAGTTTAAAAGCTTACACCAATGTTTAAATAACTGTTTCTGCCTTCACTTGACAAAGGGAGCAGTTAGCTCTCGAAACATCGTATTTTAAACCCACTGGCGTACGCAGGAGGGTGTTTATTGGGATTGTAACCCCCCATTGCAATGAAATTTTGTATATTTAACATAGGAATATGTGAGTTGTAGCTCTGTAACCCCCCCATTGAGCCTATAACCCCCCTTATGAACTTTCTGCGTACACCTATGTTTAACCCTTACGCCAGTGTTGAAGTAATTGTTGTTATGCAATCTCCTGGTGAAACTTTGTATTGTATTGTTAGAAGCTTGAGATGTAGACATTTCAAGATGTACGCTCGAGAACTGCGTACGTTAAAAAAAATATATTACCTTTACAGTCACCAAATTTCGAAAATTTCAAGTGACAGTACCATTTTTTATCATAGCAGTAAAATCAGCCCACAGTATCCTGCATGCAATGTGTCATCTCCAGTGAAGGTGGCCACATCGAGCAGTACTAAATAAACGTCAAATTCTATGGTTTCTGGTTGTCTTTCTTTCTTTCCTATTCTGCCGTTCACACTCCTTCTTTTCTGCGCAGCCGTTTTTACCGCTAGAAAAAAAATTCAACGGTATTTGCGTTTTTTTTTACAGTGCTGATCATATTTCGATAATAAAAAAGGGTACTGTTATTTGAAATTTTCGAAATTTTGTAACTGTAACCGTAGTAGCTTAATTTTTTATATACGTAATTCTCGAGGGCACATCCTGAAATGTCTGCATCTCAAATTTCATTTCGGTACCTTTAAAATTCCGGTCCTTAGTGTTTCTTACATGGGTGAAGTTACTTTATGACCACCCTGTATTTTATTAATGTGTTTAATGATATTAAGTATCTAAGCCGACTGATATATTTAACATTAATGAATAAATTTCTTGTCGAAAATTTTGCATCAAAACTTACAGAAATATACTAAAAATTTGCAATTTCCTTTACCCTTACTCTGGAGTAGATGAAGACTCAAACCTCTGCAAGAAATATGATGTACACAAGATCTACAGTAGAAATACATTTTGCACATATTTTTAGCGTCAAAGGGTTGTTTCCACTGTCATGTACAATTTTATGCAAAACAAAAAATTTAAAACAAAATTCTACAATAATTCACTTCAAGAAAAGCTATTTTCCAAAGGCTGATGCCCTCTCCTTAAACCCAGCCTATAGCTACGGTTATGATCAGATAACAATTTCTTTGAATCACCTGAAAAGATAAAAATTTGAACCATTATTATTATCACTAGGATCTTGTATTATTTTGAATAATTTTTCTTGGAAACCGTAAGTTCCAAATGTTATTTTAAATTATTTTTCCATGAAATGTACTTTTGTTCATTGAATAAAATCAGCTGCTACACCATATTTATTTTACTCTTCTTTTAGCATATAAAACTGCCAATTTCTTCTTTATATATTGATGGCGTTGGAGTATCTTCTTCTTTAGCCATTTTTTAGCTCTGTAAAGGGAAATTTTCAGATTTGTTGCCGCCAAACCAAGTTCTTATGTGTGAGAAGTTTCCTTCAGTACATCATCTTCCTTAGTTAAAATTCTCCCATTGCACTTCACATTTCTTTCTTTTCTACATAGACACATGATCATCCCACATTTATTTGTTCTATGGATACGATATATTCATAGCCTTTATATAAAGCACATAAACTTTCCGTGATTCGTTTCAATGTTTCCAAGTCTTTTTATTACTAATACACGTTATCAAAAGCCTGAAAGTGTTGAACATAAAATCGAACGATAAAAATGGCCACTGAAAAAGTTTCCACAATTGCTAAGCGACGGCCAAACTTACGCTTATCTGATAAATAACCTTTCTTTCTTGAAATTGATTACTAGCTGAAGAAATGCATTAGGGAGTTTTCAAGTATTACGTAAGAACCTTGTGGGGAGGGGTTGCCGTTGGTCTTATTTTCCTATGTTAGCCAATGTTAAATTTTGCTTTCTGAGGTGGGGGTGAAATGGCCAAAATATTGCTTACGTAATACTCGAACTCTTCCTCATACCTTCTTCACAAGCACTAGCAGTTTTGTGAATTTCTCCTATGACCGTCCTCTATAAGTCTTTAGTTTCCTGCTAGTCTTACTTTATCTCATCCCTCCCTTCCCCATCACTTTATTACGTTTATTACGTTTTATTAGTTTATTACGTTTTTTAGTTCTATCGGGAATGCGCCGGTAGGGTTTTCTGCTACTCCGAATTCCCAAGGGGGTTGGGGGTCATAACAACAATTGTGATGCATTTTTCGACTCATACATCAGTTGTAGAAAAACAAGCAAAGAAGTATAAATAAAAGTCATAGTATTTCCTGAGTTGTAGATGAAAAATGCTTATTAAGCAGAGAAGTGAGTGCTTAAGTTAGGTCCAGAACCGCGCCAAACGAGATTGCCTGCTTGGTTGTTTAAGATTTATCTCGAAAAGACAGCAAGTGTCATATTGCACCGGTATCTACGGTTTCCGAGGAATCCTAACATCTTCCAAGCAGGGTTTTAAGGAGTGCAAAGAATCCGGGCACTAAGATTCACCGGTGACAAAAACCCAACAAAACCGTGAATTTTTTAACTGATTAAAAAATTATAACAATCAATTTCGTGGTTTATTTTTCTCAAATATTGTTGGTATGATTATCAAATAATTGATACCCCACGTCATACTGATATCCATCCAATTAACCGAAATTTGTCTAAGTTTGTAATGTTAAAAATAATTTCTCACACGGATGTACGTATTGCATAATAATTTGATATAGCATATTTTTCACTAGGGTAAACGTTGAAATTAATTTTACGCAAAAATCGTTGTGTGGTTATGCCGACAATTATAGAACTGTCAAAGTTGAATTGGTCACAAAACCGTGTTGGAAACGTCGTGAATCCGGACGTCACACAGTGGTCTAGATCGAGTTCGTAGCGCAAATTAAGTACAAATATCAGCTTTCGTATTTCCACTTTAATTTAGTCATACTTAAGAACGTAATATGTGAACTTTAAGCAATCAATCGAAAATTCAGAAAAGAATAGTATCATTGCAATATGGCAACACTTCAAATACACTGTTTAAATATGTAGCGGAGAACGGCTGTGATTAGTCGCTGTTGTCGCTCGCTAAATCATTACCTATCCTATGTTCTGTGAGTTAATTTTGCTATATTTACAATAGCCGATATTAATCAAGGTAAGATTAGCCTTTTTTTTAAATATTTGAACTTATGATTTTGAGATAAAGACTTAAATTTTGAATGACTGTATTTTTTACCATGATGTAAAATATTTCAACGAATTAAAAAAAAGGCAGGTATATGCAGGTATTAGAACTACTTTTTTTAGTAACTTGTAATGTATATTTCAAGTTAAGAGTGAAATTGAGTGCTCATAAGCGCTCTTGTGATTCTTGTTTATTTTTTTCATTGCCCGTATCGTCAATTACCTGTTAGGCGCTTTTCAATAAATGGCTGAAATTGAAACATTTGAAAAGAAATGATTGTTGTAATGAATTGGAAAAGTATCTTATCGGTAATAAAAGTATGAATTAGCAGAATATGCACGAAATATCAGTGAAATTTATCAAAAAATTACGTTGGAAAATGAGTTATAGACACAAAACTCGGTTTCAATCTAATAATAAGATATGGTTAAAGTCAATGTTTTCTAAAAAAAAGTGAGTGAAGTGAAAAATTAAGCGCCATAAAGATTCGGGAGGCCACATAAAAATTTGAAGATTGTGTGGCACCAGATCCAAACAGAAGAAAGTGCAAAATTTGGTACCCACTTCTAATATACAAGAACTTGCTTTTGCGACGCAGATGAGTTTAAGATAAGCTGGAAAACGTCAGGCTGGAAAACGTCAGGCTGGAAACGTTAAGATAAGCTGAAATTATTCACCAAATTACTAAATCAAACTCCCCGAAACATGTTAAGAAATATCGAATGGCATATGAATTGGTGGAGTCAGAAGAACAAACACAGACACATCGAACACCAGAAGGAGCATTATCGTTGATTGTTAATACGAAATCAAGTAAGTGGACATATTTGGCACATGGACTGGCTGAGAAAAGTTGTAACGGAAATATCAATCCCTCGTAGAATAAAATATTGCCGGCGAAGCGTGATTATTATCCAGATCAAAGTACAATTGAAATAAAAGGTATAATGATAGTGACAATAAAAGCTGAAATCATATATATGCTACAAGATCTTCTAAATTTGACAGCAAGGCACTCATGTCAACTACAGGAAGAGGTTTTAAATTCCCTCTCTAGCACCCAACTGACTCTTGTGTGCAAATGGGGTGGGTCTATCTAGATGGGAGCTCAGGACAGAGCAATTATAGACAAATTATAAATGCCGAAAGAAATAATTCGTCTGTATTGATCATTTCATTTGTCCCTTTACAATTACATGACGGTGAGGATGAGATGAAAATTGTGTGGCAAAATCCAATAACGTCTTCTAGGTTTTGTAGGGCAGTAATGTTTATTTCTTCAAAGCGATCAGTGCTCTAACTCCAAAAACCAGAAGGTATTCAGGCACAAATTGCCAAATTAAATTACTTCGTTTACCAGGGAAAATATATTATTAGTTTCAAACTTACTTTAACAATAGTCACAGCACACGTGCAGCATCATAGTCTTTTTCGGCATTATAAAAGACTACAGCGAAAGATGATTATGGTATATTTCGGCAACGCAGTTAGCTGAATTTACAGTGCTCGTTATTATTTTGTTGTTCACTGTAAGTTCATGATAACAGCTTTGATTTAAATTAGGCATCAAGTGGGGCTTTTACTTAAATTTGTTATTTATTTATTTAACTATATCACTTTTGAATAAAAAATGTATCGACGAGGCGCAGTAGTTCGTGCTTTCATTTGTATTTTGTGGATGACTACACTTTTTGCTATCTGCACTTCTAGCAATAAAATTTAATCGTAGGGGTGTTTTCAAAATGTATCGTAATCAGGGACGCCGAGAGTTAACACGGCGCGAAAGCCAACTTCGATTCACTCCCGCCATCCCTTCCATGGGCCGTGGCATAAATATTTTTTCTTTTTGGGGGAGAAGGGGTTAAATCCCCAAATGAACAAAAAGTATGAAATAAGAACGCTTTTTTTTTTTTCTTTTTGTACTTATTACTTAATTATTTTACAGAACTTAAGCTACTATTATTATTATATTACTAATGGACGGCCCCCTTTTCACTTGCATCGTAGTCATATTTACGAATATTATTTGAATGGAATCGTCGGCTTGAGACATGAAATTTTGTACACGATTCTAACCGCTGAACGATGCACTAAGCTTTCTAGATACTACAGTTTAGCATACATACATTCTAAGGAATATTCCTTACAATATATTCCGCTTTTTATGTACCGTCGCGTAAAACCATAGCCGGGAAAATTCTTTGGAGAGCACATTATTATTTTTTTCATTTTTAAATAAAAAAGCAAGAATATCGCATCCAAAATATTTTGGGGGAAGGGCCGGGCCCCCACAGCATAGGTCCTTGCCAGCACGGGCCCCTAGGCTTCATCCGGGCCCTCTTGTCAACCCTAATCGCATTTGCTACGTGCTTCTCAAGTAATTCAACATTATATTAGTAAAGCGACAATTCGAAAAATCAAGAGCAATTTTTTTACTAGTTATCTAAAATTATAAAATAATTTTCAAGTATTCACATTCGAAGAACGTTAGATTTTCCATATTTCTGACTTAACGAATGAACAGTTAGACCTTATTACATAAAAATCTAATCTTGGATAGACATAACTGCATTATGTCGCGGTTAGACGATTGTGTTAAACCGTTGGTCGGCCCCTTATAAAGGTGGACAGGATCATTTTGTCATTCTTCTTAAAAAGAACGAGAGAAATTTCTCGGGACTTACTTCTATTCTTTAAAGTGATTCGCTCTTTAGAATTCATTCAATGTAGAAACAGTCGGTCATGTTGGTGAATGAATGCAGAGCTCAAACTCCTCGCTTACTTAAATGGTTCAATTATTTTAACCATTTTCACTCATTCCAAGCATATCTTTAATTGCAAATACATCAAAATGTAGCAAACTGTTCATAACACAGTAATAATGTTTCTTATAAACCCATGATGTTCATAATACCGATTATCCAAACAAGGAATTATATTCGGACAATTTGGAAATTCGATTTTCCTCGGTAAAGTACAAAAAAACTGACAACATTTATCCCAAAATACATGGAATTACATATTACTATATCAGTAGTGAAAAACATCACATAATATATGTTAAGTTTATTTAAGGTTTAAGGCGCAAAAATAGCAAAGCGTCATACTACGCCGGGATCCACAGTTTTCCGAGGAATTCGAACATCATAAGACCTAGGGTACCAAACCCCCGGAATTCGGGGAACAGTTACTCTGCAAGCGTTTTTGGCTTTGGCACAGTTGGGTATCGAACCCGGAATAACTGCGAGCTGGGAGAACGTGATACCACTGCACCACCGCAGGGCCTGTGTTAATTAAGATAATAACTGCTTTGGAAATAGGCCGATGTTTTTATATGTATCCGATATACATATACAAAATACACACACATATCTTTTTATGTCTGATATCTAGCATATTTATTGGTATCTTAAAGCCGAAATATGCTAAAAATATATGCATTTTTTATATATTTTTTATTTTATATAAATTTGTATCGGCTCTTAAAGCCGAAATATAAATAATATATATATATATATATATATCATCATCATCATCATATTCAACCATTATCTATCCACTGCTGGATGAAGGTCTCTCCAAATGCTTTCCACACAAGTCTATCCTGAGCAATTCGCTTCCACGTCACCCCAACCTGTTTTCTTATTTCATCCACCCATCTAGTTTGAGGACGTTTTCTAGGTCTTCGGTGGTCTCTTGGAATCCAGTTCAGAATTTCTGTTGTCCATCGTTGATCAGTTCTTCTTGCAATATGCCCAGCCCATCGCCATTTCAGCCCTTTTACTTTAACAATGATGTCCTCTACTCTAGTTTGCTCTCTCACCCAAGTGTTCCTTTTCCGATCTCTCCTA
>QLNU02015360.1:122565892-122582102 GCA_006491805.2 Dysdera silvatica
TTTTTCTGCTAGACTTCTCGGAAACATAATGGAAAATAAATTTCCTTAAATATTTCACTTCTGATTTCACCGTTTAGTGTATTTTTCACGGAATCTATTGTACGAATTTGGCGAAAAACAAAAGGTTGTAAATCGAGCCAAAAGAGAGATCTTACGTAATTCTTCTCCCCCCCCTCCTCTATTTCATTACCTCCTAACCACATGTCATCTTTAGGTAAATTATCGAAACCTTGTTGTTTACGTCGAAGGTTCCCACGATAAAGTTCTTAACTTCGTTTCGGAAAACTGTGTTTGTTCGTTTGTTTGTTTACTTGCTTGTTTGTTTGAGTAGCCATTACTTCTCACGCTCCACCCTTGCCATTGCACAAAATTTATCACCAAATCTAGTGCTCTTATGTCGTTTAGGGGAATCTGCATATGTATCGAAAGCTACCACTTTAATGTCATCAGAACTGGGAATACGGAGGTGCTTTTTGCGGCCGATACTCCCACAAATCCACGCATAAATCAAGGGAGTTTTCAAGTATTACGTAAGTACCTTTGATTGGGGTGGCGTTGTCGTTGGTCTTATTTTCCTATGTTAGCCAATGTTAATTTTTGCTGACTGAATAAGAGGTGGCCCGTGTGGTGCACCCCCTCCGAATCAGCCTGTTTGATATTTTTCTCATGGTCTAATATTGGGTTTTGCGCCCATTCGAAATATTTTTTAAAAGTGACAATAAGACATAACATAGACACAAAGGCAATTTCCTTTCAGGATAAAACTGTTTCTTCCAAATGCACTCCAGCCAAGTTTAATACGTCTGTTGAGTTCTTTCATAATGTTGCCATCCATTGAAATCAGCTGGCCAAGGTAAATATATGAATCAGCAATTTCTAGCTCAATGTTGTCAACTTGTACTTTTGTTTCCTCTACGAAATTATTGAACATGATTTTAGTTTTTTGTAGGTTCATCTTGAGTCCAACTTCTTTACTTCTAGTTGAGAGCTCCTGTACCATGTCTTGGAGTTCTGATGGGTTCGTTGAAAAAATAACAATGTCATCAGCAAACCGCAAATGATTTAAATATTCACCATTTATTTTTATTCCCCTGTTATTCCAATTTATTTGCTGAAAAATCATCTGTAAAGCTGAAGTAAAAAGTTTTGGAGAAATGGTATCTCCCTGCCTCACACCTTTACCAATTTTGATAGTTTTGGTATCTTTATGTAACCGAAATTTTGCACTTGCATTTTTATACACACATTTCACCATGTCAATGTACACATCCTCGATGTCTGCTGATCTTAAAGAGTTGATGACTGCTGACGTTTTAATAGAGTCAAAGGCCTTCTCATAGTCAATAAATGCCACACACAATGGAAGTTCATATTCATGTGTTCTTTCAATTAATTCTCTTAATACTTGAATATGGTCCACTGTACTGAATCCACTTCGAAATCCAGCTTGTTCTCTTGGTTGAGCTGCATCTAATTTTTTCTGCAGGCGATGTGTTAGCACTTTTGTGAAGATTTTATAAATAGCAGGTAACAAGCTAATTGGTCGGTAATTTTTTAAATCCTCTTTATCACCTTTTTTATGCAAAAGAATTACTGTTGCAGAATCCCATTGGTTTGGTATGTTACCACTGTTGAGGCATTTGGTAAAGAATTTTGCGAGTATGTCTTCTACATGTTCTCCAGCTTCTTTTAAGATATCTAATGTAATGCCATCATCGCCAGGGGATCTTCCTTTCTTCATACTTTTTATTGCAAATGCTACTTCTTCTTTTAAGATTTTAGGAGCTGTTCCTTCGACTATCTCAGAGTCTTCGTTTAATCCACTGTTTCCCTCATACAGCTTTCTGTAGAATTCTTCAACTCTTCTAAGTATTTCTTCCCTATTTCTTGTTACAGTGCCATCCTCTCCTTTTAATGCAATGATGTGTTTCTTCCCAATAGACAAACTCCCTTTAACAACCCTAAGGCTCTTGTTGCTTTCAATGGCCTTCCTTACTAACTCACAATTGAATTTTCTTATATCTTCTTTCATGTTTTTGCGCAAAGTTTTGCAAAGTTCTACATACTCGATCTTGCGACTGGTATTTTGATTGTCCACCTTCATAAGTCTTCGCCTTTTCATGAGTTGTTTCGTCTTCTCAGATAATTTGCTATTCTGCTTTTTACATATTACACCACCAATTTCCCCAGCAGTTTCAATTATTGTCTTAACAATGTTTTCATTTGCTTCTGAGATATCAACTTCTTCAATAAGTCCTTCCAGTGCAGAAAAGCGATTTTTTAATTCCAACTTGAATGCCTCGGTATTTTCTTTTAATTTCTTTAAATCCACCCTCTTACTTACTTGTTTCCTAATGAGCTTCTGCCTTTCTAGTTTAGTATTTAAGTGCACTTTACATCTCACCATTCGATGATCACTTCCAGTATTAAATCTGTTCAGTACACTGCAATCTTCAATAATTGATTTCTTGTTTGCCAGGATATAGTCAATTTCACTAGTTCCCCCATTTGGGTGTTTCCATGTCCATTTTCTTTGCGGTTTCTTCTTAAAAAATGAATTCATGATGCTAAGGTTTTCAGCTTCTGCAAATTCGATGAGTTGATCGCCACGTTCATTCCTTTCCCCATATCCGTATTTACCAACCGATGTCTCTCCTTGTTCCTGTTGTCCAATTCTTGCATTGAAATCCCCCATGATGAGCTTGATATGTTGTTTCCCTTTGGTGTGTAACTCTTTGATTTCTTCATAAAATTCTTCAACCTCTTCGTCGGTATGGCTTGATGTTGGTGCATATACCTGTACTATTTGAAGTTGGTATCGCTGGGTTAGTTGAACAACGAGCCTCGCTGCTCGATCTGATGTACTTTCAACTTCCAGAAGACAGTCTTTAATTCTTTTGTTGATTAAGAAGCCAACACCACTTGTTCTTCCAGTTTCCGTTCCTCTATAATAAAACAAATGTCCACTTTTAAGTTCCACCAACTCTTCACCTTTTCTTCTAACTTCACTGAGTCCTACAATGTCCCATTTGATCTTGTCAAGTTCTTCTTCCAATTCCTGAAGTTTTGCTTCAGAAGCAAGGGATCGTCCATTAAACGTAGCCAAGGTCAATAACAAACGGCAGCCTGGGCCATTCCAGTGATTCTTAGCACCCCCTGCTTTCATGCCACACTGACCGCTGCCTTGATCAGGAGCACTCCAGCACCTGGAGACTAGGGGCCATGGTTTCTGGTGTGTCAACATAATGGAGGAATTAGCCATAATTTCACCACGCTGGCTAGACGGGTTGGTGAATTAGCCCTCCCCTTCCGCCTTTCTATCCGTGCAGCAAATATTAATTTGCCACATAAATAGAAAGCTCAGCCTGCACCACTTGAAGGCGGGGTAGGACACTAGGTTACTGGCCTGGCCGGTTCCACACATCGTCACATACGTTCAGCGTGTGGGTCTCCTTCCAGTTAGATACCAGCAACCCTTTTGCAGGCCATATATATATATATCTCGACTCAACTCGACTCTCTGATAATTCGACACTCCATATTACTCGGCTTCTCTTAAGATTTTGTTTAAACTAATGTATTGCTTATGAAGAAAAATTTCACTAGTTTGACATCTCAAAATGGATACCCGACATAAATTCACGTTTCTTCTAATTTTTGAACGTTGGCTAAGGAAATTTGACAAGACCCTGTCAGTGAAAATGAGCATTTTTTAATGATTCTCGACAAAATTACACCCCTTCCTCGTCCAGTAAATCTCTCCGGAATCGAACTACTTTTTGCATTTTAGTGTAACATCTGATTTGCCGCTCTTATACCAATTATTCTAAATTTCATTTTTTTTTTTTTTTTACTTTTCATGCCCTAGTTTATTAAATATGTAGATGGTAGTACTGACATAGAAATTACCGTTTTAACCCTTTGCACTCGAGGCTTTTTCTCTCGGGCGAACCAGCAACTCGAGACGTTTCTCGATGTTCTTGGTGAATTTCTTACCTCTAACTTAAAACGATTACACTGACAAATTAATGTATAAAACTTTTATATTTTAACATTTTATCTATCTTTACAGGTCTAAGAAGATGATTTCTTAAATAGTAAATGGTGAGTGACAGTCACCTCTCGAGTGCAAAGGGTTAAATTGTATAGAAATGGTAGATTTTGCTTGTCAGTTGCAGAAACCTCCATTAGAAATTATTTTCCATATGTTGGATTTTCCTTTGACACCGAAATGGTGGAAGTGACGTATTAATTTAGGGAATAAATATTCAGAATTTGAAGAATATTTGACTGCTGATAATGATCTCTCTACTGCAGGAATAATGAGCAAAGGAGAAATTTTTAGTATGAATGTGCTCCTGATGAAGCACTGATGAATGTACTCCTAATGAAATACTGATGAATGTACTCCTAATGAAATACTGATGAATGTACTCCTGATAAAATACTGATGAATGTACTCCTGATGAAATACTGATGAATGTACTCCTGATGAGTGCACTCCTGATGAAGTATTGATGAATGTACTCCTGATGAAGTATCGACGAATGTACTCCTGATGAATGCATTCCTGATGAAGTATTGATGAATGTACTCCTGATGAAGTATTGATGAATGTACTCCTAATGAAGTATTGATAAATGTACTCCTTAATGAGTATTGATGAATGTACTCCTAATGAAGTATTGATAAATGTACTCCTTAATGAGTATTGATGAATGTACTCCTTATGAAGAAGAAAGCGCAGAAGATGAACATTCCATTCCAACTCACAAAGAAGCTTTACGAGCTATGGATACAATTCGTGGTTCGTGTTAAAGATGGTGCAGAAGCAACTTTAAAACACTTAGACAGTGTTGAAGATGGTTAATATAGTCCATTGGAAAACAAAAACGGACTACAATTCGGAACTTTTTTAAGCTTATTTAAATAATCTTTATATTAAACAAGTTCAAAATTGCTTATGCATCGCAGAAAGTACTGATCGTCATGTAATTTAATATACACAAAAAGTCAATAAAATGTTTGTATTTAAAGTAAGAAATAATTAGGAAATTATATAATTTTACTTCTTCAAAATATAAATTACACTGGTATAAATTATTATTTTATTTTTTAAAATTTTCTCTACCTTGATATGAATGCCTTACCCTATGATGTGTCGACTTATTGAAACTCCACTGTACTGCTAATAATAAATGCAGCTGGCACTTTTGGCAAACCCGGAGTTTGGTCAAGTGAACTTCGGATAACAGGGATTCTACGGTAGTTTCTTCGCATCTTAACATTGAAAATGGAATTTTGGATTATCTGAAATTTTTTTTACCTGAAATTGGACCCGTGTTCCCTTTATTTCGGATAATCGGGATTCTACTCTATGAGCGATTTTGACGAAAACATTAATCAATTGTTCATAAAAAAAAAAAAAAGGACAAAGTAATTTCCGGTGAAATAAAATTCGGATAATCAAGTTCTGCTACATTCTGTTATAGAAATTTTTAAATTGGATCCGTTCCCTTTATTTCGAATAATCGGGATTCTGCTCTATGAGCGATTTTGACGAAAATATTAATCGATTGTCTATTTAAAAAAAGATGAGGGCAATTTAAGGTGAAGTAAAATTCGGATAATGAAGTTCTGCTGCATTTTGTTATAGAAATTTTTAAATTAGATCCGTTCCCTTTATTTCCGATAATCAGGATTCTGCTCTATGAGCGATTTTGACGAAAACATTAATCTTCAATTTAAAACAAAACAAAGCAAAAAAAGGACGCGGGAAATTCTTGATGAAGTGCAGTTCGGATAATCGGATTCTGCTGCATTCTGTTATAGAAATTTTTAATACATTCCGAAAAAAACTTAAAATTTTTAATTATTCTTTAAGCATGCAGTTTTTATAATTATATTTCTTTATACAAATTGTAAGACAAAAATACAACAACTATATTTAAAATGTTTGCATGGCAAATTATTAATACATCCGATATTTGAAAATTATATCCCACCCCCGAAGGTAAATTAAAAGAAAAACTTGACAATTTTAGAAGCATCCACCAAAAGCGAAGAAAATCGAACGCGTTGGCTGCATCATGGAAATCTTGGCGAGAAATGGCACGATGGATATTGCAACCCCAAGGCTGGTTTCTGATTTGTTCGAAAGTTGTTGCATTCAGAGTTGAGCTATTCGAGTTGGAAGTGTCTTGGTTGTTTGCAGTCCGTATTGGAACGCGTGTTGGGCTAAAGGCCGGGAACCTATAGCACCACGTTCTAATTGGAAGTGATAAAAATGCCGCATGCCAGTGGGGGGGATGATTTGGGACCTTCCGATGAGATCAAAGTGTTTACCGTTGAAGGCGAAAGCGAGGAAGAAAAGCGATCGGCCGCCGAAAATCTCAAAGAACTCAAGTCGAGCCTTGTTATTGAAGGGGAGGTATGCGGATTCGTTCAGTTTGTTGCTATGTTTTTGGCGATTTCTCTGAATCTCCTTTCTGAAAGATTTCGTGTTTGTGTTTACAGGATAAAAATGCTTCTGCCCCGGCCGCCGAAAGCTTCGAGCCGATTAAAAACCACACACTTTCAAGGCCAGAACTCGGAGCTTTGCCCGGTGAGTATTCATTGTTTACTTTTTCCTGCGGGGGCGATCTCTCTGCTCGGTTTAAACAATGAACTAAATTGAGCGTCTGCTCTGTTATTTTTGGGCACCTTGTCTCCAAATACGATTGGTCGTCGTGTGCAAACATGCACCTACTGACATAATTCTTTCCAGATGACATCCTTTGTGTTTTTGTGTAATTATAGAAAAGGGGTGTTTATTGTCGAAATAGCTACCGAACTTGGCTAGGCACGTGTAGTATTTTTTAGCATCATCTTTCTTTGTAATGGTATTAATAGTGTTTTAAAGAGTAAAGTCGGGTGTTTATTAGATGTGTTTAAATAAAAAACATCGTTTTCGTACCTAAAACATACCTGCAGTGGTAAACGCCTACCATCATGCGCACCCACAGAAGATATATAGTCCGATATCCCATCGCCTGTAATATATTTGCTTTTTTTAAATTATGAAGTGTTTTAGAAATAATCGTTTTGGCCGCTTTGGAAAACACCTGCCCACCATAGCAGGTACATAAAAATGTGTTCTGTGGCACACCTGTATAAAATCGAAATGGGACTTTAGTGTTTTGAGATTGTTTATGCCAGATTACTGACTATCTTATCACGGTGGTAACTGAGTAATGGATGGGAACTCTGAATCACTGTATACTTTGAACGAAATAATCACTACTGCTCTCTAAAAGAACTTCAGTGAGATACTGGCTTACAAAATCCTCACTTCAGAACAATAGATATGGTATCGTATATACAATTGCTGCTCTACCGTTGCGTAGTGTTAATGTGTTCGTCTAATCTGCAGAAAATTGAATTCAAGTATTTTGAATGGTTTTTTACTGATGCGGGGTGTGACTCTCCCCAGATGACGGGTTTGGATTTTGCGGAAAACAATGGGCTTTAGTGCAGCTTGATTTTGGCTGTCCTTACACCAGCAAGTGACCAAGAAAGTCGCCACGGTCGCAAGTGTATCAAGCACAGAAGGTGGTGGGCGAACTTTTTCAAACCACGGCTCTTCTTTGTCAAAAAATTTAATTTAACCTTTTCCAATGTTAACCAACTGTATGTTTGTTACCTATTTATTTATGAAGAGATATTTTAGATTATTTTGCTGCTCGAATTCAATTATGTCTGCACGTTCCCTTGAAGTCTCAAAACCCAAGTGAAGCTTCATTCTTTAAAGAAATCCACCTATGTATACGTTTTAAATAATTGACCTCTGAACTAGTAGACTAGATTTTAAATATTTATAGTAGATATATAAATATTTAGGTATTTTAAATTTCTTGTGTCGTATAATTTAATGTGCCTCTATATTATTTGTAGGGCACTGGGATAATCGTTTATCGGAAAAGTTAAACTTGTGTAAAATAATCGTGTGAGAAGTTTCACATAATGATCGAATTTATCGTACAATGTTCACGCTTAAAAGTTAATAAAAATATTTTTCACTATCGCCATTTTTAATATTATCCCCTGAGGAATTTTGAGGCAAGAATAAAATACATACTTTACAAAAAAGAGAAAGGGGGGGGGACCTTCAACAAATCTTCAAATTTTAAGATTTAGTCTAAATTGAATAAATTGCTAAAAACGCAAATCCATTAACATTAAGCTCGGTGACAATATTAATAATAATGATCTAATTATAATGGTAAGAGTAACCAGTATAATGTAGTAAAAAATACTTGAAAAATACGAAGTAATTTTTCGAAATGGTTTTTTATGCAAATGTATATGGTTATTCAAAATATTGATTTTTGACACTGAAATTTCCACATGTTTTATTTGGAAAAATTTCGCAATGTAATATGATATTTTATCCTCAAATATAACGCTTCTCGTTGGCTGGCGCTTTTAAAAACCTTATAAAAAAAAATTCTTTCCCATTCGTTAGCGACGTCGTGTTTTAGGGTTCTATACCGCGAACTCCCCCTAATTCGGACTCGCTGCGAGTGAAAACTGGTCTAAATTATCGAATCTTATTTATAAAATATTTTACTTAAAATATTAATTTTTTTTTTAAATTTTTATGAGAAAATACTATTTGATGTTTGTAAAAAGTAAACGTTGCATTGTTTTTGCTTGAGTGAATATTAAAGAAAAAAGGGATATTTTTGTGACAGTTAAACGAAGTACGGGGCCATCCCTACTAAACGACCCCCTTTGTTTCGGAACTTTTTCCCCATGGGCTCAATAGCCATCACCAGAAACCTCCATTAAGAGACTTTCTTTCTGGACGACCACCTTTTTACGGTACCTACGGTAATCGTATCGGCACCGACGACATAAAAATATTGGGGGGGGGGGACAATATACCAGTAAAAGGCATTTTGTTTGAAATTGAAGGGAGATATGGAACCCTAATGCCAACATTGGTGGACGGGTCCCCCGCTACCAACGCGGAGGTTCTAAAGGCTCAAAAATATGAGCTATTGGAGCGCTCCCACGCCGCCTTCTTCACAAATAAGCACTATTTACACTGTATAAAATGCCACTTCAATAAATTGTGAACATTTTATCCAAGTTTCTTGACCGCTAACGAGATATAAACCCCAAAATTAAAACCTGGAACCGCCACTGGTTGATGAGCCAATTTTTTGTATCGTTTGTTACAACAGGTTCGTAGAAACACATTTTCCACTGCGTTTTGTGTCTTCTCCAGCACTTTTTGTTTCACACTATGTTCAAAACTTTTTTTTTTCTCATACGACACAGGGACGTTCCACCCTCTTTGAAAATGAAACTATGCTTTGAACTGTAATTTAAACGACGTAATGCAAATATATATGGAATGTGCCATTGATCCCTCCTCCGTAGATTCTGGCCTATGGATGTCTTTGCTTCTTCCACTACTAGCTTCATATAAATAAGCGGATCCCCTCATCGTGTTAGTTGGATTTTTAAGTCCTAGGCACTGCAAGGGTCATTCTGCGCCACACCCTCCTTCGTACGTGTTGCAAAGAAAACATTACGCACTCTAAGTTTACAGTGACAGACCAGAGATGGGCAAGTTGTTCCCGAACCAAATCCGCTATATTTCCAGGGGCGGCCCACCGGGACGGTGCGCCCTCATGAGTGATGAGATACGCGCTTCTGAATGCACCAGGATTCGCGCCCTTCGATAATCCAAGGTATGCGCCCTTTGAGAGGACCCAGTCCGCCCCTGTGTACTTGTAGTTCTCAACCTAGGGTGCCCAGGGCAAGCTGGTATAAAAGGTCCGTGAGAAAGAGTTCCACGCAGTGGCGCCGACTTCATGGGTTCGAGACACTTTTTGCACCCTCAATAATTTTGTTGTGGGTTCCTCGAACCCCTAATATTTTTGCTCGTGGGGAAAATACGCATACAGAAATATATGCACAAAGTTTTTGGTCATCAAGTCTTCAATATTTTCATTATTTATACCCTGTTCACTGCACCTTTTATAAAAGCAAATTCTTCGTTTTGTCTGGGTTCACACAAAATATAAAGTTCAGTCTCTAGCTCTACATGCAGAGACGACAACCTAATTTAGAGGTCATAGTATATAGCTGCTAAAATGCGTTGTCCAGTAAGTTGATTCATCACCCACCCTATCTTTCTACAGCTGGGGAATCTACCCCTTTCTTTAATTTTTACTTTGTTCTGCCTCCCAAGCTCTCCTAGAGCACCATGGGAATCTTTTATTTCAGCCAAGTTCTTTTTAAAGAGAAACGGAGGGAGGAGGGCAGCTGGATACGTCTGACAATGAGTATTTTGACAGTAGTCGTAAAACTATGGGGGTGTATACATTTAGGGGGGAACCCCCCCCCCCAATTGTCGAAAAGGTTAACAGGACGCGACGTTTACGAGATTTTGTCATCAGGACCACAGGTCACTCCCAAAATCCTTTAAAGTACTGAAAACAAAATGTTAACTCAAAATTCAATCTGTATGTTGTATATACGAGTAATAACGTCGAGTTTACGTAAGTAAAATAAATTAAATAATTATCTAGAGAAAAAATATTTTTCTATAATTAACTATAATTTGCTTCATTTTAACATTTCAGGTGTCTTATTGTACCAGATAATCTGATAATGAAATTTAAATTATACTTGAATCCTTTGAAATGTGTGCCGGTTATTCGATTTAAAATTTTGGATAACTTTTTCAAGTCGGCGCTTATGGTTCCACGAATAATAAGTAGTAGTTGATGGCTGAAATTTCCATATTATTCACGTCATTACGGCGTTGAAATTTGTGTGTTTATTGTAACTTCCACGTTTTTAATTATTTCACGACTTTCGGTTATCTCGTTAAATATTAATTATGACGCCTTCTGAATTTTGAGTTGGGTTAACCCAGAGACACCTGGGTCGTGGGTAAAAGTGCGATGGTTCGAAGTTCAGATCAAATGGATTCCCGTCTCAGCTGACCCTGTGAACAGCGTGTTTGAAGCATTATTTTAATAGATAGATCACGTAATAGCTTTTAATTTGGCGCGTTTTTTAATGATTAATGAATTCCTCAAATCATCTTGGTATAATTCATGTAAATTATTAGATAATCAATGTGTAGTCAAAACCAGTCATTTTCAGTTAAGTTCGCTATCTAATTTAGTATGCAGTGACGTAGGAATGGGACTCAAGTCCCCATTGGTTATCAAAACGTATTTTCCATTAACGCCGCATCACGTGATTTTCTTTAAAGCTAATTGAGCCCCCACCATAAATTTTGAATTGCTGCGCTATTTGTGGCGCATTACTGCACATGAAATCACCTTTGCTACACAAACATATCAAATTTTAAAACCCTCATTTTATTTTTGTCCATTCTTATTTATATCTAAAATGCCTAGAAAATTTCTGTGTCAGAGCTAAATTTCCTGGATACATAAATTACCAGTTAGATAGGTAATTTATATTCTACAACATATTGTATGTCGAGTATTTTGTATACTCTTCGTCTTTGAATATACAAGTCGGTTACCTAGGCCCTCGGACATTGTAACTCGGTTTATATATTGAATAAAATTTAATAGGAAAATGACAGATACTTTTAAATAGTAGTCAAAACTTCGTAAACGCAACCGCTATTACAGTACATATTCAGTTAATGTTGGTGCTTTTCATTTTCACTTTCGGTTTATTTTTATGGCGCAAGGACAATAAGTGTCATGTGCTGCGCCATTGCTGTTCTGTTAATGTTGTACAAGAATTCCTCCACATGTAATGCTCCACTCTTTAGAAACGTATCCCCAGTGTTGAAAGGGTATGTCAAAACTTTTACCGTGTTTGGCGCAGTATAGCCCAGATGCTCTTGCGCCATAAAAAAGCCAAACAAACCTGCCGAAGCATCTAGAGTACTGATGGAATGAGCCGTTGTACTTGGCCCATGGACGGCTCAAATTATAATACGCCAAATATATGTATTTTAAATTCGACAAGAAATTCTGTCAATCTATACAGCAATTCTCTCTTAAAATCCTAATCCAAAACTCTTTATACAGTCAACTGTATTTTTACAAGCAAAAGAATAACACAGTCTAAAAGAAAGTCAATTGTGAAACCGACTCACCAAAATCTATTCGTAACTTCTTGGATCTCCTCTTCTTGCGTAGTTTTCATAACCTACATTAAGTTTCCGCTTGTATGGTTCACAAAAAATACTGCTCTTTACTTGAAAGGTGCTCATAAATATAATATATCACCAATAACGCAACACGTAATTTCTAGAACGCGTAACATTTAACCCTCTGACTGCTCAATTTTTTAATTTTTTTATCAAAGTCGCTTCAAAAATTGCAGTTTCTTTATTATATATTTCAAAGCTACGTGTATTTGAGAGAGAGTTAAAATATGTAGCACATTTTTGTAAACCAGATTTTTTTTGATATAAATTTCGAGCATAAAAACAGGCTTTCATAAAAATCAAATTTAAGAGTAATCGTTTAAATTCAAAAATTCTGAAAATGAATTTTGATTAAATTACGGTTTACTTTATAGAATACAAATATAAAGCATGTATACTAATAAAAATCACTCGCTGAACGTTTCCTACAAGCCATATTCTGGATATAAAAAACGATAACAAAGGGAGCGCTTGCAAAATCAGTTAGTGAACTCTATGCAAATACGAAAATTTAGGCGACAATAACGCCATTTGTTGACCAAACTACGACTAGAAGTCTAAATATTGTAGAAAATGCATTACCGACAGTTAAACGGTGGAGAAGCGGGATGCGCTTTTAAATAGATGGAAAAATTGCATACCCGCGGGATGAGAAAATTTTGTTACTTTCATGTTGCCCGTGGAAATCGCGGGATAAGCAGTCAGAGGGTTAAGACAAAGCGATAACCGAATCGCGCAGTTAATGTAAAACGTGTTGTACCTTACCATCCGATTTCCATTAAATTCGTGGAAATTAATACCCTCCCCCATCATTTCCATCGCAAAGCTACATGAAATAGTATTTTCTCTAACATTAACAAATTACAGGATTAGGATGAAAATTAAAAGACACAATCTGCCTCAATATTTACTCACAAAATATTCACGATATTTATTAAAAAATTTAAAATCAATTAATGATCAATTACAAAAGTCGACTCTCCTGCATAAATCGGCCTTTTCCATTTAACTGGGGGTTAAAACGACCGAGTTTTTATAACGGTGCAACAACATTTTACTGCTGCATGTTTCTTGCTTAAATAATAATTACATAATTTTAAAATTAATTTACAAATTTTTATTATTTACACCTCAATGGGACCCCTCTCTCTCTCAACGAACAACCCAATTTCCGGAGTATGAGATCAGGGTCCCTTTATGGCCAGTAAAGAGGGAACCTCCTGTAATTGTAAACAAAAGAAATGAAACGTGTGTTATAGGCAATAGCGTATCGAAATGAAACTCCCATTTTTCAAAGCGCATTGGTCTTACAGTGGCCCAGTGGTACTGCATTCGCGTAGCTTGTAGTTAATACGGTTCGACTCTAACAGAGCTCCTCCCCAAAAGAAAGAGGCGCTTACTGACTAATTGCTCCCTGTAGTCCGTGGGTAGACGCAGTCATCTGTCATGCTATAATCCCGGGTTTGATTCCTCGTACTATGATAGAACGCAAGATGCTTTCCTTCCCACCACAGTCCGATGTTCAGTCCCTTTGGCGCTGCATAGGGCCTTGTGTTCGATACTGAAGTTGGAACCTACTTTTTTTTCTTTTTTTTTTTACAAAAAATAGTGTTGTAGTAAATGAAACCATACACCGTAGGAGCAAAAAACGTGTGTTAATTGAGGAGTACTAAAATAAAGGAACGAAACATTTAATAGGTAGCCGTTTAATGGTCATTAACGAGGAAAGTGTGTGTTTGTGACTTTTCTTTATTGCATAGGGGGCCCAAGATTGGCATCGAACTTTGAAATGTCGTCATCTTCTAACGAAAAAAAAAGTCCTTTTATCATGGTAAATGGAATCATTCGCTATAAAAAAAAACAAAAACAACGCGTATAAATTGAGAAACGTTAGAGGGGAACTAAATAAGGGGACGAAATGTTTAATATCTTGATGGTTATTATGAAGTAAAGTTTCTTTTTGCCTTTAAGTTTTAAGCTCTATCACTCATGTATTGGTGCAGAAAAACAGTTATAATATTACGACATTATATATATATATATATCATCATCATATTCAACCATTATCTATCCACTGCTGGATGAAGGTCTCTCCAAATGCTTTCCACACAAGTCTATCCTGAGCAATTCGCTTCCACGTCACCCCAACCTGTTTTCTTATTTCATCCACCCATCTAGTTTGAGGACGTTTTCTAGGTCTTCGGTGGTCTCTTGGAATCCAGTTCAGAATTTCTGTTGTCCATCGCCATTTCAGCCCTTTTACTTTAACAATGATGTCCTCTACTCTAGTTTGCTCTCTCACCCAAGTGTTTCTTTTTCGATCTCTCCTAGTTATTCCAAGCATGCACCTCTCCATGCTCCTTTGCGTTGTCTGTAACTTTCGTATTGCTCCAACTGTTAGACTCCATGTCTCTGATCCATAAGAGAGGACTGGCAATACACACTGGTTGAAGACCTTTCTTTTTAGACACAAAGGCAATTTCCCCTTCAGGATAAAACTGTTTCTTCCAAATGCACTCCAGCCAAGTTTAATACGTCTGTTGAGTTCTTTCATAATGTTGCCATCCATTGAAATCAGCTGGCCAAGGTAAATATATGAATCAGCAATTTCTAGCTCAATGTTGTCAACTTGTATTTTTGTTTCCTCTACGAAATTATTGAACATGATCTTAGTTTTTTGTAGGTTCATCTTGAGTCCAACTTCTTTACTTCTAGTTGAGAGCTCCTGTACCATGTCTTGGAGTTCTGATGGGTTCGTTGAAAAAATAACAATGTCATCAGCAAACCGCAAATGATTTAAATATTCACCATTTATTTTTATTCCCTTGTTATTCCAATTTATCTGCTGAAAAATCATCTGTAAAGCTGAAGTAAAAAGTTTTGGAGAAATGGTATCTCCCTGCCTCACACCTTTACCAATTTTGATAGTTTTGGTATCTTTATGTAACCGAAATTTTGCACTTGCATTTTTATACACACGTTTCACCATGTCAATGTACACTTCCTCGATGTCTGTTGATCTTAAAGAGTTGATGACTGCTGATGTTTTAATAGAGTCAAAGGCCTTCTCATAGTCAATAAATGCCACACACAATGGAAGTTCATATTCATGTGTTCTTTCAATTAATTCTCTTAATACTTGAATATGGTCCACTGTACTGAATCCACTTCGAAATCCAGCTTGTTCTCTTGGTTGAGCTGCATCTAATTTTTTCTGCAGGCGATGTGTTAGCACTTTTGTGAAGATTTTATAAATAGCAGGTAACAAGCTAATTGGTCGGTAATTTTTCAAATCCTCTTTATCACCTTTTTTATGCAAAAGAATTACTGTTGCAGAATCCCATTGGTTTGGTATGTTACCGCTGTTAAGACATTTGGTAAAGAATTTTGCAAGTATGTCTTCTACATATTCTCCAGCTTCTTTTAGGATATCTAATGTAATACCATCATCACCAGGGGCTCTTCCTTTCTTCATATTTTTTATTGCAAATGAAACTTCTTCTTTTAAGATTTTAGGAGCTGTTCCTTCGACTATTTCAGTGTCTTCGTTTAATCCACTGTTACTTTCATATAGTTTTTTGTAGAATTCTTCAACTCTTCTAAGTATTTCTTCCCTATTTCTTGTTACGGTGCCATCCTCTCCTTTTAATGCAATGATGTGTTTCTTCCCAACAGATAAACTTCCTTTAACAACCCTAAGGCTCTTGTTATTTTCAATGGCTTTCCTTACTAGCTCACAGTTGAATTTTCTTATGTCTTCTTTCATGCTTTTGCGCAGAGTTTTACAAAGTTCTATGTACTCAATCCTGGAACTGGTATTTCGATTGTCCACCTTCATATCTCTTCGCCTTTTCATGAGCTGTTTCGTCTTCTCAGATAATTTGCTATTGTGCTTTTTACAGGTTACACCACCAATTTCCCCAGCAGTTTCAACTATTGTCTTAACAATGTTTTCATTTGCTTCTGAGATATCACTTTCATCAATAAGTCCTTCCAGTGCAGAAAAGCGAT
>QLNU02015360.1:122582202-122607756 GCA_006491805.2 Dysdera silvatica
CATGGAGTCTAACAATTGCAGCAATACGAAAGTTACATACAACCCAAAGGAGTATGGAGAGGTGCATGCTTGGAATAACTAGGAGAGATCGAAAAAGAAACACTTGGGTGAGAGAGCAAACTAGAGTAGAGGACATCATTGTTAAAGTAAAAAGACTGAAATGGCGATGGGCTGGGCATATCGCAAGAAGAACTGATCAACGAT
This sequence comes from Dysdera silvatica, assembly GCA_006491805.2. Lineage (NCBI taxonomy): Eukaryota > Metazoa > Arthropoda > Arachnida > Araneae > Dysderidae > Dysdera > Dysdera silvatica. The sequence continues at coordinate 122,582,407 of QLNU02015360.1, forward strand.
GGACAACGCAAATTCTCAACTGGATTCCAAGAGACCACCGAAGACCTAGAAAACGTCCTCAAACTAGATGGGTGGATGAAATAAGAAAAGAGGTTGGGGTGACGTGGAAACGAATGGCCCAGGATAGACTTGTGTGGAAAGCATTTGGAGAGACCTTCATCCAGCAGTGGATAGATAATGGTTGAATATGATGATATATATATATATATGTGTGTGTGTGTGTCTCATGTATAAATGTTGCCTGAAATAAAGGAATTTATTTATTATTAAGAATGGCCTTTGCTGTCCTTGCGCCATAGAAATACAACCAAATCTCATATGTATTCCCCTTGGCCATTGTAGGTGTGGATAGGTTTATCGAGTTCGTGGGCAAATCTTATCTCCTCTTGCCAATCTTTCAATCTGCTTATCAGTAACAAGCTACTGATCGAATATATTTCTCTTACCATAATCCAAGATAACTATTAAATCTTAAGTGGTGTTTAGATAGATAAGTGTTTTACAGGAGGAGCATAGAGTATTTAATCCTGGCTGATATCAGCTACACGACATCGACGCTGCGGTCTTTGTTTGGTCTGATTTTGTGGGGTCTTGTTGAACAGCAGCCTGTGCCTATTTATTTCTATACCCTCGCCTTAATTTGAATACGCGACGTTTATTTTTTAGATATATTAACAATAATAAAAAATGAAAAGTTGTGAAGAAAAAAATAAGTAAAATAAGGGCCTAACAATTGACTCTAAAACCCGCGAGTCTTTTTCCATATCGGTTGGGGGTTTCTAATCGAAGAGCGGGTTGCCGTTTCGTTACCAGAATCGACCGGTGGGGGGGACCTGAATGAAGTCTAGGGCCCGCGTTGGCTATCGGCGGCCCTGATCGCTACCCGAACGTTACGTCGAGACGTCGTCACACGACCCTTGGGAATATTCTCTGAATTCGCAACTGTACGTACAGTGTGTGCAAAAAATGAGTGGCCACATTAAAAATATCCGGTGTTCTGAACTTTTCTCTACAAAGGACTCCCCGGTATGAAACGAAGAGTTCCAGATCTTATGAATTCTTCGAATTATCGATACATATTTCGTTTGGGGAGGGAGATGTATTTCAATCGAATGTAGTCTTGGCGATGTAGAATTGAATAGCAGCTATAAATAGTCGTTGAAGAAACGGGAAATCGCTGTAGGGTTCGTTTATTTTAAATGCAAAGTCCCGAAGTAGACCATATGGTGGATCATTCTACGTGTAGCTGAAAGGTTCCGGGTTTGTATCTCGGTGTTCTCCTGCTCTTTGCCCTACGACGGTATAGTGGTAGTATGTTCATCTAGCATGCCGTTAACCCTGGGTTGATTTCAATGGTCATATAGAACGCATGCCGTTTATCTGCTCATCGTAGCCGGAGGTTCGGTTCCCTCGGCAACAGTTTCGAATTCCTCGGGAGACTGTACTGGGGCAGCATAGCCCGAGCTGTCCTTGCGCCGTAAAACACAAAACACCCATTGGCATTCCGTTTCTTGATTTCCTTTGCATCGTTCCTGAAACTGTTATTTGAATAATTATAACTTTACCGCTAATCAATGGAATGGAGAATTAATTGGCGGATGCACCCCCAACTTCTACGGCCGCTTCCACACATGTAACAGAACAACGTATCGTAACACCGTCGTGTATCAAGTCTGGACCACACTCCGTAACAGAACATAGTAACATTTTCTCGTCCCACCAGTTGTCAGTTTTTCCCTGTCGCATCAAAGGCATTTTACGGAGCTACGTTGCACCCCATGTTTGTGTATTTAGGCCGGTTTACGAACAACAGCGTTTTGTCAGTGTAGGCTGGATATCGGGATGAACTGATGGGACGCAGTGATGCTCGCTCCATAACGTCATCGCATAACACGATGTTACGCGATGATGTTCTGTTACATATTTTTACTCAACCTTAGCACACAACTCCTCATTTGAGCCTGTATTATGGGGGTACATCTGCATCTCAAATAAGTAAATGAAGCTCTAAAAATGTAACAAATGAACAAAAATGTGTATACTATTTCCTCTTCATCCATTGCAACACCAATTAGAGAGTAAACATTTTTTAGTTCATGAGTTACATTGCGTAACATTTTAACAGAAGGGGGTACCCTAAAAATACCGAACGGAAGATCTGCAACCGAATTCGTTCAAAATCAATCAAATCAATTCGTTCAAATTCAATCAAATGAATTTAGATCTGAAATTTCTAAGGTTTTTTCTTGAGTGCTCTGTTATTGGACTGTATGTAATTTTCTGGTGTCATGAAATTTTATTTACAATTTACATCCTCGTTATGTAACGGCCGAGCGCTAGCTGAACCCCGTTCGTCTTCCCGCAAGCTTAACTTTTGTAAATGGAGTTTGGCGGACGCGTTAAGCTGACTGTCCCATCTCAACCACTCGTAGGATACGAAACCCAGTTATTCCGTAACAAATTTTTATGTGACTTGGGTATATTTTACGATCTTTCAAGACCTTGATTTCTAGTCTCTCTGGATTGAGATCTAACCTTGTATCGCGTGGCATCAAAATAAAATAATTAAAAAAAAAATAATTGAATTATTAATAATAATCCTATTAAGGATATGCAGTGGAAGTTTTTCAGAACGGAAATTAGTCATCGTTGCAAAGGAGATTAATTCAAAGATAAAATTAATATTATACCTTTAGGTATTAACTTTCAGACACTTTTAAAAGTCACTAAAAATTCCTTTAAAATTATTTATAAAAGTATATGTCAATTTCTGAACAATTTATTTTATTTCGATGTCTCTTGCCTTTTAATGATTTACCATTTATGCTACCGTTGTTAAGTGAAATTGTATGAAATAAAGATTTAGAAAAATAAGTTTAAGCACATACACACTAGCATCTTCTATTTCTATTCTTCAGTGTTCCGATACAAATATATGTATTTTTAAATATTGTCTTATAGACAACATAGTTAATAAAAACCATTCTTTTTCAATACAATATTTTGTTTGGCAGACGTAAAACCATTAGGCTAATTATGAGTAAATGAGAGATTTTCCAAAATAGATACCGATCAATTATAAAACAATCAGAATCGCTATTTTTTTGCGTGTAGAGATAAAATCTTAATCACCAGTGTGGAAATTTGAAGATTCAACTAGCAGTTGTCTGTAAAGCTATTGAGAAAGAATGATGGTGTAAGTTGGACCAAAAGCATATCGAGCCAGCTCGAAATTTTAACAGTCGCTTACGTCTTTAGACGGTTCAATCGTCCTACCTGACCGCCCCTCCTCTCCCACCAAATTGAAGGTAAAATCGAGGATCCTAGTTATATGATAAAAATTTTACCTATAGAGCAAATACAACATAACGTAGTTATTATTCATTAATATCAGGGTTCTCCCACAACTGAAAAATCTAGAATTGTCACGGAATTTTTAAATAGTCTTTAAAAGTCGGGGGGATAGTTTTTTTTTTTTTAGTCCAACCGGTAAAAGTTATGGAAACACTTCCATGCCTCTGTTCTAAATATCTAAACTCGCGCGAACCTGGAGCTATGTTTCCCAAAATCGAAGTTCAATCCAAAGTTTTGATTATGAGTAGTCCGAACATTGTGTTTTCTCCATTGTGAGTGAGAACCCTGGATATTTGTTTCATGTGTGCATTTGACGAATGATCGAAATGACGCCATTGGATACTGAGAGAGTTGGACAACGATCGTCATCAAGATTGAATCTTTACGTGTCAGTAATCCTACGGAGATTCACCGTGCTTTGCGTGAAGCTTACGTTGAGCGGACAGAAAAATGGGAAACTTTGAACCGGAGTTGAAATCCCAATTCAACGAGTGGAAAAGACCACCCTCCCCGCGATCCAAAAGTCCGGTGAGCGCAATCAAAAGTGAGTGTAGCAAATGGTGATCTTACGATTACAGGAGAACCAGTATGACGGAACAGAATTCCATGTAGAATAAGTGTGATAGCAATGGCGTGACTGGATGCAGAAGTTGCGCTGAAAGATGCACAAAGACTTCTTTCGCTTGCTGGAGAATGTGCCACTCACTTCTCATGACAATGCACTCCCGCACCTGGGGAAGGGTGTGACCGATTTGCTGAGTGAGTGCGAGTGGGAAGTGGTTCCTGATGTGCCATGTATGAGTCAACCAGACTTCAACTTACTCCCCAACTTAAAAAAAAAAAGCCCATTCATTCACATAGACGTAGAATTATATTGGCCCGATCTCCCCCGATCCCAGTAAGTTAAGATAAATTGCAATTTTACATGTATTGTAATACACAGATGCAGATAACATGTGGCTAATACTCACCAATAGTTTTTAACACCCTAGTGAATGTGCGTGGACAATGTTTTACATCCTTGGAAGAGCTTTCTGCAGCGGGTACCCGACCCGTCCGAGGACTGAACAAAGTGGTACCCTAAACAGAATAGCCAATTTACGAAACGTTGGGACAAGGTTATTGAGAAAATAAATTACCTAAAATAAAATACTATATATGTTAAGTAAAACCATGTTGTACTTTTTTTGCTGCCGTGTATCAATTTTCTGTGTATGTTTAGATATGATATAAATTGAAGTAATATGTCAAATTTATCATTTTATTAAAATATAATTTATTGACTTTTAGGGAAGTCGTCGTTCGAATACCTTCCTCCCACGCCCCCGTTTGGATATGTCGTATCTCCGTACCATCCGCACCCGAATGGAACCCTGAGTGCTATGTCCATGGTAAGTCCATTCCAAATTTCTTTGTATTTCGTGTACGTTCCAAGTTTTACTATATAGGCACACGCTCGAAGATTAAGCCGAGATTAGCTGTCTCTTCAATGTGAAATCAAAGGGGCCACTTGCTGTTTAAAGTTCAGAATGGAATATGAGGGAAGCGCGCTCGCGGGGTGGTGATTAAGAATGACTTGTGCTGATTGCTGTATAATAGGACAGATCGCTCATCAAAGTTCCGTTAGTCCTCGTTGGAGAGAACTTGCAGTACGTAGAATACAGTATTTAGTACACATGGTGTCTACAGAATCTTAACGCTTATTATTCGTTATATAAAACTGTGATTCTTATTTAAGATACGAATGAGAACGAGTTATGTGTTGTAAGTCACATTTATGAAGCAGCCGTAAGCTCTTGTCCTTGGCGAGGCAGAGAATGTTGACCAAATGCTCTTCCATATCAATAATTTCCTTTTTAGCAGCTACTTCTTTATATAGATATAACAATATTATTTTCTTAAGATTTGAAATTCGAAATATTTGAGTCGGTTTTCGTGTTTATTTTCGTATAGCATTTAGTGGGGATATCTTTTTTTTTAGAGACAAACAAAAGGAAAAAAAATTCTATATGTTGAACATATTAATTTTTAATTTATTTATATTACTAAGTCAACTCTCCAGAGTGGTGATTTTTATGTATATTAATCATGCTTCTCATAATTTTTATGTGGATTATTTTCCCCTAGTAAATGAAATATAAATGTTGCGTGAATGGGATTTATTGGCGGAATTTTTGGGGAACTTTTGATGACAAAAGATTGCGCCTTTGTGTGTGCTTCCTGTGAGTCTTTAAGCAAATGAGTTCCCAGTATATTCAAATTGGCGCGCTTTTAAGAAGATTTTCCCGCGCTGACCAATTTGTAGCTGACGGACCTTGTAAAATGGCACAGCCTACGGGCTTTTCTGTAGGCAGAACCACATAGCTGTAAAATTGTCTAAAATTTCCATGGATAGTTACTCCAACGACGTCAATTGTTCCCTGTATGCTTTGCCGTATCTCCACTACACCACAAGCGACCCCAACGGCTGGCTGGCTATTCATTTCATTGAATGGTCAGCGTTGTAAACCATAGTAAAGATGGCGGTCGTTTTATGACGAGATTTTTACTACATCTCCGCGTCCACTCCCTGCCTTCCCATTCCTCAATACCGCGGGGAAGCGGGCTTTTTTTCCCCCCTACTTGTTATGCGGGTGGGTGTGGGAAGCGACTCGCCCCTTTGTCCCCCCATTCCTTTATCAGCGCCTTAGATTCTTACCCGGTCTTCCCGCCAAAAGAGGTTGTGGACATATTTTTTTTTCTTCCCTTCCCGGAATATTTCACGGAGAACCCGTATCAACACTTTCAATTGTAGGTGCTGAGACTTCGTCGAAGCCTTCCTCCACTATTTGAACATTATTGACCCAAAGAGTAAAGCCAGCGAAACTGAAAACAGCATTAAGCATATCGCCTTTCCCTTTTTAAATATATTTTATTTGATGAGATTTTAAACGGCGAAGGCGACATCTTGTAGAATTTTACCCATTACAATAGATGAGGAATTGTTATCAGTAAAATTATATTTTTTCCGTATTTTAATGCCAGTTCATCACCACCCCCAATTTTTTTCACTTTACTGAAATGTCAAGTTGCAAATCAGCTCTGAGTTTCCGCCAAACTTTCTATAATATAGTTCATTTCTTTGTGGTAGGAATGAGCATTGATAAATATCGGTGATAGAAAAATATCTCTAAACATCCATGTTTATTCGACGTAACATCGATGTTTTTAAAATTTTTGTTTATGAACAAAAATCGTTGTTTTAATTTTAAAAACATCGTACTTTTTTCTTAATAAAGAAAAGGATATTTATGAATTAGTGGTTTTTGAACATCGATGTTTATAACCATAAAACATCGATGTTGCAATTTAAAAAATATAGACTTTTTATAACTAAAAGAATGAATATGTTTAATGATCAATGAGGTAAAATAAATCCAATATTGACAAAATTGGATAGCCAATATTACGTAAACTTATTTGTATAAATCTGTATGAATGAAAATAAATGCTTTTAACTTTATGATGTGTAAATCTATTAAAAACTGCACGTACAGCTGCGCCTCGTTTGGCGCAGCATGACCTGCTAGTGAGAGAAACACTACTTTGAGGAGCATAATATTCGCGAATGGGCTGAAAATGAAAAGTCCAGTCCTAGAACGCCTAAGTAGCATCTGTGCAGCAAATGCCAGTAACCAAGACGTGGAGTTTTAAGTATGCAAATATTCATAAATAATCCAGAATTTTCAGACATCGAAACCTTCTTGTATTAGGGAAAGGGCATAGGCGTAGAGTTATATGGGCCCGTGGGACCGGAGTTTCCACCGATAATCTGAGGTAAATTGCGATTTTACATATACTGTAATGTATAAACGTACATAAAATGTGCTCCCCAATAATTTTGAGAACTCTACGTCGATGGGAAAGGGTATACCGCACATTATGACCGGACATAAAAAGTGCCTGCAAGCAGATTGCAACAGTATGCGGTACATCCCCTGTTCGTAAAGCCGAACGAAATAACATCAGTTGCAAATACTAGAGACGTTTCGATTTGGAAGGTTTCAGTCACATGTCTAACTGGCTGACACGTTTGTCTATGATCTTGACGTATTTAAAATTTTGATCACAGCTAAATGGACAATTTATTTATTTTCGTGTAATTTAAAAAAAAAAAAAAGTATAAAATACGTGAGAAAAAGTTTAATTTTAAACTGATTAAGCCGTTATACCTTTTTTACCGCCGCAACACGGTCTTGTTGCCTGGGCCTGTAATGATCTGGTTATCCAGAGACACATAGGTGTACGCAGCAAGTTCATAAGGGGGGTTACAGAGCTACAACTCATATATTCCTATGTTAAATATACAAAATTTCATTGCAATGGGGTGAGTTACAATAATAGAGAGACTACTTGGTAGAGACTACTGTATAGGAGCTTACTAGTGCTTTTCCTGCCCTTTAACTTAAAGGAAACGTGTTCTTAGAATTAGAAGCGCAGGTAATTAGATGTGAAGATTTTTCCACTAACCCTGGCAAAATTATTTGTACCGGTTTTTGCCATTCACGAAGAGAGGACCACCACAGGGTGGGGCCAAGTCCTACCTTTATGGGTCGTTCAATTTCAAATCTCTAATCTTGGGTGAAAGCTTTAAAAAATACTGTGTGTACTTGGTTTTAACTACCTCTGTAACTGAAGCCTCCAGCGTCTATTCTGACCAGATGTACACTTCAAAATTGATTTATATATTCGTTAATAAAAAGCTCCTTTTCTAACAAATGAGACTTTTTATTTCTTTCCATCGTAAAGCTACGACTATTGTCTCGTAAAACCGAACCAGAATCGTAATTTTACGATCCGTCTTTCTCACTGTACAGTCAAACCCAGTTGTAACGACCTCGATTTTAAAGACAACCGACCTATTACGTCAGAATTCTGAAGTGCCCTCGAGAAATATTTGTATATAAGTGTGTATCGGTTATACGTGAGTCAAGAGATTTCGGTGGGCTCTTGAATAGCGTTATAACTACATTCGACTGTACATAACTACTCGTAATTTTGTTAGGTCTGCATGCGTTATTTTCTCTATACCAGAGGCGAAATAACGCGTTTTATTTTTTATTTACAATCGTCCTGTTCTTCAATTTGAAAACACAAATTTGAAGTGCTATATCGAATTGTTACCTGAAAACGTCATGTATGCATGGTTATTGGATGCGTTCTTGGCTTAGTTTTCAAGTACGTGCATAGATGAGCAGTCGCCACTGTTTAAATCAAATGTCTCAAATGCTAATACATGTAACATTAATTGTTATAATTGAATTTTAAGTACGAAATGCAGCGCCTCTTCAACACGTGTGAATATTGGAATTATAGTGATTAAATTAAACAATCAACGTTTATTGGCGTAGTGATACCAGCGCCGATGGTATGGCGTGATTAGATGGTGTGTGATTAGTCTTTAAAGAATAATAACAACCAATGGGTAGACATGAGTTCCTAGAAATTAAGGTAGTGAGGATTTCCCCCTGAAATGTGGTACCCTTGCTTAGTGGTTGCAAATAGAAAACTCCCTGAGATTTTCTTGAGAAGTGTGTGTGGGGAAGGAAGTCCCATCATTCTGAATGATGCTGTCACTAGTGATTTTTCTCTTTCTTGCAAAGAGCCCTAGGTCTTTCCTTCTCTAGGACTGCGAGGTTCTCTTGGCGCCGAGAGTTCGGAGGGGGGACCCGACCTCATCATTTGTTGCCTCTCTGACCCCCAAGCCATCGTCTTTCACACCCCGGCCATTGTGGTTTTACGGAGTGGGGAGGGACGGTCTGTAGTTGGAGGGTAATGCGACTGTTTCCCGGAAAGGGGGTGGAATGGCTTTTGAACGGATGCCCGTATTTTGAAGTTGTGTTTGTTTTAGGGAAAGCGTCAATACTCCGGAGATTTCCCGGTCCCTACCAGTCTAGGGATTTTCCATGAATCAATAAGCATGTGGTTGGCCGTTTTATAGGAGTTACTCTTTAGTTTTTCTGTCTGTTTTATGCTCCAAGGGTCCTACATTTTCCCCAGGAATCTGTTACCCATGAAATCAACCCCGTATCGGTAGAAAATACCCGAAAGCGTAGGTGGCATCACGAATCAAACCCAGATTCCTTCGAAGGGCGAGAAAACGCATTATCACTGCGCAAAGCATGTTGGAACATCAAGGCGGTGGCAAGTATTCATTGTCCAGAGATGGAGAGAAGTCGTCGTTTACATTCGACCTAAACGTTTTCAATTATTTGTAATTAAGGTAGGGGGCCGTGGGGATTTCGTCTTGGAGTAAAGAGTCTGCCTGGAAGTTTATTGCGGCCAAATCCACCTCTTTTTGCAGTGCTCTTTAAGATCAAGAAGCCCTCTTCTCCCTCCGGAAAGGTCCAACTGAATAAATACACTGATTTTCCCCATCTTGGTAAGAAGACATTCTGTCCGTGTGCGAGGAATAATTTTCCGCATCGAAAATTTCGCCGTCGGTTGTTCCTGTGGGTCGTTATTTGCTTGGCGAAAGCGTCTTCCAAATGGAACGTGATGACAATGCTGTGGAGGTCGGTCAAACTTAAATGGCAGGAACTGACTCGTTCACTTTCATGGCTCACCATTCCGGATTGGATCGGGAGTACTGTGGCAGCAAATGATGCTGGGCTGCTTCCGTTTATACTACGAAGTAGTCCGTGTATGTGCGTACTTTCTCGAGAAAATACTAGTGCGTTCGGGTTTCTAAGTAAAGAAAGAACGATCTCTCCATACGACCCATTTTTTTCGGAACTGGTCGCCGGAATTTGGCGAAGAACAGATACTTTCGTTGTTAGTACTATATTCAAACTGTGTTTAGAACTTGTTCGCCCCTATCGGGGTTTAAGTGCAACAGGACTTCGTGGTTTTTTTTTGTTGTTTTTTTCAGAATGTGAAGTTCTCGTGTTGTTTGTGGAGGTACTCAAGTCAACCCTAAGTCGTCTCGGCCTGACGCCAAAGCGTTTAAAAATAAGAGTGTGAAACTGCGTTCCTGTAACAAGATTCTCGTCAGTCTGCTCTACACCGACACACCCAGAAAATGATAAGATAAATGCTCGCATTTGCCGTCGTACTTGAAGATTACCCTACTCGAACACAAGCGGGCGTTTTGGCTGTATGCCCACATTGCTCCAGCCCGTGTCTCTCTTTCAAATCGACGATATTGGAGCAAAAGCCACGCTAAATCCAATCCCCAAAAAATTTAACGAATATGTTAGATTTTTCAAATGCTGGTAAATAATATGACGAGTTTTGTAGTGGAGAGAATCAGCTAAGACATTTCTGAAAGATGATCCCACTTCTGAGCAAAGATCCGTCTTCACATTGTCGGTTTTCCCATCTTCTTTGATAACCATCGCCATGGACTGCCTAGTTCTCCCGACTAGGAGAGTTTGACAGCATGGACGAAGCCCACGGCTTGTATTTCAGCTAAAGAATTCCCATTTTTACGCTAAGCGCAGGAAAATTTTCCCGGAAAAGCTTTTGGGAACCTTTTCCTGTTAAGATTTACAGTTGCTACTTTGAGGAAATTTAACGTGAGACGAATGGCTGCCAGCCTTCGGAGAACCAGTTTAATGAACGTGGTACTGAATCGAGGGTGCGTCATTATAGTCTAGTTTCTGTACCTATCCGCGGGCCGGCGTTTGATTCCCCAGGCCAGGAATTATCAATTACTGCATGTGAGAGGGCCAAATAAATGATATAGTGCGTTTAGCCAATATTAAAATATTCTGTAGACTATAAATAAGAGTTATTTCGGAATAGTAGTTACATTCAGATTGTTTTTGTGAATCGCTTTGCATATAGAACAGGGAGACTAACCGCATGACCACATATACGTCAACAACCCAAAATACTATTTTGAACACGATTTTTAACAAAATTTTCGATGTTATTAAAATCCAATACACATTAACGAGAACTAGGCGAGTGCTCGTTATTAGGAATAAGCTCACTATAGTCGATTTTCAATGACGTTGATACTTTTAACAAGTTCTGGGGATAGTCATCAGTCAGTTGGTTCCTTTGCCATGATTTTACCCCCTCCATAAATGAAAATATGATATTACAGCTGCCTTCGGCAGCCACCTTTCCAAACTTTCTATCGTACCCAAATTCTCTCTCTCATAACTGTCCTTGCGCCATAAAAACACAACCAACTGTCTCATAACTAAAGAAGGGAATTCATAAACATGTTCGTACTTCCTTATATGGACGCCATTCTCCTGCTAAATTCACGCTATCAGAGAAAAGTAGGAAAATTTAAATGCATTGGAAAAGCCGCTGTAAAAGCTAATATTAAAAAATATTTTAATTTTGTTAGCCTTACTGCGGGCCGCACGAAATGATCTCACTCCATGGGCCGCATGCGGACCGTGAACAACCATTTGGCACCACCCGCTTCTTAGGCGACAAGGATCCGTATTCTTCACCAAACAAAGTTCTGGTTCAGCCTGGTCATAGCTCTCTTTGAATTATAAAATATAAACAAATAACCTTTCTGAAAAAGAAAAAAAAATTTTTTTAAGTAATCTAACGTATTGTTCATTAATAGCAGGGATGTTCGTGTCACTGGATGACATAGGATTCCTTATTTTATTTTGGATTCCTTATTTTGTTTGGGAGGCCCCCTGCTTCATTGCGAGAGGACCCCGTCAACGCCACTTAACATACTTGGAATGACTACAGCGAAAAACTAATCTAATGAACGTCCATCGTCATACGCTGAAACGATAGTTTAGAACGAAAACTTTTCTTGCCCCACCTAGCTTTAAGGGAGAGTTCAAGTATTACATAAGCACCTTTGGGGGAGTTGCTGTTGTGCTTATTTTCCTATGTTAGCCAATGTTAATTTTTCTTCCCGGGGGGGTTGAAATCGCGAAAGTACTGCTTTCGTAATACTTGAACACACCCTAATAGACGGTAGTATTTTAGTGAAACAATTTTTAACTACTGCATATAATGCTACACAAAATCGTGCCCAAATAAGAGGTTTTGGGGTTGACTCTGCCTCCATATGATCAAAATTATTAACTATAAAATAAATTTTGTGAGAGAATTCATCAAAACCCCACCCATTTTCACAAGGATTGCATGTAACCTGGAATTGTCTGGGAATTTGAAATCGTCTCTGAAAGTCAAGGAAAAACAAGTTTTGGCCAAAATCTGGAAAGTCAGGGAAAACTTCCTTAGCTTCTATTTTGAATAGCTAAATACATGAGTGTGAAGCCATTTTCCCCGCAACCGAAATTTAGTTAGAAGCCTTGTGATTGGTTAGGGAATTTTTCTTAAAAAGCCAGGGAAAGCTTTTTCGACTTCTATTTTAAATAACCGAATCTTACATGAATGTGAAGCCATTTTCCCCGTAACCGAAATTTAGTTAAAAGCTTCGTGATTGATTAAAATTTTTCTGAAAAGCTCGGGGAAAAACCTGGAAAAATTAGGGATTTTTCTCCGATGTGAGTGAGGGAACCCTGTTTAGACCAAAAACACCTTTTTTTTTTAAAATCTTGTCCCCAAGCTTGATGTTACACGTATAGGGAGATTTCAAGTATTACGTAAGCAATATTTTGGCCATTTTATACCCCTACGGTAAGATACTTGAACTCTTCCTAAGTGTGCATTCATACTGAGTGTAATATATTAAATGTATATAATTGAAAAAAAAAATTTTCGCGATCCACCAGAAGTCAGGTCACAGTCCCTCCTGTTCTATATAGTTAGCTCTATATAGTTAATATATGTTTACCTTAGCCAACAATATATTTTCTTTTTTCCTTTTTAATTAATTTTTTGGCTTTCTTAGTGCACTAATTACGCTGACATCGAAGTAATAACAAACGCACCAACTAAGTTTTGTTAAATTAATAAACGTAGTGCACAATTATTTTTCTGTATATGATATAATATATACCGCACTTCCGAATATGGAAGAAAGTATGTAGACAAATGTGTCCAAATTAATCGCTCGTGCAAAAGAAATTAGTGAAATAAGATGTGAATGCTTCGTGCGTGGTTGCATCTTTAAATATGAGCAGCCAGATTTTTTGCCACTTTCGTGTGTGATCCGGCATTGACGTACTTGTGAAGGGAAAATGGATTTAGCTTTTCCCATTAATTTTTTTTTTTTATGTACAACGTGGCTAACTAATCGGGCCGGATAAATACCATCGATAATGCCTCCTGACAGACCACGGTCGCGGTGGAGACCACCGGCATAGTTTCTAGGCTTTTTAATCATATCGGGGTAGGCCTTCGCCTTTCACGCCCGGGATCTCGACAAAAAAAAAAATAAATCGCTCCTCTCTCTACAATTTGACCCGTCGTGCCCAAAAAGGGCTGGCAGTGACCCGTCTTTCGCCTTCGTGCGCTATACTTGGCTCGCTTTTCGCAGTTTTGGCGACGACCGTTCTCCAACAGTCAATTTTTGGTTATTTTCCAGAAGTGGACGACAAGAAGTTAGGCCAGAACCTCTCGTGGATTATGGGACCGAAGCATGCATGCTTTCACGGTTCGTGCGTCCGTCTGGAACTGTTGAGCGAAGACGCTAATGTGTTTCACAGATTTTTGATAGTCGCCCTTTTACCGCCGCTTGCATACATTTCACGCTTCAGGGCCTTGGGGGGCTCGCGCATAAAGCTAACCGTTTCCAAGATTAATTCTTTTACACACATACACCGCCCCCTATATTCTTTAGCTCTTGGTGGGGGTTGCACATTCGTCGTTTCAAATAGTAGGTATTAAACTATTCGATTCATAGAAAACGTGGCCGTTCTCCTGGGCTGCATTGTCAATTTGTAGAGAGGATTGAATAATGGCAACTGTTAAAGTGTTTATATCCATGCCAACCATAAACTAACGCCTGGGGACAAGTTTCCTCGCACTTCTGATGTTCCGTTTACTACAGTTTGTAATCTAATCTGTATATAATTCGGAGTTACAGATCGTCCCTATCAAACTCAAAAAAACGATGAGTTGTACTTTGTCTGTTGACCGTATGTTACGGATGCTTTCCTTATCGATACGCGTTAAATAGTCGCATAACCGATGAGTTCATCGATTATGCGGGCAGTTAGGCGCCAAACCTAGTTCGGTACGTAGTTTGCATACAATCCAACTATCAACCGGTTCACAATCCTCCTGTTGCATGAACTGCATCTTGGGATGTTCACGGGTAGAGCATTCATTCTATTTGCGGATATATAGACAAGCTCTCCGCTTATCCGAGAGTCCGTATAATTTGAACTCGATTAAAAAGCATTTATTTATAGAGCATGTATTTATTTTACTCTTTAACGTAGAATATTTTTAAAGAATTCTTATTAGTAATACAGCTGAAAATGGGATTTTGTATGCTCGTGGTTATTTCTTTCTCTAAACCTAAAATCATCTGCATCATGTAGCTTTTTTACCGCCCGGGACTCTTCTTCGTCATCTTAAAACGTTCTCGAATATAAAAGTCCTGATAATCCGAATGTTTTGCTGATACAAATTACCAACCTTTTTTGCCAATTCGTTCAGATTAGCGGGGTTTTAATTTACACACGCACATACAAGCGTCATCAAAATCGTTTATAACAACTAACTGAACATGGTGACGGAATCTTTACAAGAAATTTAGTTTCTTATTCTACTATATGCTATGTTTTCTATTTTATATGTTAAACATATCGCTTATAACAATTCCGTATATTGGTCCTGCTGTGGTAACGTGTTTGCCTATCGTGTGGTTATCCCGGGTCCGACTCCCAACTTGGCGCAGTATGACCCTTGTTGTCCTTATGCCATAAAAATGCAGCCAACCAATCGACTCCCAACTACGCCAAATAAAGAACGCTTACCGACTAACTGATCACCTTAGTTCGGGGATTGGTTTCCTAGACCTTAAAAGGTTCAGATTCCTCGGAGAACTGTAGGTCCCGGCGCAGCATGACCTTCTTACGACCTTGCGCCGTAAAACTCAAAACACCGTATATAACGATGGTAACTTTTACTGTAAAACTCCTTCTTAGCGGGCATTCACCGGACAAAAAAATTTGTCCGTAAAAGAAAGGTATTATGAAGGAAGTTTCCTGCCACGGAATTTTTATCTGGTCATATCCAAAGAGTGTCCGTTAAGAGGAGTTTTACTGTATAATGTCGATGTTTTTTTGTTTTTTTTTCTGCATAAAGGATGCAATATTTGGCTATAGCAACTTGACCGCCCATCAGAATCAAGTGGGTGTCGACGTTCTCGGGACTATACTGGAATCCCATTATTCTGGTTCAAAAGGTTTTTCTTTTTTGTACACTCACTCCTAGTTTTTTTTTTTTGTTTTTTTTAAAAAGAGGAACAGACTTCTGTGATATTCATATATTTTGCATATTTCCCTCGTCAAACGTACGATGTGTTGAGATATTAAAACGCTAGGAGGAGAATGACTGGCTTTTCATTCCTTTGCAGTACTTTGAAGTTATCCATAGTGGTTCCTTCCTTCCTTCCTTCCTTCCTGTCTGTCTGTCTGTCTATCTGTCTGTTGATTTTAAAGTTGAAGCTTTGTATAAGGTTCCAGTTTGTAATCCATTTACACTATTAAGCTTTTCCTGTTTGCTGATAGTTGCAGTGGGGCTTTGATTGACCCCCAAGTGTGATTTCAAATTGAAAATTTTAAATTGGTAAGGTCTTTCGTTGCCCATTCACTGCTCATCACAGAACTTCCACATTTTGCAAATATCTCAAAGAATAGCGGACGGAAAACTGGGAACAAACAGCTATTTAAGCACAACGACGCATTTTGAATTTTAAGGTG
Organism: Dysdera silvatica; assembly: GCA_006491805.2. Classification (NCBI taxonomy): domain Eukaryota; kingdom Metazoa; phylum Arthropoda; class Arachnida; order Araneae; family Dysderidae; genus Dysdera; species Dysdera silvatica. The sequence continues at coordinate 122,598,570 of QLNU02015360.1, forward strand.
GGTGGATGGGTGCTGCTTAAAAGAAAATTGTTTAGCTTCCCTCCACGCTTAGAACAAAAAAATAAAGAAAAGAAAGAAAGAAAGAAAGAAAACGGAGGGATTTTGGGGAAGGGAGGTGCCCTTACTTCCTGCAGTTATACAAAGCGTGCATGTTTAGAAAATCTACGACAGTAAAAAGGAGAAATAGTTTTGTTTGAAATATCGATTAAGACAAATGTCCCAAAATTCAGGACTTGGTGGATTTCAAATTTTGGCCATGTAAAGGAATGCTGGGCAATTTAAAATTTGTACGAGGTAGGAAGAGTGCAGAGAGGATGCGTATTTCTTATTAAATCTGGTGGATTGACACGATAAATATTCTAGAAAAACACCCACAGACCGAGATGTATAAAAAGGTCATGTTGGTAATATTGAAACTAATGGCCTGTGAGATTATTAAAGTAAAATACATGCAGTAGAGAAATGTTAACGTCCTGTTGGGAAAAAGTGCAGATACAAGAAAGGTTAAGAAAAAAATATTTTTTTTTATAAAGCTAGCAAACATATTCCATAAAGAGAATAGAAGGGACAGTTAAAATAGAAATAATAGAAATTCATAAATGAGTAATAATTTATACGATAGTGTAAGAGGAATAGAAGGGAAAATTACGTTAAAAAATAAGCGATACTTGCAAATAAGCAGCTGCTTGCTAAAAAGCTTGCTCACTGCCAAAGGCTCATTGAACTTTCATCGACTATTGACCATAGAGATCGCAACTCACATGATTTGCCCCCCACCTCCCTCAATGGCCATTTTCACTACGCCCCATGTAAAGCATGATATAACCCGTCATCTTTGAAAATTTGTCGACTTGTACATACGTACGATTTTATGTATGGCTTCGATGCATAAACTAGTCTTTTAATTCCTGTCTGAGTGACCCCAATGAGTCAAAGACTTTATCCTTCTGCCCTGTAATTCTAGGTTCGATTCCCGAAAATAATGTCGGTGTTTTTCGAAGGTCCTGACAAAACACCAATCCCGTTTCCACATAGTTCAAATAGCCTACCACTAAATATAAACTTCCTGATCAACCGACGATCCTACACACTAGTTGGTGAATTTTAAATTAAGTCTTTTAAATGGACGCCAAATCCTAGTTCACTGCCACTGCAATTTTGGTAGTGTATCTCCGGGAGGTGACACGGTTTGGCTGGATCGTGGACACCAAACTTTGGGACGCGTTATGGGCACCCTCTGAATAAGCCTAAAATGAATCAGACAAAAGGAAATTTTTATTTTTGATCGTTACAAAAATAAGCTCAAGATAAACTGACACAGAGCGTGTGATTTTTGGCCGGGGGTCACCTTATAGCCATCGTCTATCAGGGAAATGTTTTTGATCTGGCTGTTTAAAAGGACAGCATACTGCAGCATCTGCCGAACCTTCTCCCAGAAATATTTTATTCTGCAGTCCAGCGTAATCTGTATTAAATACAATTTCTAGCCTAAAACAACAGCAATCTTGACAAAGCTCAACTTGAAAATCAGCAGCATTTTCAAACAGCGTGAACAAACGATGAAAGTTTGAAATTGAGAAACCATTTCTTATGGCAGTTTATTAAGTTTCTGTCTGCAATTTTAGATTTGTTATACTGTTATTGTATACATATATTCCATGTGTTTCTTATTATACAGGGCCATATTTCCCCTATCGACAGATTTTAGAACTATCCCCCTCCCGAAGATTCCTCCTCATTTCTTGATTAGTATATGTATAAATTTTAAAGCTATTTCGTCTGTTAGTTAGAACTACAGAACGTTTTGAATAGGATAACTTTAACCATAGTCACCCTGTATATATGTAATACACACATATGCCAAGATTCATACCTCCGCCCCCTTTTTTAGGTATTTGCATTATTATTATTATTTTTTTTTTTTTAGATATCGAAAAGAAATCCGTGACTACTAGAAACGCGAAAACTGTAAACGCATAGGCCCTTGTTAGGCCTCCTTCCCGCTTTGGCGTTCACATTATATGTCCCCAATTATATAACCCAATACACCTAATCACTGCAAAGGCCTTAAGGACATGGTATATATCTCCTAAAAATAACTGTGATTTTTTGTGGTTAAATCAATATTCCGAATTTCTTCAGAGAACCATTGTTTACGAACAAAATATTAAAAAATTATGTATAATAAAAATGACAAGAATAGAGATAATAATACACGGTGAAAAAATACACAATACTCCTATTAGCAATTGTGGAAACATCATGAAGCGGGCGAGAGGGAAGACCTGGAGGCAGAAACGGAAGAGGATGGATGCATGACCTAAAGACTGACAAGGCTAAGCTCATAAGGCAGCGTCTCTCAAACTGTGGGTTGCTCAGGTACTACTCCCAGCATTCCTTTAGTTAACGCGGACTTTACTTGTATCTCTTTGTTTATTGCGGGCCGAGGGAAGGGGAGGGCTTCCCTGGAAGGGGGAAAAAAAAATATATATAGTTTAAAACTCTAAGGTTACGGACACTGGTTAATAGTATCAGACTCTACTGATCAGTTATAAGCTAAATAATTGTATTTCGGGCATCATCGTTTAAGCATAAAACAAAGCATCCGGTATCAATATATAATTTTTTTTAAATTACTGGCCCACAAGAATGTCAATTTCATTGTCCATATCAATTTTTTATATTTCTTGCGGATAGGTAGGTACCTTTACGGAGCTGTGATATTAAATATATTTTATTGTTTCTTCAACATCTCTCGAAAATCTCAACGTCTTTCGAAACACTGACGACTTGAGGATTTATCCATATGAGCAGAGACTGGGAATTGTTGTCCATGTTTGCTATGTGTGCCAATCTCCATCGGAGAACGCCCTTAAGAAAGATAATATCGTAGTAAAGAATGAAGACCAAATTATTGGTCTTGATCCTTTACTACATATTTTCCGTGATATTGATGTTTTTACACATAATCGTGGCTATATTATCTCTTGATCTAGTTGGATATAATTAGTGGTGTGCGATTGCCAGATGTTTTAGGCTATTGTCTCGAGTACTTGAACATCTCGAAACCTCTCGATTGTTTTTAAACCTGACTTGATGTATCGCGTAACCGTAAATAAAAAAAATTATAAAATTTCGACTACCATTTCCATTTTCTTATATACGATATCTGGCCAATATTTGTTTTGAATGATAAAACAAAACTGTAATTGCATTTTTTTCGGCCGTGCTTTTGAGTATAAATACTATATCGTTTACTATATTTACCGTGCGTTTCTTATAATCACAAAAACATTTTAAATGTTTTTATAAATAACTTTATGAATAAATTCGGCTTAAAATACCAGAGGGTCTATTTTTCAGTCGATTCGATATCATATATTATAATTTACATCGTTTTCTCTGATTCTCATATAAAATCGGCACAGAAGTAGCAAGCAAGTAGATTATTTTTAGTTATGGGGTTTTCAAGTATTACGTAAGCAATATTTTGGCTATTTTAACCCCGCTAAGCAAAAATTAACATCGGCTACAGGTCTGTAGCCATGCCGGGCTTGGCCCCATAGAGTTATTTATATATATAGAACTATCCCTGCATGCCCTGTGCCCCATATGCCCATTTCCTTGCCCCTTCATCCTGGATTCAGGCCTGATCTGCTAACATAGGAAAATGAGATCAACGGCAACCCCTCCTCCCGTCAAGGTGTTTACGTAATACTCGAACGTTCTTTATATTTCAAAAATATATATATATAATATATTCATTATAAATTTTATATATTTTGTTATAATATATTCGTTGTAGACACTTTCTTGGGACCGTCCTTTGTGTGGTCATGTATTGTCACAACGACTGTTCAAAGAAGAATAAATAAATTATTATTAAATTAAATACTCGTATAAATAAATAAAATAAGTGCATATCATTTCGATTTCGTTAAATCGGAAGTTCTACTCCATAGACTCTCTGAAACATGTATAACGATTCTATAAATAAATAATATAACTCTTTTGTCTGGATGTCAGAAAATTCGGCTAGATCTAATTATTTACTCACCAAATTGACGACGGCGTCATCTGCTCACGCGCATGCGCAATGTGGTTGGGAAGCTAGCTCACGATTGCAATTGAACATCTCAATTGTTAAGTTCAAGAACGAGTGAACTGCTTACTCGAATGTAAATTTGAGTCGCTTGCGATTCTTTCGTTTGTAAAGACATTTCGTAATGGCCCATCGCTAGATATAATCATGGCTATAAGTATGATCTCTTGATTTAGCTGGATCTAATCGTGACTATGTAGTTTGATCTCTTTACCATGACATTGAATCTTTACTCATAAGCGTGGCTATATGGATAAAAATGCATCTCCCCCACCCCCTTTTTAAAATAAAGAAACACACTCCGTAGCTAAGGACCTAGTGTTCGGTAAGTTGTAGGACCCAAGAAAGTAGGCCCCTTGTCCCTTTTCACCTGCCCTTCGAATAACAAAACACCACTATATGATACACATAATTTGGAACTTCCATGACATTTGACTTCACGACAAATAGACTAATATATTATACTTGATGGCTGGACTTTTGTGGTTGAAATCGAATTTCCCTGTCTTCGATTATATATCGTTGAAGCACGTTCTTTTCTTTTCCTTTTTGGAGAGAGGAAGATGACAATGTTTATCGATTTTTAAACGTTTTCCCATGCAAGATTTTTTCTTGAAAAGCTCTAGCTGGATTAAGAACCCTTCCAGAGTTTGCCAAGCGTATCTAACGATATACGCGTGTGTCAACCGTATCACGCGAAGACGAGGGATGCTGCAAGATCACGTCTTTGACATGGTGATGCTACTACGGGATCTACAGATACACCAGCTGTAAACTAGACTCAAGCCCCGATGGATCACTCCAGGAAGGAAGGTGGGGGGACATTCACAAATTACCAACGTGGACATGAGGAGACAGGCCTCTCCTTTTTTATGCAGTTAATAATATTCTTTTACGTTTTATCTTCACTTATTTTCGCTGGCATTTATTTCGGTTTTACGTCCTAGGGCAAGTCTCGAACCTAGACCCGTAAGCTGAGTCAGTGTTATGGCCCTTAAATACCTATAAGCCCTTGCTTTTTTGCCGACATTTAACTGTTTATTCATGGTTGCCGTATGTAATCATTGAAAGGAAAAACATAAAGGTCGTAAAAAAATAAATTCAGCCGCCAAATATTTTTTTCTGCCTTTGCCGCACCGTCTCTAGCAAATCAAACAGTGACGCTTTTCAGATTTAATTCATTCGTTACTAATTATCACTAATCGTTTAAGGGTTTATACCCCTTCCGGCTTAAAAAAAAAATCAAAATTTTTTTTTTTAAATGAAAGACCAACCATTTCTAAAAATGTTGATACCAACCTCGTACTTAAAATCGAAGTAGAACCCCAGTTATAAATAAATTACGGAAATAGTAATTTCGAAAATCGCTGTTAAAAGGATGCTGAAACGCAATGTTTAGTGTTTTCACGTTTAGCACTTAAAAAATAAAGAATTTTAAATGGGGAAAAGTGGCAGCACGTACTCACTCGCACATGCTAATTTAGGAGTGGCAGCACGGCGAAAGCAGTAAACTACTTTACTCGTCTTATATTTTGTAAACAAATACTGCTTATCGTTTTGAATGCAGGAGTGTTTGCATGCTGTGCTATTTCAAGTTTTATTTTATGTTTGTTTTTCAACCGATTTAATAATTTTTTTAAATCATTATGAATATGTTAAAAAATAATATTAATAATAAAGAAATGAGTTTCTAGTGTTCGACCTAAAATGTGGAAATTCCAAGGCAATATGTACATAAGAAATGTTGAAATGCCGTCCAGTAAAAAATGGGAAATGGTCTAAGAGAAAATTAAATCTTCTGCCGATGAGACCTTCCCAGGATATCGAATTATAAAGATTTGATGTTTGAAACCTTGGAACAATTCATTTCGTGTAAAACTTGAGGTGGTGGATGTATTAAGTTTACTGAAGAAAATGTAAGTGGATTGTCACTGAAATTTATATTGAACTGTTGTGCTTGTGGACCTATAGCTTGTATCCAAAGTTAAAATCTATTGGTTTTAAAAACAATGTAGCAGAAATAAACCTTCGTTTCTTGTATGCCATAAGATTCGTGGGCCAGGGATTATCTGGGATGAACATGTTTTGTGCAGTCATGGATTTACTACTACCTTCAAATGCTGAAGCTTCTTACAACAAACATGTTAAATATCTTGATATGGTCAAGTCTGAGGTTATGAAAAATTCAGCGAAGAAATCTGCGAAAGATGAAGTTATTCTTACTGGATCCTGGGATATAATAGTGAGGACGGAACTTAGAAGTATACTTTTTTATCAACAACACGTATAGCGGATGGAGATAAAAGTAATCGACAAAGAAGTTACGTCCTAATTTTATAAAAAGTGTGATTCATTCGACATTGTGTACGTACAGTGATTGGAGATAAAAGTGTAAAAGTAATCGACAAAGAAGTTATGTCCTCATTTTGTAAAAAGTGAAATTCGTGTGTGGAAGTTCATCAAGGCTGGAAAACTTTGCACCGAAAAGAATGCGAAAAAATCAAAATGCTTCAGCTGACAGTATGGAAGTTGTCGGAATGTATCCAATATTCAAGTGTTCAGAGAAGTCGCAAAAAGCTAAATATATGTCAGATATAGCGGATGCAAAAACATTTTTGTCGATAAAGGAATTACTCCATGTGTGTGAATATTAAAAAAAAAAACGAATATGTTGACCATATTCAAAAACGAACAGGAGCTAGGTTACTAAAAATCAAGCAAAATATTATGGGCAAGAAATTGGAGGGCGCCAAAACTTTTGATGGTAAAGGTAGATTAACCGATAGAGAAATAAACGTGGCTTATATTATGGTAATGCCAGAACAGAACACAGCGATAATTTAAAGAATATTTACGTAAAGCAATGTGGCCTGTGTTTTTCCATACAAGTTCTAATGACAACAACCCAACACGCAAGTTTTGTTCTAAAGGAAACGAATCATGGTGTGGTTACTAATGTGCTGCTATTGCGGAAAATAAACCATCTTCGTATGATCAGAATTTTTTACTTAAATCAGTCATGAAGAGAATAAAACCAATTTTAAATGACCGTTCTCGTCCCAAATTGTTATCTTGTTGTTTAGGGGTGGGGAAATATAATATCCAAATGAACCGTTGAATTTATTAATTTGGAAGTTCTGCCTGAAGTCATCTGTTTCAGGTAGGCGAATCGTAAACACTGCTACCAATGAAGCAGTTATGCAATTTAATGCGGGTGGAAAAGGGCGTTTGTTCACAATAGGAGCGTGTGGAATTAGTTAATCCTGATTTATATGCTTCACATGCCATGAAAATAATGAACGAAAAGCAAATATCATATTCTGTTCATCGTACCAAAAGTGCTATAAAAACTTGTCGTCAGGTGAAAAGTCAACAAAAGTTATAGAAAAATAAGACTACAGCATCTCCAAGTGGTCCCACATACTCTGCTGGGCATTCTAAATGGATTTATGAAGGTGCGTTTTTCCGTATAGATAATAACTTCAAAGTTGGTGAAGAATTTTTCGTTAAACGTGTTTCTCTCAAGACTGTATATTTTAGCCTTGCGCACAAGATATTTACAAAATCATTTGTGCTATTGCAATGAACTTTGTCATGCTCTTTTAATGATACATGAATAAAAAGATAATGAAAAATGTAAGGAATTAAACATTTTTATATATATTAAAAAAATAATGGACAAAAAACAAATATCGTATTTGGATCGCCGCTCCAAGACCGCTGCGAAAACTTATAATTAGGTGGAAAGCTAACAGAAGTTGCAAAAAATTAAAAATATAACATCCAAGGAAGGTTCCACATACTCTTCTGTTGTATTCTAAACAGGTTTATGAAGGTAGGTTGATGCTAATAAATAATAACTCCAATGTTAATAAATATTTTTCTTTAAATGCATTTTTCTCAAAACAGTAAATTTTGGTCTTGTGCGCATGATATTTAAAAAACTTTTTGTACTAGGGTAATAAAAATTGGCACACTCTTGTAGCCATACATGATCGATAAAAAGACGAAAAAGATAGAGATTAAATAATAATATTTTTTATCTAGATGCACTTTAATATTGAAAAAGTAGCATATTTTAAAATTTTTATTGTTCCTATTTTCTCAAGATTTTCGTTAATTGAAAGCTGTATTCATTATTTATCATTTAACACATTACCTTTGGCAATTAGATATTAACAACCAATTACATTGTGCGCGCAAAACTGGTGGCAAAAAGAACGGCAGCAGGCTCTGGTATAATATTTTAATTTATTATAACAAAAATAACAATACATAAATACATTTTGTTAATGATTTTAGTAAGCTCATAATACAATAATCCTATGTGCAAATTTTTATTTTTGGATATGTGTTATTTTAAAAGTTATAGAATGTTGAACTTCAGCCTATCAGAAGGCATTTCGTAACACTTAAGGGGTATGTGCCCGCTTAAAATAATCTTTAAATTGGAAGCAAGACGTGTTGCTTTATTCTAAATATGCTGAAACACGTTAAAGAAACGGTTTTTTTTTTTCTCTTTACTAAATGGTGTTATAAAGGACTTCGCGTATGAGGCATATCAAATGTTAACGGGAACTCCTGGTAGAGTGAACTAACTACGCCAGAGAGAGAAAATGCGGGTCCCTCTCTCAGGATCAGCGAATATTTTGCCCGCTGATCACGTTTGAAATTCCCTCTTTAGAAGAGCATCTCTTCCGTCCAATTCTGCGAACTTTCATTCGATTTAGCATCAAACCTAGCTCAGCTTTTCGTTAAGTACTGCTTCCCCAGAGAACGGCCTCTCTACGAGGAAAGTAGCTTAAATGCTGAGCTTCTTATATCAGGAGGTAATGTTCATCTGAACCTATAATCGGCGTTTATGGAATGACAGTAGTGGCGATATTTGGCATTTAAAATTCAATTACGCAGTAAGCGCTTCGATTTTTTAGTGGTTACGGTCTGAGGAAGAAATAATTAATTGCCGCTTTGCTTGTTAGACGACGTCTAAATTATTTCGATTTAAAGGAGCTTGAACATTTGACGCTGCCAGCCATGCTTTGTACATTTGTTCACTGGCATAGGAAACGGGGGAGGTTCTCGGGG
>QLNU02015360.1:122607856-122620212 GCA_006491805.2 Dysdera silvatica
TATGTATGTATGCATATATATGTATAATTTTTTTTTAATTATTGGGGGATGGGGGCACGGGCCTGTACGATGCTACGCCTATGGTGTTAATCGTTATCGTTGTCACTTTCCACTTAGAATAACGTAAAGCATAGATGACTATCTTCTAAGCACGAAAGCAAGGTACGGTATTATTTTGTAAAGTATTACCTCTAGGAAAATGTTGTCATGTAGGTGATCAATCAAGAAGGTACGGTAGCTGCACGTTTAAGAATTGCTTGAAGTTGAATAGGAGATCCAACGTGGATGTGTTACACGTAACATCTTCCCCACATCTTAACTTCACCTCTGTCGACTTGTTCAATGGGCTCCTCGGCACAATTTCCCTAAAAACGGATTTTTGTTCAGAAGCAGTTCGTCAAATCGATTTTTTCCCCAAATATTTGTCTTTTAATTGCTATGTCTATATGAGGCATAATGCCTCGTCTGATGATGAGCATGGACATCCGTGGCAAGCAAGCATCAAGTTGTCCATATGTGCAACACCGTTCGATGCATAGTCCACGAGATTTTAACCTGAACTCTTTGGAAAATTCAAAAATGTTGAGGAAATTTCTTTTGAAATTGAATACAACAATTGTAGCCGAGATAATTGCAAAATTCTATTATTCTTAAAATGTGCTCACTGTGATCAATTGCTTTGCTTCACTCTTTTCTTTTTTTGTACTGTAACACTTTTACGACATTCCTGAGATGTACACAGTTTAATTTTTCTCATTTTTAAATAAAGAGCATAATTCAACAATTAATCCACAATTTATGGTTACATAACTTCATGAAATAAAATACATTTCACGAAATTTTGTTCACAAGTTTTTTAAATTCCATGGTTGCAACAACGTTTGATATGGGATGACCACATCCAGGTTGGATAAATATAGCAACTTTTCATTTATTCATACGCATATATTCATACATCTCATATATGGATACTCATATAATCATACATTTCATTTATTCATACTCATGTATTCACACATCTCACATATGAATACTCATACATATTCACACATCCCCATATATGAATACTCACAGATTCACACATCCCATACAATAACACATATATTCATTCATTCATACATTTCATTTATTCATACACATGTATGCATGCTTATATATATATATATACATATATACATATATATATATATAATCGAAGGAACAGCTCCTAAAATCTTAAAAGAAGAAGTTTCATTTGCAATAAAAAGCATGAAGAAAGGAAGAGCCCCTGGTGATGATGGTATTACATTAGATATCCTAAAAGAAGCTGGAGAATATGTAGAAGACATACTTGCAAAATTCTTTACCAAATGTCTTAACAGCGGTAACATACCAAACCAATGGGATTCTGCAACAGTAATTCTTTTGCATAAAAAAGGTGATAAAGAGGATTTGAAAAATTACCGACCAATTAGCTTGTTACCTGCTATTTATAAAATCTTCACAAAAGTTCTAACACATCGCCTGCAGAAAAAATTAGATGCAGCTCAACCAAGAGAACAAGCTGGATTTCGAAGTGGATTCAGTACAGTGGACCATATTCAAGTATTAAGAGAATTAATTGAAAGAACACATGAATATGAACTTCCATTGTGTGTTGCATTTATTGACTATGAGAAGGCCTTTGACTCTATAAAAACATCAGCAGTCATCAACTCTTTAAGATCAACAGACATTGAGGATGTGTACATTGACATGGTGAAACGTGTGTATAAAAATGCAAGTGCAAAATTTCGGTTACATAAAGATACCAAAACTATCAAACTTGGCAAAGGGGTGAGGCAGGGAGATACCATTTCTCCAAAACTTTTTACTTCTGCTTTACAGATGATTTTTCAGCTGATAAATTGGAATAACAAGGGAATAAAAATAAATGGTGAATATTTAAATCATCTGCGGTTTGCTGATGACATTGTTATTTTTTCAACGGACCCATTAGAACTCCAAGACATGGTACAAGAGCTCTCAACTAGAAGTGAAGAAGTTGGACTCAAGATGAACCTACAAAAAACTAAGATCATGTTCAATAATTTTGTAGAGGAAACAAAAATACAAGTTGACAACACTGAGCTAGAAATTGCTGATTCATATATTTACCTTGGCCAGCTGATTTCAATGGATGGCAACATTATGAAAGAACTCAACAGACGTATTAAACTTGGCTGGAGTGCATTTGGAAGAAACAGTTTTATCCTGAAGGGGAAATTGCCTTTGTGTCTAAAAAGAAAGGTCTTCAACCAGTGTGTATTGCCAGTCCTCTCTTATGGATCAGAGACATGGAGTCTAACAGTTGGAGCAATACGAAAGTTACAGACAACGCAAAGGAGCATGGAGAGGTGCATGCTTGGAATAACTAGGAGAGATCGAAAAAGAAACACTTGGGTGAGAGAGCAAACTAGAGTAGAGGACATCATTGTTAAAGTAAAAGGGCTGAAATGGCGATGGGCTGGGCATATTGCAAGAAGAACTGATCAACGATGGACAACAGAAATTCTGAACTGGATTCCAAGAGACCACCGAAGACCTAGAAAACGTCCTCAAACTAGATGGGTGGATGAAATAAGAAAAGAGGTTGGGGTGACGTGGAAACGAATGGCCCAGGATAGACTTGTGTGGAAAGCATTTGGGGTAAAAATTTCATAGCATGTATCTATACAATCACAGCATGCACAGGGGCAGACTGTCCTTCAGGGGCGCACCGGCTAATGGTCGGCTTTGACCCAGTCCGCCCTGAGCATATGTCCGTAACCAAATTCCCTTAAAAAATTAGTTTCAGGGAAGACCAGCTCCTAAGGCACCTCTCTGACAGAGGCATGGTTCAGCTATAGGCGCAGAATTATATATCCACCCCCACATTATTTTTCAATTTTACATATATTGTAATGTATAAATATCCATAAAATGTGTTTGGACCCCAATAATTTTGAAAACTCTACGCCTATGGTTGAAATAGGGTTGTATAAAGGGAGTGGGGAAATAAATAGTACGAAGTTAATGTAGAAAAACAATTTGTTCAAAGAGAACGTTGATTGGGGCCGTAAGACTAGGGAAAAGAAAATGGGGTAATCTAAATCGGTTTTTGCTCTCTCTAGTTCTACGGGAAAAAGGGCCCCTTAGCAAGCAACTCGGATATGGGGTGGCCCCCTGAAAATGTACTACGTTCGAGTTGCTACTAATTAAAAGTTTACTTACTAACAATTTACTCAAATTTAAATTATATTAAAAATATTTCAGTTTAAATTATATTATAGTCAATATTAATTTATGCATAATGTTGGGAAGTGCTTGTGTAACCTTTATAAATAAATAACTGATTTTGGTAAATTCATGCCAATTAATAATTAATTGGTGTGTGTGTATATATATATATACATGGGCGCCCATATGGGAACGGGGTGGGGGTGCTCGATCCGCCCTAGCCATTCAAAAATTTTATTTGCCGGATTGTGTTATGCATTCAAAATTACTTTCAAAAGTTTTACAGTCACATTTTAAAATAAGATACTTTTTATTTTTAGTTCATTACTAATTGTCAAGCAGTATCGAGTCTTATTGTGAAACTCTGAAGCGATTGCGAAAATCACTTAAAGACCGACGGCCAGGTAAACTTTCCAAAGGCATTATGCTCCTTCATGACAATGCAAAACCGCATTTGGCGAAGGACGTTCTGTTTGAAAAAAATTAAGTGGGAAGTATAGGACACCCCACCCTTGTAGCCAGGACTTCGTGCCATGGGATTTCCACGGGTTTGGTACCATGAAACAAGAACGTGCAAAGATAAGTTACCATTTCGATCAGAAGGTGAAAGCTGCAACCCAATAATGGCTATCCCAAATTTAACGGAAATTTTTTGTACAAGGCACAGAGAAATAATTACCGCGCTTCGACAAATGTTTAAACAAAGGAGGGGATTACATCTAAAAGTAACTTTTGAATGGTACTTCGATGTAAGCAAAACATCGTTCTATATTTTCGACCCATTTTTTTTTTTTTCTTTTGAAGAGTGAAACTTACTATTTAACTGACCTACGTACGTCCATTAAAATGTTTGACAGCTTTGAGAAGGAGGTAACCATTTTTCTAGCCCCATAGTACTGATATGGGCGCCCATGTATGTGTGTGTGCGCCCGCGTGCGTATGTACATGTGTGTATGTGTGTCTACGTGTATTCTTATTATTATACCAAAATGGTCGATTCTCCTTGACGAAGAGCCCTGGAGTGTCTCTAATACTTCAATCTATTGATCATCTCCTCATATTGCTTCTATCTGTCAGTTGTTTCCTAATAAGTATTTTCGATTTGGATTATAAAATATTTCCAGCACGTAAATGAAATTTTATGAATTTGTTTATTTCAATACATTCCATCTTTCACCTGTTTACTTTAATTAATATTTTGATGAGCTTTCACAGAGTGCACATTTTGTATGTTGCAGTCATTTTATTTAAATTCTAGTATTTTTCTAGCTTACTGCATTATACATATATATATATATATATATATATATATATATATATATATATATATATATATATATATATATATATATATATCAAAGGATGAAAAATCTCCCCACAGCTTCTTTAAGTATCGAAATATTTTTAGAGAAAGATCATTAAAATTGTGATTTTTCTAATATTAAATATATATAGAAATAAGAAAAGTCTTATATTTAAATATATGTTAATGTTTATTTGTTTATTCTTTTTGCTTTATTATTATGATAAGTATCCTTTATTCACAAAACGCTGTTATGCTTTTCTGCCGTTGAGAAATTATTTGGAGCCCCAAAATATGCCTTGCATCAGGGCCCCTTTATGGAGAAGGCCGGCCCTGTGTAGTAGATGATAATGAAATAATCCCGTTTGTTGATTACTGTTAGTACTGTTCATTGTTTACTCATCCACTGTTAGTTAAGTACTTGATAGGTTTCGAAATAGATTAGAGGAGACAAAAAAAATTTTTTTTTTTCAGAGAAAAAAAATTAAGCGTTATCAAAGCGGGTCAGAAAAAAGAAAAAAGCTGAAACGAAACCTGGAAATTGCTGAAAGTCAGAGAAATGCATTTCATAACTTTTTAGTCGCCAGTACAGAAACGGAGTTACCCTCGTCCTCCTCTTCCGGTAACTCCGAATGTAATCCTACCTTCGAAGTGTCTTCTGACGCATGTATAAGTAAAACGAGGCCTACTGATATAGGACAAGACGAAGAGGGGGAAAAGGAAGGAAAAAGTCAAGTCGAAAATCAAAAGGTTGAAAGTGCTACTGAAGAAGGTGACTGCGAAAGCACAGAAGATAGGGATACCTCAGAAAGACGTACCGATTTAGATGTCAAATTACTAGATGATATATCTCTATGGTCTACGATATTAACAGAAGCAATGGTTGACCATATTCTTAGAAACAAACCAAAGAACATCGGGAATATAGAGGCATTGAAATCAATATATAAAGATAGAGATGAAGTGTATTACAGAGGAATTTCCTATAATCATTTTTATAGGATAAAAACAAATAGAATCAAGGAAGAGAGAAATTGGCTAGTATTTTCAGAAACAAGCAAAAGTGTTTACGACATTTGCAAATTGTTTTCGACATCAAAGTCAAAATTAATAACTGCTTTTCAAAATTGGAAATCAATTACGGCAACTTTATCCGACCACGAAGTATCAAAAGACCATATGTCAGCTATGTGTACATTGCATAAAAGGTCATCAAAATTTAATAGGATTGATACTCAGTTATTGCAGAGGAGAGAAAATGAACACTATTGAAAAGAAGTCTTGAGGCGAATAATATCGGCAATAAAATTCTTGAATCGTTTAGGGACAGCATTCAGAGGTCACGAAGAAGGCCAGGGTTCTACAAGAAAATGAAACTACTTGACGTGCTTGGAATTTGTCAGTGAATATGATGATTTCTTTAAGTAGTACCCAGAGAAATATGCCAGTCGAGGACGAGGAAATGTCAGCTATTTGTCTCACCATATTTGTGACGAATTTATAGGCATCATTGGCAACCAAGTAAGAGCGGACATGATTGACAGCATTAAGACTGCGAATTATTAGAGTATCATCTTTGACTCTATCACCGATGTGTCACATGTTGATCAATTGACATTTGTTATATGTTTTACTCAGTGGTGATATCAAAGAAAGTTTTGTGGAATTCATTCCCATAGAAGGACATACGTCTTCTTATTTGGAACAAGAAGTATTGAAGATTTTGGCAAAATTAGGAGTGGATATCAAAAATTGTCGAGGACAATCATTTGACAATGCTTCCAATATGTCAGGGAAGTACTCAGTCTTACAGGCACGTATTAAAGAACATAGTCCAAGTGCGGTTTATATACCTTGTGCCAGTCATTCTTTAAATTTAATCGGAAATTTTGCTGCAGAAAGTTGTAGCGCTGTGATTCAATATTTTATGTTTGTGCAGAATTTATTCACATTCTTTTGTGCATCAAACCATCGATGGCAAATTTTGTGTAAAAAGCTGGAAAAGTGTGAACACGTTGTCTCAGTGAAGAGAGTTTCAGACACAAGATGGTCAGTAAGAGCAGATGCCGTGCGGGCTATAAAACTTGGTTACACCGAAATAAAAAAGGCTTTAGCTGAAATCTGTGACTCAAAAGAAGAAAAAAAAAATCATATTAGTCGAGGCAACTTCACTTCTGAAAAAAATGAACAAATATGAAACTGCCCTGATGATAGTTATTTGGAATACCATTCTACAGAAAATAAATGCTACTAGCAAATCACGGCAATCAATGGAGTGTGAACTATTAAAAGGCGCTATTCTAGTAAAGTCACTAGAGAATTTTATCCAACTTTTCAGAGAAAATTTGAAAAAGTGGAAAAAGAACCAATTGAGTTGTTAGAGTTATCATTTGATGAAGATGGACAAGCTCGTAGGCCACGGAAGAGAAAAATATTCTTTGATAAAAGCAAAGAAGTCGGTCATGAATTTGCAAGAAAAGAAAATTTTATTGTCAATTCATTTGATGTCATATGTGATAGCACCAAAGCAGAACTATCTCGAAGAATTCAGACGTATGATACTATTACAGAACATTTTAGGATATTTTTTGATCACAGATTATCAAATGAAGCAAAAAAGAACGCGATAAAAAAACTGAAGAATTTTTACAAAAATGGCATTGATATTTCTAATTTTGACGACGAACTAGACCAGTACTTATTATTTTTGCAAAAAAACAAAGATACTATCAAAACTGCATCAGAAATTTATTCAGCTGCAAGAGAAATGTTTTCGACTTTTCATAACGTGGAAATAATTTTGAAAATATTTTTAACAATACCGATACCAAATGCATCAGGTGAAAGATCTTTTTCAGTTTTAAAATGCGTTAAATGCTATTTAAAGAGTACGAGGGGAGAAGACAGATTGAACAGCATGGTCGTATTATACCTAGAACAAAAAATTTTGGACGAAATAGATACTACAAAAACAATTGATGAATCTGCTAAAGAGAAACCAAGACACAAATTTATATACAAAACATTTTTTAAGCACTGAGGTAACTTACTGTTAAATTTTTTAAATAAATTTCTGATTTTTCTTAAAACGCTAATTTTTAATATTAGCTACATATTGCTGGTTTAAGCAACTCGTTAAGAATATAATATTGAAATCTTTCCGAAAAAATCAGTTCCTCACGCAATTTTATTTTCTGTGGCTTGGATCTAAGAGCCTCGAAATTTTTACCGCCAGGGGCCTCTGCGTCAAGGCACGTTTTTCTCTTTAGTGTCGAATCACATTATCAGTTTTAAAGCTGCCCCCCCTGTATTTTTTTAATCACCAGGCCCCTGCTTGTTATGGCATTCTTTGTTCATCATGGGTACTCTCTGTACAGCGTTGACAGCTATGTCTAAATGTGGATTAATTATCACTGTTCCTTTTTACAATCACACTGCGTTCATTCTCGATTAGAAAAATTCTACCTTTTACCTCTCGCGAACTGCATTGAAAATGAAATAATAGGTGGCTTTCTCTCTGTGCGCATTGCATTATTAAAAAATAAGGGTCTTGGAGCTTATTAGGGTGACCTACGCCCAAAAGTGTTCGCTACGTGAAGCTACATACAGTGGAACCTGGTAAAATGACCAACTGGGAAAATTGACCACCTGAATATAGTGACCATTTTTTACACGAGAACTGGTAGGGATTTAGTCTTGCCTATACCAAAGTCTGTCATTTATAATGACCACCTGCTTATGGTGACCATTACACTGCAGTCCGAAAGGTGGTCTCTTTAGCCAGGTTCTACGGTATATAATACTGGGTCAGTATGCACATAAAACCTACAAGTGAAATCTAAATAAAATGATGGAAATAATCTGCCACATTTTGCGGTGCACACACGTTTCGGACATAATATGCCTGCTGAAATGGCATCGTAATTTGCACGGACGACGCGATTCGATCAATTTCAGCACAAGAAACGCAGAAATTGCTGCTTTCTTGAAACGAATTGTACAGTTTAGTCCCGAGTTCCAAACGTCCATTTCCAAAATTAAACGCTTCACTTACTACCCCTTGCCGTCTTTTTTTTTTTTTAAAAAAAAGTTGCCTTTCTTCCCCGAAATAAAAACATTTTCCGCGGAAAAAATGCATGACGGACAAATACTCAGCCTCATCCTCTTCTGTACCTTTTGTTCCTCTGTACCCGTCAAAAGCTACTAGTTTACGCTATGGACGGTCACGCTTCTATGGAGCTCGACGATGCAGGCATGCATCGTTTTTGGTGCAGTCGCTTATTATTAAAGATTGCGATATTTTAAAACCCAACGCTCGTTCTGCCCTTTCCCTCCCACACACACACACAATTTGCAAACGTGAGAAAATTATTGAGAAACCCGAAGGATAAGCTTTTGCATCAGGTGCGCCGTGTATTCAGATTTTTGTACTGGTAACTGTTCTCCGTAATAATTTGTTTATTGCTTATGACTATGTCTTCTGCTTGGCGAAACATTCCGAAAGGGCTTCGTCTAAAACACGAATTCGTGGTGGAGTTTGAATGATTATGAGAAATGCATTTTGGTTTCTATTGCAAATACTTTTATTTGTATGAGGTTGCATATTCGTTATGATAAATAACCTCACACGGATGGATAGGTGTTTTCATCTTATTTGATGATGATTTTGGGCTTAGAAAAGCTGTTGCGTCTAGCTTTATGCATTAGGACTTACTTACTCATTCTCGTGGCGAACTTCGTCTTTTGCGTATCTGAAGAGGCGGTAAACCTGGTTACCAAGCAGCGAAAAAGTGAACTCTACCTCTTTGCTGCAACTGATGAAGTAATCTTTCTTTGCCTTCCCTATTGGGAAAGAAATTAAATAAGTGAAGTTGCTGGGCGTACTTCCGAGATACTAAGGGCAGAATACGTCAATGATTTATTCTATGATTCCTCTCGTTCAGCCAGTGCTTCCCCCTCTTAAAAACACTGCCTGCCACGGATGAATTTTCGGGATGACATATTTGGAGAATAGTTTTCAACTATGTGTATATCTTTAAGCCAGGAGTAAACCTGTTATTATAAAAGAACTTAGTTTGACTAGTTTTCGTTTCGTTAATAGAAGACTTCATTTGTTACGAATCGATTTTCTTGATCCAATAAAACTGATGCGATTATTTAAGCTAACGATCTTGCACCCGTTGGGAAAAGTTCGAATCTTTGTGACTATGAGTGTAAATGTATCGTGATGTCAAAGTTAAAATTTTGGTCCTATATCGTGTGGGCTCTTCGAACAGTTCTGAAGCAGATGCAATCTTGATATGAAAAACTACCGTGGCTACAGTTATGGTGGCATTTACAAGTAGCAAACGATCTTTTAGAAAATTAAAGCTGAAAAAAATATAAAATAAAATTAATAAAACATCTTTATAATATTTATACATAAAAAAATATTTAAGTTCTGTGTTACAAGATCGACTAAAATATCTTCATTTCATTAATTGAAGAGGGTATGATTCCAAAAATTAATTTGACTTAAACTCTCAACAACTTTGTTACACATCTAAAGCAAGATGGAAAGTTCTTTAGAATATGTGTTATAATAAAATCGTGTAAAGTTTGTTTGTTTGGATTTTTTATGGCGCAAGAGCATCTGGGCTATACTGCGCCAGAGACTGCTGTGTAAAATACACCAGATTTATTATTTATTAAGAAATTTAGGAAAAGGGCGCCAAAAACTGGTTTCCCGCGGTATGATATTTATTGTCAAGCAGCTGCGTTGGTAATAAGGGCACTATAAGAAATGGTAGGATGGAGAATACCTTGAAACCTTTTTCAAGGGTCAACTGACGACATCAATATCACGTTTTTATTGAAATTCAGCAGACAAGACCTGTCAACCGCTCTAGGATTTACTTTACTGTCGTGTAGCGAATCATTGACAGCTATTTTCACTTGTACGTGCTTATGGTGATATAATAGCGTTTTTAAGCAGTTATATATGAGTACGCAACTGATGAAAACAGATCATTTGCGATTAAAACAAATATCTAACTTATTCCTAGTATGTTCTTTTATCTATAGTACACGAACTTTTGTAGATTATTATGAAGATTTTTCGTTTACAGTAAACAAACTGTCCACGCGACCTGCACATCAGCTGATTCACGACAGCGTCATGTTGCTAAAATCTTCTCGAGCGAATATGGCATTGCATAACGAAGGGGTTGTTATATAATTGTATGTGAAAAACATAGGTGTAGAGTTGTGTAGGCCAGTGCCGCCAATAATTTGAAATAAATTGCAATTTTACATATATTGTAATGTATAATATATACAATATATAAATTTACATAATATGTGCTTGCCCCCCACCCCAGATAGTTTTGAAAACTCTAAGCTGGTGGAGCGAATCCGTCATAAATCATGGCTTTATTCAGTTATCGAATTATTTGCAAGCCAGACAGAGTCTTAATTTGAGCTTGAGATAATCTTAATACTGGATGTGGAAGATTGGAGGGAAATGATATAAAGTAAAAATTGTGGAAAAAGTCAAACACCGACATCGTTTTATTAAGTTTATGGGCAATAATTGGGCTTGATTTTAATTTTTTTAAAAGCTAATACGGGGGTCTCCAACTAACCGAAATTTCTATAAATGGAGAGGATAATTGTAAATTTCAACGCCTTATCTTCGCTTCGAAATTATTTTCTAAATTGCATTGTGCTGCAAAACCGCTTTTTGGATGGCTTTGCAGACATACGTGATTTTGGGAAGAAGTTCAAATGCTAAAAAGTATTGGTGTTAACGATTACTTGAAGAGTCCATTAGAACCTAGTGTGTCAAAACACTGGGTGGTTTTCACTAACCCATTTTGAAACAATTTTCTGTATTTTTTTTTCCTCCAACCGGCCCTTTTCCTTTAGTTGCTCGATAAGTTGAAGCACGTGTCAACAACTTGACAAGTTGGTAGAGACTCGGACTCCCTCTTGCCATTGTATCCACCCGTTCATCCATTGCGCCCTTTGCCACGTCGTATCGAATCTTAGGGTTTACTGCCTTTTGTCGGTAGTCCCTTTCTTTTGAGACTTCCTTTTGGAAATGATGTGTAACCATCAGCGTAGAGTTCTCAAAATTATTGGGGGCCCAAGCACATTTTATGTACGTTTATACATTACAGTATATGTAAAATCGCAATTTATTTCAGATTATTGGGGGGCTCGGGACTAAGGCCATATAACTCTACGCCTATGTGTGTAAGGACCTTTTACTATATTTCGTACCTGCTACTCTAAGCTTAAAAACCTGCACTTAAAAACCGAGGGTCACAAAGAGCAGTAGATACTTAAGCTTTTCACAGCTTTGGCACACTCTTCAGCGGATCCTGCCATATACTACCGAATCCATGGGGATTCCGAAGGGATTAAGCCACACCCAAACCATCAGTGTTTATATTTGGCTAAAATGATATTCTGACAGCGTTAACACTGTACCAAAGCTTATCCCTCCTCCGCCCCGAGATAATTCTGAATCCGCCACTTCTCTCATATTTGGCACAGAACGACCATTGTCCTTGCGCCATTAAAAATACAACCAACTTCTCTCATACATCGGGATTACGGTGTAATTATAACTTCGAGATAATAAACAATTAATCGTGTATGTTTATTTTAAACACTGAGGATTTAAATTTTTTCGCCTGCCTCTGAGAATTTTAAGTTGTATGATGTTCGTAAATCTCGGAATGAAGAATAAAAGTTTTATATATATCGGCCTGCAAAAGGGTTGCTGGTATCTAACTGGAAGAAGACCCAGACGCTGAACGTATGTGACGAT
>QLNU02015360.1:122620312-122631362 GCA_006491805.2 Dysdera silvatica
GGTGTGTCGCTAGAATTTTTAAATCATGCAATACCCGACTATTTAGTCAGTCACTAACCTTGTTTTCCTGAGATTTTCAAGTAAAAAAAATGGCAACAGCCAACACAGCCATAGCGTGTAATGGAACGGTGGTCAATTACTCGTATTCTGAAGAACACAATAAATTAGTGAACCAACTGAATTAGCAGTCCGACAGATTGTTCACTGGCACATCCGAAAAGACGGGACTGTGCTTATTACATACTGCTGATTATTAATATTTTGTAGATCAATCAAAATTATATCTATTCTTTATTATTTATCAGTTTTCATTTTTTTATGAGATCGGCGAAAAATATAGTTTTTTGATGTGTCGCAGAATTGTAGCAATTAGGTTTGGTGTATCACGGAATGAAAAAGGTTAAAGATCGCTGCGCTAAACCATGAAATAAATAAAATTCATGTTTGGATAATGTAAGTGGCCTCATGGCTACGGGTGTGAATGATTAAATTTGACCTTTTATCGGTCGGTTTCTATGGATGAATTAAAACAATGTTAAAGAAATTGACACGATTCGTCAATTTCAGAGTAAGACTCATTGATATAAGTTGGCGAACTTGTGTGAACTGATTTGAACAAGCTGAACGTAATGGCAACAAGTTCGTCTCTACAAAAGAAGGGAAATGCATCAAGACGGTGTGGCATATCCAAAACAAATAAAATATTGGGGTGGTGTGGGAGATTAGCATACTGTTTAAGCAAGTGTCCACCATGTACATACACTATTGTAGGAAGTACTCCTATAAACTATAAAAAGAAGTAACATTATTTTCTAAAATACTGATTTAAAAGTGGAAGAAATTTCCTATGCAACTGAAGTTGTTTTTTACGCCGCCTTTATAGTTCAACTCAAAGGCCTTTCTCCTGTGTAAATGTGTACGGTCGAATCCGGGTAAACGCGCACCGCATTTCTGCATAAATCGCGTAAGTGTAAAAAATATTACGCTTAAAAACGTCGCTATCTTTTTAATGTTGTCTGAATTACATATTTTCAACTGCATAAGTGCACGTACTTTAAACTTGTGTTTTTCTTAAGTTTTATGGCATTTCAAATTGATAAATGGACAAAGTAATGTCCAAGATACTCACACTTGTGCTTCCATAAAATTGCTCTAGCACAACCACATCATAACCCCGGCTAACTACGTATGAAGTGAGTCGCATACACACGTGATTCTTGTGTCTTTCCTCCAGTCATTGTTGTGCGAGGAGTTGCCAACTGGAGAATACCCTTACTTGGGAAATATTTTTAAGTTTATAACCATAGCGGGGTTGCTTTGATTATGGCAGATAGAAAAAGAACCCGTTTAAAAAGTTTGATCAAAAGTTGATTTTAAATTCTTTAAAATCTAGCTTAAAGTACGACTAACCAGGGTATCTACGAACCTAGAAAACCTGGAAAAGTCAGGGAAATTTGAAATATAAAGGCGTAAGTCAGGGAAATTTGAAATTCATTGTTATAATAAATAACTTATTAAAATAATTTTCCTGAACCGTGCTTTTCATACCACATTGCCTACTGAAAATTTTGAAAAACTTGTACTTTTGACTAAACTTCTTCCAAAAGTTGCCATTTTGCACCAAAACTAATATAATTTATATAAAATTATTAAGCCCATATATTTCTCAGGAGAAAATGTTTGCCAAATATATAACTAAAACTTGAAAAACAAAAAGTGTTTTTAGCTAAATTATCTAATCTGTAAGGGATTTTGATCATACCAATCTCCTTTGCCTTATATACAGTCATACACATTTTAAATGAAATAGAAGATGAAGCATCAGCTTTGCGATTATATAGTTAAACTCTTTTGTAATGAACTCAAAAAGGGCCGAATGAAAATGTTGCTTTAAATATTTAATTAATGCAAGTTTTTAGTGTAAAGAAATTCATTTTTAATACAGCTTTTGTATTTGTAAATTCACGGTGAGTTATAAATGGCTTTGTGGTTTGCATTAATGGATTTTATGGTCTTGAAACTTATTTTGATTACACAAATTTTAATGCGTTGTGTGTTGTTTACTGTAATTAGTGACTGAAAATCGATTAAGATTTGGTCTAGAAACGTGGAAAAGTCAGGGAAGTTTGAAATAGAATTTGGGTAGACACCCTGTACTGTGCTTCTTGATTTTTTGAATAAAGTAATAGTACTTTATAATTATTAAAATAAATACTATGCATAATTTATAAACGTGGAAATAACGTAGAAAACGCAGTAATGTGTAATTTAATAACAAAAATAAATAGTACTATATAAAAAT
Organism: Dysdera silvatica; assembly: GCA_006491805.2. Classification (NCBI taxonomy): domain Eukaryota; kingdom Metazoa; phylum Arthropoda; class Arachnida; order Araneae; family Dysderidae; genus Dysdera; species Dysdera silvatica. Next base: position 122,622,615 of record QLNU02015360.1, read on the forward strand.
TTAATGAAAAAATACTTTTTGCACATAAGATGTCCGCTTACGTCCATAAGCAGCTTAAACGCACGGGATTTCCTTGGGCGTTAATCCGCACTGCGCGGTTTCGACTGCAGAAATCTTTCATCAAATTCCAAAAATATGCTCACATTCCAAACAGGTGAAAGTTATTACGGTTAATCAATTACCATTATTTGAGAAAGGCTAATTCATCATCGGTTTATTAAAATAAGGGTTGTGCACGTGCATTCTTGATTTCACTGGCATGCCTTTTTTACGTGTTAAAGGGGAAAGGAGTTGGGGGGGGGGGTTACCCCAGAAAAAAAAAAATTAACCCGACATTTCTGGTAGACGAACCGAATAGCCCAAGAGTGTGTGTGGAATGTGTTTCATAGAAGCAGAAGGGGAATAATCAAACCATGGCTATTACTTCTTTTTTTAAATACTTACTATTTTCATTAAATTAGTAATAGAACATAGAGATGAATTTATCTAATGTAAACGTGTATTTAGCAAATAAGTGAGTAGATTGAATCCCTCAGTATTAGCAAAGCTATGTCTAAAGTAAATCACGTAGTTCGGAGGGTAATATACGCTCGATAGTATTTTCAGAGGATGGTGCAAAGCTTGAAAACTACTTCAAACCAATTCCGTGAAATTTACGTTGCCGGATTTTAATTTAGTGTAAATATGTGTACATTTGTGTGTGTATGCGCTATTCCCTGCGCCCTTTCCCTGTATTGGCCCTTGTATTCACAGGGGATTCAGTTTCAAGTATTTCGAGTCCTATACAGAGGACTGTAGAAGGTTCGATTTTACACTGTAACCTTAAAGTAACACATGCGATCTTTATAATAAATAAATACGTTTCACATGAAACGGATAAATTATTATGGTGCAAAGGTCCCGTCCCCCCCCCACACACTCTCTCTCTTTTTACACATACAAAGAGAGTAACTATAATGTGTTTGTTATGTCATTGACTTTATCAATACGTGCATACTTTCCTACTCTGTTTGACGAGCTGCAAATAAAATAGAACCTCCGAATAACGGTCACCCGCGGGACTCTGCAAAGGTGACGGTCCTTCAGAGGTGGCTGTTATTTAGAGGTTCAGTACAAAAGAACAAAATAAATAAAATTAACAATAAAAAATTATAACCATTTCAAATACATTAATCCTCACCTATTTTAATTTATATTAAAAAAATCAGTGATGCGTAATTGTTTTGCTTTTTTTTATGGCAAATGTTCTTGCTAAGGAAATAATAATATTTGTAGTTCTTTTGTGTAACTCGTCATTTTTGTTTAGTTTAAAGTTTTCGGTCTCCCAAAAATTTGCCAAAACATCAGAATATTTTGATGTTAGAATTTTGTGTCAGTTCCACACTCTCTTCCGCGTCCATTTCCTCATCACTTTCTTTCCCTTCCATCATATTTTCTAACAATTCCTGAATAGTATTATGCGTAACAGAAAGTTCTAAATCTTCGTCCACGCAAACAAATTCGCTGGCTTTTATATTTGTTATTTCTGCTAATCTGAGAACGACATCCAACCAATCTCCATCATCATCTCTGTCTATATTTTCAGGTTCATCAAGTGAGAAAAATTCTGCAATTAAAAAATATTTTAATTGCAATATTTTTGATTGAAAGTTGTTTGATCGACAGTTTGAAACCACTATGGGAGCACTTTGTCAAGCACTTCATTTCCGGTCTTCCGATGCCTCGTTTAGCTATTGAAATTCACGCTTCGACGTTTCAGATGATCTTCTCTATTTTTTAAAATCCCATTTATTTAAGACCCCCCCCCCCAATCGTAAAGCGTTGCTAATTTCCGTGCACTTTTGTTCACACGCTTTTTTTTTAGCCTGAAAAACTTTCATTTTCTTCTTTAGACGAATTTTCGTAAAGAACTAATCGTGATTACAAACTGGCGTTCAAATGACGAAGTCAGACACCATTCAATCATAACAACGCATAAAGAACCGGAACCGTCAAAAGTCAATTTCTAGTGGACAGTGATAGTTTGCGCAGACGAAATATTGGGATCGTTGGTCATAAATAGCGACACCGTATTCCCAGAAAAGGGTGTTGCATAATGCAACAAAATGAATATATGTTTCAATGGAGTACTTTGAAAAAAAGTACCGTCAAGTAAATTTTACTTTACATTGTTGGCAATTTGGGTTGAGGTCATATTTGAAAAATTTGAATAATTCTTTTTTCTTCGTGATGCTTAGAGGGTGGATGGTTATTCGGAATTCGTTGTTTGGAGATTAGCAGTACTGTTAACCCTCTAACTGCTTATCCCTCGATTTTCACGGGCAACATGAAAGTAACAAAATTTGCTCAATCCCTCGACTTTCGCGGGTATGAAATTTTTCCATCTTTCATCATCTTTGGTTACAAAAATGTGCTACATATTTTAACTCTCAATTACATGTAGATTTGAAATATTGAATAAAAAGAAATATGCAGTTTTTGAAGAGATTTTGATAAAAAAAGAAAAAGAAAATATTGAGCAGTCAGAGGGTTAATCCTATGGAATGCGTTCTGTTTCATTGATATGTGGCCGATCTTCGGAGGTTACCGTTGTTTAGAGGTGACCGTTAAAGGAGGTTTTGCTGTATATTCAACAAGGGGATTTGATTCTTTAGGTTCTTCTTAGGTTTCTTCTGATTTTATTTCTTAAGCGACACAGGTTTCGATTCCTTGAAAGAACGTGGGTTCTTTCATGATCTTAACTGTAACCGTGCTGTAAAACACAAAGACGCGTCAATTTCAAAACTAGCCAGTCCGTTATTACAGGCACGTCCGTGATCTATGTCTAAGATAACGGCCTTGGGGATCATTGTTTTAGGTTCAATTCCTATTAAACTTATTCGCCTACAAACGTAACATGATTACGTTAAGCCGTCGGTCCCACGCGAGTCTTATCATATCAGTAAACATACCAATAAAAATATTGCCTATTTTAAGGACCGAATGAAATGGGGAAAAAAAAAACTTGCATTACTTTAGACTTGTGGAGATTTCATGCTGCTACAAGATGCCAGTTTCCGACACTTTGGAGCCAATCGATCACTTTCAAATTCCTACTTGTTAAAGCCGGGTCATAAGTACTGTGCATTGTTGGGCACCCAATTTTATGACATCATAAATGGAAATTGAACATTAGCGCCACCAACCCTTATATCTCTGGAAAAGCTCATTATTTCAGTTCATAAACGACGTGAGATGAAATCTTGAAATACAGTATTGTAACAAATTTAATGGAAATGAAAGTTAAAGATATGGGCTACAACCGGTGGCGCGGTAAGGGGCCCCCACTTGCACGGCAAGACACATTGTGTTTTCACGCTATCACATCTGTCGTAAGCTACTTGAAGGCCCCCATAATTTCTGAATTGCTGTGCTCTGGTTACAACTGGTTTACCTTATTTACACTACAAAGTTCGTTTGCCTTTTTTTTGGGGGGGGGGCTGGTACACATAATGTTTTCCTACATATATATATTAAATTTTTTTTGTCCAGTTTGTTCCGGCTAGATGAAGGGGCATAGGGTTGTTGAGTTTTCCAAGGGGGTGCAATTTAGAAAAGGTCGAGAACCATTGATTTAAATAATTCTGGAAATATCGATATACGAAATTCTGGTCCAGTGTGAAATTATATAAACGACACCCCCAATAGAATGGAAAGCCCTACGATGGGTGCAGTCTTAACACGTTCGCCAAGCTTGCGGTAATCCCGCGTTCGACTCCCAACTGTGGAGGGGGGAACCGCTTACGAATTAACTGCTCATCGTAGTCTGGGGGTTGGTTTCCTGTGACTTAAGAGATTCGGTTTCCTCGGAAAACTGTAGGGCCCCGGCTCAACATGACCCTTGCTATCCTTGCGCCGTAAAACTCAACAAACAAATAGGGCGGATAGAGAATTTGCCAAATCCGCGATACCTCGCCAAAATTCATGCGCCAGTGCGTTTTGGTGTGCGATTTCTATGATAAAAATGCTCGCTAAATCTTTTAAAAGTGGTTCAGTCTCAAATAGGCTCACAGCTGGTAAATCATCTTACCGTCTCGCTTCTTTGGGCTTGTAATAAACGATTCGTGTGCTCTGCATTTAAAAATCCAAATTCTTACCGTCTTCAAATATTTAAAGGCTTTCTTACGATGTCTAATCTTGTATAATAAATGAATATCGTTTATTAAGTTCTATCGGTTATACGTGGTTACCCTCCTCCCTGCCTTTCTCAAGAAGATTATAAAATTATATGCGTTGCAAGTTAATTATTTTTTTAGCAAATAAAGCCCCCCACCCCAACTTTCATTTGTTATCCATACCCTATAGAATCCTATACCTTTACCAGCATTTAACGAACTCACAGGCGTAAAGTTTTCAATATTATGAGGGGACTTACCAATAGTAGGTTTTCGTTGATATAAAGTAGAATCTCGATTATTCGAACGTCGCTTAACCGAAATATCCTGCTGTACTTTTATTTATTGGTAGATAGTCGTTCGATACTTTCGGAAAAAAACCAGATATTTATTTTCTAGCATACTCCGGCCTCAAGAGAGGAATCAATATAAGCGGTAAATATCGGACATACATACTGAAAGGAGGTGCCTTGTATATATCGGATATATAAAGAGACATCGAACTATTATCAAAGCAGTGCATTAATATCTTAAGACATGTAGATACACTTCATGACGCTTTTCACTAACCATACAGTAGTTTATTAATTAAACATATTTTTGAATAAACGTTGTAATTTCTTTGCATCTTTACAATGAACATTGAATTTCCGTATTCTCCGAAATTAGATCCGTACCCTTTATTTCAGACAATATTATAAAAAAGAATTATCTTATGTGAAAATGTATGAACTAAAAGTACATTTTAAAAAGATTAAGAAAAAATTAAAAAAAAAAATGAAACTATTAGTGGGTCAAACCCTTATTGAAATTTGGCGGGATGGGGGGGGAGGGGGAGCTTAGACCTTATATAACTGCGCTTATGAACGAACTCCAGTACTAGGCTCCTAAGCGTATTTTTCACAGGCCCGCTTATGTATAAAAAGACGGAAGATTGAATTATCTGTTGGGGAGAGTTCAAGAATTACGTAAGTACCTTTGTGAAGAATGCGGTTTCTGTTGTGTTTATTTTCCTATGTTGGCCAATGTTAATTTTTGCTTACGGAGGGAGGGGGTATAAAATGGCCAAAATATTGCTTACGTAATACTTGAATTTCCCTTGGTATATATGCTTATATGATGATAAAAGCAAAATAAAAATAAAAAACACACATGGATGAAGGAATGGTCGAAAATATATAAACCTTTTTCAACATGAATCTATTAAACACATTAAAAATACAAGAACTTGGGGACTACAGAATTAACTGAGAATGAATCCTAAGACCTATTACAGAATTAATTTTTTTTTTAAGCTTTATTTCAGGCAGAATGTTTACAGATTGTCGATTTTCCATAATATATAATTATGCATAAACAATATATGACAAGAAGTGCGTACAATTTGTAGTTATGTATCTGCCTAGGCAGCAGTGGGTAAAGACTGAGTCTGGCCAAGTCCACGTAAGATTATGTGTTACGTGAGTTTTTTTGTACAGTGGCCGTCGCTCGTTTTAATTCTTAAATCCAAATTTCCTTTTAATTACTGTCTTATAGTAAACACTAACTGTTGTATTAAACATAATTCTTATTATATACAAGTTTAGGGGATTCAAATTATATGTATGCAAGTCAAGTACTGTATTAATAGATTTGTAAGTCTACTTTTGCAGTAGTAAAAATGTTATTTTATCAACTAAATCTTACAACTTAAAAACACTCCAGATACTAGTATATATTTATTTAAATAAGAATAAAAAGTATTAAAGATCGTTCATATATGCATAATAATAAATCATTGTCGTACGTACTGTAGCCTGTTATTCGAGTATAATTATTCGTAGAATTGTCCAGTACAAAACTTAATGTCATTTGAGCTAACGAGTCTGTGATAAGATTGTGCATGCCTGTTTCTAAATCATAAACTCGTCTGTAAACTTTCTCAAATACATCTCTGTATTCAAATCTTTTTTCTGATAATATTCATAGCTCTCCCCCCCCCTCCCGTGAATGTTTTGCTCTAAAAGGATCTTTTTTCTCCAACGTCGTCTATTTTTCCCCCCCAAGTTTTACAAATTTTGCTTTTCAAGCAAACTAAAAATTCGCCTGCTTTGCGCCATGATGCGAATATGGCACTAGCGAAACACTAAACAACTAATTGAAGTTCCAAGACTTTAACCCAAACACATAGACAAAGACATCTTCATATTAATTTCTTAATGAAAGGCTAAAACTTGTTTTGAACTGATTTCACGTCCCTTTGCCCCTTTCGAGAAATTCTCTATTATTCATGAAAGCCCCCATTGTCTTAAAGCGACCACTACCCCAGTCATATGTTCAGAGACAAAATCAAATGTGACAAAACCAATTTTTCAAATAACTTTAGGCAAAGCAATGTTTTTTTGTTTACTTCTCCCGCTTCACTAAGGAGTCAACAAATTTCAGGTAGAAAAACTGATTCTTAAAAGCGGAAATCATGATTCTTTAAAGCGATTGTTTTAGCACGATAAGTCCGAGTTTGTGTTTGTTTCAGTCGTTTTGATTCTTATAACCACTGATTCTTAAAAACGGCGGGCACTGTATTTCAATTGATGTTATTAATTTTTATTGAATTTTGAGAATAAACATCAATGATTTACACCTTTCTTTCCTTTTTCTCTTTTCTTTCCTTTTATTTTCCCTTTTCTTTCCTTTTATTTTTTTTTTACTTACGATTCTGTATAGATTTGTCCAATGCCGTGTAAGACATCAATGAGAAATACAACCGTTTCCCTACATAGGCCTAACTATTACATTTACAGAATATATCAGTGGTGAGAACAGGTTGATTTTAGGTATTCTATATGACAGCGGAAAAGTTTTCTAAAAGTAGAAAATGAGTTAGCAGATTGCAGTGATGACGGAGACATGTTCCATACCTCGGCTCTCGCACTTCCAATTCGTCTGCTTTTAGTTTTTGTTCTAGAAAATTAAATTTCAAGTTTATGGATAGATGATGTTGGGGAATGATGTTGAGGCAATTGTAAATCTATTGGATGAGGAGCTGCATTGCTCTTTAAGCAATTAAAAATTAGTAAGGTTAATTTATAATTTAGGAAATTAATAAAGGGAAGTATGTTGTATCTTCTCATAATTTCTGGATTATAGGTCCATACGTGGACGATTTTATCAGTCTTATGCACGTATCTCTGCCGCAAGGTCAGTATTCTTTTCTGGTTTGATTCCGTGGTTAATCCCCAGACTAGTAGATAGTTAATAAAGGTGAGAGAAAAGAAATGAATAATAGAGATTTAATAATTAATCAGCGCGTTAATAAGGAGAAAGTAACTAATACTGGGAATAATTCCAGTATGGCTATAAATCCTTGAACAGAGAAGATCAACGTAAATATCTCATTTTAGGTTGAATTAACTTTATTCCTGGAAAGTTTGTTTCAAAAGATAAAGGGCCAATGTCATTATTAATTTTGACCTCGGTAAAACAGTTGTTTTAATAAATAAATAATAATTTTAATAAATAATAAATAAGCCCCTCAGTAAAACATTTTTTTAATAAATACAAAAAGGTGCAGTGTTTTCATAATCAGTAGATTGACATGTGATAGATTGCACATGCCTGTAATGGTACAGACTTTTGAAATTTTATCCTTGTTTTGCAATATAAAATATTTATGAAGAAAGCACATTGCTTTTGTATGCGTTTTCACGTAGGCGAAATTTTGCTAACAATAGAAACCCAATATTTCTTGGCTAATGAAAAATGCTGTAGCAGTATATATTATTACATGGTTCACTAGCAACGAGATACTTTGAGACTCGTGAAAGCTGAATTGAAAATATAATAGAAAACATAGAAAAACATGGTTTTCACATTAAAGCTATGAGCTTTAGCTGAACTAAATTATTATTATTATTTATTTCTATAAGACTGATTTTGATTTATAGTAAGCTCATTTAACTCTTACGAGTTTAGAATTGATGACATTCTTCAGACCAGATTCGAATCACCGATCTTAAACCTGCCGCCTTGATACTCTACCAAATGAGCTACGAACCATGAGCAGCGCTTAAAAATAAATACTATTAATGCCATTCCTCCAATCTTTCATTTTTATGGGATATAGACAATATTTGTGTACACTATATTGTATTTACTTACAGATGCTTATTTATTCTTATTACAATAGATGTGTGGAAAGCACATGACGAGATCTTCATCCAGCAGGAAAAAGATAATGGTTGAATATGATAGTGCTGGTGACTACATATATATCTTAATCATCGTGATGAGTAAAATACATGCACTTATATATATGTGACGTGGACGTGAATTGCTCAGGATAGACTTGTATTGCATAGACTTGGAAAGCATTTGGAGAGACCTTCAACCAACAGTGGATAGATAATGGTTGAATATGATGATGATATATATATATATATATATTATTGTGTGTGTGTGTGTAACATATGTGGAAAAATATATAAATGCCCCCCCCTCCTTGTGTGTGGATATATAAACCTTAATGAGAGACAAGTTGAGAGTAGACAGTAGGTCAGTTGGTAGAGCATCTTTCATATAATACAGGGGTCTTCAACATTTTTCAGTCCAAGGGCCA
>QLNU02015360.1:122640122-122656408 GCA_006491805.2 Dysdera silvatica
TGTCGATAGTGCGAAACATCACGAAGTGTCAAATCAATAAGATATTACGATATAACTATATTGTATGTTTGATATAATAAGATATTAACTACTTTGGGGTATACTAGAAAACAAATACTGATATTTTTGCCCAAAACAATGGACGATTGTCTATTAAAAAAAATGCAACAGGCCATTTCGATTAGGTGCAGTTCGGATTATCGGGGTTCTACGTACTGTACGTGGAGGGCTTAATTAGTGTTTAGACAAAAGGACTCAGTGAACTGTGTTTGAAGCTTAAACCACAATATCTCTATATATACACAATAATTTAGAATATAATATAAAGATATATATTTTCTTTTAAGTAACAAAATAAATTACGTCTCTTAGAGTACGGTTCCCATACGATATATCTGAGAGCGATTTGATAGACGTAGGGGATTTTTTGGGTTTAATTTTATATGAGCATAAGGGCTATTGTGATCGTCCCCACGACATGGCAGAGGAATGATGATGATGATATTAATATCTCGGAAGGAGGCACGCCAATGTTTGAAGTTGTAGACGCATTTGTCAAAATATTTATCAACCTCCACTCCTATATACACGTTTATTAGCTCGAGGTGAGTTCATTGACGACTGACCATTTGCTTCGATATAAATGGGATTAAATTATTTTTATCAGTGTCTCATGGGTGCTGCTTTGTATTTAAAATTTAGCGTTTATATTCACAGATTACTATGCTACAAATGGTAACTTTTAAAGCGCTTTTAAGATTTGTCTTCTTTGTAAAATGCCCCTTTTCCTTATTGCAAACTTCATTTTTTCGCCTTTCAACAATGCGCATTAGTCAAAGAAAGTTGAAGGTAATTTTTTTAATTTTGGTGATTAACAATCATAATATAACCAATCAATACAGGATACCTCAGTGACTTTGTGATACCAAGTCACATACTTTAAAACATCATCTAGGTTGTTGCTGTAATGAGGGACAACCCACTATGCTACTGAATTAAAGAACACTAAATTTTGTATTTAAAAAAAAGTGCTCGTATCTTGTACAGATCACGTACATCGATCTTTTCGATGTATTTTCATGTGTAAGTGAAAGATATTACTAAAAAAGTACACGTGGTGGAAATAGTAACGGGGTTTTTCCCTTCGGGGTGTGGCAATAATATTGCTTTATAAGTCGTAAATATCAAAATGAGAGTTGTTCCAAATTATATTAATTGCCAAAATGGACGGTACTCACAATCGCATTTTTAGTATTTCCGCACAATGCAATCATCGTACTTCTGTCAGTTTCTGCCATCTTTTTTTAATACACCGCATGCATTAAAGAAGACGTACATTTCAATACATTTACAAAGCACTATACAATTATAATTAATTATTACTAATTTTTAATTTCTGTTAGTTTACATCGTATAATTTACATGCGTTAAAAGTAATTGACCACTTCGAAAATAGTTAACTTTTTCAAATATCTTGTTTGGCGCAGAATGACCCTGCTGTCCTTGCACCATAAATATACAACCAATCATTTTTCGAATACATTTAGACCTCGGCTGTTTGTCCAGGATGCTTTCCTCGTAGATGAAGAGTATGCGAGATCATTACATACACAACGCTGTTGAATATATTACAATAATATAACTTAAAATTGCGTTGAAGCAAATCAATGTTATTACATGACCTGAGTATTATTAAACTTTTAGTTGATGGATTATCATTATCCTCATACTGAACCATTATCTACGCTGCTGGATGAGCGTCTCTCCAAGTGCTTTCCACACGTCTATCCGCAACAATTCGTTTCTATATCACACTAATCTGTTTTCATATTTCATTCACTTATCTAGTGCATTCGTTGCTCTTCTGCTGTTTTAACCAGTGTTTTACTTGTAAATGAATTTCTTCCTTCTCTCTCTCTCTGGTATCTTGCATTTTATTTTCATTAAAAATAGATTTCGTAAATGAAAGGCGAGTAAGTGTTTAAAATTAAAATTTCACCATATGCAAGATAAACGAGAATTGCGGTTTATTTGTACCTGGTAATGGATATTCCTCTAGGTGAAAAATGCAAGATCGAGGAGGTGGGGCTCGAAATAAGCTTGAATGTCATTGGTGTGTAATTCGTCACGGCTTAGCATAATTATGACCCCTTCCGTTTCATCTTTTGTAGATTAAATGACGAAATTGATTTTGAAAAATCGAACTGAACGAGTACATTTCACGCATTCTTGATATATTAAAACACTCCTTAATGGACACCTCTGTTTAACGGACAAGTTTCCATTTCTCCATCACCAAACCCTGCTTTGATCTTCTAACCCTCTCAAACAGAGGACAGATACTCACACAAGTTCCTAGTTGGCCGTTTTTCAGAGGTTTTACTGTATAGATATGCCTTTTTCCTGGAAAGGAAAGGTGTGTGTACTTAGTTTGATAAAGAGAAAGCATCATCGTATTTCGTATTGTCACTGTTGCCAACTTTGGGGTGATAAATTTTCATCCGGCGTCCAAATATATTCTGTAAATCTCAACTTATTTTTCAATTTGAGTAGGTATCTTTAGGCCTTTGTTTACTCATACCTTTTGTTTTTGTGGTAAGTAGAAAATTCGTCCGTGAATAGGCTCTGCCGCATATTGTGTGCATTATTACTTCCATGAATTTTTTCCGGCATTGTTTGGCATCGTAATTTTATCGCAAATTACGAGTTATGGATGAAAATTGTTAAACTCATCTTTTCTTTGTCTTCACGCGGTTGACATAAAACCTGGAAGTGTGTTGGAAACGGGTTTGTGTCCTCACTTAAAATACTTCCGCCAGGCCACGGACTGGATTATGTCAGTTGGCAAAATCCTTAATTAAATACTGCGTAATGTAGTGTACTCTAGCACACAACAATTTTTATAACAAGAGAAATTGACAATGATTTACAATTTGTATTTTCTCCGAATTGTAGTCCGACCCTTGAATAATATTGCGATAAACCCGTGGGTTATTGTTTCGTTGGCAATGGTAAAGTGCACTCTGTCCTCCGTAGGGGGGGACTTTCCACGAATCACTGAAAAAAGCGCCACGGGAAAAAGGGCCTGGAAAAAAGCGTCGACGGAAAAAAGGGCCGAGGAAAAATGCGCCGCGGAAAAAAGGACCGACGAAAGATTGGACGCATGTGATATGATAGTGCGATCATGATTGTAGTACCAGCATAAAGGCTTATAATGCGAGTGTTAGGCCTAACAAAAAGCAATGTGTAAGCGAGCATACATATGTGTGTGACATGTAAAAAATATAATGTTAGTTAGTGGCATTCTTTCTCGTTTTCAACTCATAGTAACTTACTATAGGTGTAAAAACAATGGAACGGACTCCAGGATAGGGGGGGCAGACATGGTTTCCAGCCCGTTCGTTTTCCAATTGGCACCCCCCACCCCTATCAACGTTCTGCGCACGACTATGTATATTGGGCCAGAGCTGAGCAAAATACATAGAAATATGTATTTTCGATACAAAATACAAAATGTATTTTAAAATACTTTTCGAAAATACAAATTACATTTCACAAAGGGCTTTTTTACTTGTCGTTAATGCATTCGGGCAGCCTGTTAGGCTTAATAATGACCAGATATACAGTGTATATCGTGGCGAATCAAAATATGAGCATTCTGAGAAAAGAAACACTAACAACAGGGCGATTTGAGTTTGTAATGAGGGAGGGAGAGCAAAGAGCCCCTTGATCTAACAAGGATTTAAAAGCAAAATACCTAAGTTTTTTCCCTACTCGTTAATAGTAAAAAAATTAATTAATTAGAAAAAATAATCATCGTTGGGGTGGATCAGGAGACCGCCTAAGGCGGCAAAATGGCGTAAAAAATTAATTTTTAATCAAACAAAGAAAAAATTGAGCAAATGAGGAGAAAAAATGAAAAAGAGGAAAAATTAAAACGTACAATATTTTTTTTTCTAGTTAGTCAAGACACCGCGGGCTAAACGGAGGGACCCTGGTTCGAATCCAGGATGGGGAAAGCGTCTCTTTTTCTCCAAAATTACATAAGCTCTAGTTTGAGCTAATTAATACGTGGGTGGCAAAAATTATTGTATAATAAATTCCCCCACGAAAAACTCACAAAAATCTCGCCCCGGAGGCTTTCTTGTGTTGACCATATTTGGCAATTGTGTTATCCCTGTGAAGGGTAATAATATCTTACATTACAGTGTATGTAAAATCACAATTTCAGATTATTGGGGGCTTGGACCCCACCGGCCCATATAACTCTACGCCTATGATTGTTGTACCGCTGGACGTTGGTGGTGATAGTTGAGAGGGAGGGAGATATAGGCAAAAGAGAGTGATTTGGTAGTAAAAGGGTAGGGACGGTATTTTTTAATTCTCGCCTAGAGCGACAAAACACTTAGAAACGGCTCTGCGCCCGCTAAAACCACTTAACACTCCTTTCCGCCAGCCCAATATCGAAACACTTCCCCCACGCATGTACATTGTATTTTAAGAAAATACTGATATACTTAAAAAAATTAAATGTTAAATGGTTTTGAAGTAAGATGCATTTAATGTCAGTATATTCAAATGTATTTAAAATCGCCTTGTTTTAATTTGTGCAATTTTTCAACAGCAGTATTGAAATCTACATTAAGATCTTTCTCAAACAGTAGCGTAGCAATTCAAACACATGGGGGACATTCAAGTGGCTTTAATGACGATTATGTGATGCGGCCTTAGAGGAAATAACGTGGTTTGATATCCACAATGCGGGGTTTGAACTCCCTTAGCCCATCCCTTGCCTACTCCATTGGTCTCAATTGATACTATTGCCAGGTTACTTAGTATTTCTTGACTCATTGCACATCTTCGATAGGTTTTAATTAATTTCAGTTTTGAAAACCAAATGTAATTGTTTTCGAATATGGGCAATTGAAAGGACTATTTTTAATAATCAAAATGCCAATATATTTATTAATTTTTTATAACTACTATAGGCAATTGGTAATCGATTAAAATGCACTAAATAAGCAAATAAATAGATTATATTCACTAGGTTTATTTTAATGAGGATATGCTATGAACATCGCTACCCCTTGGATATACATATATGATGTTAACCATACAACGTTTCTCAAAAAATTTAGCTACATGGTTTTTATTTATTTACAATTTTTAATTAGTTAAAAGCAGTTATTGAAAAAACACAACAATTTTTGATCTTTTCAGAATAAAAATGTTCACCGATTAATGACGATAACAATTTACTCTCATTCATGACGAATTTTTAAAAATTAAAAAAAAAAAAAAATCACATTTGTATAAAAATTAAATTACGAAAATGATGGTACGTATTAGGGTGCTCAATGCAATTTTTAAACTGCTTAAAAATATTTGTAAAAATACATACAGTCAAACCAGAGGAGGACTGAATCTTCTTAAAGGGCGCACACCTTAGATTTTCGGAGGGCGCGAGTCCTATCGCCCATGTGGGTGCACTGGCCCTGTCCGCCCCTGACGACAAATAGAAAAAGCGACTCAAAGGATATCAGCAAAGTAGAGATTATGTCGAGAACTTGTTTGAGAGTTAAATGAAGAGAAAGTTTATTAGAAAATTCTAAATTATTTTATTTTTATTTATTTTATTAAAGGACGTGACTCAAACACATTTTTTATATTGATCCAAAACTTATTCACATTATCTTGCTTTGTTCTGCAGAAGGAGTGTTTTTCACCAATCTCATTCTCACCTAAGACTCAAAGGGGTAACTAGGAGAGAAATTTCGACTTAGAGGCGGTTCTGCGGTGGCGCAGTGTGGTAACGCGTTCGCCTAGTACGCCGTTAATCCGGGTTCGACTCCCAACAGTGTACAAAGAACGCTTACTCAGAGATCTCATAAAAAGATCGCACTGCTCACTGTAGTCCGGGGTTTGGTTCCCTAGGCCATAAGAGGTTCGGATTCCTCGGAAAACAGTAGGTCCCGGCGCAGCATGACCACTGGAAGTGGAGCCGTAAAACAAGCAAACAAACTAAACTAAACTCGACTTAGGGCTTGAAAAAGCTACGCATAAACGAAGCAAATAAGAATTGAGCCATATAAAAGAAATATTTTACTATTAAAATATATAGGAATGAATCGGGGCATAAGCAAAACGACGTATATCTTTTTGGGTCTAACGTTCGCATTATTCTGCTAGGCCTAACGCTGGCACTATAATCACGATCGCACTATCATTTCACATGCATCCGATCTTTCCGCGGCCCTTCTTTCCACGGCCCATTTTTCCATCGGCCCTTTTTTCGTTCGGCGCATTTTTCCAGGCCCTTTTTCCCGTGGCGCTTTTTTCCGCGGCTCATTTTTCTGTTTACCACTTTCCACAGATTAATCAGTGCAAGATTTATATCTTACAGCACGTGTCGCGCTTACGGCATGAGTTGGGATGGAAACTGCATTGCATTGTGTTTGTCGCTTGATTCTTGTTTTTCCTTCTTTCCCCCTCCTCCACCATTTTTGTTACTCTTTTGCTTACAATTAAGTTCGTCGGACCTTATATTAATGACTAATTACTAAAAATTGCTTCTTCTATTCGTTATCTTTGTATCGAATCTTCTTACTGTCTTTCTTCCTGTAAACGTGATAGTTCATCATTTTCACACTCGTGAAGGCAACGGAGCGACCAACGTGTGTTTATTTAGCAAAATGACATTAAAACTTGTTGATCAATGCAAAATTACCAGGGAATTTGAATTCGCCTCCCTAAAAGTCAGGGAAAATTATATATATTTTTTTTTTTTGGTCAAATCTGGAGAAAAGTCCGAGAAAACCATCTTAACTTCTGTTTTGAATAATTAAATCTTTCACTAACGTGAAACTACTTTCTCGGCAACCAAAATTTAGTTGAAAGTTGGTTGTGATTGATTGGATAGGGAATTTTGTGGGGAAAAAGTCAGGGATTTTTTTTTTCCCCAGTGTGAATGGGAGCTCTGAATGTTGCTCTTGCTTTTGGGAAAAAAGAAGGAAGTAATGAAGAGGTACCATCCATGGGCAAGGAAATAGTGGGTATAATAATTAGACATAGCACTACGCCTAATACAAAAGAGTGTTTAAATACTCACTCATATAAATGGGTTTTATGACAAATAATGGCGAATAATGTGGTGAGGGATACGAAGAGGCCAAAATCTGTGAACGTAGTTATTCGACCTATTTGTGTAGCGTTTAGATTTTGTCCTAAAATCATATTTTATTTCTTAAGTTTTATATTTCCAACGCATTTTTTTACTTTCTATAATGTATAAAAAAAAAAAAGTCTGACAAGAATGACATGTTATGATTTATTTATAAGCAGTCGGTTAATATTGTCCTGCTTATGAAGGAGAAAGCGATCGTAAAAGTTTCGCAAAAAGGTCGTCCATAAGAGGGGCCCCAGGACTTCTTTAAAAAAGGGTGGGCGGAGGAGGAAAGAGGACTTGAAAAAATAGAGAAGTGCGGGTCGTAACCCCGTTCGGGGAAAAGAAATACCAAGAGGGTACAGTTTCTCGAGTTACACGGACGGTCCCACCCGGTTTCCCTCCTGGGTACTATTAACTGTGTACATTTGGGAGTGAGGTTTCAAACGGAAGCAGGGGGGACCCCTGCTGAGGTAGTAAAAATTTTGGACGGGCGCAATCCCAAGAAAATTTCCCGTATTTCTTTCTCCAGTTTTCCCCTGCTGGCATCTGAAAATCAAGCCTGGACATCGGCAATATCCGGGGTCAGGAGAGTAACCACTAACGGTTACTTTTGTAAACTGACCTTGCGCCATAAAAATACAACCAACCACTTCCGTAAACTTTGAATTTACATCCTTCTTTCCATCTCTCCCGTTTTTTCCTCAACGAGAGACATCATCTCTCATTGAAGCAACGCACCTTGACCCATGGCCAGTCAAGTAACTGCACACTTCTCAATTTCCGTCGTGTCACGAAATGGATGTTCGGGATGTGGTTGCACGTCTTCATATCATCTGGGACAGCCACCACAGCCCTATACGTATTCGAGATAGCCCATAGTTGTGCCCAGATTTATTGTCCACTTGCTCCTCAACCCGATAAGCAAGAGAGAATTCCTCACCACCCATGAACGGAAATTCAGAGAGCGATATTTAGCTCTTCCTTGGTGGGCAGCAGACATTGAAGTGCCACATGTGTTGCCGTTTAGTATGAATCTTCTCTAGTTGCCATATAGGCGTGTTGTCAAATCCTGATCAGCCATGAAAAACATTCCGTGTGAGCCTTTCCTTGTAAACGTGTTTCAGCTTTTACGTATTCAAAGGAGGTCCTCTCTTGCTTTGGTTCTCAATCCTATCTCGGAAACTTTATCACGGGAAGCCATCGTTGTCTTTGCTTACCTTCGTGCATAGGGTTATTAATCTTATTACTAACAATGGAACTTAATCTTGTAGCGTAAATGCAAAGTACCCCTCTTCTCCAGTTGCCAGTACTCCGGGTTGTTAGCTATTAACCATCCCTTAATTTGCTTAAAACGACTCATCAATGACAGGAAGCAATATTGTATTCTATTATTTGCATGTCGTTGTTTTTCTGGATGATTGAGTTTGAATTTTGTCGCACACAGAATTCTTGGGAAGCATAAATAACGTGGAGACATCCTAGTAGGCATTTTCAACTTTTCTTAAAACCTTTCTGAATTTAATTTTTCTGTTAAAAAAAACAAAACAAACTCGTTAATGGTCTGTAAAAATTATGTCTGGTTCTCAAAAACGCTGTTGATTATCTAGATCAGCAGTTCTTCAACTGTGGTTCGTGAGACCTTCCCAGTGTTCCACAAAGGATGTGTTCACCCACAAAATGTTCCACAAAGGTTCAGAAAAATACTAACGAGAGAACCACTTTTGTGGAAGCTCGCACTTTGAGACAAGACTTATCACAAATGATAGTACCCAAGCTCCTTATTAAGAATATGAAATCAGCATTTTGTGAATAGCATATAAATGTTTTTTATTAATATTCAAAGTCCAAATATCGCACTTTTTAGATAAAATTTGATATTTTTTATTCGCACTGTATATAAAGATAATAACTTTTAAATTTAATTAGAATACAAAGGGTGATTGCATTTAACGGATAAAATTTTAAAATTAGACAAAAGGCTATTTGGAGTATTTTAAAAAATACTAAGAATAAATTATGAGGGGACGAAAAATTCCTTCCTTAAATGGTGAAAATTAGTGATGAAACACTAGAAATAAATATGTATGATGCAAATTCCGGGCTTTAAACTTTGAGTTAATTCTTGGGGGTCCGCAAGTGCAAATGATCTCTGAAGGGGTGGTCCGCGGTCTAGGAAAGTTAAAGAACCGCTGATCTAGACCAATGGTTCCCAAACTTCTTGTCCCACGGAGCCCTTTTTAAGTAAAAATCTGGTTGCGGAGCATTTTTTAAGAAAATTTTGATCGCGGAACCTTCACCCTTTTTCACTTTTAATATGTGTTCTCTATGTATGATATGTAAGTTAGTAATAATTACAAAATCTAAAAACTTATGAGAGGGGGTGTTTAGTTTTTATAATTCGCCATTGTCTGGTTTTATTGAGGATTGCTGCAAATGAGGGTCAGGTTCAGCTTTGAGGCAGCTTCTGTCTTTGGTTTTAGTTAATGCAAAGGCAGGAAAAATCCGGATTCACACAAGTAACTCGTAGCAAATGAGAGAAGAAATGCTTTTGATTTATCGGACAGTAGTTTACATTCGTTCTTTAAACTTAACCGAAATTCAGAACACGATTTACTTGTTTCGAAGTCCCGTCTGACATAATGTCTATGAGGCATTCATAATCAGTTGATGTCGGGCAGGTTGGTTTTGAGGTAAGATCGCATGGATTCATCACCCAGTTATACTCCTTCAGGTACTTTCCGGATCGTCGACTGATTTTTCTTTTTAATATGTTTGAAATATGGCATTTAGATAATAATGTATTAAAATCGTAATGTGATGGAAGATAATTTTCCAAAACTTAGGATCATCCAATTATTTTTTACTGGACAAAGTGATTATTTTTTCTGGAAGTGTCCTTGTATTTTCAATGCGTCCGCAGAACACAATTTGGGAACTTCTGAATCTAGACGAGGTATCTGATTGGTAGAGCATTTCTTCCAAAGTCTGCTCGCAGCACAAAACAGATTAAACGATATTTCCATATCGTTAGTCATAGTAAGATCGATTAAACTATCGATAAGCGGAATTTATCGTAAAATTCTAGTTAACCATGCATAGATTTTTAAGTATTCTTTTAGCGAATCTAATAAGTCATGGATCGTTCGAAAGGTTGGATTAAAGAGTGCGTATTAAAGGGGATTTTCTATTTTGAAGCAGCAATCGTAAGTAAAGTTAATTTTTGCTCTCTTATATCTCGTTATATATTGAAGTACCACAAACTCGATCCTCGGATAGCTAAACTCCTTTTAAGATTTTGTCTGGTCTACTTCAGCCCCCTGCTCATCCGTAATTTCTTAATTTTGCTACGTACCTGCTTGTGACGTACGAAACCTCGTGTCATAGGAAAAAGCAAGCCTTACTTACACTACATAAACAGGATATTATTTTCAGTTTGATGATGCTACACAATTGGAAAATTAAACGGTGTACTTAAATTTATGAAGCCTTTTTGACACCTCTTATAATTAAAGAAAATAAAGTAATATGAAGCCCGAAAATCTTTATTTTATGTTTTATAAAAAATAATTTGCTTCCAGATTTTGTTTCTCAACCGTTGAAGCGATATATAACTAGCAGCCACGTTTTTGGCTGTGATGATTGATTCTTTGGCGTGTGTCATTTTTTTACCTAGTAGCAACCTTACAGACAGAAATTTAGGGGCAAAGTTTATTACTCTTTCGTTGAGGAGGAAGGGCGTATTATTTATTGATAAAAACATTCCTTTTTCCCTTTCAAGTGCATTTCCCCTCATTTACTGTGCTAGAAATTCAACATAGAAAAGCATCTTTTATTCTCTATTTCATGTTGATTTGGTTAGCTTAGATTGCACTTCACGCGAATGCCGTCTACAATTTTACAGATGGGGTAGTAGATGCGCGTACGATGTATTCTGAAATTATTTTTGAATGCTGGTCCAAAGAAACCAAGCTGAAAAATTCGTAGTGGATTGGAAAGGAAAGCTAAAAAAATAAAAATAAAAACCGACATCTACCTGCGAATAGGATGACCTCACTACCCCTCTTGCTTCCTCTGATGAATAAGCAAAAACTATGCTCCGATGCATTAGGAGTTGATGGCGGAGTCGGCCAGCCTTTTATAACCGCCCAATGGGACCCAGGGTCCAAGATCCGCTCGCTACCCTTGGGAGCTGGACAGCACTCCTTATGCTTCCCCCTTTCTCTTTCAAAAGCCATCCATCCCTTGCAAATGCGATTAGTCGTTATAATCCGTGTCATTCGAATGAGAAAAGCTATAGGAGGCTCTGTCCTTACAAATAAGATTTTCTAGTATTAGGATGTTCTTCTTCCTTTTTATGTTAAGGCAGCCCCGTTCGGCTCCAACGGATCGTTCATAAAACAGAACTTATGCCTGGACGAATTTTAAAGCTGTCCTGTCCCATCGATCTTTTTAACGGGGTTAAAGGCCTGGTCTTTTAAAACAAGTGGGGGTCTTCGTTCGTGTTCAACCCAAATCCATTTGATGAAACCTCTAAACCATCCTTGAATTCATTATTCATTTCGCTGAGCTTTACATGGAATATCCATCATCATGTTATTTCGGAAAACCGTAGCAACGCAGGTAGAAGTTGTAGGAAGGTACGCCACCGCATTGCTACGCATAAAGACGCTACAGTCCTTACTTTACGATATCTATTTTCTTTGGCGGGTGGGGGTGCGCAATATTGTCCTATAAATAGCATTTATAAGAAATTTCAATTGTACGCCATTGTTTAAAACAGCATCCGGTGTTCGGGTGGGAACAAAAATGAAAAATCATTTTTTGGCATTGTTTTTTAAATTTTTAGATAAATCTTTGTTTTAAATATGAACGTTCATTTTATGTTTAAAAATTATTTATTTTATATTTAGTTTATTATATTACTAAATCATATTTTTTATCCATTATCCATCATTTTATTCATTATATATTTAAAAATTAAAACCCGCCAGAAAGGTATATGTTAAAATTTTCGCTTAAAAGTATACTTTTATAAGTAACAATATACGTTACAGTTAAAAATATGCGTTAGAGAAAAATAACACATTAGTAAATCAGAGTAAGTAAATTCTTTGAAATTTTAACGTCTGCTCAAGGTCCTTCACAGAGCTCCATAAGTAATAGGTTGTTTCTGTCAGAGCTGGGCAAAATACTTGAGAATATGTATTTTCGATACAAAATACATAGAAATATGTATTTTCGATACAAAATGCAAAATGTATTTTAAAATACTTTTCGAAAATACAAAATACATTTGCCAAAGGTCTTTTTTACTTGTCGTTAATGCACTTGGTCAGACTAAGTTTGCCTTAATAATTTCATCATCTTAACTATATCATCATAATTTCATAGTAATATATAATCGCATAATTCCATAATATGTCAACATAATTTCATATGTCACAATCATTTCATATTGTTTGTGAATCCACATTTACAATTGCAAAAATATTTGATAAGAAATGAAATCGATTTCTTTCGTTCTTGCCGCCATAAGACCAGTGCCGTATTTCCTTCCCAATAGGCCAGTGGAGGCTCGTGGCTTCAAAAACGGGTGAAGCGGCGAGCCCCTCCTCCACCCCCCAAAGAAACACGAAAAGTGGCCAATAAATTTCCGTTTCCTAGCAAAATAATTGTATTTATTATATATAATATAAAAATATGTATGTATTTAAATTAAATAATTCAATTATTTACACATAATAGACCTTTAAATACAAAAACTGCGCATGCACTAGTAATTGTATGAAATTTAAATATTATCAAAACGTATAAAATTATTCATATACATAAAATTGTTAAAATGTCAACAATAAAAACGTTTTAATTTAAAATTTTAATAATCTGCCATGTATAATATTCCAAATATTCACAATATGTATATACCGGACCTGATATGGTACTACATGTTGTACAAACAGAGATAATATGTGGAGACAACAAACAAAATAAAAATATGCAATATATGCTTACCCAGTCTTTATTTTTTGAATATAAGTTCGATTCTTTTAGACTTGCAAACTTGTCGATGATGTGAAAAAATGGTTGAGTTTCTATTAACTCTTTTAGTAGTTCCTTTTCAATTGAAATTTTTAACAAGTTTCTAAGTCTGTCTTCTAACATCGTATTACGTAGACTGATTTTGATTCTGTTTAAGCAAGAAAAACTCCGTTCTACGGAAACACTAGTGGACGGAATAGTCACTATTAAGCAAAAAAGTTTATAAGCTTCTTTAAAAATGTATCTGTTTTCTGTTAAAATTTCCATGAATGTTTGTAATTTCATATCTCTATACTGCTTATCCAGATATATGTGTTTTAATTCATTTTTCAATCTTTGGAAGTCAGTAAATATATTGGGGTAGTACACATTTAAATTATTTATTGTTTTTGTAAGAAATTTATTGGAATACTCTACAAATTTTGAAGTATCCATTAATGTAATAAAATGAAGCTTTTCCATATCTTGAAAACGTGTAGTAATTTGTAAAGAAATAGTATCTAATATTTCATAAAATATGAATTTTATATTTTGCAAGAACTTTATTTTGTGTGAGCGTCACTTTTTTTTTGTCCCTCACGGTGTTCAATTGGAACTGTTGTTTTCGAAATCACTAATTCGAAAATTTCTATGAACGTATCCTCATTTAGTTTGCTGTTTAAGACCATTTGCGTATTTTTAATTTGTGAGATGCAAAAATTAATGTCAAATGACTTATTTTGTAGTACATTGAAGAGAACATCCGTAAGTCCAAAAATATGGTTAAAAACAACAACCAAAAGTGAAAATTCAAAGTCGTTAAATATATTTAAATAGCCGACACTCTGCCTAAGCGAAGTTTGATCGGAGGTTGGATCGTTCATAATCTCAGTAAATACTTCTTTTAAAGAATCCCATTCTTTATTTATAACACTCAACATTTTAGAGTTTGATGTCCATCGCGTAATAACAGAAGTAGGAATTCGTCTTCCGACGACTGTATCGACCACGTGAGTTCGTTTGGCAGAATGATGAAAAAATGCAGGTATGCCGCTTACAGTTGCAAAAAATATGCGACACTGTGAAATGCTGTTGCAGCTTTGTTGTAGCACTAAATTCAGACGATGTGCCAAACAATTAATAAAAACTGCCTGTGACGCTACTTCTTTAATTTTGGACTGAAGACCATTTAAGTGCCCTGACATTACGCTTGCCCCATCAAAACATTCTCCTATAAGTTTTGATTTATAGTTAAATTTTTCGAGGCATCTTGATACAAGGTTAAACAATGCTTCGGCAGTCCGATTGGAACTGACGTCATAAAATCCCAAAAATCTTTCCACTAAATTTTCACCAGCAATAACATACCTAATTATGATACTACATTGAGATTTTTGGACAATATCTGTGGAATCGTCTACTTGTATAGAAAAAAATGCAATCCTTTATTTCTTTTTCGATATGTTCATTGATATATTGCCAAATGCAGTCAATTATTTCATTCTGAATAGTCTTAGAATTGCCGGCAAACATGGGTGTGATTTTTCAAAAGTGCTCATGAATGTCCACAGGGCTTATCGAAATGCAGTTTTCTAACAATTCTTTAAAATTACCATGATTAGTGGAGGTTACATCTTTGTGATGACCATGAAATGCTAATTCTTGCTTCCCCAAGTAAAGAACAGCACGAATGGGCGGGCAATTGAATGAAACGTCTATTAAGCTGCACATTCTCGTTGAAGCGTTTAATATATATTGCCTAAAGTATTCTTTTAAAGCATCCTCGGTACCACTTAAATTTTTCTTTAGATTTGAAAAACATAATGTACAATCCACATGGTAAAAAAACCTTCATGTTTGTGAAGAGCACGGGTAACGTTACCAAAATCATTGAAACCACTCTTATTCCACACATTTGATTTAACACCAATGATTAAACATGGCATACAAAAAAGTTTATTTAAATAATAACTCCCACACAGCCATTCAAACTCCGAATATCACGAAATCTTAAAATGCCGATTATATACTTTGTCCTTTTTTTTTTTTTTGCAACTTTATTTACATTTAACATAGGAATGGGCTTTTCCTTACTTAAAAAATCTTTTTTATCATCGTTATTCCAACTGGAGAATGGGGTTTCTAATAAAATACATACCTGGTCATTTAAGGGAAACGTCATATTGTAAAGGAACCTATTAGGTTTAACCTAACGAATCAAGTAACGGAAATATTGATTTCCTAGGCGGTTTGAGAACTTGTAGCATAGTGCGCATATCTGAACTTTGGACCATATAAAAGATGGACACAGCAGTGTCCCCAGTTTAACGGCTGCTCTTCGAGCGGCTCCACATCACGTGACGTTAAACGTAATTCATTGGCGACGTGAAGAAAATAGA
Source organism: Dysdera silvatica (assembly GCA_006491805.2). Taxonomy (NCBI): domain Eukaryota; kingdom Metazoa; phylum Arthropoda; class Arachnida; order Araneae; family Dysderidae; genus Dysdera; species Dysdera silvatica. The sequence goes on from QLNU02015360.1 coordinate 122,655,705, forward strand.
AAAGACGTCTTATCCTTCCTAGCAAGCTCCTCGCTATTCTTCTAGTGTGTTAAAACGATCATGGTGCGGTACAGTGTAGCATATAATTGCAAGGAAAGGGGGAAAAGAAAGGCGGAATTTACTCATTTCACAGGTTTATTAATGTGTATATATCTTCTGTTCACATTGTAAATGATATGATTCCTGTTATCACACATAAACATTTCATTCACACATAAACACACACAAATTTCCAAGAAAGGTACCGGAAAATATGGAAGAAATAAGTCATTAAAATGTATAAAAAATAATATATAGCAATTATATAAAAAATCGACATATTTTAAATATCGTACTTTTTTTAAATTATTGAAAATATATTTTTACTTTGTCAGTTGGTTTTAAAATATAGGTATTTATGATATAAAAGCATATTAAAAATTTCAGAACTCTAGTGCGCATAGATCTGAAGATAATCTCTGCGCAATATAGAAAAAGTGATTTTGAGAAAAAAAGTGTTCAAGTTGGAACTTGGTAACAAGGTAACATGTAATAGTTATTTTTATTTTATACAATAGTGCAAGAAGTAATTGAAGAATTTTGATGCGGTTTGTTTTAAAACACTGCCAAAAATCTATATTATTTTTTAAACTAATAAATAAAAAAATCGATTTTTTAAAGATTTATCACTAAAACCATAGCTGCAGTCAAATTGACCGCTTGTG
>QLNU02015360.1:122656508-122674397 GCA_006491805.2 Dysdera silvatica
ATTTTATATAAATACATATGCTGCAACGGACCTTTCGATCAATTTAATACCGCTTTCGTAATTTGGTTTAAGTAGTCCATGTACTACACCGTTCTACGAAATAACCGGCTTCAGTAAATAGTCTTTATATACGTTCGTAAGAGATTGGATATTGTCGTTCGTAGCTCAGATGGTAGAGTCTCTGCCCGGCAAGTGGAAGGTCGTGGGTTCAGGTCCCACCGAACGCAGAAATATTTATTTTCTTTCGAACGTTTCACCATCTAATCACGCCATAACATCGGCGCTGGTATCACTACGCCAATAAACGTTGATTTATATTATTGTTTAATTTAATCTGCGTAGTGTTCGATTTATATAAATACCGTTACATATCAAATTTTCTAAAATCTCATTGGGTGATATCATTAGCTTGAAGTAACATTCAAGTTATAAACACAGAGATTAAATGAATATACTGTATATATGTATACAACCCAAAGGAGCATGGAGAGGTGCATGCTTGGAATAACTGAGAGAGCAAACTAGAGTAGAAGACATCATTGTTTAAGTGAAATGGCGATGGTCTTGGCATATCGCAAGAACTGATCAACGATAGACAACGCAAAATCTCAACTAGATTCCAAGGGACCACCTAATAGCTAGAAAACTTCCTGAAACTAGATGGTTGGATGAAAGAAGAAAACAGGTTGGTGCAGAGGTGGGCAAAATACTTAGAAATTTGTATTTCCGATATAAAATACTTGAAAATTTGTATTTTCGATACAAAATACAAAATCTATTTTAAAATACTTTTCGAGAATACAAATTATATTTGCCAAAGGTATTTTTTTACTTGTGGTTAATGTACTTCGGCAGCCTAAGTTTGGCTTAATAATTTCATTATCTTAACTATAGCATCATAATTTCATAGTAATATATAATCACATAATTCCATAATATGTCAACGTAATTTCATGTAACCATAAATTCATATATCACCATCATTTTACATTCCTTGTATTATAAATTCGCACTTATAATTGTAAAAATATTTGATAAAAAATGAAATCAATTTTTCTTAGTTCTTGCCACCATGAGACTAACTATATGCGCTATATGGCGTATAATTAGTCTTATGAACAGATATACAGGGTGTCAACGTCTGGAAGAAAAATATATAAAGCGCGATTCCATGCAAAATTCTATGGCAATATATATTCAAAATTCCATAGCAAAAAATGTTAATGCGAAAATGCTAAGAAATTAATAATTATGAAGTTATTAAGGTTTGAAGCTTATCCACTTTCACGCTGTTTCCATTTGTTAACGTCTTTCATAGTCCTGTTGAAACGAATTAGAGAAGGAAGTTTTTGAAAAGGCATGGAACATATCTTTTTGATCGTTTATTCGATAAATTTACTTTAAAAGCCTACACTCATGCGAATTTGTTTTTCTCCGGCCAATACGATAGAAATTACGTCACATATAGTCAGTGATTTTAGTATAGCAACCATTGCGATTTTATTCTTCGCCAGTGAATACCAGAGTGATACCAAAAGTGGATGCATAAAAATAATTGGCAAAAAGAAAATATAATTTTTTTTTACTTCTCATAGCAAACATATACAGGCATGTAACATTAATATTAGAAAGAAATTAAAAAGTAATAAATTGAAAAATGCCTTGATTTAAAATCTAGAGCAGCTCAACTATTACACAAGCACATTCTGGCTATTTTATACCCCTTCCTTTATAATAAAAATAAGCAAATGCCTGCCCCCTTTATGCTTACGTAATATTTCAGTTCTCTAATTGTTTGGTATATTTTAAAATAAGAATTCAATATATGATGCAAATTATAATACTTACGTTTTTATTGTGATATTGATCACTTATTTGTATGTTTGTTATAATATTAAACGCTTATTTATAAATAGAGAGTAATCACAATAAATTATCGCGTTTAAAAATGTTTCAATACGCTGTTAACAGCTATTTTGGTCACATTATGAAGTGTTTTGCTATATTTTTATTATTAATATGTTTTATATTGTAAGCAAATAATGTGCAATAAATAAGAAGTGGTTTTGATAAAATAAATTTATTAAAAATAATACATTCATTATATAATTTTTAAATGCCCTGGGGGCACGGGGAGCATAGAAAGGGGGGCTCACGGATTGAATATGGACGAGAGCCACGGGATTAAATAATCAAATATTGAAATGCGCTTGCTAACCTGTATTTTGTATCTTCTACTCGTTGTGTGTCGTACAAGCATTATTCAAGTATTGTTAGCAGCTCTAGTGTTTTCTTCTTTCTACGTGGGTGTCGAAAATTATTAAGTAAAAAAAAAGTATTGTTGTGTCTCATAAGTAGCGCAGTTTTCTCTGGGCGGTTGTCGCTTTGTGACAATATGCTACTTCTATTATTTCTTTGTCTTACGTATGCATGTTTCAGATCGTCTCCCCGTTGTCAGAAAAAATAAGCAAATACAAAACCCAACCCGTTGCCCAAAGATCCGTATATGATACTTGAACGGTCCCATTATTATATTTGTATTTTACCTCAAAATTTAAGTTGTTGTTCTGTTTTTGAAAACTATTGATGTCTTCAACGTGTAGCGTAGTAATAAGGCAGAGATAGTTAACTTTTTGAGTGTAAAGAAAACATTTTTGATCTAATGTATACACACCTCAGTAATCCAGTGGTAACGAGACCCTAGTCTTCGGATCCACTGAGCTAGGTTCCTTTTTAGGTAGTTTCAAAGTAGGTTGTTCTTGAAAAGGGGAATTTATTTTTCTCACCTATTACTTCTATTTCTTCTATTGCAGGAGGCGGGGCTTTGTAACTTGTTTCATTAGTAGTTTTCGCCAAGGAAAGGATGGTCAAATTTTTCTCTAATTGGCTAGATTTAAATTCATTATAACTTCATAAATATTAATTTCTCAGCCATTTCGTATTAACATTTTTTACTTAGAATTTTGCAAGGAATCACGCTATATACTTTTCTTACGGTCGTTAACAGACACCCTGTATATCTGGTAGTGAATCTAGGGCTATGTACATTCTAAGAATAGAGACAATAACAGCAGGACGATTTGACTTTTAAGGGGGGGAGGGAGGACAGAGAGCCCCTTGATCTAACAAGGATTTAAAAGCAAATAGCCTAAGTTTTTGCCCCTGATTAGAATTGTAAAAAATTAATTAATTAAAAAATAATCATTTAGAACTAAATAAAAAGGCTTAGCAAAATATCGAATAAAGTGCAACTTTATCGTCAGCGATATTCATGTCAAAGTTAGCACTGTAGTGGCTTAGAAAAACTCTGTAATATAGATAAATATATTTAAAACAAGCGCACAAGGCAATGAGGAAGTCAACATTTTATACGAAATGTGTCTTATGTCTCAGGAAACATAATAATATAAAAAAACATAAAATTTTAATCGATTTTTCAACATTCCACTCTGTTATAATTCTGGGTGTATTTTGTAAATACATATTAAATCTGAAAATAACAGTAAGAGGCAAATTATCCCTACGACGCACATACGAAAATCCAATAAAAACAATTAAAGCATTGGTCTTCAACCCGCGGGCCACCTGCGGCCCACCAACACGTTTTATGCGGTCTGCCGGCTCATGTAAAAATACAAATTGTTTCATACAAAAATAACATCCCTTGATTCCTTTGAGCCTTAAAGCTGTGTATTTTATTCCGTTTACATTTTCACATTTCGTAATAAATATTTTCAAACGCTTGAGAACTAAAATTATGCGCGGTCTTCCCGCAATTTTGTTTTACCAGCGGCGTAGCACGGATTGCCAGTGCCAAGTTAAATATCGTGCCCGCTTAAACCCGTCGACACTTCCCCCTACCAGTCCAATATTGACCTCACCCTCCATAAGCGTGTGTAATTGTTATCGAATATGGGCATTTTATCAACCGAAAGGACCGTTCGTAACAGTCAAAATGCCAATATATTTATTACATTTTTTATAAGTACTATAGGCAATATTTAAATAAGGATATGCTATGACCATCGCTACCAATTGGACATACGTATACATCATGATTATCCAATGTTAAGTGTTGGCATAATGACGATATTCTTAATTCTGCATGTCAATTTAAATAAAGCAGTGATATAATAAAAGTAATATTACTTACAATTAGTTGCGCATAAGCGGGGAACTATTGAAATCGATTGCGTCAGGGCATCAGTTGTAAACCTTAGACGCCAAGCCCAACACCATAATCCTTAGTCACAACAAAACCAGTCGGCTAGAGCATCCATTTTATGATCATTTTTTAAGAAAACTTCAAAAAGATATTTTTGGAGGGTACGAGGTCTTTTTACGAAGTTTTATTTTTTAAAATTTAAAATAAGCACCACCTTAGTGACATCACCACATACGAATTGCTATTTGTATTTTCTTGTTGGTCGCTTCTAACTCTTTCCTTTCGTAGTTGGTTATTTGGGCTGTATCAAAACCCTCATCAATCTGGCAATCAAATATTTAACGACGAATATACACCTTGGGGCAATCGGGTTCACTTCCGTGAGAAATCTATATTCTAAGCCTTTAGCAGATAATTGGATACAGCTGGTTACATTCGTCTAAGACAGAGTTTCACTTAATTGCATTTTCCAGTCAAACCGAAATTTACACAAGTATCTGGTTGGCTTTGTGTGTTCGAACAGTTCCTGGGCACTTCACTGAGTAGTTTTCAACCGTTTGAAGGTGTTGCTAATTAAGGCCAATATCTCTCCCTCCTTAACTACTGCCAAAGTGGTCTGTTAAGCGAGCGCGGTGTTCTTTATCTTCTGAGTATGGATGAGAAAGTGCCAATCTTGACCCCAATCGCCGTCCATCTGTTACAAATCTTTTACCATTGCTACTTGTTTTTCCTTTTGAAATTTTGCGCCTGGAGCCTTTTCCCCCCTATTGTCCCTCCACCACGCTACACCACTGGTGCTATCTGCTTCAATAGTCTACTTAAACCGATCATGAAATCCACCTTTGAGTATCATCTGTTTAGTCCAGTGGTTCCGGATGCTGGGGTCGCGAACAGGTTTCTAGAGGATCACGGCAACTATTTGCAGTTGCAATTATTTTTATGAGGAATTTCGTACCAAATGTTTCCAACACTTTGTTGAGGCGAATACGCTAAAGCAAACTTTACAGTATTTGAAATCGGCAAATTTTTAAAATGTCCACTTCTTTCAAAATACATAATAAGGAGTTTGCAATAAACCCTCTTTTGAGAAATGGGTTACACTGGTGACTACTTATTTAATACTCCAAACCAGCGGTTCTTTAACTTTCCTAGACCGCGGACCCCCTTCAGAGATCACTCGCACTCACGGATCCCGAAGAATTAATTCATAGTTTAAAGCCGGGAATTCACATCACACATATTTATTTCTAGTGTTTCATCACTGATTTTCACCATCTAAGGAAGGAATTTTTCGTTCCCTCATAATTTATTCTTAGCATTAAAGAGTAAATGTTCTTGTCTTAGTACTTTTCCGAACTTTTGTGGGGCACTGGGAGGATCTCGCGGATCCCTTAATAGGGTTCCGCGAACCACAGTTGAGGAACCTGCTGCTCTAAACACTTTACGATGAAAATTAAATGAACAGAAATACTGCATAACGAGGCACAGTGTGGTAACACGTTCGCATAGTGCGCCGTTAACTCGGGTTCGACTCTCAACAGTGCAAAGAACGCTTACTCAGAGATCTCATAAAGATCGCACTGCTCACTGTAGTCCGGGGTTTGGTTCCCTAGGCCATAAGAGGTTCGGATTCCTCGGAAAACAGTAGGTCCCGGCGCAGCATGACCATTGTAGTCTTTGAGCCGTAAAACCACAAACAATACAACACAAATTTATATCGCATATAAAACCTGGGTAAAACTTAAGCTGCTTTCCAAAATTATGAACAAATGTGCCGCAGTAATAAACTAACTGGGAAGTACACAAAATGTATAAAAATATTTGATAATGCCAGTCTATAAAAATATGGTACCTAACGACGGAAGTGACGCCACTTGTAAATTTCACACCTATTTTTTGTAAGAAACGTGCTATATTTTTAACAAAAACATTTCATAACTGCCCAAAAGTTTCGTACTAGGTCGTCAACGCAGTGCCGGATTTATAAATGGGCAAGTTGGGCCGCCGTTTTTTTTTACCGTAGAATGCTGGCCATCAGCATGCTTCCCGATAAGGCCCCCTCCACCTTTTTTTTTTAGTTCTGAAAATTTTCGTGAAATAACCCATGCCCCCAAGGGCGGATCCAGGTAGGAGGCGAGCGCCACCCCCCCCCTCCCCCGAGAATAATAAATTTACATTAAAAATGATTATTTTCAAGTAAAAAATAAAACTAAACTTACAAGTGAAATTTTCAAGCTTTGCGCCCTCCCTGAAATTTTGTTCTGCATCCGCCCTTAAACTTTATGATTCAAACCATATGTGTTTCCTTTGAAAGGGCTAAAATGACATTTTGGGCATAAATTACCCTATTTATCCTAAGATTCCCCACCCCACATCTGAGTAAGGGGTGAAAAGATTTATTGGTTTATGACACGTCTTCAGGTCATGAGATCGCAAAAGTGTAGTTAACGTAATAGCGCAAAAGTTGTTAAAGCCTAGGGGCCCCTATTTCATCAGAGCCCATAAACAGATGCTAGTAGGGACCGCTCCTACTATGCCGAGGCAGGTCCGTATTTAAAAATGGATACGTTGAGCAAGTGGATAGGGTGCTAAATTTTTAGGGACGCAAAAAGCCGAGAACATTGTTTCTCTTTTAATTACAATCTATCTATCGTAAAATTGAGTCGATCCCGAATAGCGCCCCTTCACACCTTTCGTCTTCATTTGAAATTCTGAGAAAACGTCAGTCTACTGGCTCTGCCTCCATTAAATCTCGCACAGAAATATAAATTCGTCGTCAAATAAACTAAATTTATTTATAAAAATATCGTTATTATATCTTATAATAATGCACATAAGGTAGGCTAATCATAAATGTCGCCCCTTTACGATCCTCCGCGATTTTCCGCTGCATTTAAGGGGGCGAAACGACAGAATTTTATTTCTTTCTGCTAGTACGGCAGGAGAGGTGTCATGGGTGTAACTAGCTTCGAAGTCTATGGGCTAACCCCATTTTCTAGTGGGCTAAACCCTATACCTCAATGCTTAAAAGAAATTTTCTTGGCGGGCTAGCCTCCTAGTTACACCAATGGAGTGGGCACCAAAAATCGTTGTACCCAGGGCGCTTCGTTCCCTAAATCCGGCCCTGCGTCAACGCAATTTCCAAAATTATTGGTGGCCGGAGCACACATTATGTAAATCTGTATATTACAATATATGTAAAATTTCAATTTATTTCAAATTAGGAGGGGGTGGGGGCTCGGGCCCCACGAGCTCATGTAACTCTCCACCTATGCTCTAGGTAGCATCGTATGTAATTATGGTATAAAGAAACTTTATTTTGCTTTTCTAAATTTAATTAATTACCTATGCACTAGGTCAGCGGTCGCCAACCTTTCGGACCTCATGAACCACTAAATTCATAATTTTAAATCCCGCGGACCACATTTCGTGAATTTAGTGCAATATAAAGGTGGAAATTGTCATTCAGAATATGAGAATTTCTTAGAATATTATTTTTGTTTTATTATTAATAAAACATTAAAAATGCAAATAATGTCCAGATTTTTCTGCAGACCACCAAAATTTTCTCGCGGACCACCGGTTGGCGACCGCTGCACTAGGTAGTTTCGTATGTAACTATGACATAACGAAACTTTCTTTTGCCGTTCTTAATTTAATTAATTAATTAAATTAATAAAGTTTATATTTTTTGAGATGCATCGGTTTCGTTGCGGGTTATATGCGGTGCATATATTTATCTTACAAAAAATACGTTTTTGTTAAAATATGTGGCACTTGAAGGGGCACTGTAAACCACTCTTAACGGAGACCCCTCATATATGGCCACTCGTTTTTACGGCCAGATAAAAATTTCTCGACAAAAAAAATTCGTTCGTAATTATACCCCTCTTTTACGTGCAACTTCTCCTGTCCGGTGAATGGCTGCTAATGAGAAGTTTTACTGCATTTTATTTGCGATTGAAATGAAAAAAGTTAAAGATTTTGAAACAACAAATGTAATAGTAATAATAATGAATTTGATATTAGATTATCCGTTGGATGCAAACTTGTTCGCACAGATTCCAAAATTTGGCTAAATGATTTTCAATTTGGCTATAGACTATTTTGCACATTTTAGCTAAATAGACAATGGACTTCCTTCACCTCCCCCCCACCACCACCATCACATGGCGTGAAACGTCTGAAGGGACCCAACAACTGTATATTATTGAATTTACCACAATTTTGCTTATTAGTGCATTGTAGCTAAGCGGCCATTTTGCATGCCATTTTTTAATCTGTCCTCAGAACGCAAATATCACATTTTAAATTCAATTACGGATTTTCCAAGCTTCTTTCTAGGGTATCGTCGCTTTTGCTGGGGATGGGAATCTTGTCGCTTTTACCGGGTCTACTACAGGCTCCCCCCTCAGCAGCACCTGTTTCAGCTTTAGTCCTCCGTGTTCTCTTAGGGGTTGTGTACAAATTTATGGAAGTTATTTAATTTGAACCCCTATAAGTAACCACCCTAGGTTCCATAAAAAGGTGACCTCTTAATGGAGGTCTATGGTAAAGCTGGATAAATATGTAAATAGACCGAAAATAATAAAACTTGCATACATAATTGGTAAGTTTTTATTACATTAGTATGCAAAATATCAAATTAAGGACGGATTAAGGGCGGTGCGACCGGTGCCGTCGCACTGAGCGCCAAGCCATAGGACGTTGGCGTACAGGGGGCGCCAAAATGGCCTAGTTACTCCGGAATGCAGACAAGGCTAAGTCCAATTTGATAATCTAATCGCTTATTCTTAAATAAGTTTCAACGAACCAAACTGATGTCAGGGTCTTGAGCGGGTTATGCTCCAGCATATGCATTAAATAAAAAAAATAAATAAAATGTAATATAATTAAATAAATTTAATGCGTACTTCACATGTGTAAACAAGCTGACGTAAGTAGATACGTTTTCTGAATGCAATATATAATTATGTTTACTTCCTCACGTTTTCTGAAACTGATAAGAATAAATTCAGGCTAATAAATACAAACTACTTCAAAAAAGATGAATTTATTTGACTGTACGTAAGACAGCCCAGTTTACTGAAACTCATATAAGGCTTTAATTTTTGACTCATCAGGAAAAGTATTTGCAGTTTAGTTACATGATATTTGTTGTAAGGACATGTTAGTTGTTATCGTGGCTTGCCATCTCGTAATAGTATTCAGTATTTTTTACAATAAGGTTCAATAGCTTATTGAGGAGATTACTTAGAAATAAAAAAAAAACTGTGCCACAAAAGGAATCATTTTGAAGATAATTAATACTTAGCAGGGGGACCGCCAAATTTTGGGTTGGCACAGTGCGCCATCCCAGATAGCAAAGGTCGTCCTTGGGACATCCTGAGGACTTTCTGGACATCCTCAGGATGTTCATAGGACGATCTTTACTACTGGGGATACAACCTAAATCCATCTGTAGCGTATAAGTATTACCAGTGCTGCCAGGACAACCAGTAAAGATAAAATAGGATAATTTTTTACCACGAGAAGTGAAATATATAATTGAAGAGTTTGGTAACAAAGATAAACAACTCCATTTTGACGTTTTCTCAAGAAAAGCTGAAAAACTGAACTTATTGTTAACTGCACCAATAGCATAGGCCCATCTTTGAATGCGATTTTCTTCATGTACCAGCTGTTTTTGAAACTAAAGGGCCTCGGATTTGAATTCAGTGTGGAAAATCCTATAAGAATGAATCAATAACTCTATTTCGGGAGAAAAAAAAAATGGAGTTGTCCGTCTTTGATACCAAACTCCTCATGTGTTTAATTCTTTCACAGTTACAAATGAAGAACTACATTTTAAATAACTTAACCGTACAATAAATATATTTAAAAAAAAAATCTGAAATAAATCTATCATGCACACGATAATGACGTTATTAAATGTTATACTATGGAATTCATGAAGCGAAATGTCAATCTCACTACAAAGCCACTTCTAAATACATCTTTTTCTATTTGTTGAACTGGATATACTTCTTTCTGTATGTGATGTTTTTGCACTTTTGGGAAATTTTTATAAATAGCAGGTAATAAGCTAATTGATCTGTACTTTTTCAAGTCCGTTTATCGTCCTTTTTATACAAAACAACCACTGCTGCAGAATCCCATTGGGTTGGTATGTTACCGCTGTTAAGACATTTAGTAAAGAATTTTGCAAGTATGTCTTCAAAAACTTCTCCAGCTTTTGTTATGATATCCAATGTAATGCCATTATCACCAGGGGCTCTTCCTTTCTTCATATTTTTGATTGCAAATGCTACTTCTTACTTCCTCTTTCAATATTTTAGGTGCTGTTCCTTCGACTATTTCTATGTTTTCGTTTAATCCACCGTTTCTGTCATACAGTTTTTTGTACAATTCTTCAACTCTTCTTAGTATTTTTACCCTATTCCTAGTTAGGGTGCCACTATCTCCCTTTAATGCAATGATGTGTTTATTCAAAAAAAACAACAAAAACAAACAAACAAACACCACTTTAACATCTCTAAGGCTCTTGTTTTCAATGGCTTTCCTTATTAACTCACAGATAAATTTTTTATATCTTCCTTCATGTTTTTGCGCAGAATTTTACAAACTTCTACATACTTAATCCTGAAAGTGGCATTCTGATTGCCTACCTTTAGATCTTTTCACCCTTTCATGAGCCGTTCCGTCTTTCCAAATAATTTGCTTTTGAGCTTTGTATATGTTTACGCCACCTATTTCCCCAGCAGTTTCAATAACTGTCGTAAAAATGTTTTCATTTGCTTCTGAGATATCAACTTCTTCAACAAGTCCCTCCATGTTTCCTTAAAACTGTATGTACAGTCCTACCTTATCTGGAGCAGAATGATCTTTGTTGTCCTTGCGCCATAAACGTACCACCAACTAACCAACAATTCCTTCCAGTACAGAAAAGCAATTCCAGATTCAATGCTTCGGTCTTTTTCTTTCAGTTTCTTTAAATTCACCCCCTTACACGGGCACCGTTAGCGGGGGGGGGGCTCCCTCAATGTTGGCATTAGGGTTCCATATCCCCCCTCAATTTCAAACAAAATGTCTTTTAAAGGTATATTGCACCCCACCAATATTTTCATGCCGTCGGCGCCGATGCCCCCTTATTTACTTGTTTTGTGATGAGCTTCTTGTCTTTCTATAATTTAGGATTTAAATATACTTTACGTATCACCATTCGATGATAATTTCCGGCATTGAATTGTACGCCGCAATCTTCAATAACCAATTTCTTGTTTGCGAAGATATAATCAATTTCCCTGGTCCCTCCATTGTGTTGTTTTCGGGACCATTTTTTTTGTAGTTTCTTCTTAAAAAGATGAATTCATGATGCTAAGATTTTCAGCTTCTGCAAATTCTATGGGTTGATCGTCCCGTCCATTCCTTTCCCCGTATCCGCATTTACCAACTGCTGTCTCTTCTTGTTTCTGTTGTCCGATTCTTGCGTCACAATACTCCCAAGAAAAGCTTGGTATTTTTGTTTCCCCTTTGGTATGTAATTGTTTGATATCTTCATAAAATTCTTCGGCTTCTTCGTCAGTATGGCTTGATGTTGGTGCATATGTTTGTACTATCTGAAAGTGATATAGCTGAATTAGTTGAATAACAATTCTCACTGAAGAGTGAGAATTTCGATGGTAGCTTTTCATCGGAAACGGGTTAAAAGCCTGAAAGGCCAAGAAAGGAGGATTCTAAAACTTATATTTGATTTAAATTAAGATGTTTTTTTATAATCCAAAACTTTTGTGGAAGAAGGTCACAGTTAATCACGTTCAAGGTCAGAAGACAAGAAGTGAAATTCTTCAAAATCTTCCCACTTCTAGAGGAAGAATAGTTTCTTATAGTATACAAATATATGTAAATTTAGCGTTGAGTCTATGGGGGAAAATCACTTCGGTGAACGGGGTCTTAAGAGAGATTTTACTATATTTTACATTAGTGTACGATTAGATGTAATGGACCCCAAGTAAATATTATTTTGTATAACTAATTCAGGACCCTCCATATGACCACAGATACTAAACTCTTTATTAACTTTTCTGTTATTCGCTCTTTTATCATTTACTTAAATATTTTAAAGCCGCTTATTTTCTGTATTATTTCTGGTATTTCTTATTACTTCTGGTAAGTTCCAGATTTGGTCCTATGTAATCGACATTGTCCCTTCCTTTTGAAGTTTAAAATTTGGGTTGGTATAATTTCCGCCCTAATCTTTGTTTCCTATTTCTACGATTTCTATTACTTCTATATATTTCTGTCTAATTATTCTTTCATACATTTCGTTCCGGGTGTACAACAATCGTTAATAATACCCACAGGTTCCCAGTTTTTTCCTCTAACAATCCCCATACAACATTGGTAATCTTTGCTTGTTACCTTTAACAAAATTCTGTAATATCTCCAAAATTTTTAGATAGCCTTTTTCAAAATTTCCCCAAACAACGACATCTTAAAGCTGAAAAACCTTGTAACATTTCAATGGTAACATGCAAATGAGCAATAATTAAATTATAAGATCACAGACGCTACAAAAATCTGACAATATATGACTGGTCGAGCTTTCTCACTTACAGAAAAGGAGTATACCACTGTTCTTCGAGAGTTTGATTCTGAGAAAGTACTAATGATAAAATTCTCTACTTTGTTAATATTGCTATCGCAGAGATATACTTTTCCTCCGTTTCTATCGTTACTGGCGTTAAAAGTCACTTTTTGACCAATTCTCCTAACTCCATGTGTTGTGTGTTTTTATACATATCTTCATTTATTTTCTATATTTTATTTTTAAAGTTATGTGCTTTCTATTTCATACATGTATAAAATAAATTTTAATGTTATCTTTTTCATATATTTTTAAGAACATAAATATTTCTTCAGTATTAGGAAAATTCAATGCACCATTTTTATTTTAAATCGCAAAGTTTTGTAACGATGTGTTATAAAGGAGAGAAGGGAACTTACAAATTACGTACGAGAGTGAATTACTCTTATATTGTGGTAATAGAAATTTTACTGTTGATGGAGCCCAATAGTAAATTTGTACACAGCCCCTGAAAGGAAAAAGAGGGATATGGCTGAAACGCGAGGTGATCTTAGCCTGGAGGGAGACTAATTTTAATCAAGATAAGCGGACCCCGCAAAAGCGACCAGATTCCCATCCTCCGCAAAGGCTACCATAGCAAAAGCGACGTCTTTATTTCTAGGCGTAATAAGGTAAATCCTAGTATAAACAAACATATGTTTGTCTGCGGCCCATAACAAAAAAGCAACAAGGACCTAAGCACCGTCTGCTGCTATTCTTCACAACGTCTTCAAATATCAAGCTTTGATGGGTACTTCTGAAAGCAAATCCTGCCGTTTAGCATTGTTACCGCTCCTGTTGTTTCTCATCACCCCATCCATTTGAGCTATAATGGGAAATTCGAGGGAATTTTGTCTTCCGCCATGCTTAAGGGATGCGATCCGGTGTTGACTTGGGATTGGGGGGCGACAGTTATCGTTTGGTCCTCACCAGTTGTGACACATGTAATCTGTTTCCCATTTCCCGTTTGGGGACTTATCCCACCCTTGAAAGAAAGACCAAAATCTTTAAGTGCGCTCTCAATGTTAGTCATACTAGAATAAGCACTTGTATAAACAACAACTGTGTGCGTGTTGTTCTACTGTTCAATACCGTGCTAGTCCCAAGTATGTTTTTTGTTCTTATATGTTCTCTGAAATTTGGACGCTTTCATTAATTACTATTTGATATTTACTAATTATTGTGTTAGTTTTAGACTGCTATTCAAGTATTGTAATCACTGATTATTTAACATTAGTCTAAAGATACTTACGTCAGAGATTATTAATCCTTTGTAAAAAGTTTTTACGTACAAGTGAATTTGCTTCTTCGCGTTTTGCTCATTTATCAGACGATTAAGGCGTGATTTTTATTTCATAAATTTAAAACATGTTGAATAAAAATAAGCAATCTCTGTTTCTAGTGGCAAAATGAAAACAAAATGAAATGAAATGATCAATTATAGTCATAGGCGTAGAGTTATGTGGCCCCCACAATAATTTGGAAATAAATTGCAATTTACATATATTGCAATGTATAAATGTACATAATATCTACTTGCCCTCCCACCCCCCACCAATATTTAGGAAAACTCTACGCCCATAGTTATATGTTTTTATTTTGTTTTTTTTTAGCGGCAACATCTTATTATTGCCGCTATAAGACAAAGCATTTTATAGTACAGCAAAAGCCTAATTATTTTGGGTTCTAAAATCCGAAAATTTTCTTCACCTTCCTATTTCTTTCGCCTCTCATTTTTATCATTCACCGAAGAGAAGTCTAAGACATTTAAAACAAATTATACTTACTTATTTAAACGAAATTAAGTTACTAAGATCGCTGTATACTTGAATTTGTTATGCCTATATTTTAATTATGATTTATGTTTACTCTTTGAAAAACGCCTAAATTATAGTGATTAATTACATGAGGTATTATGTTAAGGATGAAGAGGTTTATTAAGTTCTTTATTCCATTTTTTCTATGAAATTTCTTTCTCCCCCCGGATGTATACCCTACAACTGATCAGTGGCGTTAGAAAGGGAGGGATCAAGGCCTGACATTGGCGCCAAGGGCCTAAAAATATTGGGAGGGGGAGAAAATATGCCAGTAGAAGGCATTTTATAAGATATTATTACCCTTCACAGGGATAACACACAGGGATAAAAGGCATTTTGTTTGAAACTGAATGGGGATTTGGAACCCTAACACCAACATTGGGGGGAATGGGTCCCCCTGTCCGCCCCCACCCCGCTAACGGCGCCCGTGCCATTGGACAACGAAGTGCATTGTTCACCGTGACGCTGAATCACTTGATTTTTTTAAAGTTGCTTGAGGCCCCCCATAATTTATGAATTGCTGCCCACCCTTCTATTACCTACCGATTAAAATCGTGTATTTTTTTTTATAATGAATCTGAAATTCGGAACGTTATTAGTCCAAAGGATTACAGATAATTGGGCTGGCACTGCATTTTCGATGTTTAAATATTAATAAAAGTATTTAAACCACGGGTGCCGTTAGCGGGGGAGTCGGGGGGGACCCGTCCCCTCGGTGTTGGCATTTGGGTTCCATATCCCCCTTAAATTTCAAACAAAATGCCTTCTACTGGTATATTGTCCCCCCCCCCCCAATATTTTTATGCCGTCGGCGCCCATGCTTTAAACTGCACTATATATTAATAGCAACAGCAAATTTTTCTTTGGTTCATCAAATTTCAGTGCCCAGGCATGGGCGCCCATACGAATATTTCCAGGGGGGAGGCGCTCGAAACATTAAGAGTACTTCTAGGAGGGGCGGCTGAGAAAACATTATTACCTCCTTCTCAAAGCTGTCGAGAATTTTAGTGAATGTACAAGAGACCAAAACTCTACAAAAATAATTGATACTGCTTGACAATTAGTAATGAGCTAAAAAGTACCTTATTTTAAAATGTAACTATAAAACTTTTGAAAGTAAATGCGTAGCAGGTTCGGGCGAATCAAATTTTTAAACGGCTGGGGGGGGGTGATAGAGCTCCTCCTGCGCCCCTATATGGACGCCCAGGTAACCCCAGAATAACTCTTTTTTCCAGAGTTGACTCATCAACTGTGGTTCTCTTTTGTGAGTTAACACTTGGGTAACTCTCTATATAATTTTAATGTGCAGTTTGTATTAAAGCCACAATTAGAGGAAAATACCATTTTGACATATAAATAAAAAATGCGGAAATAAAATAGTTTGTTCAATTTATTTTTATAATTTTCCTATTGTTTTTTTTAAACATGAAATTTCATTATAAATGTAATATGCTAGTTACACCTTATTCAAACTTTTTTATTGTTTTTGTAAATTGTGTGATTTAGTTACCTTTTTCAGTGATAATTCAGTTGAACTAAAAGATATATTAATTTTCAAAACTTTTTCAAGGTAAAAACATGTAATATTATTAAGAGATTCTAATTTTAAGAATAAATATGATAAAATTTTATTTCACTTTTAATAATATAACAAACTATCTCCTTATAACTGGGTTCAAGGGTTAACTGAAATGTTAATGACAAGTAATGGTTATTCAGTGAATTTTTTATTTGCAAAATATTCTCTTTGGAAATTATGTGTGAATGAAAAACTACTTACCCAGGTTCAACTTCCAATAGGTGCTCCCCCAAAATGCACTGACTGATTTCTCATCATGATGTGGTGGTTTATTCTATAAACCTTAAAAGGTTCAGATAGCTAAGAAAAGTGTAGGTCCCAGCATAGGCGTAACTTGGGAATTTAAATGGGAGGAGCAAAAATCTAAGCATAATCCCCACCAAAAAAACTGAGCTGGGCAAACATATAAATTTTCCCTTACTCTAAGAAAAACTGGAGGCACATACGCCCTCCTCCTGTATCCCAGTACAGCATAACCTTTGTAGTCCGTGCACTATGAAAACACAAACAAGCAATTAAATAGTAGACTATGACAAGTCCACATTGGAAGTCAGAAAGTCCATGTCCAAGCAACATGGCTGTATTTCCCAATAGGCTATACTCGGCTGGCACGTTTTTGTGTATTGAGTCTGATATAACAAAATCAATACCATACGATGATATGAACATGAACAGACGTGTTGCGGAGAAGAAAGCTAGACATAATGATTTCCATTTGTATGCCAATGTTTGATAGGCTTTTATTCTTTGCTAAAATTAACATTTACTTCAATATACCAAAAAGAAATAATACTTCAATATAAGTTAATATTGTTTAATGTTTATGTTTCAATTTATGAGTTTGTTTTTCAACACCTTCTTTGTCAATACAAAAGTTGTTTGTCGTAAACCGTAAGCAAAATTTTTTATGTTCCTACCACTAATTGTGGCGGGGGAGGAATGGGTAGAAAGGGACGGCAAAAATAGCCTAGGGGCGGCAAAATGGTAAATCCGCCCATGCTTGCCACCTCATTCACAGTTCATATGAGTTAGGAGGTACCTTTCTGTATATAAATTTATTACACGTTTTAAAATTTTTGGTAGTGTTCCAATATTTTTAATAATATAATATATAAAAAAGATATATATATATATATAACTGCATAAAAATAGGATATTTTTCAACCAAAAATTCTTACTGAAATAAAGACAGCAAAGAGCATGTCAGTTGATACGCTAAAATTCTACTACTAATTTTGAGATGTATTATTGCAAACATGGCATAAAATAGTAACACAATTTTCTTCTAAATAAAACCAAGCAACTGATAAACACACTAAAAATGCCTATTTCTACTATAAAAGAGTCAGATGGCCCCCATTTTTATGAGTTTCAAAATTTATAGTTATGAAGCTAGGATAAGGTTCACTATTATGATTACCAGGTTCCATATTATAGGGTTTGTGGGACCTAAATATATATTTGTAATATTTGCTGCACATAATTTTTACGTTACTTGTTTGCCAAAGATAATTGCAGAATGTCATGCAAATGTGGTTGACAATACACTATTCAACCTTTGTGAAACAGAAACTTTGTTAAAAGTAGTTTCATGAAAATTTTTTTTTATAGACATAATTTTGAAAGACCATTCACATATATGCACATGGGTGCTACTCTTCCATCCTGCGGATGGAAATTCGTCTTTTGAAGCTTATAAAAA
>QLNU02015360.1:122674497-122700793 GCA_006491805.2 Dysdera silvatica
TATTCTAAAGTATGTGGGGGATCACTTTATTGCACACACAAAGTCCTGAACCCCCTCCAATTTCAATTACTTCCATGTGCATTATCAAACAAGTATTGAAAGTGAAATGTTAAAACAAACCTACAGATATTAATTATATATGTTTTTAACCAGTTCAGATTATTTTGAATTTTAGATTACTAAAATTCAGATTATTAGAATTTTACTGTAATACCATATTTTGAAAAAGTTCACCATTGCCTAATATTTTACACCATATTACTTAAAATTATTAAATGACTAAGTTTTCTTTTTTATGATGTGCATGTGTAAATAAAATGTCATAATAGATAGCATTAATAATAAATAACGATATTGAAAAGCAACGATCAAATGGCTGTTTTTATTAGTATTTGCTCATCTTCATCATAAATGTAGAAACTAAAAGTGCTAATTAAGGAAATTTAATTTTAATTCTTTTCTACAATGATAATTAAGGATAATTACAGAACCATAACATCTATTGAAATGTTTTCTTTCATTGTCATTATATGCTTATTAACCTGAATAACCTTACTCATCTTGAGATTTCATTATTTTGGACATGTTAATACTTATATTCATTCATGTGTGAGACTAAACTTCATATTTCAATTTGTGGTGAATTCGCATATAATTTCAAATGTTATTTGTTGTAATTTTGTTTGTTAATACTGTATATCAGTTTAATAAAAATGATTTTTGAAGTCTTCCATTACCTCTAGATTACTAAGTATTCACTCCCAGAGTCATTAAAAATGCTAGAAACCTTGTAACCCCAAGCCGTTCATTGAAACCAGTAATTTTAACCATTATTTTTCTTGATGTGAAGGAATTTACAAGATCTAAATTTACAACAAATGAAACTATGAAGTTTTGTTTAAAAAATCTGGTGTTCTCTGAGAGAAGTCATTAACGTTTATACTCCAGTCTTACCAACCGTAGTGTAATTTAGTTTTATTAAGAGTTGAGCTACGAAGTATTTCATCTTAGCAACAGTTTGCATTTTATATTTCTAATGGATCTAAAGAATTGTTTTTATTATTATAGGAATTCCTAGGCCACCTATGTATCCACTTGCTTCTCCTGGTCAGTATCACCATCCAATGTTCAGTACAGATTTTTCACAGCAATTTCAATGGTAATCAAAATATCACTTTATCGTATCAAATTTATTTATTATTAATCTCAATTGAAAAAATAAAAATTAATTTAATAATAAATGCGCTATTTAAATACTTTGTCAAAATATTCCATGAAAAACTGCAGCTTGAAAAAAAAAAAGAAATGTAATAGCCTATTTATTAACTGACTATGGATATGGATTTTAGCTTTTTCCTTAGTGGTATAATTTTAAAAACACTTAGCTCTATGACTCATCTTTTTATCTGTTAATGTTTAAAGTTTTAGAATCTAAAAATAAAAATATTTTTGTTTGATTTAAAGCTTATATATATATATATATATATATATATATATATATATATATATATATATATATATATATATATATATAAAATCATATTCACAACTAATATCTATCCACTGCTGATGAAGGTCTCTCCAAATGCTTTCCACACAAGTCTATCCTGAGCAATTCACTTCCCACGCTTCACTGCAAACTATTTTAACTCATCCACCCATCTAGTTTGAGGACATTTTCTAGGTCTTCGGTGGTTTCTTGGAATCCAGTTCAGAATTTCTGTTGTCCATCGTTGATCAGTTCTTCTTGCAATATGCCCAGCCCATCGCCATTTCAGCCCTTTTACTTTAACAATGATGTCCTCTACTCTAGTTTGCTCTCTCACCCAAGTGTTTCTTTTTCGATCTCTCCTAGTTATTCCAAGCATGCACCTCTCCATGATCCTTTGGGTTGTCTGTAACTTCCGTATTGCGCCAACTGTCTCCATGTCTCTGATCCACCTTTCTGTCCATGCAGCAAATATTAATTTGTTTCATAGATAGAAAGCCTGGCCCACACCACTTGAAGGGGGGGTAGAACACTAAGTTACAGGCCTGACCGGTTCCGCACATCGTCACATACATTCAGCGTGTGGGTCTTCTTCCAGTTAGATACCAGCAACCCTTTTATATATATGAGGGTTCCTAGGAAAGCCTGACAAATAATAACTTTTGACCAAGATAGATATTACCACAAGAGTAGTATTAATAGAAAATGACTATAGAGTATAGATGAGGTGGCAGGGAAGTTAGTACTTATTTTTAGGCCAATGAAGATAGGGAAATATTTTCACTTAGAAAGTTGTAGAACGTCCTTCAATTAGTAAGAAAGGATATACAGCTTACATGCAGTATGTACACATACTGCCACAAACTGGAGTGTCTCAGAAGTTTCAATGTATTATTTTCAGTTAATGTTTTATAGTGCTTTAAAGGTTGAGTTGAAGTTCTTATAGGAAAGAAACCATGGTCTCTCTCCTATAAGAACTTCAACTCGACTTTTAAAACACCAGAAAGCAGTGATGTATTGAAATTTCCGGACCACCTCACTTTGTGGCAGTACGTGTACATAGTGCATGTAAGCCGTATGTTTTGCTTACTAACTGTAGGATGCTCTACAAATTTCTAATTGAAAATATTTACTTATCTTCATTATTTTTCGAAATAAAATTTTTAACTTCCTCAATTCGCCACCAGGGGCGCTGCTGTCTATCTCATCTGATAGTGTATAGTCATTTTACTATACCAATACCTAACTTATGTTGCAATATCTGTCATGGTTCAAAAGTTATTGGCCGTATTTGAACTTTCCTAGGAATCCTGTATGTGTGTGTGTGTGTGTGTGTGTGTATATATACACAACAATTTAGATTGTTCTTATTATTAATAAAAAGGCCCTTCTAAATTACTAAAATATTGTTAAACTAATTATATTCTGGATTTATACTGTTTTTAACTAATTTTTGATCAATATTGGTTCATTCAGTATTGATCACAAATCTCAATTATTGTAGTCAGAAAAAGCAAACCAATAACAGGGATTTTGTGCAGTCCCTGATGAAGAACAAAATTCTTGGTATTGTTTAATCTTTTACTCCTCTTCACCTTTTACTACTCCAATTGCAATTTTTATTCTGAGATGTTTCTACTATTTTAATTTATTTGGTTTTATTACCTTGTGTGATATTACTTTTCTACTTTAACTTTGTCTAAATTAATATATTACTTATGTAGTGTATATTTGTATATTGGTATTAGAAAGTACTGCATGTCACAATCATATTATGTTTGCTTATATATATATATATATAAATCATATGTCTTGGATCATCTATTGTGCAGTTTTGAAGGTAAAATTGTGAAATAGTGCCAAAAAGGTTTTTATTTTTCCAATATGTCTTTATTTTTTTCCTTAGTGTAACTCTGTGAAATGTAATCAAATACACTCTTAAACTTTCAACAGGTTTCCCATATACTTGGAGAACCTGGAATTGTCAGGGAATTAATTCACCCCTAAAAGTCAGGAAAAAATAAGATTTTTTTGTTTAAACCTGGAAAAGTCGGATGAAATCCACCCAGACACCTGTTCTAAAAAGCCAAATTTTATGCAAACGTGAAGCTATTTTTCCCGAAACTGAAGTTCAATTCAAAGTTTTGTTTGCCATTAGTACAGAAGTTTTGTCCAGAAAGACCCGGGATAAGTCAGGAAATTTTTTTCTCCAATGTGGGTGGCAAACCTGCTTTAAAAATAAATTTTGTTGCTTGCCAGCATACATTTTATATAAAAAATTCTTCATAAAGGAACATTGGCTCTCTTCATCTAGCAAAAGGCTTATTTTTTTGTTAGTCCCAAGACTACTAAAAACGTCATCTATGCCTGAACTGATAGCTTAAAATAATATCTAAACTTTGACATATACACAGCCAAGCATGATTTGAATTAAACCCTTGCCTCGTTTAGTGCAGAATGGCCCTTGTTTTCCTTGTGCCATAAAAATACAACCAACTAATTAAACCCTTGAATCATTAGAGAATTCTATTAAGGTGAGAAATTGGAATGTGTTTAGATTGCTTTCTGTGCCAAATATTTTTTTTTGTTCTGTTTTCTCTGCATTTAAATATTCTAGTTGTAACTGTATTAATTTTCTAATTTTTATCCATCTCAAGGCATCCAAGTAGTATGTACTCAATGACTTCAAGTTTTCGAAATTTGCCATATACCGGAAGTCTGCCTCTTACTACAAACACTTTACCTAAATTCTCAGCTCCAACACTAATACCACCACATCCTGGTATTCCAACTTCTCATCCAGGTTTTGGGCACCATCCTCTCCTTGGACCAGGGCCAAAATTAGAGATACCGGAAGTAAATGAAAGCAGGTGAAATATTTTGTCTGTTAGCTTTATTTATTTATTGTTATCTCATTAACAACCTAAAATTTTATTGTAAAACATAAAATTATTTTATCTTACTATTTAGTACTTTAACATTAAAATTAGGTAATCTATCTTAACTTTCAAGGGATGTAGAAAGAAGAGAAACATCATTAAACAGAAAAATGCCTTAATCCAGTGTTCCCATGCACTTGGAAATGCTGAAGTTGTAAGGGAATTTGAAATCATCCTTAAAGGTCAGGGAAAAATTAGATTTTTTGGTCAAACCTGAAAAAGTGGGGGGAGCCTTCTTAACTTCTGTTTCGAATAGCTAATTCTCCAAGAGTGGACACAGACTTTCATTTGGGGGGTCAAGGACAGAATTTGCCATGGTCTTGGAATAACACCCTTCATTTATCATGAAAGTTGGAATTTTTTACAGTGAAAAAATATATTTTGGGGGTCATGACCCCTGTAAGCACCCTCCTGTATCTGCCCTTTTAAATCTCCCATGAACGAATGTGAAGACATTTTCCCCACATTTTTTTTTTAAATCAGAAAAGTTCTAGTCCTGGAGCAGCATGACTCTTGCTGTCCTTGCGTTCTAAAATTAAAACAAATCTTTAACTGTGATAACAAATAACATTAGGCTTTTTTCCCTAAAATCTTTTATTTAAAAAATTTTTATTGAGATTTCTTGCCAGGTTTTTTGGGGTGGGGGTACGAGTGCTAAGTTTAATAAACATTTTGTTAGTTTTATATTAACGTTGATGTATATCTGTACTAAAATTATTTTAATTGTGCATTTGATACTTTAGGCAATCTAATGAATCTCACAGCTCAAGTACTCCTCATGAAAACTCTACTAGAAGCCAAAATGATAAAAAGAAAAGTCACATCAAGAAGCCACTAAATGCCTTCATGTTATATATGAAAGAAATGCGATCAAAAGTAGTTGCAGAATGTACATTAAAAGAAAGTGCTGCAATTAACCAAATTCTAGGTCGCAGGGTTAGTAGCAAATTACTAAATTTGATTCTCTTTAAACTACAGATTCTCAAACTAAGGATTAATATTTAAGTACTAAGTGTTATATTATTAAATTGAGGATGTTGCATATTTTTATACGGTGATTAAAAAAATTTGCTCTCACATTATTTCATTTAATTTGTTTTAGGCTATGTAATCTTTCATTATTTATTTTTGCATTTTTTATTTAATTATAATATTATGCGCTATTTATTTAACCTGAACTGTGAAAAATATTTCTCATCTTAAAATTTTGCTTTGTCTGAAATTAAATTTTTGTGTTGATTATGTCCGAGTTTGAAAATTACTTTCTTAAGAGAAACTTTGAAATAATTACACTTGGTATAACCTAAGATTGATACTTATACATTAAATAAATGTACAAGGAAAGTATTTGGAATGATTTATGCTGAATATATTTTTTATTAGTTATTTAGTTTATTAAGTATGTAATAAAAAAGCATAGATGAAAGTGAATGTTATCATTTTCTCTATATACATACAGAGAGTATACAAAATAACAGAAACACCTGAAATCTGCATCGATACCTTTATATACATGTTGGTCCATAATAAACATTCTGAATATCATTGCTTTCTGAACGTGAAGTAAAGCTATTTTGTGCCATTTATCTTTAAATTTTTTTTCCAATTCTACAAATGAATTTTGAATGAAATTAAATGATTCTGAAGGTAGAGAAATTTGTGCTCTCACTTGCCACATGTGTTCTTATAAATGTTCAAGAATATTAAAGTGTGATAATTGTAATAGTAGAAAGTGGCTGAGAAAACTGGGCTCAAACAACCTTCACAAAACTTCATTTGGCAACAGCCGGTTCTGATGCATAATCTCAATCAGTTCCTATTAGTTGCATTTATGACTGGAAGTTTAGTTAGTACAGTGTCTTTTCCTGAAGAGGAACAAAATGAGGGTTTCTGCTAAACAGTGTGGCAAACTGCTCAGGCTGTATTACATGAATGGTGAAAATGGCAATTGATGCAAATTACGTGCCTCATCACTGATGTTTGTTGCCTTTTTCATCTTTTGTTGCTCACACTTGTCTTGTTTGACAGTGCTCTTGTGCATTCATTTTTTGAACTAAAGGTAAACTTTTAATGCTGTTTTTGGCTTTTTAAAATGCTGATATTATTACGATAAAACAAGATGTTGCTATTTGAAATTTTCGAAATTTACTGTATGTAATTGTGAGAGCTTGATTCTTGTTATTTACATAACTCTCAAGCACATACCTTGAAATATCTAAATCTCATGTTTCATTCAGATTCCTTAAAAGTTGTGGTCACTAGGGGCTAATATATATGAAAACTATGGCCGCCCTCTGTGTGTACTATATACTATACTCTGAGAAGGGTCGTAATGTCTTGCAACTCCATATACAGAGAACAGGAGTGTTCCTGTCCTCATTGATCTAGTGGTTAAGGCATTCTAGGCTCAACGGAGGGACTCTAGTTTGACTCTAGGACGGGAACAATGTCTCTTTTTCTCTTACACCTAAAACATCTTTAGTGTGAGCTTTAAAATGTGGGTATCAGTTTATTATTATAATAAAAATTCCCCCCACAAAAAAATCACAAAATCTTGCCCTGGTGGCTTTGCACGTTGACCATAATAGTGACAATTGTGTTAGTCCTGAGAAGGGTAATAATACCTTACAACTTCATATACGGTGAGTAGGAGCGTTGACTGTCCTTGTTGGTCTAGTGGTTAAGGCACTGTGGGCTCAATGAAGGGACCTTAGCTTGACTCTAGAATGGGGGTGATGTCTCTTTTTCTCCTATACCTAAAACAGCTCTAGTGTGAGCTTCAAAACATGGGTGTCAATTTATTATCATAACATATACAGGGTGATTCAGAACTAATGGAACAAACTGAAAGGGGAAGTAAAGGATGTTCAATAAACCATATTTGGATTACTCGACAATGCAATTGGGGAATTCATGGCCCAAACATGAGGCTCATGTTTGGGTTATAAATTCCCCAACTGCATAAATTTGGCCATGGGAAGTTATTTTGGACCATAGTAAGTAGTGAAACCTTTTCCAATATGGTTCTAGGCTAAAACGGCAAATTTTCCAAATTTTGTTACATGATTAACTAATGTGGATGCAAATAATAGCAGCCCTATAGTTCCAGAAAGGCTCATTTTCGGACATTGTTTCACTGGACCAAAGTTGTTTCTTTTGATCTCCTTCACCTATTACACATGCTTGACAATTCCCAATTGCCTCCAGTATGGTAAAACAATCGTTTTCCATACCTTTGATGACTAAATGGCAACACTGCTCAGGGCCAGGGAAGGAAATTTCCGATTTTTTTCCCCGCATTATTAGGTCAATCACTTAAATTATGTGTCAAAAAATTAACTTTTTTTTGATTCATGTAATTGCCTTTGTAGCAACGATGTGGATGTAAATAATTCTTCCACTCTACAGCCAAATCGGATCCTTTGCGGACATGGGGATTTCGCCAAATATGGCTTATTTGATGTCCTTTACTGCCCCTTTCAGTTTGTTCCATTAGTTCTGAATCACCCTGTGTGTGCATATATATATATACACATACACACACATAACCCTCTGGCAAAAAGTGTCCAATAACTGCATTAATTCGCACCATAGCTGGAATGTAATAGAAATTCTTGTGCGTGAATAATCAAATGTAATTTTTTTAAATGTCATGGAAATGTTTGATGATAGTTGAATATTACAAATGCTAAATTTTTTTTTGTGTAAATAATACAATTCCAGATAGGAAAACAACAATGTTTGCTAGAAAAAAGTATCTGATTGCAGAGTAACTTGAGGAAAAGTATACAATCTCAAAGGTTCAAACATGTAAAAATGGGATTTGTGAAAATTTATAACTAAGTGCACATGCAGAAGATATAAGAGTAGATATAGCAAGTATTAAACTTCATATCAGTTTTGACGCTTGTTCATGCAGTCTTCCAAGAAAGAACTTTTAATATGCTGTCATAAACTGATGTATGGTTCTGATGGTGGTGGCATAAGGCCATCAAAGTAGCTGTCGACAGCGTATTAAAACTTTTTAAATGCGATAATTTGTTGTGATTACTCTATTTATTAATAAGCATTTAATATTATAACAAACTTACTAATAAGTGCTCAATATTACAATAAAAATGTAAGTATAATTTGTGTCACACATTGCATACCTATTTCAAAAACTTATATGTACCAAAACATTAGATAACCAAAATCTTACGCTAGCATGAGAAGGTGGAGGTTGGACAGGCATTTGCTTATTTTTTCTTACAAGATGGAGGGGATACCAAATGGCTGGAAATGTGCTTACGTAATACTTGAATGACCGCTTATGCCTGGATAACTCTCCACCCACCTCCTCTCAAACGCAAGAGAAAAGATGAAAAGGAAAACAGCACTCTCGAAATGTATTTCTAAGGGCAAAAATATGTGTGCAACACTATATTTCTGGACACACGAGCCATCACTGTTATATGTATGTGTGTGTGTATATGTAGTGTGCTTGGAAAATTCTATTAACAACTAGATATTTACAATTGGGGAGTAGGAAATTTGGTCTGTTCAAAATGTCGAAAAATTCTCTATTAGTGTTACTGTGTGTTTAGAATATAGAGTGTAGTTTACTTTTTTGCTTTTTAAGGTGGGTGAGTGCTATTGTTTTTTAGTGAGTAGAGTTTGTCACAATTTTTATCCATCCTTTTACATGAAGAAAAAAGGAAAAAAAAATAGCCACTTTTATTAAAACAAAAATGCAAATCTGCAAAAAATTTCACACTGAATCATATTTCATAATTTCAAACATAATCAATATAAACTATTGATTTATCTTAATATATTTTGCTGGTATTTTTCACATTTCCTAATGTAAGGAATGAAATTTGAAACTACAGTACAACAAAAATAGAACAATCTAGTATTTATAGTATTGGGGCAACATTTTCAACTGGAATCATCATGTGCCAACATTTATTTTCCCAAAGCTTCATATTAATGACCTTAATGTAAATCATTCATGAATTTTTGATCAAACCAGTCTTCTTTAAAAAAGGCATAATTTCAGTCAAAACAGATGTATGCTGAAAAAAAAATACTATGGAGTTGTTATTTATTAATATAAAATTGATAATTTTAAATAATAACAATATATATATACCACAGCCATCCATTGAAAAAGAACACATGGGAACTCGTCGGCGTGCTGCTTCAGAGCAGCCCCGATAGTGGTCACTTTGTAGGAGGGTGTCACAGTGAGTCCCGCCTTAACATGACTTCGGCTGTGGTGACCAAAGTTCAGAATCTTTGTTAAACTGTAGGTCCATTCTGTCTTGTCAATATGGTGAGCTTAAGACTGCTTCCTCTGTATTTCTTTCACCGCACTACATGTATGTGTGATAACAGAGAGACCTCCATCCTGCTTACAGTGGATTGAAAATGGTCGTTGATGATTTTATATATATATATATATAATATCCTGCAGCATGATTTCCCAAATACATAACAATGCTGCATATACTTCTTGAGTGTTGATACAAATTGTAATGAAAATTTAGGTATATTTAATTTAGGAGAATTTGTGTTCCTTCATTATACCATTTTAATTTCTTATTTAATGTAATATTTTTAATCCAAATTCTACTAATCCTTGTGTACTCTACAAAGTTTTCAGATAAGGTTTTTAATTGCATACGTTTTGAAAATCGTTAAATTACTAATACGTTACTGCATTTTTTAAATGCCCTGCAAGAAGTATGGATTGAATGTTATATATGCAGCAAGCAGTATTCATTTTCACTTCATATGTGCCCTTATGTTGTTATAAAATAATAAAAATATTTTTAACACACACATCTACTTTTCAGTTTGATAAAGTAAAACTGGTGTAATGGAATTTTTCCCCATTCTTCTACTTCTCTTCAATATTTCTGCCTTCCATATAGTGCTTAAGGTTTTATTTGTTCCTTATGGCTATTTTTGTTGCAGTGGCATAGCTTATCAAGAGAAGAACAAGCAAAGTACTATGACATGGCAAAAAAAGAACGACAGTTGCATATGCAGTTATACCCCGGATGGAGTGCTAGAGACAATTATGCCCAAAATACGAAAAAAAAGAAAAGAAAGAGGGACAAAACTCAAGATGGTGGTAAGGCTAGAATCAATTAGTTTTGTGTCTAAAAATTTCAAATTGTGCTAATCCAGGAATTGTGATAGCCTTTGTTTATATATTTTGTAAAGAAAAAGTTGAAGTATATAACTTACAAAATATTATTAGATTCTAATATTCAATTAATGTAGAGGATGTGAGATATAAAATATAATTTAAAAATCTACCAATACAATTGCTTGTTCAAAAAAGATAAAATCATTTTTCCATTTCTCTCTTTTGTATTTCTAATTGATACACTAAATATTCTGTTAAAATGTAATTTATTTCCATAGTTTTCCATTTCAATCACTTAAAAAAGTTATAAATTAAAATACTTTTCCATACTTTGCCGCCAAACTGCATTATATCAATTCTTACGATCCAGTACATGCTATAATCATATATATATGAGGAATTAATTTTTATGGAATATTTCATTTTCTCCATTCTCAGTGATGCAGTTATAAATTCTGAGAACTTTCTGATAAATGGTTCACTCTATAAAACTGTTGGAGTAGGTAAATTTTGAAAGACTTGCTTGTATACAGGGTGTTTCAAAACTAATGAAACAGACTATCAAAAGTGATATAACACACCAAAACCAACACTTTTCATCATGGTCGCAAGTGAAGAGATTTCACGCTAGAGGGCTCTTTCAGGCACATATGTAAAAATGGTTGTTTTCATATGCAATATCATTAGCACCTCACAGTGGATTGGTATAGCAATGTGGAGAAGGTGGACATGCATTTTGTCTATGGTTTCACTAACAGTAATGGCAGGAAAGTGTAAAGAATTTGCCGAAAGTGCTTCCATAACAGGCATGTTCCTAATCACAGAATGCTTTCTTTCTTGCACCACCAACTGTCCAAAGGGTAGATCCATCCTTCAGTGATGCCATGCATGATACAGACCATGACAGAAGTATCAGAAGAGATTCTACGTGAGGTAGAAGAGCATCCTGACATCAGCACAAGAGCTGTAGACCATCGCACAAGTTCACCTCATACCCTACTGGCATGGTGTCTTTTACACACTGAATGATTGAATCCATGTCATGCACATACAAGTTTTCAACCTGCAGGTGTTTTACATATGCTGAATTTGCTCACTGGATCCTACAGCAAAGTGAAGTAGAACTGGAATTTTCGGCTCAAGTGCTATTCATGGATGAATTCATGTTTACCTATGAAAGCATATTATTCAATGCTCATGTACAGGCCAGCAGTAATCTGCAACATGATAACAGTCCTACCGACAATGGTTCGAAGTCAACATGTGGGTGCATGTCATTCAGAATCACTTGATTGACCCATATCTGTTACCAGAACGTCTGGATGGGAGAACCTACCTGAAATATTCTTGCAACAAATGCATGAGTTCTTGCAACATGTACCAGCAGCCATCTACTATAAAATGTAGTTCCAGCATGATGGCACGCCACTCATTTCAACACCCCAGTGTGTGCTTACCTGCATGCCACATTTCCAGGAGGATCCATCACTTGGTCCCCACACTCACCAGATCTGTCCATTCTGGATTTGTTTTTATGGGGACATTTGAAGTCCCTCATGAATGTTACTCCCATTGTTTCCCACGAGAAACTAGTTGCCAGATGTCCTGTAGCTGCCGCAGACATCTTCAAAATATCTGGAATTGACCAGAACACACAGGATTCTTTACATCAATGATGCAATGCATGTATCAAGAGTGGTGGTCACAATTTTGAGCAACTGTTATAAATGCAATTCGTTGCAGTATTTAGTGATTAATGTTAGTACATGTTCTTTGATTTTGGCATTTAATGTCTGCAATTTTGATTTGGGATGTCAAGCAGTTATTGACATTTTGTTTTGTCTTAACAAAAGCTTTGTTTTGATGTTTTGTGCCCATTGTGTTTTTGCATTGCATAAGACTATGTATGTGGAGAAATGAAAAGTGCCTTGTAGCATGTAATCTCTTCACTTGTGACCATGCATTCTACGAAGAAAAATATACACAAAACATCTTGAAGAAGTACACAAACATCTTTGTACACAAAACATCTTGAGGGTTTAATTTTGGTTTACAGGAGTGTTTTGATTTATTTATAGGCCATTTTCCATTTTTCTATTCTTATTAATATTGTGGCATTGGTGTATTTGGCAAGATTAATGACAGTTTTTTGAAAACACAAGAATGTTGTAGTTTTTTTCTTTTTCAGAACTAAAAAGAACACATTATTTTCTTAATCTCTTGAAATCTTGATCTCCGGTGATTGAGTTTGTCAAGTGGTAACTACATCTAGTGGTGAAGATGTGTAATCCACTACAATATCTATGAGAGCTATTTGCAAAGTAACCTCAGTTTTCCTATAGCAGGAGGAATAGTTGGGGGAACTGATGTCATTTTTGCACTCCAGTGTAGGGTAATTCAGTCAGGGCCCAGCTGTGTCACTGAGTGGTTATGTTTGTTGCTTGCTTTTCCTTGACTTTGCTTCAAAATGAGTGTTACAAAAGGAAATCTTTCTATATATGAGATATGTTTGTAATGTGTTTTTTGCGTGCAAAAAAAGATAAAAGATGCAGACATTCGCTGTGTACTGTGTATCGCTGAGGAGAAGATCCCTAGAAGATGTTAGAGTAGTTTAACTTGAAATATTTGTCTAACCAAAGTAGAATAAGGATAAGTGATCCACGGCCCCTTGTTTATCAAGTTGATACAGAACCTACCTTTGCTATTATATTTAGTAAGCAATCTCAAAAAAATGGTTATCCATCCCGTAGGCTGCCCAACTCCCTGCAAAAAAATGTATCTGCTTTGATTGACAGTTTTTCTAGGGATCTTCTCCTCAGCTATGCGGTACACAGTAGTGTTTATAGATAAAATGTAATAAGTGAAGGTGTTGTTTGTGAGTGGTTCAGAATATTTAAAAATAGGCGAACAAACATTTGCAATGAACTGACTATCTCACTATTGTCAGTAATGAATTTGTTAAAAAAATTGATAGAACAGTTTGTGAAAACTATTGGTTTACAACGGCTGAATTTTCTGAAAAATTTCCACAAAATTCTCGTACTGCTTTGCATGAGGTTGTTACTGAAATGTTAGGCCATAAAAATTTCTGCACTTATTAGATTCCAAAATTGCTTACAGACCACCCTACTGTAAAATATTGTTGAAGCATGATTGAATTCACAGGCGGGAGTTTTCTATGAAGAGGGAATTTCAAAGTTTGTTCACAGATACAATAAGAGTCTCAATTTAATGGGTGACTATGTTAAAAAATAGCCCAAAGTTGTAGTTTTCAAATATATGTAATAGATATTATGTATATGTCTTTGTGTATTTTTTATATCCAAACAAAAATTACTTTATGAATCTTGGCGCAGTATAGCCCAGATGCTCTTGCGCCATAAAACACCTAAACAAACAAACAAACAAACAAACTTTATGAATAGCCTTCATATTTTCAATGTTCCTGAGAAGGACACAAGGTCCTTTTGCTTTTTTATTGGTCTTCATGCTATTAATTTGCTGCAGCACCTGTAATATGTGGGGAAGTATCCACATAATAAATTTGTTCATTATTAAGGATTTTAGAACTCATCCATATTGATTTTACAGTAGATTGTTTATAGGTATGGTTGTAACAAAATATGTTTATAGAACTATTATTATGAATAATTATAAAATATTCACTATTCTTTTATTACCCTCAACCAAGTGTACTTATGATTATGACATCCTAGGTGTGTGTACTTTGTACCCTAATTTGAATTTTGATGTATATTTTTATTATGCCTGTGGTTCAGTATAAAAATTTTTTCATTATACTCTTTATTAAATTTTATGGTATAAGAGCATTCTAGTGGTCCATTGATCATGTCCACCGCCTTTGGTTTTGACTCCCAGGTAAGCTTGGTTGGTTATGAATATATAATGAAGTGGTGTCAGTCACCTATCATTGTGTCTGTATGAAAAATAATTGAAAATTATTTACCTTATCTGGCAGTTTCAAAAACTATCGGGCATCAAAATGATTGGATATGTGGAAAAAAAAGTACAGGAAAAAATTTATAATATTTTGGTTTCAGAATTTTATTACATAAAAAGCAGCTTTATTTGACTTCGTTGTTCCTTTTTTTCCAATAGAACAAGTTTCTTGAGCAATATTTGAACTATGATTTAAACCATTACCTTCTGCTATATAATTTTGTTCCGGATTATTGGTTCATTCTAATGTTTGTTTAATCCATCTGAAAAATCACTATCCTTGCACAAATTCTCTACCCCCTTTATCTGAAAGCTCTCATATACTACTCATTAAACAGTTATTTTGACTTCGTTGTTGTGATTCCGATATGGCCATTGATTATAAACATAAAAGTTGAGAAGAAAAAGTATTATTAGTGTAAAGACAGTAATATATAGAAGTTGGGTAAATAAGCAAAATCTCCAAGTGGGGTATAAAATACCCCAGCATGCTTGGTGGAGGGTTAAAAGATAATAAACATTATTAACATATTTTAAAGCAATTATCAATTACTTTATAACATGCATACATTCTTTCTAATCTTTAATATTTTATATCGTTCAGTCATAATTATATTGTTTAAATTTAATAATTATTGTTGTTGTTTTAGATGGTAATAATCCAAAGAAATGCCGGGCAAGGTTTGGCTTGGATCAACAAAGTAGTTGGTGTAAACCTTGCAGGTGAGATAGTACAGAAGCTTTTTAGATTTTAGACTCATACTTCAATAGAGTTAATATTTCAGGTTCCCAAAATAATGTTCATTGCAAAATATGTTTTATTATGTTACTAAAATCATGTGGCAATTTATGTAAAAAAAATGCCTCAATTTAGACAAAATTCTTAATGCCTCAAATATAAAGTAATTTTATTTACTCCATAATATATATTTTGCTGTTAAAAGAAGCCATACTTTCATATGAAATTCTTTTAAACTTCATTGAATGCTCATTAAATATCATTGTACCTATTAAAATATTCAGCTTTCATATCGTTATGGTGAAAAAAGTAAGATTTTGAGACCATGGATAAACAACATGAAGAATGAAAAAATAAAATATATTATGTGGTCTAGATAAAAATAAGCATAATATGGTATTCACATAAGTGACGGCACATGTGTCCAGAAATAGGGTGTTGCAAACATATTTTTGCTTTTAGAAATACAACTCACAAGTGCCTTTTTTTTCCATCTTCACTCTTGCATTTGAGGGGAGGTGGGTGAAGAGCTATCCAGGCATAAGGTGCAATTCGAGTATTACATAATCACATATTTTGGCAGAAAATTTTGGCCGTAAATGAGGGGGATAATTTTGAAGTAGATGAAATATTACATTTTGGTTGTTTAAATAGTTCATTTTGAAATATGTATTTTTAAGCACATAAAACAAGTTCAAGATAATGAACATTTGTTGAATATAATAAGTAAATTTACAACAAAACGTTAAATATTAAAATTTATTTGTCTTGGAAAAAATTTATCAATAGCTGTTTGGTGGGTATTACTCACCAGTCCTCCTTCGAAATATATTTTTAATTGCGAGATTAAATTCACCATTTTCCCATCATTTCGCTTACAGGACCTATCTGCTAGTAAAAAAAAATGATAACATTAAATTTGAACTGTGATAATTTTGTGTTGGTAATTGTTTATTGGTTTCAGGCAGTGTATCACTATATGATTTATTTATTATCAAAGTCTTTGTTAAGCATTAGTCAATTGAATTGGCGACTCCGAGTCAATTGCCACTCTTTGTTAATGGGAGGGAAA
Organism: Dysdera silvatica; assembly: GCA_006491805.2. Classification (NCBI taxonomy): domain Eukaryota; kingdom Metazoa; phylum Arthropoda; class Arachnida; order Araneae; family Dysderidae; genus Dysdera; species Dysdera silvatica. The sequence goes on from QLNU02015360.1 coordinate 122,690,836, forward strand.
AACTCCTTGGCTTTTATTCTGTTTATCCTTAGTTCCTTGCTCTGAAAAATGCCTTTAGTGCAGGATAGGATTCAGTTTTGTCCATTGAAGTTCTTATTTTGTCCATACAGGGGTTCTGGTCTAATGGAATGAATCATGAAAATGGTGTCCACGTTCATATCTGAGGGTGACCGCTAAGCAAGGGTTTGAAATACATTATTGTAAATCAGTTTCTGCAGGGAAATTTTTATGTGACTGTAAAATCGGGTTGACTGTATCTGAGGGGTGTCCATTAAGAAGGGTTTTGCTGTACATTCATGATAATTTAAAAGATGTCAGGAAGGCCACAGGGAGCCTTGAAGTTGGGAGGCAAGCAAAAAAAAGTTGAGAGTCACTGATTTAAATAATCAAACATTTAACTGTGATTACGTGTATTTTATATCTTCTACTCTCAGTGTGTCGTACATCCAAGTATTGCTGTTCTGTCAGGGCAGTTGCTACTTTGTGACTATATGTTAATTTTGTTATTGTTTATACGTAATCATGTTTCAGATCACTCCCTCTCAATTGTTAGAAAAAATAAGCGAATCTCAAAACTCCCCACCTCCAAAGGTTCTTAGGGAATACTTGAATGGCCCCAACTTAACATTATTAAAAACAAAGTAGCACAGTAACAAGACATTGTCTATGTAATTACAATTACCACAATCCAAAATTTCAAATTATTTAAAAATTAATATAATTAATGGAAAAAAAACTGAAGTGACAGGGAATGAATGGGGTGAAGACGAGACTGAGGGGATAGGGAGCTTTGTGTGCCAAGAATTAGAACAGAAATAGTAAGGAATGTAGAGGTCAATAGGTAATTTTCACTTTTCGTTTTGAATTTTTATAATTAAAGACTGCTAATTAAGTGTTTTTAGTGATAAAAGAATAACGGATTAGTAAAATGCATGAACACCCATATGAGAGGCAGAGGGGGCTCGAGCCCCACCTAGTATTTTAAAAATTTAATTTGCCCGAACCTATTATGCATTTATTTTCAAAAGTTTTACAGTCACATTTTAAAATAAGGTAATTTTTGGCTCATTGTTAATTATCAAACAATATCAATTATTTTTGCAGCGTTTTGGTACCTTCTACATTCGCTAAAATTCTCAACTGCTTTGAGGAGGAGGGAATAATAATTTTTCTCAGCCCCTACCTAGAAGTACTCATATGGGCACCCATGGTAAAACATAGTCTCAAACGCAATCATACCACAAACTATGATTATAATGAAAGGAATGTGAAACTTACAAATAACGATAGCAAAGGACTTTTGTGCATACGACTAACGAGAGGGAGAAACACAGGTTACAAAGCTTGTGCAACAACCAAACCTTCCTGTTTGGTGAATACAATGATTATATGTAGCATTTCTACTCATCATACGTAGCTCTTTAACATCTTGCTGTTTCTGCGCTGCTGCAACAACAATCTGCTAACAGATATGCTATTTTGAATATTGAACTGTTTATATAAATATTTGGGCTGACTGCAATCGATTTTGTGATATATATTTCAAGCTAAATAAACCTATTTTAATAAATTAATAACAGTAAAAATACTAACACAATTTCTTTTTCTTTGTAATGAAAAACTGCTTGTTATGCAATACTACAACTTGACCACCAGCCGCCACTGATTCACATTATGTGGTAAACACATGGACTGTGAGTTCAGAAAGGGAAAAAATGGGGGGAAGTTGGCTTAATGCATGGACTAACGTATCAAGGATTCTTCGAAGCTGGATATGTATGGAAGCACTAATATCATAACAGACTGCAAAATGTTCAACCTATCATTTGTGAATATATGCACAGTAGATAGTGATTTCTTATGTTTATAACAGTGTGTATGTTTAATTATATTGTGTTTTAATGTGCGAAATAATATGTGGATTTTATGATGCCATCTTTCTTTTATCCTCGTAAAAATGCTTCCATGATAGGCATATACTAAGGGCATTAAAAGCCCTTCAAATAAATACATTGGTATATTGCCCTGAAGAAACAGAAATGAAACTAGGTGATCAAATTGTAAATTTGGCAACACAACAGGGTACCTCAACAATATTTACTTGTGGGGAGTAGACTTACGAGGGAGTCCACTGTATTTTAGAATTCCTGTAGTCTCTTAAGCTTAAGTCAGTGCTTGTGCCACACCATCATGTAATTTCTGTTCCTTTTAATAGTAACAATATCATTTTCAAGGATGTGGCACTCTGTGTAGCTAACCAACATTACTGCCTATACCATGACTTTGCCTCCACATTTGTCCGTTTCTATAATGTTAAGTGGATGGTAACAGATTTTCAGTTTTTCTGTATAGTAGTATGATAAAATCTGGCGTATATACAAACTGCATCTGAGCTCATTAGTGAAGAGCACATTGCCCACTAAAGTCCAGTTTCAGTGTTCCTGTTCAGTAGCATGACAATTCAAAAATTATGAGATGCCGGTCTCAACCAGAATTATAAGAAGGGAGCTCAAATGGCTTTAAAGAAGATTATGTGACGAAATGTGAGAAAATAATGTGTTTTGATGTCTAGTAGGGGGTTTGAGCCCCCTTTTCTATGTCACGGTTCCTATGTATGACACCATTGTAAATATGCACAACTGTGAACAAGGATGAATGGGAAAACATTTGCTAAGTGTGTAGCATGCAGGTTATTTTCCAAAACATCTCTTGGAAACAGCTGCTCCTGTGATCTCTGTCAGCTGTCCAGAGTTTTCTTATAGGCATGGTCTTGTAATGCTGTGTAGTTAATACCAAATACTAACACTGACAAGGAATTATGGCTCTTGGATAACTTTGTATTGGTTTTTGTCTTATGCCTTCACTTTTTGGAACCTTGCCTACAGTCTAGTAGCTACACATAGTGCAGATTCAGTACTTTACCTGTGCCTATCATAGTTACTCTTTTATTCAAATGATTCTTCCCTTTAAAAATATTGATATTTTTGTGCCATAATCAGTTTCTGTTCAGTAATTACGTCACTTTTCATAGAGATTGAAAGAAACTGGAATAAGACTTGCATGGTATGGTCTTCTGTATTTATAGAATTGTGATATGCAGATTTTATTTGCACATACATTGTCAACTAATAAAGTTTGCAACTGAATTAGCACATTATTTGCACTCAGTGTCTTTGTATTTGAAAAGTATATACTATATGTTGGGCTGAGAATTTATTTTTAGTTTTTACTTTTCAGGAGAAAAAAGAAGTGTATTCGTTACATTAGTGGTTCAGACAATACTGGAGAAAGTGAAGACAACATTGGTAGTGTAGAAAGTATAGGAAGCCTAGAAGCTCCAACGCCTGACTCTAGATGTGATGGAAATGAAGGGTTAAGTGATAATGAGATGGAAGACAGTGATAGTGATAACCATAATAATTTGTCATCAGAACTGAGTCTTTCCAGTCCTCCAGTTCCTAACAATATAGACAACATTTGTACAATAACAAATGGCACACTTTCACTTGGAAGTCCTCCATGCAATCATCATCCACTTAGTATACAACATTTATCTCAGCCATCATGTAGTACTTCAGGCAGCCCTGATCTAGACCCAAACTCAATTTCTATTCCTCAGTTACCAACCCCACCATCAACAGACTCTTCAACTTCCACAGCTCCACCAATGCTTACTGTTACGTAGCATTTACTTATAATGTGTGTGAGTGAGTATGTTTGTGTGTATGAATGCTTTAATATGGAAAAATATGCATGGAAACATATTCCTCTTCCATTGTATATACCAATGCTTAAATAAGCTTTTATTTTCATTTTGAGCTCCAACTTTTATTAATTATCCAAAATGTTATTGTGCTGTGTATTTTGCATTTAATTTAAACATGAAAAGATTGGCAACCAAATTTTGTACATATAAATTAATTTTTTATAGGCAAACTTAATTGGCCTAAAACGAACTACCTTGAATAGTCTATATCATCTCCTTTGTATAAAGTTTTGTACATGATAATGTGTAAAAATTTGTTTAACCAAGCTATTTAACTTCAAACTTTTTGTCTATCCTTTCCATATTTTATACACTGCATATTTCCATTGAAGTTTTGAAAAATATTGTGGGTTATATAAAATATTCATTGTAATATTTTTAATGATAAAATTATGTTGATTATTAACAAAATTTTAGTTTTACCACAATTTTATATATATATATATGCTTTTAAAGCTGTTTTGTAATATTTTATTCATTTAGTTTATAAATTTACCAAATGTAAAGACAGAACTTTTATATGAGGGATATGTCAAAATTATTTCCCAAACTTATAACACTTCATTGAACAACAAGAGAGATACATGACAGTTATGCACAGGCATAACAATATTTTTCAATACAGTAGCCATTAAGGTTTAAATGATTATTATAGTTACAAATGAACTTTTATGCTTCTGATGAAATATTTCTCCTAGATTATTCTTCAGAAAAATATGTAACATGAGGTAGATACTAAAAAATATCCCATCTGAACGTCTCCAGCAATACACACATAGAGTTCAAAGGTTGAGGGAGGAATTATTCGATAGTGGCATATGTAAGCTTGTTTACAAATATGATAAACATTTAAATGTATTCACTAATTCAAAAATAATTGTATATAAAATTTTTTGTTAGTGTGTTTTATATACTTTGGAACCTTGAACCGAGAAATGTTAATCTTAAAATGGCCTTTATTTGCTATCTGTTTTCATAAAATACTTATTACATATTGAGTTAATGTTTTCTCTAATTTTGAGTTAATAACTTAAAATTATCAATTATAGGGAATGAGTTCCTAAAACTTATTCTCTTTAAAGAATGGAAATAGCAGAATCAATTCCTTTAATTTTTAAAAAAGAAAAAAAAACCGGTTCTGCCCCATCTATACTTAGTTCAATTTCTATGTTTCAGGGAAAGATAATAAAACTTATTATAATGTTTTATTTCAAATTGGGAATTTTGTTACAATTCCTCTCTTTTAAGAAATCAAACCCTGAACAGAATATTTCTTTACACTAAAAAAAAAGTGGTAAGAATCTATTTCTAAATATGAATTTCCCACCGTTTTGATTACATTATCTGTGATGATATTTTTATCCACAATTAAAATAACTACAATTATATTTCTTATTGCTTCAGTGGCATTGCTGAAAATTAGTATTTTTGCAAATATATGCAATTCGTGAAAACAAACTACTGTATTTATAGATAATGCAAAATGTAAATAAATTAGTATGTTTTACTTAAGGTATTTTTATATTACCCAAAAGGCTTGAAATTATACGAGCATTGAAGAAATATCAAATTTATTAGTTACTGCTAAATATATATTTTTATATAAATATTGTATAGCATTAAATATTTAATAGTTGGAAACAAATGAAGGACGTGCTTGTTCACACCTATCGCCAATTTGAGTGTTTTTCTAATTTAATTACATTCAGCAGAACTTCAATATACCAAATATCTCTATATAACAAAACTTTTGTGAAATTTTTTCATTGATTAAGAATTTCCATTTTTCATTACTTTTAAATTTAAATACACTGTACTTAAAATGCTATTATGTTAACTTATTTATACAGTATTTAAAATTATTGTTAATTATATGTCTTCTCAAACTAAATTTCTTATACTGCATATGTATGTATCAACACATGTACCTCCAAAGAAAGAATACCTCTATTTAAGGGACAAAATTTCTGATCACTTTTTGGAAAGTCACACCATATTTCAAAGCATGTTTAGTTACATTCTTTTTTCGTTAATTCTCATCTTTAATTATCTATATGAACATTATTTGTATATAATATGATTTATGTTTTTTTTTTATAAAATGCATTTTTAAATGCATTTTTATGCATTTTTAAATGCAATGTACTACATAATATAAATGCATAAAAAAATCATTTCTATATATCAAAGTTTTTTCATGGTACCGTCGACTTCAATGTATGGAGGTTCTACTGTGCGTGTATATCATCCATGTGTGAAATGGACTTAGAAAATAAGCTGAATTTCTTCATGTTCAACAGTTTGTAGTAATTGTAAAATGTGTGACTTTTCAACATAATCACACTATTTTTTAATGTAATTTTTGTAGCAGCCACAAGATATTCTTCTTCAAAATACCCTTTTAATGCAATATTAAGGAAGTTTCTAGCTGTACCAGAAACCACACACATATATGCATCATGTTCTTAACTTCAACATTTGTGTTCCTCATTTGTATGAATTTTTTCTTTGATTTTATTCATTTCAGACACATTTTGTTGAGTCAGTATCATCAGAGACTGGCACGTTTTAATCCCTAACTAAAGGTCATAGTTAAGTCAATTTGCTTTTCAGTGACTAGATGCATTTTTTATCAGTGCATTCATTTTAGCATGCTGATTAATCTTCTTCATTAAGAATTCAATTTCATGTATAAAAGTCATTGGTTAATTTTATTTTCAGGGAAAACTAAAAATTTGCATGACGCTTAAATTTTTTCATCTGCATTATAGAAGAAATTACATTCATCAAAATTAATTTAAAATCGAATGGCTAAATCATTCCATTATCTTCCCCAATATAAATATCAATTTATAGTACCATGAAGAAATGTTTTGTTTTTTGTACAAGCAAAATGAAATATCCACTGTTTTCTCAATTGTTAAAATTTGAGATTTTATATTAAAAAAAAATAAAGCAGCTCGCAATAAAATTTTAAAGTGTTAGGAATCAGCGTTGAAAATGATTTTCTTCTACTTAGGATATTTGGCAATGGAATTCCTCCAGTAAATAAACGTGATGATATATATATATAACTAAATCCAAATAATGTGATAACAGGTATACGAGTGTATTATAAGCCCAATTTTATATTTTTATATTCATGAAAGAAAAGTTTGTATTTATTAATATTTTCAAATAATTTATTTTAACTGAATGCTTTTGCTATTGATTACATATGTTGTATAATAATTAGAAAAACTATATTAATATATTATAATGAAATCATATATCAGAACTTGGTATAAATTACAAGATTTAAATGTGATAGCTTGCCTTAACTGGTTCAAATGAGTTTTATATTAGCACAGAAAAAAAAAATGTGTGTATGAAACTATTTCTAGGTTTTAAAAAATTGTTAAATTTTATCAAATTTGGTTAAAAACATTGTTTAAAGTCATGAAATTTAACTATTTTGAAAAGCCAAAGCGGCTCAATGTCAATTTCATGCTGCATTTTATATCAGTTTCTAGTGAGAATTTTATATGCACTTAATCTTTTTTTTTTTAACAGAATAAATTCATTTAACTGTTTTGACTTTTATAATAAAAAATCTCACACACATTTATCATTTAAATGCTTAACTAAGACATTTTTTTTTATTTTCAACGTACATCTGCAGATATTTGTTGTTAAATGTCCCGTGTGTATGGCTTATTAAAGGTTATAAAATTAAATCTATTTTTTGAACTAACTATTCATTCTTTTTTAATTCTATTCCATTTTTCATGTACAAATATTTGTTAAAAATCAATGTGACTAATATTAAATTTCACTTTTACTGTTTTATACTTTTCTAACTAAGCAGAAAAGTATAAAAACTTAGCCAACCTGCTTTTGCCCACAGACTGCCTTTTACCTGCCTCTACATTAGCCTTATAACTAACAATTTCAAAATCTGTGTACTTATACTTAAAAGGAGAATATTGCCTTAATTATGAAATAACTATTTTTAAGCTAATATTTACAACTTTTTGTATTAAATATTTTTTTTATAAAAATGTGCACAAGTCCTTACAATTATTTAACTTCTATATAAATATTTTTGTACCCAAACTAAACTAAGCACCTAATAATGACCAATTAAACCCTGCTGCTAGTTCACTATTCATCTGTTAAAAATAGAGATTTGTAGTTTTGTAATGCTTTATATTTTGTGGTTATTTCAATTTTGTGACTTTCATCTTCAGATAATCTGTAAATTAAACCAATTTTAGCTTTTAATCTTCTGTTAATGGGCTGTTTTAGATTACGTCCGATCCTGAAATACAGGATGTGTTTACAACATTTTCTGTATCTGTATATATTACTAGCAATGCATTCATCATCAATTTTAAAATTCTTCAGTAATTTAAATAATTTTGTGAACTATTAGTAAATCCACACATTTCATAGAAATTTAACACAAAGAAACAATGCTTGAGGGAATCAATACATTCAATGCTGTAACCCCAAACCTGTAGAATGTAATTGACTCTGTAGTACACTCAGATGTAAAAAAACAGTGTTCAATAAAACTCCAACATAATTTTTGAAATTCAAGGTGAAATAGCATGGCAAATCTGAAAATATAGGAAAAAATCCTTATCCAATGATTTCAGCATGTGTCATTGTTCAGGACCAAACCTAACAGCTTGCAGAAATCATAGGAGCTGATTTCAAAGGATAACTTTTTACAATATTACAGCTATGTTTAACTTTTATTTTCTATCAAACTACTATAGCCACAATACAGTTGCCTTTTAAAAGAAAAAGTTTCATAAAAAAATACACCAGATGAAAACAAATCAACACAAATGAAAGGTAAACAGATATAGGGAAATTAAAAAATTAAGAAAAGGCTGTGTATTTAAAAATCAACCAAAAGCATTTTTCATGCAATGATTATATTGAGTATTTTTTTAATATTTTGTATTAAAGATAACGTGAACAAATTTTCATATTTAAGCTTTTTTAATTATAATAACTTTTATAAATATTTTATGACTGAGTCATAATTAGATGAATTAAATATTAATTATGGTTCTCTTAAAGCTTCTGGTCAATTTATAAAGTTTTGTTTAGTTTAAATATTTGTCACAGGATTCAAATAGTGGGTATGATCTGTGATAGATTTATCAATAGGCTAAGTAAGCTGAAGCCTACAGTGGCAAATTTCCGACAAAAAGTTTGCAAAGGTGGGAATTTTGTGATAACCAATCGAATTACTAATTTTGAGTTGTTATATTCAGAGCCATAACTATGCTTTGGCAAAGTGAGAGCTGCCATGGGCGCCATCTTGAGAGAGATTCAAAAGGTGTTAAATTCGTGAAAATTACTTGTGAAAAGATAAATTTTAAACAATCACCAGGGGTGTCAAATTAAGAATTTGAAAAGGCACTAAAATCTCTGTCATGCTTCTAGTTATGTTTGGTAAGATTAAGCAGCAAAATATGTCTGCCTACAGGTGGCAAAATACATCAGAGCCTACAGACAGCAAAATCATATATCTACCTCTGGGTATGAAGTTTTACTGTAACTTCAGTTTCTATTGTAATTTGAAATAATATTATGGTGGCTGATATTATGGTTTTTTAAAAAGATATTATTACTCTTCACAGGGATAACACAATTGCCAAACTACTCAACACACTGGGCATGCTTTTTGGAATTTTTCATGGGAATTAATATGACTAATCATTTTTGAGACACAAGTTATGAGCTCAAACTAGAGCTTTATATGTAGTAAGAAAAGTGTCATTACCCTGACTCAAGAGTTGAACTGAAGACCCTCCATTGATACCGGAGTGCCTAAACTGTTTGGCTACTAGGGCAGGAACGATGCTCCTTTTCTTCCTATTTGAGGTTTTATAGGATATTATTACCCTTCACAGAATTAACACAATTGTGAAATGGATCAACACATAAAGTCACTGGGACATGTTTTTTGGAAATTTTCATGGGAAATTAGTATGACTAATCATTTTGAAAATTCCAAGAAATATGCGCCCTGGGCTTTATGTGTTGACCAGTTTGACAATTGAATTACAACCAATAACAGTTTGGCAATTGTTTTAACACTGTGAAGGGTAATAATATCCTATAAAATCTCAAATAAGAAAGGGAGCATCCTTCCTGTCAACAGTAGCCGAACGGTTAAGACACTCTAGTACC